>JAAGEH010000041.1:21640777-21730097 GCA_011751065.1 Lasiurus cinereus | reverse complement strand
AGAAAAGAAAAGAAAAGAAAGCAAGCAATGGAAGGCTCACCAGAAATGAGAACAGGTAAAATCATTTAAAAACTATTTGTGACATAGTTTCTCCACTTCTAAGTCATCTAGGCAGAAAAAGAGAGCTAAGCAGAAATGGGCTTATTCCCATGCATCAAAGAAGTAACATAGGAATAGATAGAAATAACGAGATACTTTTCTAGTCATCACTGCAGACTCACATTGGGGCAGTAAAAGTTCCATCAGAAATACTCAAAAATGATTTCCAAATTTACAGCATGAAAATACAAATCTAATACAAAAATAAAGAACTGTGTCCCAATAATATTCAGTTTGATTCAGTGTCATCATAAAAACTTTTCTAGTTCTCTTTATTTATTTCAAAAAATAGTAGCTAGACTTAATCTTTATTTTAAAAATTTAGTTTACATTAAATATAAACACATGTTTACATTTTTAATCACTGAATCTGATTGTTCAAATGTTGATTTTTTTCGCAAATGGCTCTCAATAGCATTAAGATGTTCTCTAAACTGGCTGTGATATATAAAGTCTAGGATGTAAAGGAATACCTTTCTGACTCCAAATCTTCTTAAGATGGAACACTACATTTTGTTAAAATGATGTCTCTTAAGAGCACTATATAATATACCAAGAATTACACAGTCTAAATCAACCACTTCTTTCATTAATTTACTGCGGATCAATTTTTCATATAAAAATATCATGCCATGTACATATATGAAATGCAGTAGCATTTTAATGCACACCGAACTCTAAGAACATTGGACCATGTTAAGTCAGGTTAGAAAAATAAAAGTTACAATTCTTTGAGATTACTACTTAATTATTAGTTTTGTTTTTGTTTTTATTGTGTGGAGATAATATTGGCTAATAACATATAAGTTTCAGGTATATACCATCAATGTTGCTGAGCACAAAAAGTCTAGTTTCCATCAATTCTTGTTCTGGGTATTTATCCAAAGAATATGAAAATGTTACAGAATAGGGAGAAGCTAAAAACATTCTAAGGGACACTGAGAGAAGAAAATTAAACAAGACCAGTTTTGCAGCCAGCAGGCAGCTTGTAAATAGCAAGCCCTTATCTCTCCCCAAACAAAGACACTTGTGAGCAAATGGTAATCTCTTTCCAAAGGCAGCAGAGAGGAAGGGAGGGAAAAGGAAGAAAGAGTGCAGTCTTGTCTCCTCCCACTGTCTAAGCAGAAAAGCCAGCAGTCTCTGGGCTTGGCAAGATAAAATCGCCAGGTGCTTCTCACAAATTCTGGGAAAGCCACAACAAAGTAAAAGGGGGTACACTGAAAATTAATCTGTACCAAGTTGTTAAGCAGAGGAATTTTAACACCTATAGACAGAAAAGTATATAAGGGAGATACCTCTCTCCGACTCCCTCCTCAGATTGGCCTAAAGAGCCCATCCTCTTTTTATGTTGGATGATAAATTTGTTTCCCTTGTACCTTTAATAAATTTGCATGTTTTAATTTCTTAATAAATTACTTTATTAATAAATTTGCTTTAACAATGCCATTATCTGGAGTCACTCCTTTGAATTCATTCATAGGGGAAGAGAAGAACTGAGGAAGGACAGCCCTCTCTGACTCAGGAGGCTATGTGATAACACTTTCTGTGTCTGTAACAACAACACGAATTTGGAAAGCTATATGGGCCTATATATTTATTGCAGCAATCTTCATAATAGCCACACTGAAACTGACCTAAGTGTCTACTGATGGATGAATGGACTAAGAAGATGTGGTATGTATAAATAATGGAATACTATTGAGCCATAAAAAAGTGAAATATTGTCTTTTGTGACAACATGGATGGATGTTAAGGCTATCAATTATTGTTTTCAAACCCAATGTAACACCAATTGTCTAGTTTTCTATTATGATTTACACATGACTTAGGCTGTTGTTTTATTACCTCTTGTCACATTTCTTATATTTTTACACTTCAAATGAAAACCTTGTATAGTGCATAAAATTTAAATTGCAAATGATTTGAGACTCTTGAGCTCATTTTAAAGTGTGCTGCTACTTAATTTAAATTGTCAAAACATTTAAATACTAATCACACATGCAGTTTTTCCAACTTTACACATTTTAAAGACAAAGTTTCAATACAAGCAGTAATGAAAATAATTAATTTTAAAACAAACTTTTTTGTAGTAAACTTCCTTCTCAACCTTGCTCTTCATTTATTAAAACTAGTGCCTGAGAATAGTTCCAAGGTTTATATACATTATGCTGAATGAAGTGCTTTAGGCACTAGCAATTTCAGTGTTTAATATTCAACAGGCAGTCCTACAAGTCAATGCACACTTTAAAATTTTCATTTTCAGTGCTATTGCTGAGCTCTTAAAATCATTGCTTTGTTATGCTACTAAAAGATGCCAGAATGGCTTTTTCGTCTGATACCTTACATTTAAAATAAAATAAAAAAGACTGATGCTATAGTTTCTGAAAATTGTGCAAATTTACATGCTTAAATAGCCTGTACATTGTTTCTAAAAATATACCTATCAAATGATTGCTACTGTTTCAAGCAGATTATTCTGAAAGATAAACCAAAATAATAACGTGCATATATTTGTACATATTAATGGATCACATTATTTTGAAATCTATGTTTTCCTTAAATGTAACCATGTGTTAGGACCACGTGTCCACACCTACATCTTCTTCTTAATGACTGCATATTACCAATTGCATGAATGCATCATAATCTTTTTATTCTTTCCTAGATATTCTACCCTATACCCATATATAACTAGATTCTATTATTCAATATCTGGATCCTATATGTAAGATAAATTACTATAAGTAAAATTGCTAAGTTATAATTTTTCTAGAAGAATTTTAACATTGATTGTCTTTGTGATACCTTAACAACAGAATCAAATGCTGTGCCCTTTCACATCCTGCAACCTCTGATGGGTCACTCAACAATAACAGGTTGTAGAAACAACACCTCCCATCAGGATGAGGTGCTACCTGCCTGCAACAGTTCTACTGCCATTTACTATAGCTTTCAGGAATTGCTGATCACCCTGTGTTACAAAACCTTAAGCTTGATGGTTTCCATTAACTCACACCTGAGGCACTGGGAGAGGATATATCTCCAAATGGTATGCAAATGTGGTATCGCTAGGATTTAAATGACTATCTGCTTTTGCAGCTGATAAATCCTTAATATCTCTCTCCTATCTTCCCCAAAGCAGTTAACCTGAGGCTAATTAGGGATAAACATAATGCAATTTTCTGTGATGCAGTTACATTTCAAAATTGAGAAGCAACTATACTTGGAGAAGAGTTCAATACATGTGAACACATTTTAAAATAAAGTCTTTTTTAAAATTTCTCCATTAGATTATAAAGTGGTGATTTAGAAAAAAAATGTTAAATATCAAAAAGTTAAATATCAAGCAGTAAACTGCAACTGATGAGATGAAATTTCTAATCATTTTAAAAGTAAAGAACTACCTGTCATTTCAAATATCTTTTCTAAAATGTATAGGCTATATCTGCTTGTATATATTTTGGTTATCTACTTTGGGTTCTACAACCTTATAGAAGCAAATATAAATGGGCTAGAGACCAACTGGAAATTTGCTTTGAAATGTTAATTACTGACTTTTTTCTTCTCATCTCTGCTTCATATTATTATATTTATCTATCTAGTATCCCAGATGTCATTATGAACTTTTATTAAGTAATTTGAAATAGACTTTTCTGTTTATGACATGTTTATGATGTGTTTGCTTTTAAAATTCAATTATTCAATGTTACATGTATGTGTGTGTGTGTATGTGTATCTATATCATGTGCACTTCTGTTATACACAGACACATACACATGTAATTTTGGCATTTTATTTGCTTTTTTATAGGGAAATGTTAAAAATAATATTTATAATAAAATAGTTTATGTGAAATGGGATGTTTCTTTTATTGTTCATAAAATACAATACAAATTCATGTGTAAGAGATCCATAGGTTAAATAATTATACTAAATGAAAATGGAAAGACACTAGTATGCTCCTGTCTCATTTTTATTCCTAGTATAATAAGAACCATTTAAATTCCATATGTGTGTTTTTTTGTTTTTATTTTAAATAATTTTATTACAGGATGCTAATGTTCAAGGCACTTCAGAGAACCTAATACTACTTCTAATCAGATTTTGGGTAACCGGTTTAGAAGTGTTCCTTGAGATTGTTTTCATATTGGTTTTCAGGCAAAAGTACTACTGAGTGATTGTTTAAGAGGTGTTAACTTGATTAAATTTTCATTATTCTGAAGCAAAAGACAGACTTTTTTCTGAAACATTTATATTTATTGTTTAATGTACTATAGATGTCTGATTTGTTAAAAACCTGAAACTCCAATCCATGGGTAGCTTCTAAGGTAATTAATTGTACAGCCTCTTGGGTAGTTTTGGCAAGTTTGCCTTCCGATTTTGGGAGGCAAACACAATGTGAAACTTTTCTCATCCTAGCTGGGCTTCTGACTGTTTTAACTTTTCAAACAAATCAAAGACCTGATGGTAGGCTTGTCTGCATTAGTAAGCAAGATAGAGAAGCTCAGCATGTTCACCCAGTATGTATTCCACAAAAGCCCAAGCAATTTTCAAACCAAAGAGGACTCAAAATATGAGCCTTCAAAGTAAGGCATAATATTGTTGGCAGTGTACACCAAAGTCTTCTATTCTATTAACTGGGATAGTCTGGTACTCAGAAAATCCTTCATTGGAAGGTTTTAGCCTTTTGGATGTGTAATAAAGTCTCCAAGATTCACTTTCTCTGAAGATTCTGTTCTTGTTGGGTCCGTGGCCATTGTTAGGAATGGCTCCTGGAACTGCTGATTGAGCATCTGAGTACTGACATCGATCCCAGAAACCCAGCAGCCATAGTAAAAGAGGGGCCATGAAACCAGCTAATTGCATTTCGAAGGCAGCCAACCAGTTTGGTGATTTCTTTTAGGTTGCCATGTACTCACATGCAGCTGCCTGAGCATTTACTCGAGTTTCAGCGCCCTCTACAGGTAAGTCAAAACTGTCCACAAAGATCATTTCACCATCCATCTTTCCCAGCATCTGCCATCACTTCCAAGTTGCTTCCTGATCTGGGGGGGCATCACCATTTTCAGTAAAGCCAATGCTGAGATTTTGCTGTTTATTATTGTATTTGTAGATTTCATAGATGCCTTTGGCTTCCTGCATGTTGTTGGTCAAGTCCCATGTTTTCTAGGCAATATCACTCCAGATGCCACCACCACTAGGAAAAGCTGTGGCTTCCATGATCAAGATGCTACCTTACCTCACTAGGTGTTTGGGTGTGTGGAGCCTGGACTTTGAACCTTCAGAACCACAGGTTCCAACTCATATGAGCCTCGTATTGATATGGAATTTTTGGACTGGAACCCAGAGTCTTTGTCCACCAGAATCAAAGAATGAATCCATGGACAGAAAGTGGTACAGCAAAGGTGTTGATTTATTGAAGAATAAGTACAGACTCCCACATGGAGAGAGGGAAGGAGTCCCATAGAATGCACTCTCAAATAGGGAGGGGGAAAAGGGTCCCACTGAGTTCCTTGCCCTATGGCTTATAAAGGCTGCAGATCCTGTGCCTTGGAATCCCCTCTGATTGGTCACTATTCCCTTAGACTGGTTACTATAGTAACTCCTGGGCTCAAAGGTTGAACCTAACAAGGAACATGTGAGGTTCTCCCTCCTTTTCCCCATTGGTCCCTATTCCCTCTGGGCTTTCTTCTTTTCCTTTTGAATGAAGGGCTTCCTTTTCTTTATTTTGTAAATATAGACCTTTGGCTGTTCCATCTCCCCTCATTCTATGGAAATATATCTTCTGCTGCTCTGCAGCCAGTGCTTTCCTCCATAGTCCCCTTAATTCCCAAACTTTCTAAAATTTTCTAAACCTATCTTATTTTACCTCTAAAATTTCTATTTCCATATATATATATATATATATATATATATATATATTATTGATTTCAGAGAAGAAGGGAGAGGGAGAGACAGATAGAAACATCAATGACAAGAGAGATTCATGGATCATCTGTTTCCTGCACACCCACTGCTGGAGATCAAGCCCAAAACCCAGGCATGTGCCCTGACTGGAAATCCAACCATTACCTCCTGGTTCATAGGTTGAGGCTCAATCACTGAGCCACACCATCCCAGCTTAACTCAGTTTTAATGATTATATTCGTTACTATTCTAATTCTCAATAATAGGCTACTTGATTTTTAATGTCAGACAGTTTCAACTTACTAGCCATTTTTACTTAGAGGATTTTCATATATTCATATGAGCTTTATAAGTATTTATTTATCATTCATTTTCAATAATGCACATTCGTCTCTATTTATTGTGCTGTCATTGTGGGATGCTGTTCATTAAGCCATGTTATGTAAGAGAGGGAATAAATTTCATTATATTTTCTGACATTTCTTATATCATCCATACATCTATCATCATAGCTATGTATATACAATGACAAGGTTTGACATAAGACCCATCTATTCTCCTCCAGACAAAACTATTTTATTTTATAGTAATCTCTATCGAAGTATGCTATATTTAGGCATTTGGGGTGATAGCTAAACACATTCTAAATCTCTGTAACATGCACACAAACTTTAACTCAAAAACAACAACAATAAAACACTAACCCCAAACTAAAAATCACAAAAGAATCTAACTTAAAATTCGGACTCTCCTGGCATAGATCATACAAACTGCAAGTCAAAAAAAGTACACCTAAAAAGAAAGCAACAAAAAAACCTAAACATTTCTATTCATTAACACATTCACACACACAAAAAAAAGAATAGTATGAGAGGGCAGAAATAAAACTGCTTAATGACGATTCTTTATTCATCATTTCCAATGCAGAAATGCAGAAGCTGGAGCACATTTCAAATAATGCACACTAAATGATATTAGAATATCAACATATCCTGAGAAAATTAAATGAACAGGTCTTGCAGGAAGGGCACAATGACTATTGCCAGGGTTTCTCTTCCTCCCTTTCCTAGGGCTTAGGAAATGTGCAAACATGAGAAATAAACTTCATGGGCCTTTCCAGTTATGTAAAATGACCATTCAAATGCTACAGAATGTTGCAGAATGTCTGCAAAGTGGCGTGCCAATACGACCATAATAAAGCAGCACACCCATTAAAGCTATCTTGTAAATAACTTCTCTCATGAGGCGGGGCACCCTAGAGACAACATTGTGTAGGAAATCCAAAGTCCACAGAGGTCATCTGGCTTAGAAGGAGGCTTAGAAGTCCAGTGAGGCTGGGAGAGTTGTTAATTGATAGGAAAGCTACCCCCAGGGATGCTAGTTACTGCACTGGGAAGAATGCCTGCCATAGAATCCTTGGCAGTGCATGAGTTTTTATAATAATGAAATCATGATAGCACATGGAATATCCTATTGGAGCAAAAGGCTTAAAAAATCATAATATATCCATATCATGAAAACTTATGCCATATTAAAATAATAAGTGTAAGTCAAGAATGGACAATTGTTACTTGTCAGTCAGTTTTGGCACACTTCCTGCTTTTATGAATAAAGTTTTATTGGAACACACACATTTATTTAACTGGCTGCTTTTAGTTACAATGGCAACATTGGGGAGTTGTGGCCACCAGAATCTAAAATACTTATCTTTCCGTTTTCTTATTCCTGGAGGAGAATTTTCACCCAAAATATGATTATTTTAAGCTGGTTATTTTCAATAAGTCACACGACTCAGGAGAAACTTTTGACTCCCTGACTACCCACCTAAAAGAATTTAGATAGAGGACCTGTCCAAGAAGGGAGATAGCATCACAGATAATAGTAGTTTAAAATGAACTAAATGTGGTAGGTAGAGAGGAACCTAGCAAGCTCTTCTGATTGGTGATCTCTATGTTCCACTGTTAAAGATGGTCCAGTGAACATTTATCAAACATTTGCTTTTCCATTTCTCTGTGAATTTCCTTACCTGTCATTTGAAGTCCCCAACCACAATCCCCTTTCTTCTTAGCTCAGGACATATAAGCCTCAACTGTCTGATTTGTCTGGTATTCTTAAGGGAAACATTGTATGTACATACATAATTAAATTTGTTTATTTTCTTCTGTTAATCTGTGTCATGTCAATTTGATTATTCCAGGAAAAGCAGGAGGAAAAGAGGGGAAGTTTTCCTCTTCTCCCATTAACACAGAAACATTTTTGTTAGGTAATATTAAGTGAAAAGGGAAGTTAAATTTTATGCTAAGCTTATATTTTTATTTACCTAAAATTTGTGCATGTGTTTTGTGTGTATGTGTATACATTTGTGAATGCCTGGAAGAGTAAGAACTATAATATTAGAAATGGTTATCTCTATTAGATAGAATTATTAATGGCTTCCATTTTGCCATTATTATCTATTTTTTAAAAATTACCCATAAAGAAAATAGATTACTTATGTAACAGAAAGGTACATTAAAATGCAAAATGAGCAAAATCACTGAGGTAGATTTTAATATTTGGTTCCAACAGCAGAATTTTCAGAAGAGGAAAATGAAGCAGGCTTGTCTTTTAGTAGTGCAGAGCTTGCCAGCTCAAGAACTATGTGGGCCTCATTCTAGTGCAGGGAAGGCTACAAATTATGCCAAGGTTCTATGAGTTTGCTATCAGTTGTCTGGAAGGGGGCAACTGCTCATTTTCAGCTGTGGATTCATAAGCAAGGAGAGACTGTTATTTTAATTTGCACTCTTTCCATTGGCCACAGAACATCTGTCACAAGACTGGTGTCTGATGTGATAGCAAAGGCTTCTCTCCATGTATAAAAGCCCAGCATCTGCTACAAGAAAGGAAATCAGATAACTACAACCAATATGTTGATACTTACCTGTACCAGACCACCAGGGTTAATTAATTTTTAATAACAGTAAGCACTGCAGCAATGGATATAATAATTTTGTTATTGTCACAGTGAGCTAGTTATTAATATTGATAACAGGAAGAGAACCAAGGGGAAGTCAGGCATTATAAGCATGGTCATCTGGGGAGCTTCACCAGGAAACTGCTGCAGCTTCATGCTCCCCAGGGAAACACTAGTCCATTCCTGAGCAGATCTCGGGGGAGGGATCAAGCAAGGGGGAGATGGATGCCTGCACAGTGAAGTCTGAGTGAGAAAGGAAAAGTGCTTGCCTGTCAGAGTAGCCCAGGGAACGATGATCATTGGTTGGGAGGGTGGAGCCAAAGCAAGGTTGTGAAAAATTGGAAATACATAATCCCCTGACAAAAAGTTCCCACTCGATTGTGTTCTGGCTCTTGTGAGTCTCTGGCTCCATGACCTGCACTCACCCATGAGCTATCCTGCCATGTGAACACAAGCTAAGCTAGCCAGATGCTGGACTGGCCTGTGCTTTAAAACGGAGTGGAGACTCTGGGCACTGGCTTAATTCTAGCCCAGTGGAAGATAAGATTGGACATTTCCATGGTGGGAGGGAAGGAAATGGAACCCTGAAAACCCAGGGGTTTAATTTCAAGGAAATAAATATCACTCATCTTCCCAGAGAAGTCTCAGGACATTCTTTTCCTTGCAATGGCTCCATAATTCCACTTCCACCAGTTATAGGTGGGGCTGCAGAAGGCACCCCGCTGTTAACAATTACCACATAATACATACCTACTAGAGGCCCAATGCACGAAAACCATGCAAGGGGCTCGGCCCTTACAGCCCCACTTCTTATGGAAGGTCATCTGAATGGTGGTTCTGCTGTTCTGCCGCCTGGTCTAATTAGCATATTACACTTATTTATTTATTTATTGAAATATATTTTATTGATTTGTTACAGGGAGGAAGGGAGTGGGATAGAGAGAAACATTGATGAGAGAGAGACATCAATCAGCTGCCTCTTGCATGCCCCCTACTGGGGATGTGCCTGCAACCAAGGCACATGCCCTTGACCAGAATCGAACCTGGGACCTTTCAGTCTGCAGGCTGATGCTCTATTCACTGAGCCAAACCAGTTTCGGCTACACTTTTATTATTATAGATACAAGTATATATTGTAGATGTATATTATACATATGTGTGTACACATATATTTAAATTATTTGAGTTTAGCCTATCATTTGAACTAAAACAAACTCTTATTCTTAAAGAATATGATAATATATTTGAGAGATTTAAATCTCTCTCATAATTCTTGCGTTTTTATTTTTAGCATGACCTTTCATTTTCAGTAGACTGCAAAGTTTGGTTTTCATTGTTAAGTAGAACTTTGCAAACATTGCCACAAAATATCCCCAAGTTATTTGAGGGTACTGAGGACTTTTTGCAAAAAAATCAATGGAATTCAAATGTAACTGTAAAACAGTGCCTCAGGTTCACGTTAAATGCCTGGGTCTTTATAAAAACAACAAAATAAACAGTTTTCTTTATATCATTTTTGAATGGATTAAAACTCTCCTATTTCTGCTGGTTCTAAGGATATGGCTGAAATCTGGAACTCAGAAGGAATTAATTTGGGCCACCTAATGGATAGGTGTTTTTGATATGGAAGAAAACAGAGTATCTAGGGTAAGAGCATAACCTCTGGATCTCTGGAGAGAATATTTTGGATTTAACTCTGTTTACTGGCTGTAAGAAACTGTGCAAGTTTCAAGTCTTCTGTTTCCTCAATGTTAAAGTGCAGGTGATTGCACTACTACATGTCTCCCTCATCAGGTTTTTCTGAAAATCACAAGGGTTAATACTTATAAAGTAGTTAGCACAGTATATGGCATATATCAAAGACTGTAAGTACTATGTATTGGTTAAATAAAGGTAGTGAAACAGGAATTTTAGGGGGATATAGGCAGGCTTAGTGTTTTTTTTAGAATTGGAGTCCATGGGAAAAGCGTGGGGCTGCAGACTAGTAGAAGGTACATTTTCATAACACAAAAGCCAGGTGCAGTTACATCTCCATAAGACAAGGAGGCAGCATAAGGCAAGGAAACTGGCAGTAGCCAAGAAAGATCACATTTACAAAATAAAGAGAAGGAAGCCCTGCATTCAGAAGAAGAAGGAGGAGGAGGCCAAAGGGAATGTGGAAACAATAAAGAAGGAGAGGGGGAGAATCTCACATGTCCCATTTGAAGTTCAACCTTTGAGCCCAGGAGTTACTATAGTAACCAACTTGAAGGGAATATCGACCAATCAGAGGGGGTATCAAGGCACCATGATATGCAGTCTTTATAAGCTATTGGGAAGAGGAACTTAGTGGGACTCTTCCCCCTCCCTACCTGGGAGTCTGTACTTGGTCTTCAATAAATCTCCATCTTTGCTATACCACTTTCTGTCCCTAGATTCATTCTTCGATTCCAGTGGACAAAGAATCTGGGTTCCAGTTCAAAAATTCAGTATCAGTAGCACGTGTGATGTTTATTGAAGGGTCATTATGGGACACCAAAGTAGAGTCATTAGGAAGAGTTAACATGAATAAAGAAGCACTTAGGAAGGAAAGACGAGTTTGGTTGTCAGCTGAGGTGTAGGCTAGACATGACTTAAAAATAAATTTCTAAAAGACAAAACACTTGTGAATCCCGGCTAGCCTTGTTAGAAAATGAGAACAGGCTAAATATTGAACTGAAAATCCTGAGTTATCAGAAGAAATGCAAGTAAATTTTTTATTTACTTTTACCCTGATCATTCTAAATGTAAATAAGGCAATCCATGTAAAGGCCATTGGACTCTGATAGTTTTCTGTTTATTATTCCACAAATGACTAGAAAGCACAGTCCATTATGCCTTTTAATAATCCATTAATATTAAAGTGTTAGTGAGTGCCCATAACCTCCACTCATACCTCAAATCCCCACCTTGGACACCCAAGCTATTGAAACATGTGATGCCTCTTTTAAAACTTGTTTGACTTCAATCTATTTAAGTACCTGAATGTCACTGTTATTAATCTGCATTTCTCCCATTTATTACTCAATAGTGTTTTCCATTCTATATAACTATATAATCCCTTAGTGTTAATTAAATGTCACTTAAATCTTTCTAACGATGTAAAACTGACCTGCTTATTCCTGTTGTATTTCAACCCCTTCTGAACTGTGATTGCTTCAATCAGTGAAAATGCTTTTATTGAATCCCATTCAGTTACATCATAACTTATTAACATAATTATGTAAATGTAGTGTTACAATGCTGATATTCCTAGATAATTTTAGATAAGTACACACAGCTGCAATTATCTACTTTGAATCTCAACTTAAAATTTTTATGTTTAGAGCAAAAAACATTTCTCAAGTTATATAATTTTTTAAATAAATTTATATAAAAATTCTAATTTATTTCACTATAATTTATAACACTCATACTTCCATCATTTCAGCTTTGCATAATGACCTATATGTTCTTAAACACACACACATACACACATACTTCTATTTTGTGAATTAAAACTTAAGTCTTTTTAAAAATTTCATCTAAATAAATGAAAATTCATCATCTAATAATCTTGTACTCTGAAGAAAAGAAAAATGTAAACAAATACCAACTCAAATAACTCTAAAACCAAAATTGGTATTTAATATGGCTCTTTTAGATCATGCAATGTTAAGGAAAATATTGAGATATTGACTGAGTACACAAATAAGTATGTTAGTGCACAGCTGGCATGGCTCATTGGTTGAGTGTCAACCTATGAACAAGGAGGTTATAGTTCAGTTCCGGGTCAGGGCACATGCCCAGGTTGCAGGCTCTATCCCCAGTAGAGGGTGTGCAGGAGGGAGCCAATCAATGACTCTTTCTCATCACTGATGTTTCTAGCTTTCTTTTCCTCTCCTTGCTTCTCTGAAATCAATAAAAATATATTTAAAAATAAATAAATAAGTGTTTTAGGACTAAAATCTCTTATTTGATCACTGTGATGAAAACAAAAGAAAAAGTTATTGAAAAAAAAATGGTGTACTAGTATGCCTAAGCTACAATAAACACATTTTAGAGTAAATAAATTTGTAGAAAAAAAAACACATCATGCTTTTAAGTTGTTTTATTTTCTTCCATCATTTAGGAAAATCTAACCCATGTCATACAGGTAGATTGTCAGACTGTTTAAAGCAAAACATACCTTCAGTAACAAAATAGCTTTCTGAGAACTATTGCTATGCTATCCCTATCTACCTTTTCTCCTCATCTTGACATCCCTAATGCTTATTTGTCCCATATAAGCTTTAATTTTCTTTATAAGCCTAGTACATATTAACTATTGTTATCCTGATCACTTCATTATATATATTTTTTAAATATATTTTTTATATTGATTTCAGAGAAGAAGGGAGAGGGAAGAGAGATAGAAATATCAATGATAAAAAAGGATAATTGATTGGCTGCCTCCTTACACACCTCCTACTGGGGACTGAACCTACAACTGTAACCCAGGCATGTGCTCCTGACCAGAATCAAACCAGAGACCCTTCAGTCCCCAGGCCAATGCTCTATTCACTGAGCCAAATCAGCTGAGGCTCTGTGGCATTCTTACCCCCTCTCTTTCCTCTACTTTGGTTTATCCCATATACTGTTGACCAAGTATTCATCCAGAAATAAATAATACTAACATATTACCTGTATAATAATAATAACAATAATAAAATAAACCTTAATGATTCCCCAAAGGCTACCCCATAACATCTAAATTCTTTAGGAAACCATACTCTACTCAAAATCAAAATATTTTAATACATGCCACTTTGAACAAATATCTGTTATTTACTACAAAAGTTTATGGTGAAATGAAAAAAAAAAAGAGAGAGAGAGAAGAAAACATTGCATTGGGCAATGCCAGCCTCAATTTTGAACTAAAGATCATTTTCTATTTCTAAATTGTTGATAATCCTATATCATAAATAGGTAATATGCAAATTTACTATCACTCCAATATACATGATGGCTATTCCCATGTGGTTAAAGATGGCCACCTTCATGTGGACAGAAGATGGCCACCACAAGATGGCCAACAGGAGAGGGCAGTTTTGGGCAATCAGGCTAGCAGGGGAGGGCAGTTGGGAGTAATCAAGCCTGAAAGGGAGGACAGTTAGGGATGACTGGGCTGGCAGAGAAAGGTGGTTAGGGACAACCAGGCCAGCAGGGAAGGGTAGTTAGGGGTGACTGGGTCTGTGGGGGAGAACAGTTGGGGGAGACCAGGCCTGCAAGGAAGGCAGTTGGGAGGGACAAGGCCTGAAGGGGAGAGAAATTGGAGGGGACCAGGCCTGCAGGGGAAGGCAGTTGAGGATGACCAGGCATAGGAGGACAATTAGGGGTGGCCAGGCCTGCAGGGGAGGGCAGTTAGGGGCAATAAGAGCCAGCAGAGGAGCAGTTAGGTGTCCATCGGGCTGGCAGGGGAGTTGTTAGGGGGTGATCAGCTGGCAGACAGAAGCAATTAGGGGCAATCAGGCAGGCAGGCAGGCGAGCAGTTGGGAGCCAGCAGACCTGGATTGTGAGAGGGATATCTGACTGCCCATTTAGGCCTTGTGGGATTGTGCCTAAATGGGCAGTTGGATATCCCTTGAGGGGGTCCCAGATTGGAGAGGGTGCAGACTGGGCTGAGGGACACACCCCACCCTGTGCCTGAATTTTGTGCACCAGGCCTCTAGTGTAACTTATAATATACTCTGTGGCTAAAGAGGTACTTTTTGAATCATTGTCTAAATTTCAGATGACTGTATAATACAAATTTACATGCACATATGTTTTAAATCAATATTTTTTATAATATTTAAAGCATCTAGGTTTTATCTATTTGGTTTTCTTGATATTAAATATTGGAAAAGAGTAATAGAAGGTCTCTATATTATAGTTCTTTTCATAATCTAGGTACATTTTGTTGGTTTATTTTCCATTTTGCTGCACTTTAATGTACAATGAACAAAAGTACATTAATTATAACTTTTAAAAATAAGTATTTATTAGATAATATTAAAAATATAATCCATGTTCAAATATTAACAAAAATAAATTTATTGTCTATAGTCAGTGTAAATATTGTTTAGATATTTTATAGCCCCTTATACATACGTACATATATGTATATGCACATATATGTTTTCTAAGAGTGGAATCCTAACATACTTATTTTTCTAACAGCTTTTTCACTTAATATCATATGCTCTATGCTTGGCAGGCTTACTAATTAAAAGTTATTCTGCAACATAATTTACTAACTGTGTAATCTTAGAGAAGAAACTTAATACCACTGAGATTAAATTTATTATCAGAAATATAGAAATAAAAATAATACCTTCTGTTTGGGCTCTTGAAAGTATTATATGCAAAGTCCTAGAAAATATAGAATGTAGTATAAGATAATAACAATATGCTACTATTTTATGCAAAAAATAAATGTTTTTTTTTGGAATAGTAAATAGCATGTATACATTTTTATTATTAGGTTAAAAACAATCTACAGAAATAACAGGAGTCCATATTAATTATAAAACACTGATAAGGCATCAAATAGAAATTTAGAATGATATGGTAGAGTGCTGTTAGTTTCAAAGAACAATCAATGTTTAAAATACACTGTTAATTACAAAAGTTCAAACTAAACATTTATGGACTCACCGAGGAAAACAAACTCATTTGCATAACATATAAATAACTAGTCTAATTAAATGTCTTCCTCCACTCAGTTGTTTCTCATCTTTCTATAACAAATACAGATTATTTGTCATAAGCATGACTAACAGAGAATTAATATCTTTGACTATCAGATGTTATTGTGAGTGAGTAAGAAGGCCCTAAAGTTCTCAACTTTACTAAACTTTTGATAGGTTTCTTTCTCATTTTAGACTCCTAACTTCCCTTTTCTTAGAACAAATTGATACAAAGGACAATGTAATTGTAAATTATTTCTCTACCCGAAGCCCCTTTCCAGTGTCACAAGCCAGAAGTGCCATTTACAAGGATCTGAGAACTATGTCCTTGAAATGTAATCATCAAGGAAGAGAGTGCCCCTCACTGATAGTTTCTGTGGGATGGTAAAAGACTAGCTTTGGTGATAATTTTACTTCTAATTGTAAATAAAATCAATTTTGTCTTCTCATCTTCTTGTAAGACTTCTCTTTTTTAAACAGAGACATAGTGATTTCTGGATTTGAATTGCTCGATCTATAGTATAATTTGGGATCAATTACATGATTGAACTTTAATTTTCTATTTGTAAAAAGAAATGTATAGTCCCTAAACAGGGTGGTTGTAAGGATCAAAGGAGATAAGTATGTAAAGTGTTTTAAAGAATGATACATAGCAAAAGCTCAGTAAAGGTTAGAAATAGCATAGCCTAAGGACCTGAATAACAAATTACAACAATAATCTGTAATTCAGCAGGGGCTCTATGTCAGTTGTAAATTGTTTCAAAAAATTCAAGTTGAAACAGTGAATTGTTAGTTTTCAGCAAATGTAATTTTTTCAAATGTTTCAACACAGTTGGAAACTGTCAAAGCAAATATCTTCATATACCAGAGTGGAAATAGAAATTGTGACTATCTTTATAGAGGACAATTAATAATAACTATCAAAAAAGTTTCAACATTGGTAAATACTAATCAGCACTGATGTTAACAAAACATTGGAAGCAACTGAAGAAGATAAATAATATTGTATAACTATTCTTACTTATATTTAAATATAAATATAAATATAAATAGAGCGTGTGTGTGCGCGCGCACACACACACACACACACACACACACACACACAAAGTAGCCAGATTATTATGATCTCTGAATGAATAATAATCTGGCCAGTGTATATCCTATATAATAAAAGGCTAATATGCAAATTGTTCCCTCAACCAGGAGTTTGACCATCAGGCAGACAGGCCAACCACCATGTCCTCTCCCAATGGCCAGGCTGGCTGGACTTCACCCATGCACAAATTCATGCACTGGGTGTTCAGAGATCATAATAATCTGGCCACTCAATGTATATATACTGTATATTTATACACTACCCAATGGCATATTTTTTCCCATCACTATTCACTATTTATCTTCTCTTTACCCTCTTCTACTTCTTTCCATCCACCTTTCCTTCAGTAATCTTCACACTGTTGTCCGTGTCTATTAGTTTTTTGTTTGGTTGGTTGTTTTTTGCTTAATTCCTTCACCTTTTTCACTTAGTCCCCCAATCTCCTTTCCCTTTAACAGTTGTCAGTGTGTTTTTGGTATCTGTAAGTATGTTTCTATTTTTTTTCATTAAGTTCCACATATATGTGAAATCATATGGTATTTGTCTCTCTCTGACTGGCTTTTTCACTCTGCTTAATAATCTCCAGACCCATCTAGGCTGTCACAAAGGATAAAATTTTCTTCTTTTTTAATGGCCCAGTAGTATTACATTGTGTATTAAACATACCACTACTTTTTTATCTACTCATTTACTATTGGGCACTAGGGCTTTGGCAGGACATATGGTATACTTGGAATGGTACAGTGAAGATTAGCATGGCCCTTGTGCAAGGATGGCATGCAAATTCCCACTGTATTTTATATTTGTAAGTCTTTCCCTAAATAGACATTTAGATATCAAGTGGTATTCACAAAATTATATAATGCTATTTAATGATCCCTCAGAATCAATAAAACATCAGTTTAGTCAAGACAATGCTAAGGTAGGGGCTAATGAAAGTCTGAGGGGAATCTTTGTTATTTGACTTTTTAAATATTTTGACCAACTAGTTCATTTCTGTTCTCCACATAGATAAAACACAAAACCATTGACTACATATTGGTTATTGAAAACAGTCTCTCATCTAAGAAATATCAAAGTCAATGAACTCATTCTATGTTGGTGATAATGTTAAAAAGACAAATATGAAGGATTTTATTTGCTCAGAAGATATAAAACTAGTGTATTATTGTTTTACTCTCCAAATAAACTTTTTCCTTTTCATTTCTAGCACTCAATTTCATTTAAAGCATGTTTTATGGTAAATAAGTATGCTTAAATGGCATATCATGAAACTGTTACAATGTGACTCACGTGAAGACACACAGAAGTTCAAACTAAACATTTATGGATTTAAAAGCACCACAGGAAAATAAATTCAGACCTAAAACTTCCAAAGAATTGATGCAGGTCACATTACTTTTGGCTGACAATTAAAATGACACCTGGCAAATATTTTCAAGGGACAGAGCACAAATCTAATCATTTCCTTACTTAATATAATTTAGGCTTGAAATAGGATAGTTTATCTAATTTAGGTAAAAGAACAGCCGGTATCAATTTATTTATGCAGTATGTTTACTGTTTTCCTTGATACTACAGTGATAATTATAATTTTAGAATGGATTTTTTTTAAGAAAAACACTTCTTTCACAGTTTCTCCTTTTTGTAAAACCTCCCTCTACTTGACCCAGAAACCAATGAAGTTCTTGAATGCTTTCAACTTGTTCACATGTCTCCTCCTCCTGTGTCTTGTAGGAACAAGGTCAATGTAATTAGGAATTATGCAAGGTTAAACATGTCTAATTTTGTAGTGAGAAGTCCTCAAATATGAGTATAAATTGAACAAGTGTCACACTTGGGACCAATTCATAATAAGCACAACAGCTTTTTTACTTTAAAATTAAGGACAAATGCCCCACTGGAGTGGCTCAGAGTTTGAGCATCGACCTATGAACCAGGAGGTGAGAGTCCGATTCCTGGTCAAGGCACATCCCAGGTTGCAGATTCTATCGCCAGTGTGGGGTGTGCAAGAGGCAGCTGATCATTGATTCTGTCTCATCATTGATGTTTCTACTTTCTTTCTCTTTCCCTTCCTCTCTGAATTCAACAAAAATATATTTGCAAAGAAAAACTAAAGACACCTCATTTTTTAAGGTCACTGTCATGCACAGATTTTGTTTACTAAAGTCAAGATTTGTTGTTTCTGGAGGACGCCCTATTCACCCCTAAAGGTAAAAATTCATGTGTGCTTTTTAATCAGGGATTCAAAATCAGACTGATTTACTTTGCTGAATTTTATGAAAACTGTCATCAAGTATCCCATCCAGCATTGCCCACTTACAAGGCAAGTTCCCTTTCATTGACTTTTAAGGAAGTACAAAAAGTAAAAAGTAAAAAAATAAACCCCTACCTCTTGAATCTTTCAGGTGAAATTGTCCCAGTAGCTTGAGGCTCACCATTTACCCTCCATCACTCCTTTTTTTGCTCCAATTTTCTAAGTTTTCAAGGTACCCTAGTGCCTGTGCCCTTCTTTTTCTTTATTAATGTCAGATTAGTGGGTCTATTCACATTCAAGGTAAAAAATAAGAGATCCAATTGAGCACAACACAGAGGCTTAAGACACTCTAACATGGGACAAAACAGTAAAAACAATAATAAAAAAACTAATTGCAGCTTCCTAAATTAGCTAATAAAAGAGAGTTCTAAGATAGTCTTTCAATATCACTAACTTCCCATCCAGTAAACACTGGCCATGGAAGGAGAATGAAACCTTTCCTGCTTTTAAAATCCATTTAATCTTTACAATGTGATGAATTCAAATGGTTCTGTACAATTCTTCCACAAAAATCAAATTGATATGATCTCGCTGCTAATCTCTTCAAACAACTCATGTGAAATTATTACTATGCTGTTAAACACTGCATATTGCCTAGTGTTGTGCATTTATTTAAAATCAATTTCTGATTAAAAAGAATTTGAGATGGCCAACTAGAAGAGCATGATACAAATAAGTTGATTTAAGAGAAATGGAGGAAAAAACACACAAAATAAAACATAGCAAGAGCAAATGCTGTTCTTATTAGAGATCAAGAATTTACCTTTATTGTGATTGTACCCATATGAGTCTTTTAACATTTTAACGATTATTTTATAAACAAAGAAAATGTAAAATCAAAGTAGCATGAGCTCAAGCAATACATGTGAGTTCATTTGTAATTAAAATTATGCTGGAAGTTAAATTACTCCAACTACATAAATATAGCACTTAATTAAATTAGTAGGTCATAAAACCTATATTAATTTCAACCTTTAAAATACATTATTTCATTATCTGGAAGATGTCTAACAGGAGTATTGTAAAAACTATGCTGAGCTTTGTAACTATATACATTACTAACAATAAAAATACAGATTTTGCTTCATGTCATGGCAAAATATTGTCATGTCTTATTTCTAGTTAGTTTTATCAAAACAACAAACAAATAAAAACTCTACAGACAGGATATTCAAGTAACCTTTATAAACTTATTACTAAAAGCCCCATCTGCTGGTTACTAGAAACTGATGCATTCCGAACTGTCTTAATACATCCCTTGATAAAGAATTGAGAAACATTTCTCTCTTGCATGCCTGCATAGATTCCCCCTCTGCAAAGTTACCAGCCTAAAGAAAGAGAAATTAGACTTTATTGATAAAATGTTTTAGTCTATGTGTCTGTGCTTGCAATGGAAATCAATTTTTCAGCTTGCCTTTTATTGGAAAGCTTAGGTATGTAAATGAATGTATTTTCTCTTCTAAATCAGTCTTACATAACCAAAAGACAATGGTAGTTCAGTAAGTGCAGAGGCCTCCCTCCCAAGAGACATTATAAAATCTAAATAAAGGATTTTAACTAGCCTAGCCTGAAGCCTGATTCTAACACACAGTAGGCTTGAAATAAGTGTTGGCTGAATGAAGAAAGAAAAAAGTAAATTCAGTACTATGACTTGGTATGAAATAAGACCGAACTGAGGGAAAAAACCCTCACATTTCAGAGTCATTAGATATTTTTAACCACGCCAAAATTTGATGTGTGGCTTTAAACTGAGCAAGGAAGGGAGTGATGCTCTTTACTTTTAAAGAAAGATCATCACAGAAAGTAAATTTAGAAATTTTTGAAATTTTAAAAATGTGTCAAAGTATTATTTCTGAGAAATTTAATGGACCTTTAGTATGAGCATATGGCCTAGTGGAATATAAGCATGGGGCAAAGAAATCTTCTGTTGCTAAAAAGCTTTATTGTAAATTCAACAGAAATAATTTTCCACATTCTCTTGAGAGTATTGAATTAGATTATTTCAAATTAAAACTTAAAATATGAAATTCTGACCTATAGGAGGAAAAGGTGGTTTTTTGTGTTTCTTTTTCTTTTTTTTTAATTTCTCCCTATTACAGATGGAGAAGTTGTTTTAAGGGTAATCAGGGTAAAGTCTTACAGAATTGGTAGAGTTGGCATTTTAAATTGATCCTCTTGTTTAGGAAAGCATTTTTTTTCAAATTGATGAAGAAGATCCTAAATTACACCCACATATTTTTCTGGGATTTGGAAGGGTGAATACAACTTCTCCTATGTAAGGATAATCTCCTCCAACCTTCACTATGATGTGACTTTAGCACCTCTCTTACATTATACAAATATAACTCTTTAAGTGAAATATATTGACATTAAAAACTATGCATCTGGAGATTCTAACCCACTTTGAGAATAAACTCTTAGCATTTCAGTGTGTGATTCCATATGATAGTTGAACGGCAAAATGACTTTTCTTTCACTAAATAATTGGACAAATGTAACAGTTTATACAACAGATACTTTCTAAGTGTTTTGGAACATTTAGGAATTCAATAGGAAGAAAAAGTCTTTCATACAAACTCTGTAGGTGATGATAAAAAGTGTTTAGCATAGCTTTAGGGGAAAAATGCTTCTGCCAGAAACACTTTCCTAGTTCTACAGTAAAAATAAACCTTCATAAATCCCAATATCAATAGAATTCATCAAACAGTCATATCTAGAGTCTACACACAATTCTTAAAAATCTATCTGATTTTGGTATATATATGCCAGAGAAGGTCCAAGACTGAGAGTTGGGATTTAGGGACTTGGAATTACATGAACTAGTACTTCCTTCCTTCCTTCCTCCCTTCCTTCTCTCTCTCTCTCTCTCTCTCTCTCTCTCTCTCTCTCTCTCTCTCTTTCTCATTTCTGTCACTCTCTCATGGTTTGTTTGTTACATTGAACCAATTTCGTAATAGAAATATCAGCTTCCAGTATGTTACATAGAGATTTATATTTAAAACAAAAACACTATAAGAGTAATACTTTAGTAAAAGGCATTACTTGTCAATCTAACACCATTTCTCTTCATGGCATCCAGAAATTCTTTGGGAGAGCCACCCTTCTTTCCATTGTGTTGAAACACAGGTTTGGGTGGCACTGGTTTCTAAGGAGAGCTCTGAAGACCAGACACCACCCTCTGTGCTGCTATTCCTCTTGCCCCAAGGAGTACTAGCCCAGATTATCTAATGCTAATCTCCTCTGTTCTTTGCTTCCTGACCAAAGTTATGTCAAATAGAGTAAATCACAGAATTTCCATCCCCAGAATTTGTTTGGTGGTTGGAGGAAGAATACTTACATCCAAACAAGGAGACAGCACCCTTCTAGGCACCATCATGAAATCCTGAAGGGATCTAACTTTTAGATTTGGCTGCTACTGCAGAAGAACAGAGTTGGAAAAATCCCCAGTCTGGGGAACATTGTTCTAACCCTTACCTGTATTACATCTTACATTGGATTTATCAGTTGAATGAGCCAGGCATTTCCCTTTATTGGTTATCCCAGCTTAATTTAGGCTTTCTATTACTTGCAAACAAATACCTAATAATTAAAAGGCATTGTGTTAAATACTGGCCTGGAAGGCAGATGCTTTTATTGCCTCCATTTCACTGACAAGAAAACAAATTTTGAGAGGTTAAATGATTTCCTTGAGATCATACATCTAATAAATTACTATAGCTGCAAATCAAATATGTATTTCTGATTATAAAGTTCATATTGTTAAATCTTGCCCTAAAGGTATTCTAGATGAAAGTACGGTTGTTTAGAAAAGCTGTCCTGGGCTGGAATATTGGCTTCACCATTATTAGCTTTATTACACTTGAGTGAGTTTTTTAAACTTATTGGGTCTCAATTTCTTCAAAGAGAAACTTGGGAAAATAATAGTTTCTAACTTAAATGAGGATTACAGAAGTTAATATATATTAGATGCTTAGGAAAGTACCTATATAATATTAATCACTTAAACTATTAGCTCTTATTATAATTATGAGTGATAGAGTTAATTTGTATATTGAGACACACAACATGGAGATGCACCCCAGTATCCCACCCATATCACAAATCTAAACTGAAGTAAGCTTGTACATATGGGAAACACCTGTCCAGGAAACCTAGCATACAACGATCAGAATCCTCCCGCTCCCTCTGGCTAGCTCACCTGCCTCTAGAGAGAAGCACCTGCTAGCCTCCGAAGGAAATCCTGTCCTCCAGCCAACCATGCCCTGCCTCAGTGTGGCCTGTCCCAAGGTTCTGTAACTGTCTCTTCCCCTAAATCCCTCAGGAAGTGTGCCCCCTGTTTGTGAGGCACTGCACTCCCCAGCCCAGGGCTGCTTCCCCTTTGATAAAAGACATTATACTTTTTACTAAATTCTTTTAGTTCTGTCATTTGACAGTAGGCTTGCATTTATCGGTTTTTATGAAAAAGTTTTCAGTTTTTTTCCCAACCAACAGAATAAAGAATCTTTGGGCACATCTGCACTGCCTTAATACAGCTGTAAATGAATCTCAGCTGGAAACATGCAGTTTTCATAGAGCTCAGATAAGAACGGCCACAATAATTCTGGTTTGGCGTTCTGATCCCAGATGTATTTGACGTTATTACTTTGTTTTTCTCAACCTGTGTTTATTGAAAGCTTAGCTTGTGTTAAGGACTTTTGGAGAAGGGGGACTGAGTAGCAAACATAAAACAGATAAGGTTTTTACTTTCCTGGAGCTTAAAAGTCTTGTGGGGTAAAGGAGATAGACACTTTGAATAGGTGAGCTCATACACACAAAAAATTGTATTTCTGACTGCAGTGTTGTGGTTTCATTTTGTTTTTTAAAGGAGCCACTGTGGAGGATGGGTGGGAGAGGCCTATCAGTAGATGTGTAAAGAATGCTTAGGAGGATGTTGGGGTCGTCTTGAAGAGCAAAACTACTGTCTTAGCCAAGAGTGATGGTAGAGTGACAGAGGAGTCACTGAATCAATAACTATTTCAGAACTTGAATAAGTAAAACTTGGTGATGAATTTCATATAGTTGGTGAAGTAAATGCTGTGGTGCTCCATCCAGGTCCCCTATACTGGACCAGTGCCATTTAAGCTGTTTGCTAGGCTCATAGCCAATTTCTTCTACACAGAAATTTAAGAAGTTATTTGGAAGTTAGATACTACCCTTCATTCTTCAGACCCACAGCCTAAGCCAGTGATTGGCAGTTTCCAAAGGACTGCCACCTTTGACACAGAATGTCTTCTGTAGACAAATCCCTATCTCAGTCTCCATTGCTAGGAAAACCAAAATAAGATAGCTGGGCAATTGGCAAAAGACAAATATTTCTAGAATGATTTTCATTCTCCTGACTAATGCAACTTTTTCACTGAAGATTACAGATGTGAATTCATTTTGGAACTTAGTTTGATATCTATATAAGCCAACCAAGTGGAGATGTCAAGTCATGGCTTAGCTATAGATGCCTCTAGACCTATCAAAGAAAAGGAAATAAAAGACTGTATAGATGTCATTAAAATAAATAAGCATGGGAATGGGAGAGAGAATAACATGAGAAAAGCATGTTAAAGAGAAAACCAGGGACTCAAAATGGAGTCACTTGTGCCAAAGCTCATGACACCGACTTAATTGTAGTTTCAACATTCTCCAGGAATGTAATTTTAATTGGCCAGTATGAAATTTTCTGGCGGTATCTATAATAATCTGTCATATGGACACTCGTCATCCCCCAAAAGAAGCTGTGACAGCCTGCCTGATAACCTGCCCCCTACCTTCCCTAAGGAAAAATAATCTTGAGTAAAACCCACTGTTCTCTCTCTCTCTCTCTCTCTCTCTCTCTCTCTCTCTCTCTCTCTCTCTCTCTCTATTTTGGTGTGTGTTGGGGTGGCTAATAACTTTCTTGCGATGCCCAGTTTCTCTCTATAAAAGCCTTCCATATTGTACAGCTTCTGAATATCTCTCTACTTGCTAGATAGGATGTTGCTTGATTCATAAATCCTTGAATAATCCAATTAGATAATCAAATTTATTCAACTGAATTTTTGTTTTTTTTAACAAGGGTCAAGGCCTCCCTCAAAGATTTGGTATTACTGTTGAGCCATTTGCTAACAGAATTCTCTTCACTTCACTGAGATTTGGGAAATTCACCCCTTTGGTTTGTTTTGGTGAGGGCACTCTTTCTAAAGAGATACCAGCTGTTTTTGCAGGTTTCAGTTCTCAGCTTTATCTGGGGTCCACTCTGACAGCAAAAAATATTAGTGGCTGTGTTTAAACCAGTTATAGTTTACCTTTCTATTCTCGAAACAGATCACTCCTCTCCCCTTCTTTACCATGAATTAGATCTACGAATCTAACCTTATTTCCTGCCAATGAAGTAAAAGATTCAGCATTTTATCCCACTGGATTAGTCTTCTCTCCTCTGTTGCCATCTTGCCATGCTTACTTTATGTAGGCTGGAGACTTATCATTTAACAAAATGTTTCTCACTGACTTACTTGTGAGCTTCCATTTATCTTTCCTGGCTGCTAAAATTTCTGAATGTAAAATGTTTCCTCAACTTGGGCCTGAGCTGTCTTTGTTGCAGGACACGTTTTAGAAAAAGGGAAGACTTCTTTCCTTCTGTTTTCTAATCTGTAGTTCTCTAAAAGTAGGGAAAAGATTTTCTTCTCAAATTAAATGTGGAGGGCATCTCATCACCTGGAGGCTAATTATTTATATTAAGATATTTATAGATACTGTAGAACCTCAAAAGTAACACTGTGAGGACCAAACTAATTCTGGGACTAATCATACTGTTCAGGATATAAAAAAGTCATAAAAGACTCATTAACAAGATGGGGTAACCTGAGAATGTGATGTAAAGTGTACTTTTATATAATTTCAAGACTCTCAACTCCTGCCGCTCCCAATATTACTCACTGCTTAGGTGGGTGTAAAGCTCTTTTTTCTAGCTTAATTAGTAACATATCGATAACAATGAAGAGCTATTTGCCTATGTATTAAAAGACTGTTATATAAAACTGTTCTTTAGTCATGGTACATTTCATATTTGAAAAAGCCATTTAAATTCTCTATAGGTAAGGGAAAGAAAGGGAGAATTGTAGGCTTTAAATTAGGGGGTGAAGAGGAAGAAAGGAGAGTGGAGTTGAGGGATTCCTTATTTTTCTATGTAATTACAGCTTTTTGGATTGATGTCATTGTCTTTTGTCTTCTATTTTTTCCTCCACCCAATTATAGTCAGGCCTATGTTCGCTATGAAATGTGCTTGGGGCAACAAGGAGCCAGCAATATTCACCTGGTTATCCCCTTCAAAACATATCTCAATAGCTGGTACATAAAAGAAAAAAATTGCAAGTGAAATGTAAGTGCATGTCAGTAAAAAGGAGCAAAAACAGAATGAAGGGAAATAAGCACGCACCACCCATGGAAAAAGTAAAGGAAGGGCAGAAGTAGGGAGGAGAGGAAAGGAGACAGTCACAGGGAAGTAAGAGAGCAAAGAAGAGAGGTGAAATCATACAGAAAAAGGAAGGCTATCCTGGTGAATTTATCATACACAGATTTTATGTCTGGAATCTGCTTTTTATCAAAATGCATGTGCTAAAAGACATGTCATTGCATTTCTTATCATACACTATGCTGAACCCTTGGTAACCTCTTATTTTTAGAAATAAAAGTCATAATTTCAGCCACTAGGTTTTATCCATCAACCCCATAGCCAGCTTGAAATAACCTGAGATTAAGTTACTTATAAAGCTCACAGATATAGGCACAGGTTGGAGCTATTAGGTCTGACAATAGTAGTTCTCTGCAAAAATCCCAGTTACATGGGCAAGCCAGCAGCTTACTGTTTGGGTTAACATTTTTATAGCTGTGTAGTTGAAAAAAGAGAGATTTCCAGCATTGGGGTTAAGTGTCATCTTTCTTTTTCCTCTCCCTCTCTTCCTTCTTTTATTTGTTCCTTCTCTCTCATTCTCTCATCCTCTTTCTTTTACTAAACACAAAGACTGCTTTAGAACATTTCCAGCCCACAGTTTGAAGGGTATAAGAATTGGACCTTTACAATGAGAGCTTCTAAAACTATAACTTCCCAAATATATTATTCATTCATGAGCGAAGTGTGAAGCCCTGGAAGAGAATTCAGTGAGCTATGATCTATGGATTCCAAGTGCTATCACTGGGAGAAGTTACATAGGACTCTCCACATAACTTGGCAGGTGATTTATTCCTGTTTAGGGATTTTAAGCTGCACTATTGATGCATAAATGGAAATAAGCTGACACATGGCTTCTCTACTTCAGCACTGATATCTCAAAAAGCACTGTGCATGCTCTAGGTAGAGAGTTGCTTAGAGCTGAGATCTCTTGAGGACTAAGTGAGACAGTAACAGGCCAAATGGTCCAATAGCTACCTGAGAATGGTATGACCTGGTACCCTCAGAGTTCCTGAGTTTTCTGACTTGAAAAATTTGGAAAATAGCTAGGATTTTGTGATGGCTGTTAAATGTGAATCACCAGTGTGCCTTCTCCTGAGTTTAGAGCACTTAGGAAGCAATATAACTTCACAGAAACTTCATCTCTTTCTTTTTATTTTTTTAGAATAGTTTATTGATTTCTAGAAAGAGAAGAAGGTTGAGGGGGAGAGAGAGAGAGATGTGGATGTTAGAGCACTACATTGATCAGCTACCTTCTGCCACCAGAGATTGAGCCTGCAACTTGGGGATGTGTCCTGACCTGGAATCAAACCATCAACCTCTTAGTGAATGGGAAGATATCCAAACAATTGAGCCACTCTAGCCAGGGCAAAACTTTGTTTCTTTAATCTGATCATTTCTCTTTCTTTCCTTTTGATTCAAACTGGCCTCATCCAGCACCATGACTCATCTTTGCATATCCAATCCCTTAATCACTAAGACCACAGGACAGTGAGGTTCTGGTTGGCACCAAATAATCTTAGGTACAAAGCCTCAGGTCTGTTGACCAAGGAGACAAAGTTTGAATCAAACTTGAGACAACATCTGGGCCTAAATTGTGGTTCAGCTCCAGAGAAACAAAACAATCAGACCAGACACATCCTTGTGCAATTTGACAGAGCAACAACATGGCTGATAAGAGGATCAAATGTGATTATCAACTACCCCTAGCCTAGCAATAACCAATTAATAGTGGCCACAACCCTAACTCTTCCATGATTAATGACTTTCCCTTATATAGCCAAATAACTCCCTAGAAGCCATCAGGAGCCAGGTCTTAGCAAACCATTCACCTGTTTTGTGCCCTCTCCTTAAATAAACCTTTACTTTCTATGCTGCAAACTCCTGTTCCAGTGTAATTGGGCTTTGGTGTGTGCAGGACAAAGAACCAAATCAATTCGATAATACTTGTCCCAAGATAAGATTAACCCTAGGATAGCCACTTGCTCATGACAGATATTTTATGGTGCTACACAGAATTGTTCTAAGATATTCGGCTTTGTGTTACTTTATAAAATTCAGCCCAACTTACCAGAAAATCGCTCACATACAATTGCATCTTTTACTTCCTTATCCTCTGATTTCCTTATCAAACACAGCTTTTTATTCAATGAATATTTAAGTAAGGGTCTAATATAAATACTGGTGTGAACACAATGAAAACAGTCTTATCCTTAGCGAGTTTACATCCTAGAAGCAAATTGAATCAACAACAAGGAAAAAAAACAGTAAAAATATATACTATGCTTTGCAGTGCCAAGTGCTAAGGAAAAAAAACAAAGGCTCCCCTGGGCTGTATTTACACTGATACTCTAAAGCTGCATCTAGCACACCACTAGAGGAAGGTGTTCAGGTTAGTAAGGATGTAGACATTTCAACAATGTGGTGCATTGAGCCATGACATCCTCACAGCAGGATGCAGAGAAGTATGTGGGAGGGGAGTGCAGAAGATACTTATCTTTGATATAATGTGTGTGAGGTAGAGAAAAAAAATACAGAAAAATTCCTGGGAAGGGGTGGGCAATGGTTTGGGATTTTGAGGGATGAACTGGATTTTCCCAGATAACTTGATTAGCCTGGTAAAAGTGTTAGAGGAATAGATAATAAACCGTTGTTATAAGAAAAAATGGACTAATCCTATTCAGCCAGTAGTTGTGAATTATTAAGGCAAAGAATAATCAGCAAACTGAAAGAACTGAGACAGCATGACCTGAGTTTCACTGAAATATGGAAGAAAGACAAAAGGAGTAAAGAAGTCAGGGTCAGATCACACCAGCTACCCTTCCCCCTCTAAGCAACAGTCTGGATTTGGGTTGGACCCTGGAATGAGAGAGTGACTGACTCAGATTTATATTTTAGAAATGTCACTCAGTTAATGTCACTTGCAAGGGAGTGACCTGGAGGGGTAGAACTGTAGGTGGACAGACCACTTGCTCAGTATGAACTAAGCATTTAGCACAAGTTTTGGAGTGTTTTGTGATTTAATTGTTTGCTTCCCTAAACTTATTACTAATGTGCTCACATGGTTTGAATGACTTGCAAACTACCTACAGAATGAGCTGATATGCATCCAATTAATAGTGTTTTATTCAATAGAACTGGCTGCAATCAAAAGAGTGATATTTAAAATATTACTAATTGTTTATATTCTGTTAAGTGGCAAGAGAAGTAATCCTTCAGGGGGTTTCATCCTACACTAAATGAAGACAAATAAGCTGAGAAACTGCCATGCAAAATTATGTTTATAAAAATTTTTAATGATGTAAGGAAAATCCTAAAGAACGGAAAGTAAAGTGAAAATTAAAAGTATTTTAATCTGGTTTCTATTTTTATATGCATGTGTATATATGTGTGTATGTATATTATATTTATGTGAATAAAATATGACAATTTAATAGTTGCTATATTTAGGTAATTGAATAATGGTGGTTTCTTTTTTTTCTTTTACACTAATCTCTTTTGTCAACAAAGCCTGTTTTAAATTTTCTATGAGTGAATTTTTTTATTTGAACGAATAAAATATAGAAATTTTTCTATATTTAATTCTTCTCAATGGTGGAACTAGTTTCAAAGCCCAGAATTTCATAATTATTTTTTTATGTTATGGGAAATAGAAATGATTAAGCTGTCAAAATATCAAATCGGTACTTTTTTACATTATAGAAATTAAGTGGTGTGATGCAAGGCAAGTTTTCTCTATATGTTTATGTTCATGAAGACTCTGGAAATTGGGAATAATTCATTTTTTAAACAAAAGTTTATGTTATTTCAAAGACAAAAGTTACATCTGGTAGGTTGATCTAAGGAGGCAAGGAAATATTAACTTTACAGATCTAACTTAAGACTCAAACAATATTTTTATCTTATTTTCTCTTATTTTCTTATTCTACTGTTCTCTCAAGTTTGCTTTCTTCTTCACATTGGGATTATTCTCTCTTACTTCAGACATGTATCTTACCATGATACAGGTTTAGAAATCCCAGTAGGAAAAAAAAAATATCCCAGGATTTATATATCAATTTCAGAAAAGATCCATTGGCCTTGTTTGGTTTACATCCCATCCATTGGGCCAGTCATTATTACTAGGGCAGTGTGAGGTAGGCCTACTCTTAAAGTTTGGAACTCTATAATCTCTGTCACAATTATTCAACTCCACAGATGGAGCATGATAACAGCTTTAGATAATACATAAATTGATGGATATGATTGAGTTCCAATAAAATTTCACTATAAAAACAGGCATTGGATGGATTTGGTCTGCAAGTCACAATTTGCTGACCTCTACTCTAGTGATTTTATTCTTTTGTGAAATTATTTCTAAGAAGAAAAAAAAAGAGACTCCTTTACTATGCCTTACGGCAGCCTTAAACCTTCAACTGTTGGCTCATAAATGAATTTTGATTAAAATTATAATATTCTCCTGTAATTCCTTTAATATATTAAGATATTTTCAAGAGTTTCTTCACATTACTTTTCACAACATATTTTAAACAATATTTTATGTAGTTAATCTTTCCTAAAATTAATAGTTTAATGATATATTATGTTTTCTACTATCAGTGTATTGAAAATAATTGAAGGTTACCAATTCTTAAACCTTCTATAGTTATGTGTTTCTCATGATCAGTTCCTGCTATAGCTATTGAAAAGGCTAGCACATTTACCCTCTTTGTTTTAAAAGTTAAAATTGTTTTAAAGTTATTTGACCAGACTAAATAAATCCTTTTCTACAGAAGCTAATTTTTTATCTAAGTAGAAAAAGGATGCATATGTCAATGTGGACTTAACTGATGTTTATATAGGATGAGAAAAAAGTAGGCTTACAGTTGTGAGTACACAAGACAGAGTTACTCTTGTATTATGATTTATTAATTATTAAATTATATTTTATATAAAAATTATAAACCTACTTTTGCCCAATTCTTTATTATTAGAATCCTGTCTAAATTTTTTTAAGTCACTCATCTTCTAAAGGAAAAGATAAAATTTCTGTGACAAAAGGACATTTCTTATTCCTATTAAAGTGTAGCCACTTAAGGAATAGTTAACATATAACTGATAATCACTGACTTAAAATGGTTTTGTGAAATAATTTGGCATGCCAAAACTTAATTGTGCCATCAACTTACAAACATTTGATCATACACATATCCAAACAGACATCATTTACCACAACTCTTCCAAGGCATAAGAGAGCCCTATGCACATGCCTGGATGAGCTAGATGTTTCTGACAGTCATTGCTCACTTATCATTGCTCTCTGCCTTTCCTACTTCATGGTTCCAGGAAATTGACCTGTTTCTCACCTGTGTGACCCACTCTCTGAATATTTGTTGAAGATAATTAAATTATCAAAATAAAAAAAAAATTAGCATAGCGCTTCACAATTCAGAAAGCCACAGCTTGGCCCATCATTTCATTTATGCCTAATTCAAATGATGACTTCTCAGGAAAAATTTCCTTGCCAGCCCTACCTAAAATAGCTTCCCATGCCTCCTCATCACTCTTCAATTCTCCTTTTTTCCTGCCTTATTTTATCAAAAGCAATTATCATTGCTTGATAGTTATATATTTATTTATTTGTTTAATATCTTTCTTCCTATGTAATTCCATAGGGCAGCATGGCCATGTAGCAGGTGTTCAATAAATATTTAAGAAAATAAACTGTATCTATTAGCAATGCATATATTAGTGCCTTAATTTAGAAATGAGAAAAATGAGACTCGACGTATAAATCAAGTGTTCCAGACCAAATAGCTAATTACCAAATAGCTATTTACTAAGGTTTTCAGACATTTTTTAAAACTCCTGCAGGGTATTGCATTGCCTTCATCTCCCCAATGTAATGGGTCAGAAGCAGATATACTATAGAGACTAGAAGGAAAGTAAGAGGACAGATTTAAAACTGGTCTCTCCGAGTCTGGGGATAGTGTGGCAAGTAAAGAGAAGAGTAGACTCATCTTCTGAGCAGAGGGAAGGTCATTAGGGGAAATTGTGTACTCTTGAACCTCACACTTGATTTTATTCCTCCAATGAATGTTGTTTCATTTTTTAACTAGAATAATACACGTTGACAACGGTGACCAAAGTGGGCAAACCTCTTAAAACTATAAATCTATATTCTGAGTATGAATTTAAATGGATTTAAAGGAAGGTTAGTGAAAAATAGATTCCATATGAAATGTGATACACCGCATGTTGATAGATTTTTAAGAAATTAATAACATTTTCAGTATAAACACAAGAGGAAACATCATTATGTACCTTTGTTTGGTTTCACAAAATATATATTCACTAAATATACATTTTAAATACAATCTCAGCCATGTATTGTTGGTAGCAAAGAGTAGTTAAGACTATGGCTTTGGAGTCATAAGTACAAAAATCCACAATTTATGAGCTTATATATCATGGGAAATACAACCATTCTAAGTTAGTATCTTCAGTTATAAAATTAGGATCATAAAAGAATCTACTATATGATAGTACTTGTTACATAAATTGATACATCTAATGAGTTCAATCTAGAAGCTGGAGTGTTGTCAGTTCTTAGTGTAGCTATTCACATTAAAGGACTCATACATATACTTAACTGCTGAAGTAACACTAAATTAATCACAATAAAGCTCTACACAGACTGTTGTCCTTTTAATCTCTTTCACTGTCATATGTAGAAAATTAGAAGTCCTTATACTTGGGGAATTATTGGTAGGAATAAAAATATGAGCCAGGAATTCATATTACTGTAGAAATAAAATAATTTATAGTACTGCTGTGTTTATATTCTCTTATATTGAGGTTCAGAAATTATTTTAATTTAACCTCTATAACTCATAACTTCAATATTCTTTTCTGGTATTTAATACTATAAGTTGCTTAATAGAATAAAAATATGGACCTTGCTTAAAGAGCATGATCTACATTTCAAAGTAAAAAGATATTTGTAAAAAGTTATTTGGTGAGAGTATAAAGAGGAACTTTAATTTGCATATCATACACAACCTCATAAAATACCTCTGAGCCAGAGAACATTCAAGTAGTACAAAAGCCTGATATAATAAAGCATTTTGCCATTGCAATTTCAGATGTTTTGCCAGTTAAATGAAATCCTCTGTGGGAAAAGTGACATACAGTGCATATCTGTTTCTTTCCAACAGATTATCAAGAACATAAGGGTTCATTCACTCAAAAATACTTGAATAACTAACATGAGTCAGGCATTCTGCTAGCCACATGGAGGGGCAGATATGACGACTAGGATATAATCCTTAATATCTAGCTGAATATATCTAGGTGGAGAAAATCCCCATTTGAACTAGATTTTTCTTCTCATGCTCAAAATCAATGATCAAGTCATCCTAAGACTTTTGTTGTTGCAGCAACTCCATCAATGAAACTTGTTCTCTTTGCCATTGTTCATGTTCTCATTTCTTCCTGGGATGCTCCTCTTCAATTCCACTCTTTTTTTTTTTTTTTGGTGGACCCTGTTTAGCTTTGCAGTTCCTACTGAGATATTGCTCCCCTATGGAAGACTTTCTGTATCCTATCACAGGTTTATTTCAGCTGTTATGTATATAGAACAATTTATACTTCTTCTAAAACAGTGTTTATCACATTTTTGTTGATAATCATATGTTAAATGTTTTCTTCCCTGCTAGTTAATATGCCCATTGAGTATAAGAACCAAATATGCCATCATTCATCACAAGAGCATGTACTCAATAAATATCTGTTGAATAAATGAAAAAAAAAATGCCCACATGACAATTTGGGTTAATGCTGAGAAGCTACTAGGATAAAATAATTTAGTTGTGGGTAAGGCTAGGGAGTTTACATTGTGTAATGACTCTTTCTGGTGGGTGTTTTAGGCATGAGTAGGTATAGCCCAGGTGAAGAAGAAGGGCATTTATGGACAGAGAAGAAGTGTTAGTATAGACCAGAGGATTTTTTCTAAATTTGTGTTGGAAAAGTTCCCTATAGAAAATAATAGTTTGTCAAAGGCTATGAAGAGCTTATTAGAATATGCAAAGGCATTGGGATTAAGATGGATGAAGTATCACCATATCACCAAAGGTCTATGTCAGTTAATGGGTGTATAAGAAAACAACAATACATAAGCTGAATAATTTTGAGACAGGTTTTATAACTGCAGGGTTCCTTAGCACTATTTGCTATACCAATGTCCTATACAATGTACTTTATCAGGAACTTATAGTATACAGAGAACCTTTTAAATATGTTTTAGGTTATGGAGCTCTCCTCTTTTCCATGGAACATCTTAAAGGATTTATGTGCACAGGACACATGCTAGAAATCAGCTGTGTAGTGCAATGTTTCTCAACTGGGTAATTTATTATTATTATTACCACCCAAAGGTCATTTAGCAATGCTAGAGATATTTTGGATCGTCACAACTGTACAGTCATGTTTTGCTACTGATTTCTGGCAGACAGAGGCCAGGGATGCTGCTAAGTATCTTATAATCCTCAGGCTATAAGGCTGCCTGATACAAATTATTCATCTGAGAATACTAGTAGTGACAGAGTTGAACAACCCTCATGTAATGGCAAGTGCAATACATGTAATTCAGCTAGAAATCCAAGTTTCTATTTTGCTGCTGATAACTATAGGATCTTAAATTATTTAATCTTGAGTAGGTCAGATTTTTCATTGGAATGATAGAAATGAAATTAAACTAATTTGAAGGGAAATGTTGATTAAAAATAATGTATGTAAAATTGTATGGTAGACTATCTGCTACAGAACTGTTACTTACTAAATGAAAGCAGAACAGTCACTTAGCTAGATGTTTGTTTTCCACACCCATGAATTCTATTCTCTGTCCTTTTGTTAACAAGCTGTTCTCCATGAACATAGAAGTGGAATGTGCCCCAGGCTGATTTAAACTTAGAATCCTATGCCAGGATCCACATTAAGAATCCTGAGAACGGGAAGCTGATCCAAACTGGCCATTAGTGCCATTCCCAAAGATTCCAAAGTTAGTCAAAGATAACACTATTGCTTAGTTACCCAGAGACTGTGACACTGTTACAATGGATATGACTAAATGTTCTGTAAGGTATCTGGTCATTGCTGAAGTCTACTCATTCCCCTAACATTTTAGGTAACAAAAGCCAATACAGTGGTACCTCGAGATACGAGTGCCCTAACATACGAGATTTTTGAGATACGAGCCATCAAGCGAGCGATTTTTGCTTTGAAATACGAGCAACATTTGAGATAGGAGTAATCGCGCAGATCGGCCGGCTGCACACAACCCACCAGTTTACCTCGACTCGAGCATCTCATAGTCTCCCACGCCTCAAGGTTACGGAACTAATTAAACTCGTATCTCGAGGTACCACTGTATATCTTTCAATTTTCGTTAGCTGTATCATTGGTTTTCTGTCACTTGTAAATGAAAATTGTAGAACCAAAAATAACCTAATGGCTTCATAGAAAAATATAAATTACATAGGAAAATGGAGTACATTTAAAGATATATTACATGAAAGCATTCAACCTGAATAACAGGGTGAAAAATCATTGAGGAAAAAAAGTGAACATGAACCTTTGTATTATTGTAGCACCAGAAGAAAATTGAGTGTGGTGCAGAAAATTTTTAAATACAGTGGCTGAAATTTCCAAACTTTGTGAAAGTAATGAATTCACAAATTTAAGAAGCTCAGAGAATACCAGATAGTGTTAACTCAAAGACATCCTTGTCAAGTTATGAATAAAACTTCTGATTAAAGACTAAACATTCTAGAACAAACACTAAAGTAATTGCACAAATAGTGAAGCACTAAACAAAACAACCTAAATAAAATAATAAAAATATCCATATTTAAAGAAATAAAAAATAAAAAAATAAAAATAAATAAAATAAAAATTCATACATATTAAATATAAACTATGTAATCACACCATTTAAAAATAAAACAGAGACTATAAAACACCCCTGTAGAAAAAAAAGGCAAAGGATTTGAACAGAGTTCATCAAGGAAGAGATACAATGGCTCATAAGAACATTAAAAGGTGTTCAACCCTCTAGGGTAATACAAATTAAAATATCATAGATGATCTGATACAAACACTATAATGAAACAATAACAGCAAAACTCTGACAACACCATTTGCTGGTGAAGCTGTGCAGCAGTTGGACATCTCAAACATTGCTGGAGAGAATGCCAAATGATAAAGTTCATCTAGAAAACAGTTTGGCAGTTTTTTTTACACTCAAATATACATTTGCTATTTTTGTGATTTCATTTCTAGGTACTTATCCTAAAGAAATTAAAGTTTATATCCACACAAAAATTGTACAGTAGGTCCTTGGGTTACATTGGAGATCGGTTCCTATGGCACCAACATAACACAGTTTTTGCCATAAGTCGGAACCCATCTACTTAAGCACCCACATCACTCACTTGAAACACATGCACAGCAGTAATGAAGTGAAACAATAAAAAAGATTAAAGTAAAAGAAAGATAGCAATTCCTGACCTTTACTTATGGTAAATAAAAAACGTAAAGCACATATACAGTGGTACCTCGAGATACGAGTGCCCTAACATACGAGATTTTTGAGATACAAGCCGTCGAGCGAGTGATTTTTGCTTTGAAATATAAGCAACATTTGAGATAGGAGTGATCAGGCGGATCGGCTGGCTGCACATGACCCACCAGTTTACCGCGACTCAAACTTCTCATAGTTTCCCACGCCTTAAGGTTACGGAACGAATTAAACTCGTATCTCGAGGTACCACTGTATATGTACATATGTCAAAATGACAGAACTTTTTTTTAAATAAATAAATGAGAGATGATGAGTAACCACGAAATGACATATGTTGAGTACGATGCGGGCTCCCTTGCAGTCTGGCTTTCAGTTGATTTGGCCAACATAAGGCACTCAGAGTTGGAAGGGAAGGAAACTGAAAGTGTTTATTCCTCAGCTCTCTTCTTATAGACTGTGATTTGAGAGTGGTTACAGGTCTTGACCAGAGGTCATGACCATAAAGCTACAGTTACCATAGATTTTCAGTAACCAGTGCCTCCTGTTCAGACCAGGAAATAGAGTAGTTTCATACCGATCCAAGCCAAGCAATTTTCAGCATTCTTTGTCAGTGTGCCTTCGTAAGTATATTTGTTAAATTTTCTCTTTTATCACCCCATTTTCATTACCAGGATCCTGACCAAATCTTTCACCAAAATAATATAAGTTATTCCTCGCTATGAATCACTATTTCCTTATTTATATTACTTTTATGTGGCTTGACTTTCATGTATGTTTTGTGTGCTATTTACATTTATGTAGATTTTTATAACTATAAAAGGAAAATGTGGGAGCCCCTTTCCATGTCCTGCGTGGTTCAGGGTTCGGGTTCTGAAGGAGGCCGCACGCTAATGAAAAGAGACACTAGACAACGTTAATTTGGGAATATTGGGGGACCAGGTGGGAGCCAAAGGACTACCACTTGCTCTGGCCTTTTTCTCCCTTTTATTAAGGCTTTGGGACACACCCCTAGCCTTTAGGCAGGAAATAACAAAACAGAAATTAACATGAAACAAACAGGTAGAGGCTGCTTCAGCTAACAATGTTTTCAACTAAACAGTGAATAATTAGCTCTGACCTTTCAGAGCAATTAAGGTTGACCAGCCTTCTTAGTAAGAACAATGTTTGGTTTCCTACAGGAAAATATGTAATTTACTAAAATAATGTTTCTCAAACTGTGGTAAAAGATTAGTCATACATATACAGTTTTATAAAATATAAAAATGAATTGCAAAAATGTAAATTTAAAATATAGATACAATACCACAGTTTTGTTTTGTTTTGTTTTGTTTGTTTGTTTATTTAATATATTTTGTTGATTTTTTTACAGAGAGGAAGGGAGAGAGATAGTTAGAAACATCAATGAGAGAGAAACATCAATTAGGTGCCTCCTACACACCCCTCATTGGGGATGTACCCACAACCCTGACCTGAATCAAACCTAGGACCCTTCAGTACACAGGCTGATGCTCTATTCACTGAGCCAAACCAGTTTCAGCTATATCACATTTCTTTAATTTAAATTTAGCATACACATAAAATTACTCTGTTAAATTGCTTTAAAATTTTCTAGTTGATTAATTTTAATTTATATAATGTTCATGAACTGCATCAGTTTACAGATCACAATTTTGGTAACAATGACCTAGAATATGATCAAGTAAATCAAGTAAATCATCAAATAAGATACTAACTGTAGCCATCTTATCTAATAAAGAGGGAATATGCTAATTGATCCTCATGCCATCACAAAGATGGCAGCACCCACAGCCAATAGGGAGGAATATTCCAATTGACTGCCCTGCCCTCAAAGATAGCGCACCCACAGCCACACGATGGTAGCACCCAGTCCCCTCATTCCCACCCTCCCCTGCCCCCCGTCAGCTTCCCAGAACTGGCCCAAGGCACAGGCAAGCCTCAGATGGCAACTGCCCACCAGGGCCACCAAAGGCTCAGATAATCAGGGCTGGCTGAGGCTTGTGCTGCCAGCAGTGGCAGCAGCAAAGGTGTAATGGGGCATCATCTTCCCTTCATTGCCAGGTTGCCTCCCACCCCTGAGGGCTCCCAGACTGTGAGAAGGGGAGGGCAGGATAAAGGACCCCTCCCCTCTTCAGTGCATTAACTTTCATGCACCGGGCTTCTAATAGCTACATAATTATATATATTAATATCTAAATATATCTCTAACTACATATAAATTATTTATTGAGTACTTTATCTATTTGGTACTCAATAAATATTTGTTAAATATATAAATAAACACTTGTTTAAAAAATTAGATATGTAACAAAATGCAGAATATACACAAACACATATACAATCTCTTTTACTAGTAAATTTGCAGAGACTATGTTGTTCTCTCATACTACATGGGTAGTAAAGATAGGCACAACCTACCTAAATGCTCCAAGGAGCTGACAATGGAACTTAAAAGGATTATACACAACCTCAAAAAACTTAGAATAATCCAAATAAACATCCAAGCAAAAGGAGGAGTTTAAATGCTTTCATAATATCATAACGAAACCAAATGCAAACCCTAAAATAAAATTATAGAGGCATATATAATGTCATGGAAAGATGCAAATATTTTATTAAGTGAAATAGAAATTAAAAATATTAAAAGTGAAATGTCAAATTTTATAGAATATGTATCTGGGAAAACATGCAAACAACATGTAAAAGGTTATTTTTGTTAGTAGAATTATGATATTTGTTTCATTTTATTTTTTTGCATACATACCATCTTAACATATGTTTAATAAACCTATATTTTGAAATAAATGAATCTACCCATAGGTCAATTATTTAAAACTAGTGTTACAAAAGTATATAAAAATAATAGCAAATGGAAAACATTAATATAAAAAAAGATTATGTTTAAGTAGAATATGAATGCCAAGATGGTTAGATAAAATTTATCAATATAGTCTTACATCCACAAATTAATGAGAAAATTAAATGAAAAGGCATTTGATAAAATACAGCAGCCACTTAAAATAAAAACTCGAAAGGAAACAAAAATAAAAGAGCATTAAAACTGACAACAAATATGATTATAAATGTCAAGCCACTAAAAGCAATTCCAGTAATATGAGGATGTGGACAGGGATACTGACTCCATTTTTTTGAATCAATAGTTTTTGGAGGATCTGGTGAATGCAATGAGAAAATGAAAGAGCATAATAAAAGTAGATAATACCCTTCTTATTTTGATAATATGAGAAACTAGTGAAAAGCCATTAAAATTAATATCACATTTCATTTGTTGGTTAGATACAAGGTAAATACTATTCTAGCAATATTTTCATATAAAAGAAGTTGGAAACTTGAGGGGAAAAAAAAGAACAAAAATCTCCCATTTACAACTGCAGAAACACCTAGAAATTGCTTATGAGTGAATGTTAAAGCAATGATCCAGAGGAAATGGTGAAGAAACTCTAGCACTTTTTCTGAAGCATATAAATAATATAAAAACAAATAGCAAGTGAAAATTATGCTCTTAACCAGAGGTTTATTTTCCTCAAATTTACTATACATTAAAATAATTGTGAAAGCACCCACTGTCACATTTTTGTTGAATTTCTGTGTGTGTGTGTGTGTGTGTGTGTGTTTAGGGGGAAGATGACAAATTTACAAGAAAGAATAAATACACCAAAATCAAATACATTTTTGCTAAAGAACATGGAAAGAGGGGATAGGCTTTACCAGATATTAGAAAACCTATAAACTTACTGCAATACAATCTATATGGAAATTTAAGAACAATTAGTGCAGTTGAATAGAAAATTCATAAAAATAAAATACAAAGCATATGGGAAAAATCATGAAAGTTGTGTTATCTCAATTCAGTAATCCTATCTAACAGGAGTGAGTATGCAAATTAACCCAACTAAGATGGTGGTTAATTTGCATATCCAGGCACAGAACAGAGACTGAAGGCAGCATAGAAGGAAGCCAAGTACTGCAGAAGGGAGCAAAGCTGCAGAGAAGCAAGCAAGTGGGCCAGTGGAGAAGGGAAGGACAGGTTGGGTGGCAGAGAGGGAGGGAAGCAGGTGGGGTGGCAGAGACCACAGCAGGAAGCCCTATTGAAGGAATCTTCCCAATGGGCCTCTAGAAAGTAAATAACAGATTATAAGTTAATTATTTCCAATGAGAAAGCTATTTAAGACAATGGTTGGCAAATTCATTAGTCAACAGAGACAAATGTCAACAGTACAACAACTGAAATTTCATTTGGGAGCCAAATTTTTTAAACTTAAACTTCTTCTAATGCCACTTCTTCAAAACAGATTCACCTAGGCCATGGTATTTTACAACACAAGGGGTCAAAGAGCCACATGTGGCTCATGAGCCAAAGTTTGCTGACCCAGATCTAAGAGAATGTATATCTCCTATCTTAACCCATATTCTATATAGTAAAAGGCTAATATGCAAATTGTCCCCTTGACTGGTAGTTTGACAAGGAGGCAGGGCTGGCTGGCCAACCACCTGCAGCCCCTCCCCTTATTGATGCCCCCACCGCAATCAGGGGGGGGGACTGCCGACTAATTACCTGTGGCCCTTCCCCCTGGCTGGCCCCACCCCTGAGGCCCCCCCATACTGATTGGGGACAGGGCTAGCCAGCCAAATACCAGTGTCCCCTCCCGCTGGCCAGTTTGGTCCCGATTTCAGGGGGAGGCAGCTGGACCCCACGTGTACCAGGTCTCTAGTATAATAATAAATTATAATTATTCCCCTATAACTAGGTTTATCCTCTTTAATGACAAGGAAGGTAACTTCAAGAACAGCAATTTTGTTCTTTATAAATTTTTTCCCACAGAGAATTTCATAATGCTGAAGTGTCAGATAATTAAATTGGAATAATTTTAGAAAATGTAATGAATTGAAGTAAATAACTATTTAAATGGTTCTTAATTTTTTTAGTTCTCTGAAATCATATGTATAACCCATTATTAAAGAAAAATCGATACTTGAAATCTAAAACTCTGAAATAAATGGAGATATATTTGAGTATAAAAGTAATTTAATATGCTATCCCAGTAGCCCACTTAGTTAGAGCATTGTCCTGATATGCCAAAGTTGTGGGTTCTATACTCAGTTAGGGCACACACAAGCATCAATTAATGGATGAATAAATAGGTTGAACAACAAATCCATCTCTTTCTCTCTCCTTCCCCTTCTATTTCTCCCCCCATCTCAAATCAATACATTTAATAAAAAATAACTTAAAAGCAGTTTTTAGAAATACCATAGACAAGTTAAAGGTACAATCAATATAATTGAGAAATTTGTTTCTACCAGCAAGCAAAAAAAATATAATTATAAAATTTCCAAAACCACATAAAATATTGTGCAGACTAACTGGTATTCAGGAATATGCTGTTTATAAAATTGTTTCACCATAGTGAAATATCACTTTAAGCTTATTATTGAAAAAAATTAAAAGGCAAACTAATAAATATTAAACTACATTTAATGATATGGGTAGAATGCTGTTTACTAAAGTATTTTTATAGTATAATGGTAAAAGACATGAAACAAATTGAATTCCAATTAGTAAGTAGTAGGCTGACTCATGACCTTATGGTACATCTGTACCATGAACTATTAAAAAATAAACTAAAAAAAAAAACCAAATAATTTGGAAGCATTTCTATGAGCTATATTTGAATAATAAAAGCAAAATGAACAAAATTAAAACATTTTTGTGAAGAAATGATAAATCCTTATATCTGTGTGTTTATGAGCATAAATGTGTACACACACATACACACATACATACACAGAGAAAAATACAGAAGGCATAGTTAATCATTAACTCAGACTACTTAGTGGTTCATTTGTGTCATGAGGATACAGGAATGAAGCAAATTGGGAACAAAAAAATCACATCACCACAAATAGCAGCAGGAAAACAAATGAAAAGAAATTGTATATAGGAAAATAGAATTTATTCCTGACTATGTGGGTGTACAAATTTGTATTTGTAAATTTTAAAACAAAATACAGTCATTCACTGCTTAACAACAAGGTACATTCTAAGAAATATGTCATTAGGTAATTTTGTCATGGTGTGAATATCACTGAGTGTACTTACACACCCCTAGATAGTGTAGCCTACTATATGGTACAGCTTATTGCTCCAAGGCTACAATTCTGTACAAAGCCTCCTGCTAATCACACATAATGACCATTTGCATATTAGCCTTTTATTATTAAGATATGCATTACCTGTGGACACACCCAATAGGATGTGAAGGTTTGGGACAGAGTAGAAACAGGGTGGAGGTGGCAATGAAGGGGAAAAAAAAGGACACATTATAATATTCTCAACAATAGAGATTAAAAAAAAATGGGTGTAGCTGTGTTCCAATAAAACTTTATTTCAAAAGCAAGCGGAGCTGGATTTGGCCTGCAGGCTGTATTTTTACTGATCTATTTTATTTTATTTAAGAATAGTTTGATTTTTATTTTTTAATTATTCATTTTTTAAAAATTCTTTTTTAAAAATGTATTTTATTCATTTTTTTTCAGAGAGGAAGGGAGAGGGATATAGAGTTAGAAACATCAATGAGAGAGAAGCATCAATCATTTGCCTCCTGCACACCCCCGACTGGGAATGTGCCTGCAACCAAGGTACATGTCCTTGACCAGAATCCAACCTTTAACCCTTCATTCCTCAGACCGATGCTCTAGCCAGTGAGCCAAATCATCTAGGGCTAGTTTATTGATTTTTAGAGAGAGAGAAAGGAAATGAGAGAGAGAGAGAGATCAATAGGCCCACAACCAGGGCATGAGCCCTGGACAGGGAATCCAGGAACCTTTTGGTGCAGGGTATGAGCCACATCAGTCAGGGCTGCTGACCCCTTTTAAGAAAGTTTACTTTTCTGTTAGGATATTATCTAAAAACTTGTTTGTTTTGTTTTCTTCATTCTCAGAGTGTTTTCCCCCAAAAGAGCATCTAATTTTTATTTTACATGTGCCATATATTTCCTAAATCTGAATATAGTAAAAATAGTTTTGTTTTTGAAGTCTCCCCCTACATATTGTTTCCTCCAAATTCTGTTTCTTTTTGTTATGTTAGAGATTTTTCTCAAATATTAATGACCCCTGGTTATCTGCTCATGTCTAAGAGATTGAATAGCATAGTGGTTGCCTCTGTGATGGGAAAGGTGTTGACTGGGGCATGACAAAACTTTCTGCGAAGATGGAAATGTGCTATATTTGAGTGAGGTATGAGTTGCACAGGTGTATACAATAGTCAAGGGTCATTATACTGACCACTTAAGAACTTTGCATTTTCCTATAATTGCTTAAAGAATAAATTAAAAAATGGTTTATGAAAGCAAGCTGCTGAGTAGCCCTATGTGGGATACTCTTTGTTGGGTTAATTGGCATACTCACTCCTGATTGGCTGGTAGGTGTTGGGAAGCTAGGGTCAATTTGCATCTTACTCTTTTATTAGTGTAGATGGTATGTGCTACACTTTTATAAGATTGACTATGCAGGTTTGTTTACACTGGCATCATCACAAATGCATGAGTGATACATAGCCCTATGTCATTATGACAGCTACAACATCAGTAGGCAAATGGGGATTTTTCAGCTCCATTACAATCTTATGGAACCACAGGACTGTGAACAATAAGTTAAGGGGTTCTTAATTGTAATAATTACTAAAATATATGTATAAAGACAGTTGCTAATTCTCTGGGTAAACTCCTTGCTTCATTTTGTATAATTGCATTAATGCAGTCACCTTCATTATTTATTTGAAATATGTAACATTGTAAGTTAAAATGAGAAATGAAGGGTCCAGGTGCATAAGCATGTCATAATCCCTAATCACTAGGATGAACATCAATTGGTACTGAGGAAAGATTCCATTATATAGGACAACTTTTCTTTCCTTCTGTTTAGCATTCATGAAAAGACAATCATCCTTCTCTTGATGTGGAGCCTGACCTTCCGTTTTAAAGCTATTTATTCAGTTTTCCCTACCAATGTTTGAATAATAAATAGATTTTAGGAGTGAAGTCATATTACTGATTTGATGTACAACTCACCAGATGGCCAGAAGAAAATGTGTTAGTTGCCTACATTTGATTGCAATGAAGAATAAATTCAAGCTCTCCCTCAGTGACCCAACAAAGGGAAGACAGATTACTCTGGCAATTATGAAGTGATCTGCAGCAGCCTTGGATCATTCTGTGCACTACAGGGATCACAATTAATTTTATGCATGACCCACCTTATTTCAAATACTCACTATCCCAGGAAATTGCTCGGAACTAAGTTGTAATCAGCTGTTCTCAATGTTCTAGGTGTTCACATTTGAGAAGAGGCAAGATTGTTTCTGCTTGATAAAACTGTATTTTACCATGAGTTACTGGACAAAATGTGACAACACAGAGATCCCTTAAGCCTCACAACAATTTATCTTCCAAACCAAGATAAGATTTTCTTGCAACCTGGCTTGGAAACCCCAGAATGTTAAGAAGACTAAGAAGAGTTATTTTTATTGTTCCTTCCTGCAAGTTATTATCCATTCCTTTTTAGTGAAAGTTGACTGACGTAAAAACAAGAACATACATTCAAAGAGCCTAATTGTAAGACTTTTAGCAAGAAGCTTAATTGGTAATAATAAACCAATAAAAACAAGACCTAATTAATGTTACACATATGTCCTTATAAATAGTTTTAAGTAATTAAAATTTATTACTAATTTTATTTGTGAATTTTATTTGCATAAGAGTTAAGCATTATAAAATGTTGATTTAAAAATTTCAAGTACCAGCTTACTACATATGCAAGAAAAATTGAATTCAAACTCTTTTATTTTAAAAATGCTTTTACTTATATAAGTTACATAGTGACATTAGAAAATGTAAAAATTAAAACTAAAGGCCCCCAAAATCACTTTCAGTTTTAGCACCTTCAGTTGGCAGATGTTAACTTTTGATGTATATTTTTCAAGGTATTATGTTCTTATTTCTGTAAAAATAAGACATACATATTCCTTATTGCTCAATGTATGATTTAGACATTTTTATCATGTTTTTGAGCTCGACAATGCAATGTTGAAGACTAAGTGCTTTTCTCAAAGCCCATTCCCTGTTTTAAGATATTCAGGTGGTTTCAACTTTTTCTATATTTTATATAAACTATAATGAACATCCTTATACATATATTTTTTTTCTGAATTGTACATATAAAGAGATCAGGTTAACAGAATATAAATATTTCATTTTCATTGAGTTATTTTTAAATTTTATTATTTCTTTTCAGCTTGTGAAGTTTATTTTGGTACTAGTGGCCTGGTGCATGAAATTCGTGCATGGGAGAGGGTGTTCCTCAGCTCAGCCTGCACCATCTCCAATCTGGGACCCTTTGAAGGATGTCCTACTGCCAGTTTACAGGGATCAGACTTAAACCAGCAGTTAGACATTCCTCTCATAATTCGGGACTGCTGGCTCCAACTGCTCACCTGCCTGTCTGCCTGATTGCCCCTAACCATTCTGCTGCCAGCATGCTTGTCCCCAACTGCTGCCCACCTCCGGCCTGCTCACCCCCAAATGCCCCCTCTTGCCAGCCTGATCATCTCCAACTGCTCCCCATGCCAGCCTGCTTCACCCCCAACTACCCCGCCTGCTGGCCTGTTTGCCCCAACTGACAACCACCCACCCCCCGCTGTATTCTGATCACCTTCAACTGACCTCTGCTGATAGCATGCTCTCCCAACTGGCCCTTCTGCTAGTCTGCTTATCCCTAACGGCTCCGAACCTCACCAGCCTGATCACCCACAACTGCCTTACCATCCTGGCCCGATCAAGCCCCTGGCAACACAAGCTCCCAGACTCTCTTTTTCTTTACTTTTCTTTTTTTTTTAATGCCTCCTTGAGTGGAGGCCAGGGCCAGCTGGAAGCAAGTATCTAGAATTTATTTATCTTCTATAATTGAAACTTTGTAGCCTTGAGCAGAGGCCAGGGCTAACCAGGATGGGCGGGAAGCTTGGTTTCCTTCATCTCCAGGGCAACCCAAGACTCCTGCTCACTCCATCTCTGTGGCCACCACCAGCTTGGTTCAGTTAATTTGCATATTCTCTCCTGATTGGTTAGTGGGTGTGGCTTGTGACCATAGTGGAAGTATAGTCAATTTGCATGTGACTCTTTTATTAGTGTAGATAAGAATACAATTTAAAAAAAATTAAGTATGTTTTATTGATTTCAGAGAGAGGAAGGGAAGAGGGAAAGAGGGACAGAAACATGATAAGAGAGAATCATTGATCAGCTGCCTCCTACACACTCCCTCCTGAGAGTGGACCTCACAATCCGGACATGTGCCCTGACCTGGAATCCAACATTGACTCCTGGTTCATGGGTTGATGCTCAGGCACTGAGCCACACTGGCTGGGCAAGAAAACAGTGTATTACTTAAACAAGTTGTTTTCTACCTCTCCCATTATACCTTATTGAACAATTTATTCCCAACTAATATTAAGAATGATTTTATCATGTATTATTTATATATCTGTGTGCATATGTTTGTACCATATTTGTGCATATATATTTCTATATTTAGGTGACACATGTATGTAAACATGTGTGTACATACACAAAGACATTCATACATATATAGATATACACTGAGTGGCCAGATTATTATGACCACCTGACATTTGTGAGCAAGTTAGCTGTATACTACATTGTAAGTGATATGGAAACCAAAGACCTGTTCAAACACCTTTGTTGTCTGCAGTTATCAAGATAAAAAGTCTCCAATTCACACAGGAACACAAGGATTGGACAGTTGAGCACTGGAAAAAGTCATGTGGCCTGATGAATATGTTTCCAGTTGCATCATGCAGATGGCAGAGTGAGAATTTTGCAGAAACAGCATGAAAGTATGTCCCCACATGCATGAGTACAACCCTTCAAGCTGGTGGGGGCAGTGGTATGGTTTGGGTCATGTTTTCCTGGTATGATTTGGGCCCTTTAATTCATGTGGACCAACATGTGCATAACACTATATACTTAAGTATCATTGCTGATCAAGTTCATCCTATCATGTTGATGGCATATCCCAATGGAGATGGCTTCTTCCAATATGCCAATGTGCCATGCCACAGTGCTCATATTGCACAGGAGTAATTTTAAGAACATGAGGGAGATTTTACCTTGCTTAGGTGGCCTGCACAATCACTAGATCTCAATCCAATTGAGCATTTGTGGGATGAAGTTACAAGAGACATCAGTCAGCTGGTTCCACAACCATCAAATATCACAAAAGTGGATAGGGCTATTCATCAGGCATGGTGTCAGATTCCCTGCATCACCTTTCAACATCTCGTGGAGTCAATGATAGAATTGCCATAGTGTTGAAGGCAAAAGGTGGCCCAATGGATTACTAATGGGGTGGCCATAATAATCTGGCCATTCAGTGTATATGCCTTTGGTCATTCCATCTACTATGCTATTGTGGTTTTAGTTTGACTTTAACTTACTACAGACTTATGTTATACTAGAGACCCAGTGCATGAAATTCGTGCAAGGGGGGTGAGGGAGGGGTGTCCTTCAGCCCAGCCTGCTTCCTCTCCAATCCGGGACCCCTTGATGGATGTCCGATTGCCGGATCCTACCTCTCACAATCCAAGACTGCTAGCTTCCAACTGCTCACCTGCCTGCCTTCATGATTGTCCTAGGCAAGAGAGCTGCTCTTTCATACTTCTGTACCAGTCATCCACTGGCTGAGAGCCTCTTAGAGATGGAGCTGGGTATTCTCCCCACACTTCCACCTCTCTTCACATACTTGCAGTGTCAGTGCCTGGAATAGAACCACAGTTCCCATAGGAATATGGGAGACACAGACAATATCCACTTCTCTGTCTACCTCATTGGTCAAGGCTGTTAACTATTTGCTCAAGTGGCTAATGTTAGTTTTAAATATACCTGAAGATATAAATAGAAGAGATGGAAACTATATAACTGCATGCTCTCTCATAATACCCTATTTCATTGACATGTACTAATGGCTATGAGAAAGAAAATGATCATTTCATGAAAGGATTTTGTATCCACAAACATTCAAAGGCCTAATAACTTGCTTCTAATGTTTACTATGCTATGGTCTAATGAACAAAATAAAAGTGCCATTGATTATACCACATGCATTTATAGGTACATAATGTGGGGTAGCATCTTTGGGAAGTCTTCCCCAACTAATCCTAATTCATATCAAACTAGCCAACATTGGAATGGTGCTTTTGAAATTAGAGATGTAAATTATAATATCAACCACTCCCTCCCTCATAATTTACACTAGACAATAGAGAATAAATGGTGAATGTTTTACTTTCTGTTTCCAAACTCCCTTGGAGAGTCTCAGAATTCCTTACCACTCAAAATATCAATATTGAAAAAATTACCTGATATATCAAAATATTCATTTTTAATACTTACCAGTTTTTGATATATGAATGGCTACAAATTTCTATAATAATAAGGCTATAATTGTAGGACACATATTAAAGAAAGACACAAAAAAGTCACAGATTATATTTGTTTTTCTCAGTATCAAATTGCTTGACCAAGAGGTGTCAACTTATATTGTCTACCTACATCTCTGTCATCTATATCTATATCTATATATCCAATCACACTACAGTAGAGAAAAAGTAGTCTAATAGAGCAAACACACAGATCCCATTCTTTAGAATTCATATAGAAACTAAATTATATGTGATATTTAAATACTATCATTATGTTGTTTTTTAATTTAGATCATAAAGTAATTAAAACATTAAATATCTATTCAGAGCTGTATCATGGTCATAGCAAAAGTTTAAGAATATTTAATGAATCCTAGCCTTAATGGTAGTTAGAAAAATACTCTAAAGGAGAGTAGACCAAATTTGGAGACTCCTTAAGTTTTCTAGACTTGAGCTTGTAAGAATCTCTAATAGTCTGATAGCAATGGGAATTCAACAACAGCAATAAATGGACAATGCAAAGGAAAATATTAACTGAAAATGTATGAAGATAGAAGAACCTAAGAGGAAGAAGCAGCAAAGATCACTCTGAGAATCTAACTCTCAGACATTGGAAGAAATTCATTCCTATAAATTAGCATAGGATCACAAACCACATGGAAGGCAAAAAAAGAGGTTATTGGCAAGCCTATAAAAGGGGTAAAGGAAAAGAGAAATAAACTAAGCTATCTGTATTTGTCTTGCTAGGAAGATAATGGTAAATGATAGATGACAGCTAGCTTGGCAGATAGATGAAAGAGGGGGTGAGGGGGAAGGAGCAAGGGAGGAAAAAAAAGAAAGAGAGTGAATGATAGAAAAGAAAACACTGGTAGAAGATACACACAAGGAGATTTAAAATAAGAGCCAGGATCAATTTAATTTGATAAATGCCTATTCAAATGTAAACAAGACAATGTGTCCATATGTTTGTTAGACCTTGACGATAGACTCTCATTTCAGCTGAGAGTCTTGTGAACATACAGAATGAACACAGGGGCTAATGGGCAAGGCTAAGTGCAAATGTCCACATGAAGTAATTATAGAACCCCAAAACTGAAATCCTATCTCAGCACTAGGCTAATTGAATGTGGTATTTTAGATTTATCATCAGCCAACCCTTTGATGTATCAGTTTCTCTCTCTGTAAAACAAGGGTATGTGCTATGTTCTAGATACCATAACTGCTATGATAGTCTAATTAACACAGTTAAAATTTTTGAAATAGGATAATGTGCCATTTGACTATCATAATTATGAAGCATTGATACCTAGTAATTCACTATGTCTTCTTCCTCTTTGTTTGAAGAAGTTTACAGTGGTATCCTTAGTTCTTAGTAACTTAATGGCTAGCATTGATACTTTATAAACTCTTGTGTCTCATGGTTCTTAATTAGAATCAGATTAAATTGTTTTGCCTGAGATATTTTATGTGGGCATAGCATGCATATTCCTTTTTCCTAATTTTAAAGCATTTAAATTGATTTAATTATTTGGTTGGATAGTAAAGTGAAGGGTCATATAAACAAACAAACAAACAAACAAATATTGTTATAATAACTCTTTTCAAATTTTCCTTAAACTTCAATGACTCCATTTATTAATTTATTCATCTGATAGAAATTGATTGCCTATCAAAATGATATAGTGCTATAATTTGTGGATAGATATACTAGCCTAGCCAAATTAAAAGATTCCCCTAACATTCCCATGCTACATAATAACAGAACAGAAATGGGACTTCGAGTTTTGTCTCTCTGATAAACTGAGATAATTATATATATGGCTAATATGCAGGTGTCCCCTCAGGAGTTCAACCAGGAGACCAGTAGTTTGATTGCTCACTATGATGTGAACTGGCCACAAGGGGGTAGCATGGAATGAAGAAAGGCCCAGGCTGGCTGCTGGCAGCTGGGGAAGGGAGACCCTGGCAGGCAGCAGGAAGGAAGGCCCCAGCCAGCAGCCAGAAGGCCCTGATTGGCCCTGATTGCCAGCCAGGCCTAGGGACCTGTACATGAATTTCATGCATGGTACCTCTAGTTATGATATAACTGAATGGAATTGAAATAAATTCTTCTTTAGACTGTTAACTTTTAATAGTCAGTAGTCATTCCTCTCTCCAGGGTAATATTATTCTATTACTTATTTTTTACAATTATATTGTAGCATCCCGTATCAGTTTTCTCCCAAACAATTAATTATTTTTCCTCTACATTTTATTCAGAATCCATCACATGTACCAGCAATTTCAATATATCACCATTGAGCTAATCTTTCTTGTTTAGTTACCCAATGGGAATGAATCCAACCATTTAGCTTCTCTGTTTTTAGTCTTAGACCACTGACTGCATGCATAAGAAAAATCTCACAGTCCTGTTGCACTCTCACAAAATATCCAGTTTCATTCAGGTTCTAAACTCTGCCAGATTCTCCTCAATATGCTCCTAGTTAATTCTTTAAGAACTCTATCAGGAACTCATCATATTGATGTATCTCCTCAAAGTCCGTATGTTTCATGCCTTCCCTCCTCTTAGCAAATGCTCTTTCTTCTTCATTGAAACACAGAGAGAGAGAGAGAGAAAGAGAGAGAGGGAGAGAGAGAGAGAGAGAGAGAGAGAGAGAGATAACAAAACAGGCAATCAGGAAAGAACTTCCTAAAATTCCTCTTTTCCCACTGGCAAATGAATCAAGGTCTGTGCATTCCTCCATCCTTCTCTCCATTTTAGTCAAAGAGGTTTCCGCTCTGATGTAAAAGATAACCCTTTCTCCAGAACTCTTTTCCTGTTACTCTGAGATATTGTACTATTTCACTCATCTTCATTTTATTCATTTTTACTCTTTACTTTTTCTTGACTTATTGCCTTAGCCGTGGGCCCTATAGGGCCCAAGAAATCATTTGGTCTGGCTCTGCCAAGGCATTAGGAATGAGTTAAATGTTTGGCCTAATATAGCAGGCTAATTTTTGACTTGATAATTCTGTATCACCCTTGACTGATATTATGAATATACAAATGTCCCTGGCAGAGGAAAGGTCCCCCTCCCTGCTAGTGATTTTCAACTGGTATGCTGCAAGAATTTTTAAAACATGCAATATGTGACTATTCAGTCAACAGCACTGTCCTCTTTTCCCTTAAATTGTCAAATAAAAAATGATAATGACCAACACATAGCCATCCAGTGTGAATGAATCTCAGTTATACCTATTTTTTGTTAGATTGGCAAAAAGTATATATTTTGGTGTGTGGAAGAATTTTGGTAAATACTCTATGTGTACCATGAGATAAAAAAAAAAAAAAACTTGAAAATCACTGCTTTAGTCAAATTATAATGCTCATTTTTTCTCTCATTTTTAAAGAAAATATTTCTTCAAATCTACTTCTCTAACTATGGTTCTATATATTCTCTTCACAGCTAAACTACTTAAAAGAATAGAAGACATACCATTTATCTTTGCAGTGGATAATTATGCCTAATATACCTTTAAATTATCCATTAAAAAATCCATAAAAGACAAACAAAACTGTCAACCCTTTGTACACTTAAAATCTGTGACAGAAATCAAAATCTGGGTGCCATTTTAGGGTCACTATACCCAACATCACATCTTTTACCTCTTTAATATTTCTTAAACTAATCTCCCTTTCTCCATTCCTCTCACTGCAGCCATTGATATTTTACAAATAAGGAAACTGAGGCTCAGAAAGATTATTTAAGTTGTTGAAAGTGGCCGAGACTGGTTTGGCTCAGTGGATAGAGCATCGGCCTGCGGACAGAAAGGTTCCAGGTTGGATTCCGGTCAAGGGCATGTATCCTGGTTGCGGGCGCATCCCCAGTAGGGGTCGTGCAAGAGGCAGCTGGTTGATGTTTCTCGGTCATCGATGTTTCTAATTCTCTATCCTTTTCCCTTTCTCTCTGTAAAAAAATCAATAAAAAATATTTTTAAAAAATAGCTGAAAGTAGTATTTCTGGGCTTTCAATTAGCCAGTCCACATTCTGGCTCCAGAGCCCAGAGTCTTAGCCATCATGCCTATCTGAATCTTACCTATGTTCAGCATTTCCTGGTCAGAAGAAGATCTAGTATATTTGACTGGTTTTCTTAAATAAGTGAGCTGATGTAAAATTAAATTCATACCACTCTGACTGAGTAAACATTAACCAGTCAGAGATCAATTAAACATTTCTAATATCATAGCTTTGAGGGAGAAATTGCTTGGCTTGAAAGACCAGAGTTAGGGACAGACAATTAGCAAAAGATGAGCTTTGATAAAATACTTGTATAATTATGGTCCAAGTTACATCAATCTGTTCGGAAACTACCTTAAAACTGAACCAATTTCTCCTTCCTCGTGAACAGTAATAGCTGTCATCCCAAAAGTGAGAAGGATAATCACATTGGATCTGCCGTACTATCAGGGTCAGAAAAAAATTATTGTTACTACTCCATCCTTTTTTCTTTGAGAACTTTTGTTCTATAACAACCAAATAAATGAGTACTATTTTTAAGTGTCCAATTTACAGATTTAAGACAAAACAGGTCAGTAGCATTAGGAGCATGAAAACAGTCTGTAAACAACTCAAGCTGGCCCAGAGTTAATATTAGCATATTTCTTAATTTATATGATAAGAACTTTTTTGTACTGTATAATTTTATGTATCAAATAAAGAATGTTTGTAAAAATCCATATGACTTCTCTTATTGGCCACCATTTAACAGATGAGAACACTGAGGCACTAAGTGGTTAAGTAACCTGTGAAAGATAAGTAGTAAGAGGTAAAGAGAGGATGTGAAGCCAGGCAGTTTATCCCCAGATGCCATGGTCTTAACCAAAATATATGTTGTCCCATTAGAATTTATACTACACCCATAATTAAAATCCATAGTAAGACTCACAATGGTTTATAATAAAAAGTTGGTCTATATCTCCAAATTTTACATTATGCATTTGTCCTGGGATATCCACATATTTTTAGTCTTTGGAACTAATTATTGAATATAAAAAATTAGAAAGAAAAGTAATAAAACTGAAAAGTTTAGGGATGCAAAAGAAAATAAAAATATATTTCTGAGAATATAGCATATCATCCTGAGCTGATCTAGACATCATCCAGGATTGTCCCTAATGACAGCAGTGAAATGGAATCTAACAAAGCCAGGTATTATTACTGTCATCTCACTGATTAGGAGCAGCAGTGATAATTTCCCATTAAGTCCCTTAAGGAATCAGGGCCACATACTATTTCATGCATTCTGTTTTGTCATCTTGATCTGGTTTGCTGAGCTTTGCATCCAACCCAAAATCTTATTCTGACTCAGAATTTTGACATAAATAGTAAATGACTAATGAATGTGCTCTTCAAAACACTGTCTCATTAATATTGTCCTCAAAAAGTGTGTGTGTGTGTGTTGGGGTAGGGGATCTGCCATAAATAATTGCATTCCTTATGTGTAGGCCACAGTTCTAACTGAACATAGAGCACATGTATGAGATTTATCTCCTCATTTAGAAGAAGGTATTAAGAGGAATGCTTTGGAATTTTTCTAAACCTATTATATAACATTTTGAATTCTTAAATGAAAAGAATTCCTTTAAAATAATTGAACTAGAGTTCTCTGTATAATGGAAAGATTTAATTATAAGTGATATATAATTCCACATATGACTGAAATATTTACCAGTTACAGAATTACGAAAGAAAATTGATTTATATGTGTTCTCTCTACTAGTATATAGACCACAATTGAATCTCAAAAGAGAAATTTTAGTTGGTAAAGGTTCTCTTATAAACTATACATGTAGAACCAGAGAATGTCATGACTAACTAGCGTGCGCACATGCATGCCCACGCGTGCACGCACACACACACACATTCTTTACCTCTATGTATTTTCACAAACATTTGCATTCTACATTCAACATCAACACACCTGCCATCTTGTACCAGGATGGGTAGCTTTGAGCACAAGAATGTTTACTTTTTGTTCTTCAAAACACATTTATTTTAAAATTCCTCTAAAAATTAAGTCTTCAAACTAAATACTATATATAAGGGCTGTACTGGGAGAAAGCTACAAAATTGATTCCACTTAAATGACTTAGAATTATAGAAAATTGTAGATTTAAATCCAAACATGAAAGAAGGATTTATGAACAGAGGACTAAATGTTCACTTACAGACAAAACCTCTCTATCTACTCATATTTTAAAGGAACAACTCTCTGACAGCCTCGTGGCCATAATGAAAATCAGAGACACCTCTCTGAGTTTATAGAACCATCTAAATTCCTACTATGGCTCTGTAAACCCCATCCTTCCCTTCCACTCCCTCCTTTTGCTACATTCTCCACCTCCTAGCAGTTCGCCTCACCCTCAGGGAGTCAATAGCCTCTAATGCAGCATCTACCCCCAGAAGGAAGATAGCAGTCAAGCTAAATCCATTGCAATAAATAGCTGTTTTAACAGGAAGGCAGCATATGAAATGAGCTCAGAGATCATAGACTCACCATCATAAACAGTATCAAGTCTATTATTTTTGTTATTATCATTGTTGTAGTAATTTCTGTGTGGAAAAATCACTGCTTTTAGATTCACCAGAGTAGAACAAATCCCCAATAATCACATAATCATACCTTTTAGCAGATAAACAAACAACATTTATTTAAATTATACTTTTAAACCAATACTGATTCTTTCAGTGAGAAGGATTTTACTTTTATGGATTCTATCAGATCTTTTCAGGAACTAAAACTTTTTTCAGGACAAAAATTGAACACTAATAAGATGGAAGAACTCATAAATTTTAAAAGAAAAACAATTAAAAAATAACATCTATTCTACATCTATATTTTGACTCTTACACATTAAAAATATTTTAAGCCTTAGCTGGTTTGGCTCAGGCATGCGAACTGAAGGATGCTGGGTTCAATTCCAGTCAATGGCACATGCTCAGTTGAGCGCTCTATCCCCAGTAGGAGAAGTCCAGGAGGCAGCTAATCAATGATTCTCTCTTATCATTGATGTTTCTTTCTCTTTCCCTCTTCCTTTCTCTCTGAAATAATATATATATATATTTAAAAAATATTTAAGTGGAATAATATTTATCAAAAACATTTTTACTGTACATTAATGTTCTCAGAGAAATGTTACAGAGTTAAGTACAAAAAAAAATTTTACCGCATAGGTACTTTTAAATACCACAAAATTCAGGTTCATCTCCAGAATATAATGCCTAATTACATTCCTATAAGCCTGTGTTTCAATAATGTGAAATATTTAGTCTTTTTTTTTAATTTAAAGAATGAAAATATGGAAAAGCTCTCATGAGCTTCTCTTGGCACAGGTCTTCTTTTTTTTATTAAGTTAAGTAATTTGTTTTGGTAAGTCTCTTAAATAAGTTGTAAGATCTCCATCTAAGTAGAGGGACAGTAAATAATATAACATTTGCTTGACTTACTAATATAAAGATGAATATTAATAAATGCACATAAAATGTGTTAGAGTGTTGGGATTGTCGGTGTTTTTATTTGCATTTTTCTTTAGATAATATTTAAAAAAATCTAAACAATAAGCTCCTATTTTTTGATGAAATAATTAAATATATATTGAATAAAATGTGCCGGATTGATTGATGCATCTCTAAAAGTTAAGTTAAAAATAAATATGATTTTTCTCTTCACAGACAATTCTGTTAAAAGCATCATTCATAATTTCTACCTCCATTTCTTTACCTCTCCCTCACACAGTCACCTAATTCAATCTGGCTTTTATACTGTCCTCCACCACAACATTAGATCTAATGGTCACTAGATGTGATGGTCATTTCATGGTACTCATATTATTTAAATTTCTAGTTGGGTTCACCTTAGTTGAAACATGCTTTTCCATAGCTTCTAAGACATATATCCTTGCTCTTTTCTTTCTCTAGTTTCTTCTTTCAGGCTTTGCATCTATAATACCTTCTATTCATTTGTCAACCACTAAAATTCTTCAAAGCTTAGTCTTATGTGGCTGCCTTTTTACTTTTACACTGGGTTATCTCATTTTTATTCTAAACTTCTTTGTCCTTATGAGCAGATGACTCACAAATATATATATCTAGCACTGAACACTTCTAAAAGCCCCAAGCAATTATATTAACTTTCTATGTACCATCTCTATTTGGGTTTCTCAAAGGTCAATCTCATAAAAAAATAATCTATAATTCCTTTTATCTCTTCCAAATCCTGTTCATTTCCAGTGCCCCTTATTTCAGTGCAAAAATACCTCCTTCCAAGAAACTGAATGAGACACAGAAAAGTCATCAATGTTGCTTTTAATCTCATACCTATTTACAACATCCAAAACCCTCTCCAGTCTCAAGAACTGTACTCACTATTATCATTTTTATATAACAATACATATCTATATCTATAAAAAACATATATATTTTAATTGCAAATTGAGTCACATCACTATCTCTTCCTTTTTTCCATCATTAATTAATTCCAATTTCTCTTACTATATGAAGATCAAATTCTTTTGTAGCTCTCAGCTGAAGAGGTACTTCCACAGAGAAGCCTTCCTGAACTGTCAAACAAAGTCAATGCACCTCCTCTTTCTGCACATGCTTCCATGGCGCTTATGGGTGCTGGTATGATTCTTTGATTTGTGTGTGTGTTACATTCTAGACTATAAACTACATGAAAGTAGTAGCTTGTCTGATTTTGTTCATGATTGCAACTTCAGCTACTACCATAAGACTGTGTACATAAGACAATGATTAATTATGAATAAATATCTCATTTTCTACTTGAGGTAGTAATTTCTTTGAAATTAAATTACTTGTCTAAAAGACTTCTAAACATGCACACCTGTGAAGTTGTGGAGAAGGCGAAGATTATTCAGACATCTGTGTTCCATTATTCAATTTTGGCAATTCCCTCGCCTTAGATAACTTGGTGACTTCCAGTGCAGGCATCAGATGGGTCTATTCCTGAGTGAAGTAAGGCTGTAGATTTATAACTCATCAAGTTACTGAGTCTAAGTTTAATAACTACTGCCACCAAAATGCTACTTCCTGAAACATCAACGTTTGTGTATTGTTGACTTGAGAGTAATATTTATGCTTCTAACTTTTGGGAAATAGCATTTTCAAACTGTAAATGAGAGAATGTTTCTATGGCTACTGAACAAAAATGAAACATAACAAAGAGGGTTGATTTGTTTTTGAAGTTTAGAAATATGTCTGTAGGTGACTAGCCAAAGATGGCAGAATTCAGATATGATGAGATGGATTGATGTAGCTTCCTGCCAAGCAGCATGATTAAAACCATTCAGACCCTGAAAATGGAGCAGAGAACATTGGCCTTATTTCTGTAAAGTAAACTGTCACCATCAGCCTTAAGTGCTCTTGTCTTGTCAGGGGATTTATTATTACTAAGAATTTCTGTGACATGCACTTGCCACAGGCTTCTTTGAAGTTTTCCATCACTCACAGCTTCTAGATGACATTGTCTGGCTAGACTTCAATAATAAGAAGAACCAAGGTATTCATGTAAATTAGCTTTAGTTTCATACCCCTCATTAATACCTGATTTCAAGATAAGGTGGATTTAATCTGTAACATGATTAGTTCGACGTCAAAGGATGGAATTATACAGTAGAAAGGTGTTAGAACATGTATGTCACTCTCAACTTTTACTGGAGAAGCAAAAGATGATTGCCCTGTTAAAGGGTGTTACTCGTCCATCATCTTAATGGTCAGCTATATTTATAGCTATACAATTAGCTAGGATTTGGAATAGGCGTGTTGCTTTAAGGCTCATCCCAATATTTTCTGTAAGGAATATTATTCTTTGTCCTTACCAGGAAAGTAAAACTTGTAAAATAGGCCTTCTATTTCTCAGAGCAATTTTTTTTCTATTGGGTAACAGTATGAATTAAAAACTACAGGTTTATATTTTCTGAACTCAGCTCCTCCTGTCAATCCTATTACCTGTCTTTAGTTAGCTACTTCTCCCATCCTCTTCTTGACAATTTCAGAACTATCCTTTTTCCTCAGACATTTCTGTACCCAATCCCCACCCCACTCCCTCACAGCAGATAGCCTGATTACCTAGAATACTGTGGCAACTTTTTACCTCTTTACTGTCAGCAATCTTTTCTTCATTTTCTGCAACAACACAGGATGAAGTGCCATTTCTCTTGCTGTAGGCCACACTTTATTCTTGTGCCTTTGAAGTTCTCCCCTCTTTTTTATTTAGGTCCTACTGCATCAGTAATATCTCTTTTACATATCTTCAACTTATCTTTTTAATTTGATTGGTTGATTGAGAAAGAAAGAGAAAGAGAGAGAGATTTACATATATGTTGTCCCATTTATTTATACATTTATTGGTTGATTCCGTATGTGCCCTGACTGGGATTGATCCCACTATCAAGATCCTGTTTTGTTTTTGTTTTTGATTTTGTTTAATATATTTTATTGATTTTTTTACAGAGAGGAAGAGAGAGGGTCAGAGAGTTAGAAACATCGATGAGAGCAAAACATCTATCAGCTGCCTCTTGCACATCTCCTACTGGGGGTGTGCCTACAACCAAGGTATTTGCCCTTGACCGGAATTGAACCCGGGACCCTCCAGTCTGCAGCCGATGCTCTATCCACTGAGCAAATTTGCTTTGGCCAGGATCTTGTTTTAACCAACTGAGCTATCAGGCTAGGGTTTAACTTCTCCTTGTCTGCTGGCTCTTCCCACTAAACTTCATCCTCCTAATACTAAATATCTTCTCTTGGCCTCATGGTTTCCCTACCTATCACAAAGAAATAATGTGCTCCATGCTAAATGGTTGTGCCAAGTACATTAAAAGGAATGAGATTTTACTCTACTTGAAGACTAGCAAGTTTATCACAGTTTTATACATATTGGCAGGACACACAAAACTCTTTAGGAGAAGACAAAGGATTTTATTACACATTAGAGGCCCCATGCATGAGTTTGTGCGCCAGTAGGGTCCCTCAGCCTGACCTTTGGGACAGGGCTAAAATCAGCTCTCTGACATCCCCTAAAGGTCCCAGAGTGCAAGAGGGTGCAGGCCAGGCCAAGAGACCCCACCGGTGCATGATCAAGGCCAGGGAGAGAACAGAAGGGCTCCAGGGTGTGTCTGGCCCAACTCACTCAGTCCCAATCAGTTGGACCCCAGCAACAAGCTAACCTACGGTCAGAGCCTTCCCCCTGGTGATTAGTGCATGTCATAGCGACTGGTCATCTGTCTGCCCCTTGGTGGTCAGTGCATGTCATAGCAAGTTGTTGAACAACCTTAGCATATCATTAGCATATTACGTTTTGATTTGTTGAATGGATGACCAGATGACAGGACACTTTGCATATTAGGTTTTTATTATATAAGAGTACAGTAAAAAAAAGCATGGACTTTTTGTTTGCTTTGATCCCTTGTGTCCTTAGTTCCACCGTGGTAATGTATACAGCCAATAGAATGCTGCACAGATAGTGGATTTATGCTACAGCCAAGGAACCACCAAGATTTAGAAAAAGCACCAATACTCTCATAGGCTGCTAGGATTCTTATCCAACTTTGTTCATGAAGAAGACATTACTTTTGCTATTCTGGTCAGGAAGACATCTGCCCTCTGTTCTGGAGGGAGAATTTATTTTTATTTTCAAAGGTTTATGTTATACAAAGATTCTTGAAAACATAATCTAGGACAAAGCTATCTCAAGACATGAAAAAATAACATAAGGAATTATTCCAAAACAGGAGTCTTTCATTTATTTATATTCTGGTTAATTAAAACTGGACAATCTACTAAATGTTCTCTATATGCCAGTCATTTTGCTAGATAGCGAGTTTTAGAAATGTAGATCACAATATTAGATTTGAAGAATCCTATGAATTCTTAATAGACACAAAGAACCTCACTGTACATTTCAGGAATAATGGTGATTTTTAAAAGCCTTTAATTATAAATCATAAATCGCACATAGTCATTTCATTATAAATTACTGAAAGGTTACTAGGCATTGAGATCTGCTAAAAATTATCCACATATATGAGTATTGATCCAATAAAGAATAAGAAATTGCAAATAATATTTCAGCATTAACAGTGCTTTCTACACTTCATAAGGCACACAAATGGCACTTCGTGGAAAATATACCCTTGCAGTTGCTTTAAGCTTCCATTTCATTTTAAGCCAATAGTTAAAATCACATTATATTAAATAACTGTATGTGCTTGGTCTTTTGGGGTAGGGATCAGAGAACACATTTTACCAAGTTTAGCCATTGTGAGTTCAGAGTTCAGAAGCAAATCCAATTCTTTCTGGAAATGAGTGCAATTGAACAGCTGGTCAAACACAATTTACTTGCTTATAGAAAGAGACATAATGATTTCTAGGGCCGGGGGGGGGGGAAGCTTGGTAAAAAGAGTCATAAGAAATACCAACCAGATTGGGGATACTTTTTGGTTTAAAATAGCATATGTTTATTGACCCTTATGCAACTTTCCCCAAGCCTCAAAAAAAAATTATAAAACCATACAAAATATAATAAAAACAAAACTAAACTAAAATGTTGGAGAATAAAAAATGAAGAGTCACTTAAAATATCTAAATCTTAGACTGATGGACAATTTATAATGAGAATTTTCAAAGATATTGCATTAACAATTACAGTAATAAAAGGATGTGGAATAAATAAACAAAGTATACATAGAATGTTTGTATTATATTCAACCAGGTTTTCCTTTCTAAAATAAAATGCACTTAGGGGAAAATTCTAGAAAAGCATTTGTCTTCAATGTCTATTTGTCTCCAGAATCAGAAAGCCAAGGTTAGTAGATAATGTGAAATCAGCCCTAGCCAGTGGATAGAGTGTCAGCCTGTGGACCAAAGGGTCCTCAGCTCAATTCCAGTCAAGGGCTGGTACTTTGCAAGATCCTCCCCAGCCCAGGACAACCAATCAATGTGTTTTTCTCACATGGATGTTTCTCTCTCTCATTTCCTCTCTCTTCTATTCTCCTTAAAATCAATGAAAAAATATCCTTAGGTGTGGATTAGCAACAACAACAAAAAAAAGTAAAGAAAAGAAAATGCCAAATGGAACAGATGCTGTCCTACAACATTGGTATGTGTTTCGAAGTATATGGGACACTCATTGCCTCACAACTCCTCTCTATCCTTTGTATTTTTATTTTTAAAACACTTAGATTCCTAAAAGATAGTGCCCCAAACCAAGGGTTTGATGAAAAGATTTTATAAAAACACATAACATCAAAACCAGGAATCGGACTTTGGTATCATACTATGAGCCAAACTATAAACATTACTTAAATTTCATCAATTAACCTGTCCTTCCCTTCAACTTTAAAGCTATATTTAGATGTGTAACTCATTCTATATAATAAAAGGCTAATATACAAATAGACCAAACAGTGGAACAACTGAATAACCAGTCACTATGATGTGTACTGACCATAAGGGAGCATGCATGGAACATGGCAGGCCTTGGCCACGGTGGGATAGTGGAGCAGGTGAGCAGAGGTGCCAGACAAAGGCAGAGCGCTGGTTGCTGTTATTGGGGTGAGCCTCTGGTGGTTACTGAAAATTCTTTGGTCCTGTGAGCCCTGGTCCCACCTGGTGCTCACACCTTCTACCAGCGCCTGTCCTGCTTGCATCTGCTGCTGACGCTGGCCCCAATTGCTCAGCACCATAAGCAGGTGTGAGTGGTGGCTGCTGGCCCCGATTGTCCCTGAGGGCTTCTCCACCTCTCCCTGCTTCTGAGAGCTGATGGGGGCCTGAAGCTGCCTCTCATACCCACTGCCAGCGACACTCACACCTGCTTCTGGCACTTGCCTTGCTTGCACCTACAGCTGATGCCGGACCTGCTGATCGCACCTGATACTGGCACTGGCCCCAATTGCTCCATGCCATCATTAGGTGTGAATAGGGTCGATGCCATAAATGCATAGGAGTAGCAGAGGGACTGGGGGCTGCTGAGGGAGGGACCAGGTGGAGTTGTGGAGAGTGGGCCAAGATCCGCCCCCATGCCCACTGCAGCCTTGTGACCCACAGTTCCTTTCAAGGTGCACAACTTTGAGCACTGGGCCCCTATCTATATATATATATAAGACCCTAATATGCAAATAGACCGGATGTCAGAACAACTGAACAACTAGTAACTATGACATGCACTGAACAGCAGGGAGCACTCACTAAATATGGTGGGTATAAGGTGTCAGCTGTGGCAGGATGGTGGAGAAGGTGAGCTGGGCCAATCACTGTACTATGGCAGGGTGCAGTCACTACCATCAGATCAAGCCTATGGTGGTTACTGGAAATTCTCTGCTCCCATGTGCTGTGGTCCCTCCTGGCCCTTGCACCTGTTACAGGCACCAGAGCTACTGCTTGCAACTCCCCCTGCTCCTAAGGGGTGCTCAGGGCTAGCAGCCATCTCTGAAACCTGTTGCCAGCACCAGCCTCGCTCTCACCTACTGCTGGTTCTGGAGCTGCAGCTCACACTCACTGCTGGTACCTGGTACTAGTCCAGATCACTCAACACCATCAATGGGTGCAAGAAGTGGCTGCTGGCCCTAATCGCCCCTGTGGGCTTTTCCATTCCCCCCTGCTTGTGAGGGACAATCTGGGCAGCAGCCACTGCTCACACCCGCTGTGGCACCAGCCCCAATTGCCCCACATCATCAGTGAGTGTGAACGGAGCCAGCCCTGTCAGCATATAGGAGCAGTAGCTGCGGGAGCGGGGCTGCCAGCACACAAGGGGCTGGGGGCCGCAGCAAGAGGGGCTGGATGTGGAGTATGGGCTGAGACCCACCCCCATAACCACCACAGCCTCGCAGTCCACAGTTCCTTTTAAGGCGCACGTATTTGTGCACTGGGCCCGTCGTAGAAAATTCAGAAATGGACAAGAGGCTTTCAACATGCACCCTTCCCCTTGCTAATATCTGAAACCTCATGTCCATGTCCTGCCTATATACAGTTTCTACTGCTGAATAAAAATATAACATGCTAGAAAGTTAGGTACACTCAGACATTGCATGAAGATGTGAGGCTGGAGGAAATTGCTACAGGAAAGAAAAGACTAAATTAAAAGTAAATGAGCCTCAATGAAATGTGAGATCAAGGATCTAAGAAAAATTTCAAAGCAACTGGAAATAAATATATTGAAAACAGAAGAGAATACTTATTTGCAGGGAATTAGTGAAATTCTTCTCCCCATAATTTACAAAGATGTTAATTCAGATAAAGAAAATTAATTCAGATAACTAAAAGCTAGTAACCATTTGCCTATGGCTTCCTTATTAGATAAATCTGGTTATTTCAAACAAACATACAAATAAAAAACATACTATTTATCTTCCCAGAAGTATTTGCTTAAATGTGACAGTGATATCTTTACATAGATCTACCATCTTTTCAATATGGAAGTGAAGCTCAATAGATGATAATTATATAGTTTATATAAACTTTACTTTGGATGAGAGTCAACTCACTCTTTAGGCTAGAATGGTTCTAAAAGTGAACTGCTCTCAATGACTGTTGGCTTGAATTGATGAAATTTTAATGCCAATCTTAATTGTCTTCAGAATCTTGACTAAAATTGATCAATGTCTAATTTGTAAATATAGTAACAAAATTTCTGTGATTAAAGCACTACTTGATTTAGTTGCTATAAATTATAAGTTCCAAAGTCATTTTGGAGAAAAAAACCTTTCGAGTTTCTTTAGTAAAAATGAAAAAAATATATATACTAAGTTTTATTCCTCTTCTATGAACTTCTAAATTCTAGGAGAACCTCTCCCAGAAATTATTGGATGACCCTAGTATCTTTCTGTCAATTTATTCAATTTCTTATAATATTCTAAATTTCCCATATTTCCTGTTTTCTAAGTTTCTTCTGAATCTTAATCCAAACATTTTTATAAGGCAAATGTTATAAGTTGTATATCCACTCAACTTTTCTCTTTTCAACTTTGTCTTTCCTCTGTCACTGTGAATCTCACTACCCAACAAGAATTCAAACTGTAAAAATTTCAGATTTCCATCTTTCCAAGCTCAGGAGAAATATTTTTTAATTTATTTTTTTAATGTATGTATTATTAGAGAACATACAATTTTATGTTTTGCTACAGTTGCCTTAGCTCTCTGTGAAAGAAATGACACACAAAAATTGAGGGAAAATTAAACAAGTAAGAAACAAAGAGCACATCATATTTATAATAGCCTATTCTTTCTACAACCCCCAATACAACCACTATCTTAAAATTGTTGTTACTCCAATCTATGCATACAAATGTATGAACACTAGAGGGAGACAGTTTGAATTGTAATCTACACTGTGTTTATAGCTCCCTGACCTTGGGTAAATAAGCATCTTATTCTGTACCTTGGTTTCTGTCTCTGTAAAATGGGAAAACATACTGTTTGTAAGAGGAACAAAAATTTGAAAGTCCTTATAAAAATGCCTGACACTGAGTAAGTGCTCTATACATGTTAGGGATTATTGTTATCATTATTATAAAGTTATTTCTGAAAGGCTAAATAATAAATATTGTAAATTTTGGTAAACCTATTGTATACCCACACTGGACTGGGGAAGGGGATGGAGTCAGGTTGGGAGAGGTCAATGGCGGAAAAAGTGACATGTAATACTTTCAACAATAAAGATTTTAAAACTAAAAAAAGGAAAAAAAGCATTTGAAAAGGAATAAATTAATATAAAATTAAAAATAAAATAATTATAAATATTATATTAAATGTTAGATGTAATATAATTCTGAAGGTGACAGTTTTATGTTATATATGAATAATTATTTTTTCTTGGCAATTTTATTTCTTCTTTGCAATTCTTACACTTTTTACTTTATTTTTAGTCATTATTTTGGATAGCTTTGCTAGGACATTGCTAAGATGTAGCATGTTTATCATATATCTGACTTTAAACAAATGTTCTACTGCTTCCTGTAGAGTGTGAGGTTTTCTGTAAGCTTTTGATAACTCTACTTATCAGTTTAAAGAAATAATCTTCTATCTACAAACTGCTAAGAAAAATAAATAAATGTTATCAGAGTACTGAATATTATCATAGGCTTTTTCTGAATCCCAGAAGATCATGTGCTTTTTGATGTTTTTAGGCAGTTTACATGATGAACTACATGAATAAATGTTTTTAATACTAAGACACTTTGTGTGTCTGACAGACTCTCTGGTCAAGACATTTTTTTTTTCATTTATTTGTACAACGTTCTAACACTTCATTCTGTAATTTTGCATCGATTTTCCTAAAGTCAAACCATTACTTTTTTAAAAACCTAATTTGATCTCTTGAATGACAATATTTCTATTAAAATTTTATATCTTTAAAAAATATTTTGGGGCCCTGGCCAGTGTGAGTTGGTTGATTGAGCATCACCCCATCCCCAGCAGGGGGCCTGCAGGATTTAGCCTCTTACTTCCCTCTCACATGCAATTTCTCTCCCTCTCCCTTCCAAGCTCTCTACAATCAATAAAACATATTTTAAAATGTTGTGGTAATTTAACTTGTTTTATGAAAATTTATTTTATTGTTTCCAAATTTATTGGTTTATAATTATTCCAAGTATCCATTTTAATTCTAAAAATTAGATTTGTCAGTACTTCATTTAGTGCAGTGGTTCTCAACCTGTGGGTCGCGACCCCTTTGGTGATCAAAGACATTTTCACAGGGGTCGCCTAAGACCATTGGAAAACACAGATACGATTCATAACAGTTGCAAAATTACAGTTATGAAGTAGCAACAAAAATAATTTTATGGTTGGGGGTCACCACAACATGAGGAACTGTATTAAAGGGTCGCAGCATTAGAAAGGTTGAGCACCACTGATTTAGTGTTATTTTGTTAAAATTTTCATATCTAATCTTCCCTTTGTAATCTTGTCATATATTAGTCTATTTTACTTTTTTTACATGATACTTTTAAGGGCATTATATTCTATTTTTCAATTAATTTTCCACATTACTAAATCCACTTTATCATTTTCTTCCTACTCTTAGGGATATCTCCGCTTCTCTCTTTGTGATAAAATTAACTGTATATATCTTTATTCTAATCTAAAGTTACAACTTTTATTTCAAAGGCTGCTTTAAATTCATTCCACATATTTAGATATGTGGTGTTTTATATTATTTCTATTATGGTTTCTTTTATCTAATATGTGCATGTGTATCTGTATATTTGTATGTGTGTGTTTTTTTAATCCCTACATGTTATCTTTTTGGGAGAAATATGTATATTTTTGGAGATAATTAACTGAATGCATTGAAAACATCGCTGTGTATTTTATTTTATTTTTTTGTTTTGTTTATTTTTTATTTATTTATTTATTTATTTATTTATTTATTTATTAAATCTTTATTATTCAGATTATTACATTTGTTTTTCTTTTTTCCCCTCCATAGCACCCCTCCACCCAGCTCCCACCCTTCCCTCCCTCCCGTTGACCTCATCCATAGGTGTATGATTTTTGTCCAGTCTCTCCCTGTATACCCCACACCCCTTTCCCCCTGAGAATTATCAGTCACGGGTGGGTCTGGAGCAGCAAGTCCTCCGCGGGCTCCGCCATGAGTGACTTTTCAGTCCGCAGGCTGAAGCTCTACCCACTGAGCACACCTCCTCCTGCTGCCACAGCGGCAGCACACACACGTGGGGGGGGGGGCAGGGGGCAGCGAGGTTGCAGGGGTTAAGGGAACCAGCACTGACGCTCGCTCCTGCAGGTCCGGCCCGGCCCAAGCCGCACCGGAAGCCCTGAGGGCAGGTGCCCTGGCCGCTCAGCCTCAGCGCGAGGGTCTCAGCGCCTCTGCCTCAGCACGAGGGTCTCAGCCTCAGCGCAAGGGTCTCAGCCTCAGCCTCAGCACGAGGGTCCCAGCCATTAGGTATTTTTGAGACATTATTTGTACCCTGGGACCTGATCAGGTGTTTTTAAAAGTTCCACATGTGGCCGAGACCAGTTTGGCTCAGTGGATAGAGCGTTGGCCTGCAGACTGAAAGGTCCCGGGTTCAATTCTGGCCGGGGCATGTACCTTGCTTGGGGGGAACATCTCCAGTGTGGGGTGTGCAGGAGGCGGCTGAGCAATGTCTCTCTCTCATCGATGTTTCTGACTTTCTATCCCTCTCCCTTCCTCTCTGTGAAAAATCAATAAAAATATATTTAAAAAAAAAAAGTTCCACATGGGATCGATACAATCTTCAGTTTTTCAGATATAAGGTGAAATATTTTGGTGTGATCATGGTATGTTCTGCACCAGCCCAGGCTTTGCAAACAGGCTTACGAGATGCATATATGGCTTCATCTATGGCTAGGCATTCAAAGTTTCACCGGTCTCAGCGTCTCATGTGTACAATGGACTCTCCTGTCTGGTGGTGACAAGTATTAAACAAATTAATGTGTGTGATGCACCTGGAGGTTGTCTGGAATGTTAGGTGACCCCATATGTGATATTATACATTTCAAGGTTCAGAAATATACCGCTTTGGGGAAATCTTCCTTTTGTCACTATGTATCATAATGTTCTTTACCAGTAGAAAATACTTTTTTCTCAGTTTGTGTAATCTTAATATATTTTCCGGTTTTTATTTTTAATTTACATACTTTAATATATAGTTAAAAGGTATCTATTTTAAATTTTTATATATATATATACAGTATTCCCATTGAATATGTATTTCTGTCCTTTAAGAGTGGATTTTACTTGCCATATTTTTATTATTAATACTTATGTTTTCCTATATTTTGGACTTTTACGATCTGTGTTAATTCTCCCACACCCCCTTAATTGACATCTATTTATTGATGGAATTTCCTTTACTAACTTTTTTCACTCTCTTTCTTCTCACTAATATGAAAGTAATACTATATATTAACATGATTTTAATATTTATGCGTGTATATCTAACAGATACTTGTCATGGCAACATATAAAAAAAATTATTCTACTCTCTGTTCTACTAATCTCTGGCACTTGGATGAACCCCAGTGGCTCTTCTCAGACATGTTACCTTGAACTTAACTTCCTTCAATAGTTTGTGCTGCTAATATAATATTTACAGTTAATTGTGTACAAATTTCCCTACATAATCATCAATTACTTTGCTCATAATTATTATTTTTTGAGTTAAATATTTTTATTCTTCTTCAATTATACTTTTGTGGTAGTTCCATAGGAAATACTTATAAATAAACTCTATTTTTCTTTCATAGCAGTTCATCTGGTTAGTTAATCTGCCTACAAGCTATTTTTCTCAACAAGTTAAAAAGGTCATTGTTTTCTGACCTTTATGTTGAAGTTGGAAAGTCTGCTCTCAGTTCTTAAGGTTATTAATGTGAGTTTGATCAACCTTTTATTTCTGGTTGCTTTAAGATTTTTCATTTAGTGTATGGTGATTTGCAGTTTCATAATAGTCTGATTATATGCTGATAACAAGCAACAAAAGGGCTTATACAGCTCACATTTCATTAGGTAATATTTGTAGCCAGTAGGCTATGAACTTATAATTATTGGCCGTTATCTTAAATAGTACAGAACTTTAAAATTATGGCTGATTAGGAAATGTTCTTAACATACAACAAGGGCAAATAGTACATTAAAATATACATTTTCCAATATTAATATTGTTATAAATTAACTTTAAGAAACATGGTTAAATATTGGCAAAGTTTGATGTAAGTGAAAAATCTCATGCATGACTCAGGAAATAATAGTCAGTTAAACATTTCTTTAGGGAATTTGATAACATAAAAAAAGAGCTAAAAATATATTTGTATAAATTAACCCAGGAATTTAACCTCTAAGAATTTTCATAGTGATCATTTTATTCAGAAGACTATGAAAAAAATATTCAACATAATTTTTAATAAAATAAAAAATTTAAACAGGAATAAGCATGCTTAAAACTGTAGCTTCTCTATACAATAAAGTGCTTATATGGCTTTTAATATTTCTAAGAAACTTCAGGTGAAATAAGATATATCATGGTAAAACTTTATTGAACAATATGTATACTGAGATAAAAATATGGTCAAATCAATTGATTAGCACACAAATATATAGAAAATAACACATGGAAAATGAGTAATATATACAAACTAGTGGCAGTTTCAGTATTTGGTAAATATCATTATAAGTAATTTTAATATTTCTTTTTAAATGTCTGAAATTTCCAAGTTTACTTATGGGAAAAATTTTTTACAATGAGAACACAAGAGCCAGCTGTCATGGCTCAGTGGTTGAGCATCAACCTATGAACCAGGAAGTTATAGTTTCATTCCTGATTTGGGCACATGCTGAGGGGTGCAAGAAGCAGCTGATCAATGATTCTCTCTCATCATTGACATTTCTCTCTCTCCCTCTACCTTCCTTCATGAAATCAATAAAATATATTTTAAAAAAGAACACAGGAAAAATAGTCAAAGTAGATATAAACCAGATGTTTGTAATACAGAGCATAACTAATAATTATTATTTTATTGAGAGCACCAAATATGGAGATTTATACATTAAGTATTTGAGTCTCAGAAAAGAATAAAATAACTTAACAAGCAGTTAAAATACATCAAAGATAGAAAAGGAAGTATCAATAATTTTAGTTTGAAAAATTATATCTTGCATGGATAATAAACAAAGCTAAAGGATCAATAACAAATAAAAAATGGCAACTGTAGGACAGTAAAAGGGAAAATTGTTTGAACATAAAATGTCTCTTTGAAATTAACAAAGGAAAGTCAAACAGATCAATAGCAGAAGTGGCCAATCCTATATAATAAAAGTTTAATATGCTAAGTTTCTGGTTACCTGGTTATCCATCCAAACAATCAAAGCATAATATGCTAATGATGTGCTTAGGCTGCTCGACCACTCGCTATGATGTGCACTGAACACCAGGGAGCAGATGCTCCAACTGGTAGGTTAGTTTGCTGCTGAGATCCAGCAGATTGGGACTGAAGGAGACAGGCTGGACACGCCCTATAGCCCTCCCACAGTCCTCCCTGACTAGCCAAACTCCTGCATTCCTCTCCAGTCCCAATAAGTGGGGTCCCTTGGTCTGGCCTGTGCCCTTGGGTGATGTCACAGAGCCGGTTTTGGCCCAATCCCACAGACCAGGCCAAGGGACCCCACCAGTGCACAAATTTGTGCATTGGGCCTGTAGTAAGTATATAAGTAGTCAATACGCACACAAAGCTGTAGTCTCAGTTATAATTAAATAAATTCAAAGTAGAATAAGCACATAACATTTCTCCCCATATGATGGGTACAGATGAAAAAGTTTATTAATAATTAATGTGGATAAGAAGATGGGCAAAATAGTTGGTTCATTTAATATTTTGATAAATATGTAAGTTTTCATACCTTCTATGTACATGATTTAGTGCTATTTTGAAAAATAATATCAATAATACCACTTCTAGATATTTACTCAATAGTTATTCATTCATTTTGCATGGAAAAACAATGTTTGAAACCACTCATTTCTTACAGCAGGATGATGGACTTTTGGAAAAGAATAGGCATTTACATGATTTATAATCTAACTAGAGGCCCAGTGCATGAAATTTGTGCATGGGGATGTGTGTCCATCAGCCCAGCCTACACCCTCTCAAATCTGGGAACCCTTGAGAAATGTCTGACTGCCTGTTCAGGCCTAAACAGGCAGTCAAACATCACTCTCATGATCCAGGACTGGTGGTTCCCAACTGCTCACCTGCCTGCCTTCCTGATTGCCCCTAACAATCCCCTGCCAGCCAGACTGATGCCTAACTATTCCCCTGCCAGCCTGTTTGCCCCTAACTTCCCTCCCTTGCAGGCCTGGTCACCCTAACTGCCCTCCCCTGAAGATCTGGTTCTCCCCAACTTCTGTTCTCTGCAGGCCCAGTCACCCACAACTTTCCTCTATTGCTGGCCATCTTGTGGTGGCCATATTGTGTTCACATGGAGGCAGTCATTTTTAACCACATGGGGGCATCTATCTTGTGTGTTGGACTGATGGTCAATTTGCATATTATTCTTTTATTAGATAGAATAGAGGCCTGGTGCATGGGTGGGGGCCAGCTGGTTTGCCCTGAAGGGTTTTCTGGATCAGGGTGGGGGGTTTTTGGAGCATGGGGTGGTCTGGAAGAGGAGTCTGTGGTGGTTTACATGCTGGCCACGCCCCCCAATGGCCCAAGTGGAGACCCTGGTATCTGGATTTATTTATCTTCTATAATTGAAACTTTGTAGCCTTAAGTGGAGGCCAAGGCAGGCCAGGACTGCAGAAGCTTGACTTCCTCCATTGCTGGGGATAATCCTAGCCTCCTGCTCTTTCCAGCTTTGTGGCTGCCACCATTTTTGTTGGGCTTTATTTATCTTCTACAATTGAAACTTTGTAGCCTGTAGTGGAAGCCTGGGCTGGCCAGAGTGTGCGGAAAGCTTGGCTTCCTCCATCTCTGGGGAAACCCAAACCTCCCTCCTGCTCTCTCCATGATAGGGTTAATTTGGATACTCACTCCTGATTGGCTGATGGGTGAGGTTTGTGGGTGTGACAGGGTGATGGTTAATTTGCATATTACTCTTTTATTAAATGGGATATCTGATATATAGTAAAAATCTGAGGCATTTTATATTCTCAATTGGAATACTAATTGACAAGCTATAGGATATATTTTCCTATATTGTATGTGATAATATATTATTTATTTCAATATTTTTAGGGTGAGAATATTTGTACAAGAAAAACATTTTTCTAGAAACTTTTTACTGTCTTTTAAATCATGGTCAAGACTCAAGTATGCAGATTTAATATATACTCTGAAGAGTTTCTGTATTAAATTAAGCTAAATATAAAAAAATATGTATTAGTATGTGCTCTATTCTCTCAGCAAATATTTTATCACTGATTGGCATGCTTAGTTTATTTGCATACTTCCCAACCTAAAGGAAGGAAAGGTAATTTATTTTTAACTATGTAATTTCTCCCAGGAAGCCTGTCAACATCAGATAGCTAATGGCTCAGGAAAGAGTGCCTGCAGAATCTTTAAAACTATTGAATCATGAGCTAATCTATAGTTTGTGAGTCAGCAGTCCCAAGAGGCACTCAGAGAACTAAATGTTATTATTATTTTTTTTCTCTCATGATATTATTGATTTTGAGAGAGAGAGGAAGGGAGAGGGAGAGATAGAGACTTCTATGAGAGGGACATATTATTGACCAGCTGCCTCCTGCACACCCCCTACTGAGGAGTAAACCTGCAACCAGGACATGTGCCCTAACTGGGAACCCAGGAATCGTGACCTCCTCATTCATAGGTTGACACTCAACAACTGAACAACAACAGCGAGCCAGGAGAGACCTGTATTTTTAAAAACAACCTGTGTGATTCTGGAGCAGGCACCTAAGAGACTACACTCTGAGAAACACTGGCAGAAGTGTTTGTCCTTTACTGTAAGTCCAAGCAATGTTCATCTATTTTTATTAATAGAGTGTCAGCCTGTGGACTGAAAGGTCCCGGGTTTGATTCTGGTCAAGGGCATGCACTTTGGTTGCGGGCATATCCCCAGTAGGGTGCGTGCAAGAGGCAGCTGGTTCATTGATGTTTCTAACTCTCTCCCTCTCCCTTCCTCTCTGTAAAAAAATCAATAAAATATATTTTTAAAAATCAATTGAAATATAATGTACAAGGAATTTAATCTAAAAATAGGCCAATTTGTACAGTACTATCCATACCATAAAGCAGATTCTTCATATCTTTAGATAGTAGCCTATTAGGAAGTTAACTTTGCTGTTTAAAATCCTGATATTAATAGAACCGTAAAATGATACATCCTGCTGGTGAAAAAAATACACGTTTCCTATTCAGAGCAATAAATATTGAAACTCGCCCAGTTTCTGATTTTATTGCTCACATATTCACAAGAAATTGAGACAATATTTGATATATTTTGGTACCTCAAGTTAGGTTTTAGTAATTATACCAATTTCATGTTTCATAAACTAATGTAGCACAATTGAAAAAACTATAAATCATGTTAACCATCCACAAAGCAGTGATAATTTTATGTTTAAAAATTCATCTTGCATTTTGTACATTTCTGATTGGGTCCCATGTTTATTAAAAATGACCTGATTTTCTGACCTCTACCATGTCCATTTTAAATCATGCTGTATTTTCCCACTTCTTACTGACACTTTTTCCCTATGAGAGCTCTGTGTTCTCTGTGAAAGTGTTTTGGGTCATAGTACAACTGTTCAGATTTTTCGCTGGGGCTTTTCTCATATCTCATGCTTTTCTTCTCTGATATTCTGAGAATCACAGCTCTGAGTCTATTACTCAATGCTTTCCTTTTGGTACTACAACAAAAAAGGCATTCTAAAAAGGAGCTTGTGATATGGATTTTTGGAATGTAATATAGTTGACATAAAAATAAGTATGGTCAATAACTCTTGAGAACTTGTTACATTTGTGCCAGGTCCTGTTATAAGCACTTTATTTACACTAACTCACTAAATCTGCACAAAATATTTTTTTAAATATATTTTATTGATTTTTTACAGAGAGGAAGAGAGAGAGATAGAAAGTCAGAAACATCGATGAGAGAGAGACATCGAACAGCCGCCTCCTGCATGCCCCACAGTGGAGATGTGCCCGCAAACAAGGTACATGCCCCCAACTGGAATCGAACCTGGGGCCTTTCAGTCTGCAAGCCGACGCTCTATCCACTGAGCCAAACCGGTCTCGGCTGTACAAAATATTTTAATGTCTGCTGTGCATAGATGAAGAAGCTTGTATATAAATATATAAAATAAATATTGCTCAAGTTCATACAGCTTGTAAGTGATAGAGTTGGAGTTCTAAGTCTAACCTTATTCTAGAATCACTAAACAGTGGTTTTAGAAGAATGATTCTTGGGATAACAACATCAACATTGCCAGGGGATTTATTATAAATACAAATGACTGGATCTACCCCAGTTCTACTGAATCTCTCAGAGTAGGATATAATATCCATGCATTGATAAGCCCTCCTTAGAACTCTGATGCAAGTTCAAATATGAGAACCAGTACATCAAGTTGTACTGTTTCCATGCTAAAACCAAAGTAGAACTGGATGTAAATGAATGACAGAGATACACTGGAAGAAATAATGTTGGTTATTCTGTTATTACTGTTAATATTTGTATGTAACTAAATATGTTTACAATACATCATGACAGTGTTCAACTACTGACAATAGTTATAATGGCTTTTCAATGTCCAATAAATTAGTATGTATGAGAATCCAGAAATGTATTAGACATTGTCCTTTTCCTCAAAAAACTAATAATATAATTAGGAAAATAAGAGAGATTAAAAAACAAAGGTCACTAAAAATTTTGTCTATAATTTAATGGCTTAGTTTAGAATGTGACTTTTTGGATTGGAAAATCTAGGTCTAAATCTCTAGTCCAACATTGGTTAGTTGTGTGACTTTACCCAAGTTAGTTGGTTTCTCAATATTCCTTCAAAGAACCTAGCATATTAGGCTATCGTCAGAATTAAATGATAAAGTGTGCATTCTGTATAATATATACTATATATTAGCTTCTAACAAGTGTTAATTTTATATCACTACTTCCCTTGTTGCTTATTAGAAGATGATAAAGCTGAAAGACCAATAAGGACTGGTATATTCAAGGAAGAGTTTTAAAGAGAAGATGGGAACCTAAGTTGAGCAGCATCTGTATTTATCTCACTCTGGGGAAAAGGAAAACGAACTGGTAAAAAAGAGGAATTTTAAAGAATAGTTCTGGGAAAGTGAAAAAATCACTTTGATGAAGCAACATATTTGTGAGTGAAAGTGAGAGATGATAACTCAAGCTCAGATTTAAAGTTTATTTATGTGGGCTTTATCTTGCTACAAAGATATAAGATAGAGCAAAACTATGAAAATTATAACACTCAATTAAAAGGCATTTACAAAGATCTAATAATCTCCCAGCTAAACCGGACTTCTTTTAATCCTCTAAATGTAATGCCAAGTGAAAAATACATAGAAATAAAATGTGAAGTGAAGAATGAAAACATTGTTAGGAAGGTTAAAAAAATATTATTTGACATTACATTTTAAGAGGTAATGATCACAGTAAGAACACTGTCAGCTAAAATTTTAGCCTGAGAAATGGATCAAGGGATAAGAGAAAATATAATTCTTCAAAAGGGATCAGAGTAGTTGCATTCTAATAACCCATTTGATTCTACAATTCCATTAATAATCCTAGCTGTACATTTCTCAACCTTTTATCCTTAGGGCTTATCCAAAATTAAGTCAACTAACAATAACATTAGCAATAAGCAAGAGAATAGAATTGTGTTTACTGTGGTTCCAAAGAGATTTCCAAAGTAGATACACAGGTAAAGAATAAATCCTCTTAGCTATTTTTGGCTTTAAAATGTTTGTGCAGTGCAATACTCTGCTCCTAGATTAACCCATTCACTCTCTCACTCACTCACTCACTACATAGGCAGCTGTCCTATGGAAATCATGAGTTTTAAAATAGGATTAGTTTTCTAAGAAAAACTTCAAAATAATGAGCATCATTTATGATATTCTTAAACTAATCTGAAGGATGACTTTAAAATCATGCTTTGTCAATAAGTAAATATTAGTCTTTCTCACTCCATTAATAATAACTGATGCACTAAACTAATAATAGACTTTATTCTTTTTTCTTTCTCTATTTTTTAAAGTAAATATTTAGAATATACTTAAAATGCTACATTTTACAATTTCAGTAGTTCTAGTGTACACAATAAACATTAGCTCCAAAAGTACTTTAAGATATGTTATGGAGTCTAACTCTTCATCAAATTGTTCTAAAAAAGCTGCATTTGAAAAATTAAAAGGGAGAAAAAATCATGCTAGAGATGTTCTCTTAATAATAAGCTTTCTAAAATAAATGAAGTGTGCCTGATTTTATAAATTTATAAATCAATTTGATCTTATGTTAGCACATTTATAAAGTGGACATTGCTACCACTTAAGGAGGTGATTACATAAGTCAGTGCATCTACTAAGAAAAACAAAATGAGTAATTTTATAATTAAAAATTGGCTCTTTCTTTCACTCCATTTTAAGGCCTCATACACATTAGTTCTCAATGTGCTATACTGGATTTAAATTCTAGTGCTGGTATGGGAAGTTTTATGAGCATGAGGTGGGTTCCTTTTATGAACATTAATTTCCCTTTTTGTGGATTTGAAGATGATATTCCCCATAAAGATGCTTTAGGAATTAGAGTAAATTTATATATAAAAATACCCAAAACATGATAGGCATTTAATAGATGTTAGATGTGGCTAGATTTAGTTGAATCTATCTGCTTCTTCCTTAGGCCAGAGGACATACTCATTTTTACAAGCATGCTGATTTATATATGAAGGTAAACTTCTGAGTGTTTGTTTTTTGATTTTTGTTTGTTTGTGAGGAATATTAGGGCACAATTCTCCATGGATCTCACATGTTTCTACATGTCTTCTAAGCAAAGGGTAGGGTTCTTTGTTCTCTAAGATATCTCCATTGGGGGAAAGTTGGCAGGTTTGCTAGTAGTCTTCTTTAAAAAGATGGTATTTCCTAACTTCAAGGCTTCCAGCTGTCACAGAAATAGATCTGATGTTCACCATCAATCTGGGTGAGTCTGTATGGCCTCATGGGGCTGACGGAGTAAGAGGAGCCATGTGAACTTGAAGCTTATGCTGTCTGCTGTGCCTTAAATTCTCAAGCATCTTCTGCTAGCTTCTATGCAAGTGAGGCAGGCTTACTGGTTAGCTTGCAAGTAGCATAACATCTCAGGCCTTTCACGAATCTTGACAAGGACTAGCTTACCCCCCAAAAAAATATTATTCCACCCAATGAGAAAAATTATGTAGAAACTAGGGACATGGTAATGATTTGGAAAGCATGAAGCTAACAGTTAATAAAATTACTCTAACATATTATGCTTCTTGAATAGAGACAATTATTAAGATGTCCTCAAACTTTTATCACATACCATTGTAGTGACAGTGAAACAAAAACTAGATAAAGGATATGCAAATCGGTTCTCTACTTCATATTTTCACATGCCTGGGATAAGATCAGGTCCTTGTTGTTTTTCTACTCAAATTACTCTTTTGATGCAAACTTTTTGTTCCTGCCTGGATGAGGGCCTTTGTTGTAACTGCATGGTAAATTGATTTATCTGACAGTGTAATGGAAAACCAAGAATGACCATGTGCAGAAAAGGAAATCAGATTAGTAACTTCAGTCTTCCAAAAGAAAAAGTAAGGGTTTCTGAAAATAAACAGTCATTCGGGTCCTGTGTGTAGAGAAATGAACAAAATGAATCTTCACAAAAAAGATTAGATTAGATATAGAAAGTTAAAGCTGGATCAGACCATAGATATCATCTAGTCCAGGTTTAGAGAGATTTGGTCACTTGTTCAAGGTCACACCAGGCATTTGGCAGCACACAGATCTCATACCTACAAGGCCAACATGTTATTTCTCTATATCAGACATTCAAAACTGTGACTACAATACAGGAGTCTGCACAACCTGAAAATAAATCTGACTTTTTTGTTTTAATTTATTGTCTCTTTTCTTTACTTAGTGGAGCCATTCAATTAATTTTCTTTCATGCTACTGTATTACAGTGACAATTGTAATATATGCATTTTTAAGATTTATAAATATTGTTTTTACCTAGTCTAATTTATAAAGTTTCTATTTCTATTACAATCATTTTTATATCAAATACTTTATAATAAATATGAATGAGTACTATTTGTGAAATAGTAGTGAATTACCTTAGTGTTATTCATATTTCAAATGAACCTAATTGGATCCTTTCTATAAGTGTATTTGTCAACATTTTCTAAGGCAGGTATGGTGGTGAATGTGTTTTATGTCATTAATGTATTATGTTATTTATTATTTTCATTGAATTAAATAAATAGTAATTTGGATGATTCAAATAGCAATTAAGGCAATATCTAGAAGTTAGAACATTTTGGAAAATTCCAAGGGAATAATAGATGGAGAATTTCCCATAATGACTACCAAAATATTTACATTTTTACAAGTTTTTTTTTTGTGTGTGTATGTGTCTGTGTGTGTGTGTGTGTGTGTGTGTGTGTGTGTGCGTGCGTGTGTGTTTGAGCATAAAATAATGGCAGGTAAAATTTTTACCATATTACTGAATTATATCTTTAAATAGATGCCAACAATACTACCATTCTAAATCAAATTAAGTATATTTTTAGTATAACTATACTTTAATATACCTACAGAACAGAGTGAAGAATTAAAAGATTGAAAACTGGTTGATTTTTTACCCAAAAAGAAATGTGGAAAAGATGAGGGACTGCAGTGAAGGTGCTGAAGCCTTTCCTAAGGCCAGGACCCAGGATAAAGCCAAAGCAGTGTTGTGATCAACTGCAGAAAAGGAAAAGCATTTACTAGTATGTTTAAGAGACAAAAGTTATATATGTGGATAATTTTGAAGAGATGATCATCAGTTTATTACCAGGTTATTACTTTTTCATTGACTTTTCTTTTTAGATGGAAAACCAAACACAGAAGATTTAAAATGCCTTGATATTTCTGAATCCTTAAATGATAGGTATCCAGTTAGAATTACTGTATTAGTTTGTAGTTTAAATCTATCTTCTGACTGAACATCTTAAGAAGAAGACTGATACCTTCTTATACTCAAACGGTCTACTACCAAACAGAACTTTAAGCTTCTATTTAAAGATGGTACTGCAAATTGAGCTAATAACCCCCCAAGTATTCCATCACTCCACAATCAAAATTAATTCTCTGCTGGAACAATATAAATTATAAATAAGGACTTTCTTTTCTTCTTTTTTTCCCTACTGCTACCTTCCTTTTTACTTAACCCCTCTTGCCCTCCTTTTATTATTATTTGTTACCTCCTGATGTATTCCAGACATTGTGATGGGTTTTATGAATGAAACAAAAAGTCTTTATGGGAATCATTAGGACAGGCAGATGATCCAATGACTATGGTGGTGCTACCATTACACCTCAGAGGGCCCTCTGACTTGAGCCCTGTGCTTTGTTATATCATAAACACATGCATGACATGCATGAAAGATCACAGCTTTCTTATCACCCAAAACCTAGCATTTGTGTTCAGTTGAATATAACAATTCTAAACATCTACTTTCATGAAAACACTTTTCAGACCTCAAAGAAACACTGTTTCACATGTTTACCCTATTCCCTTCAAACCAAAGGCAACTAACTGTATGTGAACATTGTAAAAATTAGTGGGTTGTACAGTATTAGAATATGAGAAGTTCTTTGGACACTGTGGGGAGAACTGAGCAATGGATGGTCTTAGGTAAGAGAGCATGCACATATATTTACCTTCACAATCAGTGTGAAGGCAATAGCTTCTTGCATAGTGAAATAGCATTTCCCAGAATTGTTCATTTTTTCCCACATTATTTTTCCCATATTATCCCATTTTGTATTTTCAGAAGTACTCATAATTTAGTGCAATTTTCATATTGCAGTTGAGAACAATTTTGCAGTATGAAATAAGCTACATCACAGGTAAATTATTATATATGAAAGATTAGGCATCATACGTATGAAGCATGATTCTCATTTCTAACATTGTCAACCATAATGTTCTTTATATTCTAGAAAGCTAAAATTGTGAATAGCTTTGTTACTATAAAAGTGTTATAAATTTGACTTCAGTTTTCAAAAATCTACATAAAAGTATCTTGATATAAACATTATCTAATGTTTTAATTTTCACTAAGTAAGATTAAAAAGCAAAACAAATTCTAATTTTGAATAAAGTAGAAGAAAATATGTTGTGAGAAGTTAATATTTCGATTTTTAAATTTCATTTATATCTTTAGTAAAGGATATCTAATTCTATTACATGGTAAACAAATCATATTTTAATTTTTAATCTTTTTGTACTTTGAGACTGTATAAAAGATTGTTAGAGAAATAAGAAATTTAAAACGGTGACACGGAAAAGATAAAAACTGAAAACAAAAGGAAATATATAATCTTCATAGAGATTGTCTGAGAATATCTTTATGCAACATGACCCACTTAAAACTTGCAATGAGAAAACTTGCTTTTATTAATTAATATTTAATTACTTAACTACTGATCAAAACAGTTAAACCAAAAAAAATATTATTCTAATGAAATCCATTGCTTGAATAGGTCAAATAAAAACTTTATATGTTTTACTAGTTGAATGTTTAATTGCCCACAGAAAAAATGGAAATTTACGGTGCTTCTATTTGCTAATGTATACATAAAATGTCTTTGGAAGGTCACTGGGAGACCTCTGGCTGTTGTTATTTTCTGGAAGGGAGGTTAGTGACTGAATGGGTGGAGCTGGTGTTGAATATCATATATATGTTACATAATTTAAAAGTTAGTTGTTTTTAAATCAAACATTTTTTAAAGAGTCCTTAGTTAAAAGTAAGGAAATTCTTTTTTTTTTTTAATATATCTTACTGATTTTTTACAGAGAGGAAGGGAGAGGAATAGAAAATCAGAAACATCGATGAGAGAGAGACATCCATCAGTCGCCTCCTGCACGCCCCATACTGGAGATGTGCCCGAAACCAAGGTACATGCCCCCGACCGGAATCGAACCTGGGACCCTTCAGTCCGCAGGCCGACGCTCTATCCACTGAGCCAAACCAGTCTCGACAAGAAATTCTTTTTTAGTCATGCTAGCTTGTTCACTTCTGTCTTTAATGAATATAAAAACAAGATACTATACCCATAATTTTATATAGTATTGAAACAAATAAGTAGATATCATATACCAAGCAGTTAAAAACTGTGCTGCCAATGAATAAACAAACGTGAGCAAAACATGAGCTGAGAGCCTTGCTTTAGTTTTACTACTATAATCTCTCAAAAATACTCTCATTTTAACCTGACCAGTGTTGCTCAGTGGTTGAGCATCAACCTATGAACTAGGAGGTCATGTTTTGATTCCTGGGAGCATGCCCAGGTTGTGGTCTCGATCCTAATGGGAGGTATGCAGAAGGCTACTGCTCAGTCATTATCTCTCATAATTAAGGCTTCTCTCTCTCTCTCCCTCTCCCTTTCTCTCTGAAATCAATAAAATACATTTAAAAAGATACTTTCATTTCATTTTACCTGCTGCCCTGATATATTATTAAACTAAAGATCTCTTTTTTCATTCAACATACTTTAAAACTGTTTCAAACGATATGTATTAAAGGTAAAAAGGAAACAGTCCCTTCCTTCTCAGAGCACAGAGTCTACAGGGAGCCTAAAAAGTGGAAAAGGCAATTGCAGTATCCTATATAATAAAAACATAATATTCAAATTGTCTCCTCAACCGGAAGTTAGACCTGGGAGTTCAACCACGCCCCATGATGTGTGCTGACCACCACAGGGCATTGGCGATGCAGCACTGGCAGCTGGCAGTATAGTGCAGGCCACAGCGGGATGGTGGAGATAGTGAGCAGGTGGTGGTGCCAGGCCAAGGTGGGTGTGAGCAGGGGCCCAATCTCCCCACCTATCACCCCTGCTCCTAGGCATTGAGGAAGCTCGGCAGAGGCCTGGCCCAGATCAATCGCCTTACAGAAAGTGAACAGCAGGCCCTGATCGCCCAATCGAGGCCGAGCCCTGGCTGAGATGGGGAACTGTGGGTGACTGGCCACAACCAACCTCCCATGCTGCCCAGGCAGGGGGCTGCAACCTCTTGCCTGCTACCTGGTAGTAGGGGTGATAGGGACGTAGGTGTGGTGAGAATGTGGGGTGTCTGCCAAGCTTGCTCTCACTACCCCTGCTGTCCTCCCCCAGAAAGCCCGGGCTTACATGCTGGGGAAGCCACCATGCTCAGGTGCTGGGCCCCCATAAGGAGCCCACCCCACATGCTCGTGGCCTCTTCCTGGTGAGCTGGGCCAGAACCGCTGGGACAGCAGGGGCCGTTTGGGCTTCCCCTGGGTTCGCACAGGAGCTAGTCTGCAAGGCTGGCCTGGAGAGAGCGCACTGCCTGCCTGGCTTCCATGCAGTGCCGCTGGGCGGCCCAGAGGCCCACGCTGTGCCCTGGCCCGCGATGTCCAGCCAGGCTCACCACATCTCCACATGGGGAGTTGGACACCATGACTCAGGTGGAGTGGCGTGTGCAGGACCCCGGGGATCAGGTGCTGCCCAGGGCCAACAGGTCAGCTGGGACTTGCCCTTTCACACTGGACACTCATGTTTTGATCACCGGCCAGACCTGGGGACCACATACCTGTGTATGAGTTTCGTGTGACAGGCCTCTAGTTACTTGATAATCCTAAGAATGTGCTTAAAACTGAAACACTATGAGGTAACTTAAGAGAAAAGATACATAACTCAGCCTGATAAGCAGGAATTAGCTAGTTGTGAATCATCTTTCCATCCAGAGCAAGCATGTTAAACTCAAAGGCTAATATAGGCCCAATAAACAAGGTTTAAGTTTATGTGGGCTGCAGAAAAATTAAAGCTTCAATTTTCATAGAAATATAGGTTTATTTTCATAGAGACATGCTGAATACAAAGGGTTGAAATAAATGAGTAATTGTTAACATAAAATAATAGAACATTTTAATAAAAAATTATATTTTTATTGAACATTAACTTACCAGACACTGAATAACTGCACAAATAAGTATAATGCAAATAAACCTACTTTTCTTATTGTTCAAAATCAAAATATTCCCTGTTGTGTACACCAAACAAGTCAGTCCAAGACTAATGACATGGCAATTGCCTGCTAACATATTTGCTGCTGGTATTAGTGGAGAGAAATGGTGCATCTTCATGTAAGACACTTACGGGAAATGAATGCAACATGATTATAGTAATCAGCCATTAGTGAACATTGTAGTTCGTTATTAATAATTATTCATAACAGGATATTGTAAAAGTTAAATTACAAAAATGTTATTAAAACGTTTCTTACATATTGTTATATTGGCTGGGCTGCATGCAGCTTGAGCACCACAAGTTTGACATGCTTTATCCAGAGGAATTAAGACATAATGAGGATTAAAAAAAAAAAGGCCCTAGCTGGTTTGGCTCAGTGGACATAGTGTGTCAGCCTGCAGACTGATTTCAGTGAAGAGCACCTACAGGGGTTGTGGGCTCAATCCCCTGTAGGGGGGCATGAGGGGACAGTCGATCAATGATATTCTCTCCTCATTACTGTTTCTAACTCTCCCTCTACCTTCCCCTCTGAAATCAATAAAATATATTAAATAATAAATAAAATATATAGTAAGTCTCACTGTTTACCTGGGCTTAATTTTCAACAAACTGGAGAGGAGACGAGATCACCAAGTTTTTATATTATTTACTAAGGAGTTTAAAATTTATCCCTAGAATTCTGGAACCTCTGACAGTTTTTAACAGAAAAGTCACTGCAATCAGATTTGTGTTTTAGAACAAGTACTTTTCTATGGGTGGAGAATAGATTGGAAGATGGAGAGGATAAACCAGAGACCATTAGGAGACAGTTGGAGTTAGGAGGGTCAGGATAATTGCAGTATAAAGAAAGGAGTGGGAGCAGGGACTGAGATGAATGCACAGAATTATTTGTTGATTGGATTGGTTTTGAGGTGACATACTGGGGATTAGTGAGCTTCCTACAGCCCCAAGATTGCCTTGTTTATCAAAACAACAAGGTGCAGCCAAGACCTGTTTGGCTCAGTGGATAGAGCATCGGCTTGCCGACTGAAAGGTCCCGGGTTCAATTCCGGTTGGGGGCATGTACCTTGCTTTCAGATACATCTCCACTGTGGGACGTGCAGGAGGCCCCTGATCGATGTCTCTCTCTCATCGATGTTTCTGACTTTCTATCTCTCTCCCTTCCTCTCTGTAGAAAATCAATAAAATATATTTAAAAAAAACACAAAAAACAAAACAAACAAACAACAACAACAAAAAAAAGTGCCAAATAAATGTGATTTTAGATGAATAGAAAAGAATGTGTTAATATAAATTTGTGTTATGTAATTCGGAACATTATGCTGTAAGATTCTACTTTGTTTATCTAAAATCCATATTTAAGCAGGTGTGTTGTATTTAATCTGTCAACCATATTGCAGTGGAGTTGTGAAAATAGTACCTGGGTTTTTACAAAATTCAGAAATACCTCTATCTTCTAACACAGATATAGGTTTATGTTTCATTTAATATAATTCATAATTTTAAATCCAGAATACCAGACAGAATAAATCTTGGGTCAGAAAAGACTGGAGAAAAGAAAATCTAACTATGTAAAAATAAAAAAGATTTGATTATAAAAATCAAGAAATTCAATACCTCTGGCTTCCATACAGATTTTCAGGCAAGAACATAAAGAATCATCATGATATTTGTCAGTTTTCTGTTTTTGCTTTGTGGGCAAAATTGCTGAGACTTAATATTTGAGTAAATACTAGACTTAAAATTCACATGTATAAATTTACTTAATTTTTAAACAAATAATGAGGTAGTTATAAATGTTATCCAATCTTTAACCAATGTACTTTTTAAAAGGTTCAGAAAGGTTAAAATTTTTGCCTGAAATCACATAGCTGTATTCCAAAGTAGCTAGTGTTTGTATTTAGATCCTTTTCCACTATGCCACAATACCAGTTCTCTCAAGCCTCTTTGATTAACTTATAGAATTTTATAAGATGATGATGCTTAGTAAGTTGCTCCCATACAGCCTTTATATTTAGGTGGACCTCTCTGAATATTCATAGAATATAACATAAGCTTATCTTTATATAAAATTAAAATATATTTACTCTTTCTCTATACACAGAGACAAATGAGACTAGCTGTGTGAGTGCTATTTTCAAAAGTTCATTTCTATACTTTGAGGTCACTGAGCCAAGACCTTATTTCAAATTATTTAAAGCACTCAAAAACATGTTTTAATGCTTTGCATACTTATATTCATTTCATATCATTTGTGGGCCTTAGATTTTTTTTCTCCTTAAATAATCCAGCTTTCTTCCTAATTACCACCACTTTCTAAACAATTAGATATGTTGGGTTGTGTTTCTATGACATTTGCCATGGCATAGGATTTAATTTTGCTCATTATAATTATTTCATATCTTGTAATTGACATTTGTGTTAAAATATTACTTTGAACATTATTAAAACTAGGATCAGAAGGAACTCTTATTATTTGCAACATTATGGATAGACATGGAGAGCATTATGCTAAGTGAAAAAAGCCAGTCAGAGAAAGATAAATATCACATGATCTCACTCATTTGTGGAATATAATTAACAACATAAACTGATGAACCAAAATAGATCCAGAGACAGAGAAGCATTGAACAAACCATGAAACCTTAGAGGGAAGGCAGGAGTTGGGGAGGGAGAGGAAGGGTTGGTGGTAAGAGATCAACCAAAGGACTTGTATGCATGCATATAAACATAATGAATAAAGACAGTAGGGGGATAAAGGCATGTTGGGGGTGGCAGTGTCTGGGAGAGGTCAATGGAGGAAAAATGAGACTTTCATAACACTTTAATCAATAAAGAATTAAAAAAAAGAACTAGAACCACATTTTGAATCATTTAGATTCTATCTTTAGGACATGCATAATTTGATTGGTTTATTTATTAAACCACCAGGATTTATCCACTTAAGGACTAGTGAGGATTCTAAAGACTGATTAAAAAAATAAGTCCTATAAACATGCATGATGTGTGTGTGTGTTCATGTACATACATACATGTGTCTATGGATAGGTATTCCATATTTAACTTCAGGGGGAAAGTAGTTAACAGCTGTTGAACTCACAAGACTTTTTTTTATGGTTCCCTTATGGCATTTATCATTTTGGAGCTTGTATTCAAGCTATTTATATGTATTTCTAGTCTTCCTTAAGATTTTTACAGATAGGCATTGTGTTTAATTCATCGTTATCTCTCCCACAGTGCCAACACACAGCTTTGCATACTGTGAGTGCTTGCTAAATGTTTGTTAAATGAATGACAGAAGAAAGTAAATTTTGTTTATTTGACCCCTTAGTCAAGACATTTTTTATTAAAATGCAGTAAATGCAATCTCTACAAAAGCTTTTCCCCAGATCTTTCTTCTATTTCTTATTAATGTATTTTATTTCCCAAACCTTAAATTACTTTTTTATCAATAAAGTATCATCTTCTACTGTAGATATGAGGTTAAAAGGAATTGAAGATGAAAATAGAAAATACTTGAGATGTGTTATCCTCCCTCCTGATTATCCAATCCTCTCTACTGTCTTGTGAAGCATAACAATGTCAGTTCCTGATACAACAACTTAACTGACCAGTCTGAGAAGCCTCAAAACCAAAAGCTAATTCCAAAAGCTAATAGCAATGCCGTCAGAGGGGAGGCTACCAAAGCCCCCTCCTGCCTATCATAATAAAAGTTAACTGAAATGACCAACACTATATAAAAGCAAAGAAATTTCCATTGGCACAGTTACTACAGAAGACAGCCACGTTTTGAAATCCTCAAGGGTTTTTGCTTCTTTCAATCAAAATAGAACCTAATTGAAGGGTTGCTATTTATTTCCTGAAACCACAACGTAAGCTGGTACTAAATAAGTGGGGGGCAGGTGGGGAGGAGCTAAAGGAACCCACATGCCTTAATTTAGAAATGTGAGAACCGGAAGGAAAGAATAGAACTATTCGACTCGGGAATCCCTTTGACCATCTCAGATAAAATATTTCCTCCAAGTCAGCTGATTTGGAACGAAGTTCAAGAGCAAGAGTAAGTTTGGTCATATTCAACTAAAATCAGCGAAGTTTCAGTTTGATGAGGGTTTCCCCTGATGCTATAGGCCCTCTCTTGTCACCATCAGTGACAGAGAAGAGGCAGGGCACACCACTCCTTGCTTGTAAAGTACAGATAAGTAGAGCAGAAAAGCTGAGCTCTAGAAGGAAAGGTTTAAACAACACCAAAAAGAAACTTGAGTTGCAAAGAATCCATACTGGGTTCCCTAATGGTAAGCCTTACTCTTCAATTTTCAGATAACTGACCCAAACAACTATATTTAAATTAGTCACTTTTCACACAGAATTTCCTAAAGGGCTACTTCAAGCAACAGATGTGTTGAGAGTGAAGATGTATAAATAGTTCACTTACGCCGAAACTGGTTTGTCTCAGTGGATAGAGTGTCAGCATGCAGACTGAGGGGTCCCGGGTTCGATTACGGTCAAGGGCACGTACATTGTTTGCGGGCACATCCCCAGTGGGGGGGCATGCAGGAGGCGGCTGATCTATCTCTCTCTTTCATCGATGTTTCTGACTTTCTGTCCCTCTCCCTTCCTCTCTGTGAAAAATCAATAAAATGTTTAAAAAAAATAGTTCACTTACATTATTTTTTTCCTTTTTATTGAAGGTATTGGAGTGATACTGGTTAACAATTCTATAACACATCATGGGTACAGTGAATTATGTGCTAACCACCCCAAATCAAGTTTCCTTCATTGCCATTTATCCCTGCTATACCCACCTACATATCTCTCTATCTCCCTCCCCCTGACAATCACACACTGTTTTACCAGTACATGACTCTCTCTCTCTCTCTCTCTCTCTCTCTCTCTCTCTCTCTCTCTCTC
>JAAGEH010000041.1:21616230-21640767 GCA_011751065.1 Lasiurus cinereus | reverse complement strand
CTCTCTCTCTCTCTCTCTCTCTCTCTCTCTCTCTCTCTCTCTCTCTCTCTCTCTTTCCATTAGCTCTACTCCCCCACTTAGCCCCTCCTTCCCTGACATCTGTCAACCATTATTTTAAGGTGAAAGCAAACTCAAAAAGATCATTTTTCTTCTACAGTCATAAATAAAAACAATGAAACCGTTATCATCATAATTAGCTAGCTAATATCAATAATAGGAAGAGAACAAAGGAGAGGCCAAACATTATAAGTATGGTCATCTGAGTAGCTTCATCAAGAAGCTACAACTTCATGCTCCCCAGGGAACCACTGGTTTATTCCCTATTGACCATTGGGGAAAGGGATGGAGCAAAGAGGGAAGTGGGCATATGTGCAATGAAGTCAGGGTAGGGTGGGGAAAGCGCTTGCCTGTCAGTCTAGCCTGGGGAACAATGGGTTGGCTAAGGGTGATCCCATCAGAACCATATAAAATATTGGAAAGTGAAAATTCCCAAAAAGTTCCCTCTCATTTCTCTTCTTGCTCTGTGACCTACACTCTCCCAGGCGATTGATTGTGTGTTCTCTCTCCATAGCCCTGTGGCCTTCAGCAGCAACATAGATATTTGGCCCCCACACACAATGGGCTGCAGCTGGGAACACAAGCTAAGCTGGCCAGATGCTGGACTGGAAAGTATTTTAATATGAAACAGAAACTATGGGGAGTGGTCTTGCTGAAGACAAGATTGGACTTCTTCCATAGTGATACAGAGATGGGACCTTCTACTAAATTATTAACAAACAATAATTCACACTGAATTCTCTGCATTATAAACTCAATTTTTGGTAACATTCAGTAGTAATCAAACAAGTATTTATTTAAATTACGTATTTTTTTCTATTTCTTCAAAAGATATGATAAGCAGCAAATGACAATCAAAATGTTATCCCCACAGCCAGGCCGGTGTGGCTCAGTGGTTGAGTGTTGACTCATTAACCAAGAGGTCACTGGTTTGATTCCTGGTCAGGGCACATACCCAGGTTGTGGACTCAGTCTCCAATAGGGGTGTGCAGAGGGCAGCCAATCAATGATGTTTCTCTCATCAATGTTTCTATCTCTCTATCCCTCTCCCTTCCTCTTTCTCTAAAAATCAATTAAAAAGAAACATTTGAAAAAAAAAATAGTTCATCCTCAAGCAGGACTAGGAGCTGTTAGAGCCTAGAGGACTTTGAAAGGAACCTCTACATCACCCTGGTTTCTGGTTTAAAAAAAAAAATCACCATAGATAATTACTTTCATTTCTAGAAACCAAGGCATTTTAAGCCAAGTTTTGCATTGGACACAGAGAAAAAAAAGCAGTTTGGCTTCTCCTCCAATCAGAGGCACTTGCCATCCTTAAAGCTGTCTTAGAGATATGGTCTCTTGGCGTAGCTAAATTCTATTATTATTTAGCTGCTGAATTAGATGAAAAAGTAATGCAACTTTCTATGTTTCTCAAAGCACAACTGTTCTGTAGCAAAGATGGGATGTTTTTAGTGCAGATAAAATCAGTCACCATATTGAAAAATGTATTCAAAATTTTGAACCTTCTAGTGACCATTTTTCCACAATACTTGTTTTGAGTAGCAAGAAAATGACTTTGGAGTTTCACATATGTTTCTGGGCTAGTTAATCATGCCATATTTCTTCTGGATCTCAGTCCATTGCCCAGCATTTGCACCCTGACTCTCACTGACTGGCTGTGTGATTTTGAGCAAGTTATTGAAACTGTCTGTGCTTATTTATAATACCTTTTGGACAGGTTTTATACATACATATATATATATATATATATTATTAAATTCAGAGAGGAAGGGAGAGGGAGAGAAAGATAGAAACATCAATGATAAGAGAGAATCATTGATCGGATGCCTTCTGCATGTTCTTTTACTACGGATCAAGTCCGCAACCTGGGCGTGTGCCCTGGACCAGAATTAAACCCGGGACCCTTCAGTCTACAGACCAATGTTCTGTCACTGAGCCAAATCAGCTATTGCTGAAAAGGTTTATTGTTTATTTTGAATATTAAGTAAAACAATGTAAATCATAATGATTGTAGTTTTTTTCCCCATTGTTTTTAGCATCTTGTGCTGAATACATCTATTTGTTTTTCCTTAATGTGGGCACATTAAGGAAAATACAATCTCTGTTTTGTTGAATAAAATGTACCTACTGATGGAAATAATATATAATAAGACTATTTCATAAGTCAACATAACAGAGGGATAAAATAGCACTTACTGAGTACCTAGTACATACTATAGTCTTTACAGGTATCATCTGTTTGTAATTGGTGGTTTTCACCTTTTTTAAAAAATATATTAGTTTTCTTTTTTCTTTAGCAATTTATTCCTCAATATTCATCTCTACTTATTTCATAATAGAGGCCTATGGCTTCAGAGACCCTCACTTATTTTATATTAACTCAGATGACTATATTTAGAGATTTTTAGAAAACATCCACAGTGAGTTTATCTCTTGATGTATTTTAAGTGAGAAATTATACTAAGTTCACATTCACTCCCTGGTTCTTCACTTCAGTCTCCAGGACTCCAGGGTCATCTCTAGGGTCCAGATCACCACACTTGTTGTCATTCACCCTTATCTTCTGTTAATCAGAGAAGAAGCACTCAATAGCATGCACTACAGTAAGATTCTTGATCTGGAAGATGATTCTTTATATTTCTCAAAAACCAACAATGTACATTTTCCCCTTGCCTGCTGTATTATTTCTGAATCAAAGTCTAATTTTTCAGGCCCTGCAAAGAATATTTTATTAAAAATAGAATAATATAAAGAAAGATGAAGAAATAAGGAAGATAAGAAATGGAAAGGGTTTAGGAGGGAGGGAGAGTAAGCACACACACAGAAACAGCTGACAGCTCTCTAGAGTCTACACTTGTGAAATAAATAAATCTCTGAATAAATCACATGATGTTCAGACACATGGTATGGTCTTTTCCTAGAAAATAAGGCACAACCTCAAAACCCTTTAAAACCAAGATAGATTACAGAATTTCTTTTTTATGATAGACCAAAACAATGCATACGATTATGATAGTTAAAGGAAAAACATTGTCATATTTTTATCTTCAGCAATATAGCTAACAATAAGTTATTTCTTCATGAGATCAGACACCTACACACAGTTGTTTCCTAAATATCACATAAAACAACAAATTGATTAAGTGGCATTGCTGCTGTTTGAATGCTGATCAACAAGGTCAATTGAAATCAGTCTAAATATATGTTTAAAAGAAAGCTGTTCATACATAGAAGACAGTATATTGCTGCTGTCTTTTATTTTATTGCTATTCTTCATTTTATCCATGGGTAGGTTAGGCATTACATGGACCTCAGACCAGTGGCTTTCAATACAGCAAGACCCAATGAGCAAGCGATAGACTGACCCTTTGAGTTTCTGATTCATTCAAAAAATGTTTACTGAGTGTAAAGAGTGTGCAATAAATATATGCTGAGAGCTAAATAAATGCAATTTAACAGATTTTTGTAGTTCTCAAGGTTCTTACTACATGCTGTCTAGTTGATTATCAAAATAAAGATGTGAAGCCATATTAAAATATTTTATTCACACAGTTAATGTGTATCAGGTGCAGTAAGAACTTCTATCTTAGAATAGGATATAAAATTGAGACTAGAACTCAGGTTCCCTGATTCAGTATTTTATGGTCATGCCTTATATGTATTTTCAACCCTTTCTTAACCCTCAGTACCTTAGAAACAGTCTGGGAGGAAGACCTCTCAGACTGATTTCTGTTAATTAAATGCAGACATCAACAGATAATGAATCAGAGGAAAGATAAGAAAAGGCATTTTACAGAGGCTTGATGGCTTACAGGCAAGCAAGATGTGATTATAACCTGATCAAATTATTTATCATCTTTAAAAGATAATGCATCTCTCTAAGGGGCTGTAATTGCTTGCAGGGAGTAGAATACAAAAGAGAGTTGCACTGAACAACTTCGGCAAGGCTCATTCCCGAGCTGTGCTGAGCTATGAGGTGCCCTGGCCCAAGAGATTGATTTGTCCTCTTGGTGTCTACAAAGATGCTTTGCAAGAAACTATCCTTAGTTTGTCTTATGCATATACCACTAACCATTTAAATTTGTGCTTTTTTAAAATTCCTTGTTATGTGCTAGATTAACAGAGTTGAGCATGTCATTGTCTTCCCATGTGCTAGACCAAATATGCTACCTTCTTATCAGTTAATTTTGAAACTTACACCTTGAGGATAGTTTTTGCTTTCTAAACCCCTTGCCTGTTGGGAGAATCTGCACCAAGTATATCTGATTTCATTGGCAGTGATGGTTCCCATGGGAAATTACTAGGCTGGCATTATAGCTTTCACCCCAGTCTCATGAGCTTCACTTAAATGAGTCAAAACCCAGGTTGCACATCCATGCTTGAGGAGGTGTTGACAAATTTCTTAGGCTAAAGGCTTAAAGTCAGACACAGGAATCTCTGGATGTCATGCTACCCATCAGGTTTCCATGGAGCCAGCTGGCTAGCCTGACCCAGAGGCAGCTCCCACTTCATTGTGCCCCGCTTTCCACTTTCAAATATTCAATTTCCACATAAATTTCCAAATATTCTTACAATATAAATCATGTACTCCTAATTGCATTATGACTTAAAGATATATTTTTTCTTGCAAAAAAACTAGTTATTTGTTATTTCCATGATCACATCAATTCCCAATTTATTCTGTTAAGGGATATGGATAATGATAATAAAACAGGTCTAGAATACCTTCACTGGAGCCCTTGGAGCAGGATATATTTAGGATTTCAGATTATTTTAGATTAAAAAAATGAAATAAGCACATATTATGTATATTGCATATTGTAACTCAAAGAGTCCAAGATACACCCTATAATCAAATGTGTTGATATTTTTTTCAGATAAATGTAAGAACATCTAGAGTAAATGGAAGAATTAAAAGTTAAATAGTCCCATGTAAGTTCAAGTTAAATTGCAATGTCAAATAAATTATAAAAGAGCTTTCCGTTTTTTTGAATATATTCAGAATTATGAATAAAGAATTGTGAACCATTAATAATAACCAATGAGCATTTAGTGAGTTCATTGCTAGAAGGTTTTCAGCACAAAATTTCTTTTTTGCTCTAGTGCCTACAGATGAATAATTGACCCCACAATTTTGCTCTAATGCCTACAGTTAAGTAATTGGCCCTATATTTTGCCTTAACACCTTAACCCTATTTACCTTGCTTCTAAGAACAAAATCATTGACTTAATTTCTCTTTCATCCCACAACTCATCCATTAGCACATGTAGATGGTTTATATCTCAGAAAAACAAAAACAGTTCCTACTACCAGTATATTACTGGCGGAGTTCAAGTGCAAAGTATTCACCTGGACAATCAAGGAAGGTTTCTGACAAGCCATCCAGCTTCTTTTCTTTATTCATTTCCCCATGGTTTTGTCTCAAGTTCATGCAATTTCTCTACTGAAAATCCCCATAAATTATTAACTCATTAGTATACAGCCTGTGAAGAACCTCTATGACCTTTCAAAGATGCTTACATATATTTATTGAGTATCTAACATCTTCAGGCCTCTATATTTTGATGGTAGATAAGAAAATCCTTTTGCTCACAAAAAGTTTGCACACATTTCTACTTCCTACAAGACACTATCCTAATTGAGATCAATATTATTAATCCTTTGATTTCTAAGAGAATATTTTTGTGTTTCCTTACTCCCTTTAAGTCATTCCCAACACTGAACCATAAAAATCATCCTCAAGTACAATCCTATCATACCATTTTTTGTGCTGAAAACCTTCTAGCAATCACTCCTTGCTGAACCCAGGTAAAATTTCAAGTCCCTAACCTGGTTTATCAGTTTTCCTTTCTATCCTAATCTTTTTAATACTATTATTTCATGACCCATCCCTGCCTAAGAAAAAGAACAAAACATAACAACAACAAAACAACAAAGACATCCCGCCCCCATTAAACTGCCATGTTGGTTCTTGGTTTTAAGGCTATAATCCTACTAAACAAATTTAGCCCATTGATTAGTATATTTTATTACATATTGATAATAGTAATTCATCCAAAACATCTCTTACATCTTGTGAAAATGAACAAAAGATTTATAAATCAGAATGGAGTCAAGAAACCATAAAGGAATGACTCTCAAGCATGTTTACTCACTGTACTTGCACACCCAGCAGGAAGAGAGGATTTCCTTCTGACCCAGCAACTCCAAGATGCCCACTACTACAGCCAGTAAAAACCTGCCACACCCTTCCCCAATTGCCTCCTAATACCTAATAAAATGTGATCTTCTGTTTTTCTTCTCTATTTGCCTACAGTTGGCTATAGTTTGATGTCCCCAATTGCAATTCCTCTGAATACCTTATTGGCTAAATACCATACTATTTCATTTTAAAGATCGTCATCCTTTTTCCACTTTTGGATTTTAACAGAATAATTCCTGTTTGTGTGGTTTTTAATGTTTTATTTGTTTGTTTGTTTTTAGAGAGAGAGAGAGAGGAAGGGAGATAGAAAAAGAAACATCTGTGAGAGAGAAACATCAATTAATTGCCTCCTGCATGCCACCTACTGGGGATCAAGCTCTGTGGGCTCTGACCAGAATACACCAGAGATGGGAGGTCTACTCACTAGTGCATGAGTGTAGGCAAGGACATAGCAGGATTACTAGGTTAAAGGCCCCTTTGGCTTATGCATGCACAAGGGCAGTAACTCAGTAATAGCAATATGGATACTAAGCAAGCGCACCCTTAGGTAACCTATTTATGTTAATATAGTGTGAGCTCTTTTGTTTGAACATGTAAATAAGTTTGGGCTGCTTTATTCTTAATAAGGCATGTGTCATTTACCTGTGTATTCTTCCAATTTCCTGCACCTAGAAGGGTCAAATCCCTCCTTGAGAAACTTGCCCCAACAGAGCCCAAAACCCAGGCATGTGCCCTAACTGCAAATCAAACTGGTGGTCTCTTGGTGCATGCACTGTTTTAAGGTCTTCTCTCAGAATTCTATAGCAGTAGACAGCCTGTACCCACAATACTGAACATGGATCCAGGAATCACTTACTGCTACCTATTGGCTTGTCACTGCCAGGATTGCAACTTCCTTGAGGCCAGGAGCTGTGTGCTGCTTCAGCTGGATTTCTAGTATTTAGTACAATACAATACTTGGAGTAATAGCATAGATACTTAATATTTACATAAAGAGAGGCTAAATAAACAAATGAATGGTGAATAAGATCATGGAAATCAAAAAGGCTTTATGTATGTTATAAAAATATATTTATGTTTACATATAATGCTTTTAAAATTCACCATTGACTATACTAGTAATCTTTTTATTTCTTCTTTATCATTTTGATATGCTCAATAAGTATTTAATGGTTGATTTCTACCTGCTCAGTAGTGGGGTTGGAACTTGGTAGGTTCCATATAATTGTAAGATAATTGGCCGGTCTTAGGTAATTTGGTGGATCTTAGATAATTCCTCCCTTTAAATCATGTTCTCTGAATGCTCTCAGATTTGTATCATATTCAAGCATAGTCATACTCTAAACCTAACTCTATCATGCAAAGGTGAATACCACATATAACTAATTGTTGTTGTTTTAATAAATTAGTATGTTTCTCTCATTTATGAGAAACAGACACATATTTTAGAAAAGGAGATTAAAATGCGATTGAGGAATTTTTCTTTGTATTTACCAAGGGGAAGAAAAATGTTTATTGCACTTTTTATCATTTTATAAAATGCCTTATAAAAATATAATACAATGTAATTTATTGCTATAGTTTCAAAGGATTCAGCTGAGCCTTCAACACAAGTTAGAATCATAAGTACCCTTGTCTATAAAAACAAGACAATAGTATTTCTATTCTAATGTATTTTTTATATAAGAGAATGGTCCTTAAATCAGCTCTTATTACAAGAATGTTGCATGATGGTGTTCTGATTTAGCAAGTTATTCTACTTTAAAATATGGTCACATAACTAATTTACAGAAATTGAAAAGCAAACTTGAAATTGTTATAATTTTGCACTGGGAAAAAGCAAATTCATCAATTGTCACTATCTCTAATTTCCCCATCATCAATTTTTAAGATGATTGCTACTTAATATAGACAAAAGTTTGTGGTTTATAAAAATTTGATACGTCATCACTTTACAATAGTAACATTGAAATTAATTTGTTAAAAATGTCAGAACTTTATGGAGTACAACATTTCAAAAAACAACATATTTAAAAATAATTTAGGAACAAGGAAAATATTTACCTTTAAGGTAATTTAAAAAGACAATAAATAAATAAATAAATAAATAAATAAATCCAAAACTTCTTACAAGGAGAGAAAATGCTGGAAGTATATACTAGTTGAATATACTGCCTAACATATTTATGACAATGATAGTTTGACCTTTGATGTACTGAAGAGATCTGAAGTTTTTGAATACCATCATAAACTCCAAATTTTATGAAATATAGGTATAGTTATCTAACCCAACACATTATGCTATCTGCTTGTCTCACAGGAGTGGTGGGAAAGATAATTAAAATGGACACAGGGAACCTCTAAATAGAAAGCTGCATGAAATAAAAGTAAAAAATAGAATTTTTAGTTAAGCAACAGGAATTATGTAGGGTCTTGAATTTAATGTTTCTAATGTTTCTCATGAACCCCTCCTACTTCCTCCTTTTTCAATCAGCGAACTTTCACATTATTGGTAAATGTGATGCCACCTTTTATGCTAAATTTATAAACTTATTAAACACTCTATAATCAGCATTACTAAATAGCAGGTGTAAGCCATGATTTTAATTACTCTTATAATGTAGTTTTTAAAGTCTAATATAAAAGCTCAGCTTCCACAGATGTTTGAGTTGAACACTTCCACTTATCAGCTTCACTCTAATTGCAATTGAATTAATGCAATTTACTTTGATTTATGGGCAAAATGCTAATTTTGATTTGGCTGCCCTTCTGGGATTCTATATTAATAAAAGCATACTATATAAATTGACCAAACGACCAAACAGAAAGACCATCCAGACAACCTTCCAGCCAATCATGCTATGACACCCACTGGCACCAGGGCAGCCAAGGTGGGTACGATGCAATTGGTCACGGACCCTGCCATCGCCCCGTAATTGCCCCAAAGAGGGTGACCCAAGTCTCTGACCAGCAGGCTATGGCGGATGGGTAGGGCCTACCTTTTTGGGGTAATTGATTGCAGGGCTCCTGGACTGTGAGGGCACAGGCTGGGCTGAGGGGACCCTTCCCCTAGTGCAAGAACTTCATGCACCAACCCTTTAATTATATATAAAGGCAAGCTTTACTTTAAATTCTTTACCATTCAAAACTGTGGGATTGTGGTGGGGAAAGCAACTAAACATCCTATTTACACAGGTGTTATCCATGAAATGGGCCACCTCTCACCACCCTCACCTTTAAATCCTTGTTTCTAGTCTACTGAACAACATGCATTTACCTACAAGAGATAGATCTCTTAGACTTTGAACATAGTTTAATTTAAGCTTTGAACATTACCCCATAACATCATTACACTATTTTTCGCCAGTGTTTCTTCCTTCATTTCCCTTTCAAACCTCACATGGCTGATATGTATTTATGTTCAGTATTTGATACAAAGATATATTCTTACAAGAATTCTCTTCTAATTATCTGAAATTAATTTAGCAACAGAGCTAATGAAACAAAAGAGATATTTGCAGCTATTATTGGTAAGTGGCCTTCAAGGTGAAGGGAAGCCGAGACTGGTTTGGCTCAGTGCATAGAGGGTCGGCCTGGGTACTGAAAGGTCCTAGGTTCGATTCTGGTCAAGGGTATGTAATCTGGTTGCGGGCACATCCCCAGTGGAGGCTGCTGATTGATGTCTCTCTCTCATCAATGTTTCTAACTCTCTATCCCTCTCCTTTTCTCTCTGTAAAAAATCAATGAAATATATTTTTTTTAAAAAAGGTGAAGGGGAATTAGCAGGCCAAGAATTTGGATTTCCAGCTACCACACATCTACCCAGAATCTTCTTATATTGCATCCCTTGGATTATTATACTGAGGAAGAAGGCAATTACCTTATACTCTCCTCGTCTAGTAAGTCTCATCCTTTGGTTTCCACAGCTTTTTTTTTCTACTGTCTTTGTGTATTCACAAGTCTTATACTCACCCTAGCTAATGGGCTTCTTAAAAGTAAGACTAGCTTTATTATTTTTATCCCTAAAATAAAGCTGAATACCTAGTACCTAACCAGTAGGCATTTAATATAGGAATGAAAGAATAAATTAATAAGAAATTATGGAAAACCAATGGCATTATTCATGTTTTTATAAACTATTTGCCATTTATGACTATCTTTCTTCAGTGGTTGGAGGTCTATAGTTGTTACTATAAAATTTGATATTATCAGACCAATTTATACAGTGCATGGATTTAGTTCGAATGTCTTTTGTCAGTGTGATGAGAATGTTTCCATTTCATATAAATAAATACAGAATAAAATAAGAATATTTGCTCTAAACCCACAAATAACAAGGCAAAACTAGAATACATTGATATTGTATTTTAGAAATTATGATCCCCAAAATAGGACTTTCCATTCTAATGGGAAATAACTAAAAAAAAAATGTATTGCCCAGGGAGAAGTACATTCTCCTTCCACAGGCTGCTGATGCATATCCTATGAAGTTAACTACTGTAAAATTGGTCAATAATACCAATCTTTTAAGTAGATAATTTCTAGTTGTAGAGGAAGAAAGTATCTCTTAGACCTGAATTATTGAGTGCATGTGCAGTTAACAGTAAATTTTACCAAGAAAATCTCACAAAGATTTGGTATTGGCTAGTTTGCTTAGGGGTATTTATTAGGAGAGAGGAATGTATATATGTATGCAACTTTCCATGCCCCTATAAGAAAACAGTTTGAGACAGGGACAAGGAAAGTGATGTTTGATTAGGGGAAAATGGAATTAATATGAACTAATTTAATTTACTTTTATGTTATGTTTAGAATATATCCTGAAATACTGTTTTCTATGTGTAAATGTAATTCCTGAATGAAAAGCTTGAGAGCTGACTTTCTAATTACTATGTGTTGGTTTCAGACTAATAAATACTCTGGAGAATGAAACTTTAGAGTTGGACCAAAGTACATCCATTGTTGAGTGTGTGTTTCATTTTAAGTTTAGCCCATTGTTAGTTATTGTTGGGTTTGTCAGCCAAGGTCATTGATAAATCTTGACAAGAAGAACCCTAGTAAAAATTATATGTGTGCATTTAAAGGAGTGGCAGTATTCACCTACCACTCTTAGCACTATTTCAATGCCTCCAAAATTTTCTTTGAACACTAGCTCAGGCTCTTTTCCAAATCATGACTGAATGATTTTCCTTCGATCTGGGTGTAGGTTTTGAAGATATAGTGGTAATTAAATAATATGGACATTTGTTTTTTCGGTCCAAACTCATAACTTGCTCTTCTACTCTTGGTAAATCTCATATAAAAATATCTAAATCATTGTTTGTAGGCACACACGTGCAAGAATCTTTTGTATTTTGACAAATATTTTAAAATAATAACAACCCTTCTTACAAAATACATTTTTCTATAAAGAGGTCCCCTTTTAAAATTAGTTTTCTGCATTGATGCTTTGTATATCTATCCTTTAATCTTTCCACCTAATGAGAAGGATTTTTCTTGCTACATTTTTTGTTGTTGGTTTCTTTTTGTTTTTTTTTTTGTTTTTTTTTTTTGCTATTTTTTTAAAGAGTTTGGCCTCTGCCTGGCCCAGAGGATATTCTTCTATTATGCATTCTAATTTCATGAAATTGGGATATTTGCTCTTATTTCTGCTACTGAAATTTTTCTTCCAATTTGGTTATTCTTTGTTATCAGCTGAAATATTTATCATGGTTTGAAATATTTATCTGGACATAATTTGTATAGAATATTTTGGATCAGATCATAAACCCCAACTTGAAATAACTCATTAAAATAGGTTGTTACTATTTAGGACTTTCATCTATCTGTTAAGTTTAGAATTTAAACTTCCAAGAAACATAACATAAAATCATTACTCAAATTTGCTAAAATTCAGTTCACAATTATCACCATGTGCTTTGTCATAACAATACATAATTGCAGCAACTGGGCCACTAACTGCTAGGTTCACCCAAATTGCCAGTGAGCCCTGATGTCTCCAAGAGTCTCTCAATCCTCTTGGCAGTGTCAGGTGCTCCTCCTCTGTCAAACTCTGATTCCCCATTGTGGTCCTTGTCACTCTGTATTATAATTGCTTTTTTACTTCTCTCTATACCCCATTAGACTGAAGTTCTTAATAAAAAGAAATTATGCCTGTGTGAAATCCCTAATGCCTAACACAGGTGTTATAGTTTCTGTTTAATAAGTATGTTTGCATAAAATATTAATATCAATTAAACAGCCAATTAAGAAAATATGTAATGAATTGCATGTGCATCCTCTGCAGTCGACTGGTACTAATTATTTGCCCTTTTTGAGAAAATATTATAACTGAGTCAATTTTTATCAGGAAAAATCTAGCTGTTTTCAACTAATCATGCAAATAACTAACATTCTCCCATCATGGAAAGCATTGTTTTAATTGAACATTCAATCCTGCTATAGGTGATTTTTATCAAGTCACTTAGTGGTAGAAAATAAATGAAGACAATAATAATTTCCTCTCCACGGTATTAATATATGAATTAAATATAAGAAATATGTAATAGTGTCTGATGTACAGTATCATTTAAATAACTGGCAGTCATCCTAATTGGTTTGACTCAGTGGATAAAGCATTGGCCTACAGATTGAAGGGTCCCAGGTTCAATTCCAGTCAAGGGCATGTACCTTAGTTGCAGGCATATCCCCTATTAAGGGGTGAGCAGGAAGCAGCTGATCAATGTTTCTCTCTCATTGATGTTTCTAACTCTATCCCTTTCCCTTCTGCTCTGTAAAAAAAAAAAATATATATATATATTAAAAAAAAAACAACTGGAAGTCTTTTCTTTATATTTTAGTTTGTATAGTTTATGTATTTCTCTATATGTATGAGCAAAGGTGTGTTGTTTGTACCTGCTTCAGAAAAAGTAAAAAAATAAATAAATAAAAGACAAATAACTGGAAAATTCCCTTAATAGAAATACCATTTCTTTAGCCTTTTCTTTTAGAAAAATAAACAAATAAAAACCAGAGTGTTTTATAGTAAAAGTGTCCTATCTTCAGTTTTTTTCTTATCTGCCCTACGTTGACATTGAAGTTGGCTGAAAAGGTTTAAGGAGCAATGCTAATCAAACCCAAAGTGGAAAAGAGAAGCATTTGCAACCTCCTGGGATAGCAATTCTTTTCTGGTGGCAATTCTGTTCCTTCTTGTCCCACTTAACCTCATCATGAGGGAAGTAGAAAACATTCCCCAACAAGTAAATTTTGATTTGGCTCCTGAAAGAAAGCAGTTTGAATTAAGTAAGCTGGCATCACTAAACTTTTCCCCCAAGTTATGATTTCTTGAAGATTCTGGAGGAATAACTATATAACTATCTATAATAACAAAATGTTAATTAGACTGGCCATCATTCCAGACATCCTTTCCTTCTGGATGAAGCTGGGGTCAGAGGGAAGCCTGAGTCCCAGGTGCCAGAGAGAAGCTGGTGCCAGCAGCCTGGGACAAGGCCTACTCTTGCACAAATTTTGTGCATTGGGCCTCTAGTTACATACTAGATATATTACATATTAGATATAATACATATTATGCATAATTGGTTTTAGAAGACATTATGCAAAGAATACTCTACAAAATATGAAAAAAAAAGTTTTCTAAGATTAGTTTATAATTCTCTAGAAAAGTAATCATCAGAAACTTTCATGTCAGATATAACTGAGGTCTGATATTTGGGGAAATGAGGCCAACCATGTGAGTAGGAAGTCAGTTTTGTTGTGACTTTTAAGATCTATTTTAAAGACTTTCCTGCCCTGAAATAGCTCTCACACTGGAAATTCCTATTAGATACCTTAAGCCCCAAAGATTTTGGTCCTCTCATTTCCGTATTAAATTGAAATTGTCTTCGAGGATGTAATACCATAGGAAGCATCAGCTAATACCTGATTAGGGACTGTTTTCCAATCTGGCAGACAGCTAATTGAGTGAAATAGTTCCTATGGGAAAGTAATTTGGGGATGAGGTGTCCATAAGGAGGAGAGAAATACTGACTGGGACGAGGGATGCTAAAGAAAACACGGTCAAATTGAAATTTACCCTAGTATTGGAAGTCAACACCATTTTCTTTCCACTCTGAAGTAATTATTTTTAGTCAGGAATATATGCCAGAATTATCTAGGGTAAAGGATTTACTAAAACCATGTCCTAAGCCCCCAAATTAAGTGAATGCATCAGAATATCTGGTGGATAGATCAGGACTGCATATTTAAAATCTCTCCTGATGATTCTGCTCCATACACCATTCTGCTCCACACACCAAATGGCTAGCAAGTTTACTACATTGGGGTCAATTCCATTCAACCAAAATTCATTGGAAACTATGTAGGAATGCCAGTATTGGTGTAATGTGCATATAACAGATAAAATAGACCTGAATATTTCAGAGATTATAATTTATCAGGAAGAACACATCATGAGCATTGGAAATGCCAGGAATAATCTAAGTATTATAAAAAACACTACAAATGAAACATAGAGAAATTGATTATTTTAAGGGAATATTACAAAAAGGACTTCTAGAGCATGTTTTCATGGCCCTTTCTTGTTCCCCCTATTTCCCCTGGTCTCTCACAAAGGACTTCATTGGCAGTCTGTCCAACACCTTCATCTTATTTTTGCCCCTAAGCAATGTAGGCTTAAAATCACAAAAATTGGGGGTTGGTAGCACCCTAGATTCTGGTAATTATCCAATATACCTTGCTTCAGAATAAGATATTCAAGCATTCCATCCCAATTTTTTGGGTTTCTATTTCAATGTTCACTCACCACCAACTCAACACATATACTGAGCAAATTCACAAAAGGTCCCCTACCATATAATGTAAGTAGAATATTGGCTCTGAAAGACAGAAGTGAGTAAAATCTCCTTATTTTGAGGAATACATAAACTATAGATAATTGTATCTTGGTGTTAGGGTTCCCAGGCCATGCTGTTCCTTTGCTTCTTTCATGTTATTTTAGAAATGAGCTTCTGTGGGGTATCAGCCCAGTCACCTGTCTTAGTCCTCATGCTCCTATAGGAACAACTATGCTTGTTACATGTGTTCTCTAAGGACTGACCATCTGTTCCTGAATGCCATGGGCTGAAGTTCTTCCTCACTTTAGAATTATTCATAGCGACCACCAAGAATTCCTCAGAATATATGTCTTCTTAGTGCAAGGAATGGTAGTTCAGTGGAGTGGACAAGAATGAGGCATAGGTAGATAATTTTGTTTTAATACTCACCCGAGAGTATTTTAGTGATTATGAGGGAAACATTGATGTGGGAAACACCAATTGGTAGTTTCTAATATGTGCCCTGACCTGGGTTCGAACCTGCAACCTAGGAATAAAACCAACACTCTTTTTTAGTGTAAGGGTCAATGCTCCAGCCAACTGAACTACCCCACCAGGGCAGGTAGAGAATCTTAAGTCAGTATTTTACTTTGCAGTATGGCTAAAATTCCAGCATGATATCTTTTGGGGAAAAAAAAAATAATTGCTATCTGAACAAAGACTGGTAGACAGTAAAAGTATCTTGTCTTAATATGTTCCACTTCTAAGTTCCCCCAAGTCTCTACAGAATACTACAATTGCATCTGTTCAGCCACCTAGCAAATATTCTATATTTGCAAGCATTTTGCAAGCTGCTACCAGTGTTTAATCTTGGGATAATGCCTTCTTAATGTGCTAACCCCAAGAGTATTTTGAAGAGCCTAAATATGAATTACTTGTTGTAAGAAGGAAATTTGACTGCTTCTAATCATGTCTGTCTATAACCAAAGAGATGACAGCATTGAAATACAAGGTCATGTCTATGCAATCAAAGCCCAATAAGGGTCATTCTGACTGCAGGAGTCTCAAAGGAGAAGGATACCGTAATTAATGGGGAACGGCCATCATTAGCAAAATATCATTTTGAAAATTATTATACATTTTACTAGCAGCACAGTGTGGCAGAGAGGAACTTGTATAAAAATTTGAATTATATTTCCACTATTTAGTTTTGGTACTTTACTTTCATTCACAGTATGAAGGAAATACAATGAGGCTCATTCTATGCGGCATTATTAATATTCCCCTATATTTATTTGTTTATTAATGTACTGCTTAAAAAGTATTTTTACATACATTGTTTTTTATTGAGACTCCCAACAGTATTTTTAAGTAGGCAGGAAAGAAGATTCATTTATATATATTATTGTTGTCACTTTTTTCTACTATGGAGTTGTCTTGTTCTTAAGGGCAATTGGTTAGCGGCAAGATTATTGACTCACATACTGGTGTAATAGTTCCTACTTTAAGGTAACATCAATATTTTTTTCTTATTTATAAGTGAAAGGAATCATGTCCCACACTATATTAAGCTAAAAAGAAATTTATTAGTTTATAGATCTGAAAGAATCAGGGGTGAATCTGGTTGTACTTGCAGGTAAGGCTTCAACCAGGTCATGAAGATCTTATCTCCAGTCCCTTTCTTTTGTTCCTTTAGTGAGCAGCCTCCCTTCAGGATAGCCAATTGGCTTCAGCAGTCCCAGTCTCCTAAACCCACATTCCACACTCTGCAGAGAAAGAAAGGTTTTTCTTTTCACAATTCCCAGCAAGTGCTTCCTTTGATGAATTTTGTTCTGAATGTGCTATGTGCCCTACTCTGAACCACATATTGTGGCAGGACCAGATGGATAGGCTAATTAGTTTAAGTCAACATGGCTGGTGTTGGAGAAAATTCTACTCAAACATGAAAAATAGAGGGATGGTTTCTCACAAGAAATTTGGAAGACTGTTTCTAGCAGGAGGGAAGATTTGGTAATCAGAAGAATAGCACAAATGCCTACTATTAAGGTTCTGCCTCAGTTAAGCCTCTACTCCACAAAAACAAACAAACAAAAAGAAAAGCACACTATTACCTGCTGGAAGGGAAGTATGTATTTGTATGTGAATCCATGTTTTATAAGGGTAAAGCACCTGGAAAGTAGTAATCATATGTCTGTTTAGTTATGTGTAGGGTTGTGTTGATTCCCTCAGATAGATTCTTAATTGTGTGAATGGCTGGGATATTAGACCCCAGTTAGGAAGGTAACTTATTCACTAATAGTCAACGAGACTTTCTTCCAAGCAGTTTTTCACAAGTTAGTTTCATTATGCCAGAATAATAAGAACATATTTGCAGTACCTCTAATTTATAAAGTGCTTGGGTGGGGGACAAGGCCAGGGGGAGAGAAGGAGACTAGACTGCTTTGTGAAACAAACAAAAACAAGCTCCCAATCCCACCTGGTATTAAATTTTGTTCTTTTACATTCTTCTCTTACTTCCCACATTTCACTGTTTTGTTTTGTTTTAGTTTTTTTTTAATATATTTTATTGATTTTTTTACAGAAAGGAAGGGAGAGGGATAGAGAGTTAGAAACATGGATGAAAGACATCCATCAGCTGCCTCTTGCGCGCCCCCTACTGGGGATGTGCCTGCAACCAAGGTACATGCCCTTGACTGGATCGAACCTGGGACCTTTCAGTCTGCAGACCGACACTCTATCCACTGAGCCAAACCAGCCTAGGCTCACTGTCTTTTTTTTTTTTTACTGCATTTCTGTTTTTCTTTCAGTCAACACAGTTACTGGAAGTTTCCTTAAGTGCAAGACATTGTACATAGATCTAAGATAACAAAGATAAAGCCAGATTCTTGTCTTTAAGAGATGGATAAAACAGATAGATAATTATAATTTAGTCAGATAAATTCTATTGGCTAGCTTCATTTGTCCTGCAATGAAGACTTCTCCTGCTCCGTTCCCAAAACCTTCTATGATTAATGACCTCTTTCTGTGTTCCCAAAGAGCCCTGCTCATACTTCTACTTATCTTAGTGTGTTTTAATTGTCTTTATTTCTTTGCCACTATCAGCGTTAAAACTAATTAGAAACCACAAACTCCATAAAGACAAGTTCTTAAATATAATTTGCCCTCAGTAAAGGATGTATTTTTTCTATAATTTTTCATTGTAATTAGGGATCATCCTGATCCAATCTTGTTTTCTTAGGAAGACAAAGTCTATTAGGGGAGAAGTGAGAGGTAAGTCATCTGTCTCCTGTTCATGCCAAGAATTATGTTGATTGATCTATGTGATCTTCTAAACAAATTCCCCTGCACACATCTTATATCCTTTTCCCCCTTCACACATACAGAGCACCAATAATTCATTCCCGATACATGATCTATCTGGCTAGGAAATCAAACATCAAACTAAAATCAAAGATAGATAATTTGCTAAGATATCTCAAGTATTCTCACTACAAAACATAACAAAAAGTAACTGTGTGAGGTGATGGATATGTTAAATATATATATATATATATCACTTTTCTACTGTATGTACCTATAATTTCTTGTCAGTTTTACCACAATAAAGCTGAGGGGAAACATAAAGTTTAACTATTTACAATGGCTTTTTTTTTATCTCATATAATATGAAGAAGTTAGATAAGATAATCCTTAAAGTCCTATTCAAATTCAATCATTCTATAACAAGTTTAGGAAGATTAAATGCTAATGAATTAGGAAGGAAGGAATATTGAGTATAGTCTAAATTGTACTGGAGTGTTTGAATTCTAACGTATTGCAAATCAAACTCACTGTAAAATCACCCAAGGAGACATAAATAAGTTTGCCTACTTTACCTAAATATTTGATACTACTTTTTTTTTTGAAGGAATACTTTTAGAAAAGCCATATCCCTGTACATAGTATTTACAATGGATGAGTGATTATCTCTTTGTAACAGACTGCTTAAAACATGCATTTCTTCATTGTAATACTTACTCGCTTTTACTATTAAAGTGTACCCTTCATAACATACCTGATAGTTAATTGGTCAATTTGATATTTATCCATATGGCCTTCTTAAGTTCCAAGTGTCATTTATTTTGAACTACATTTCCTTCTTGCAAAATACTTTTTTTATTCCCAGTGAGAACCTCTGTATATATTGTTCTGTTTGCATAAAACTCTCTTTCCATCCATTTGTCTGTTTAATTTCTTCTCAACATGTAGCTTCACCATAAGTTCCATCTGTAGAATCTTTTTTATAGATAGGTCATAGAAATTTCCATAGCACCTTGCCCTTCTCTCCATATTTTGTGTTGTGAATGTTTACTTATTTGTGTGTACCTTACTGGCCTTAATTCCATGATCTATAACACAGTTTCTGTATTACAGACTTTAGCACAGTGCTTGCTACTTCAAAGGCGTGTCCTAGATATTTGTCACATGTGTAAATAAATAAAAACAAATGAATATCCTTGATTAAATACAAGTTAACCAAATTCAAATGATTGATTTATTCTTGATTACCAGATTATGACTGAAATGCACTAGAAGAAATCTATATAATTGACTATGATTTTCTTTAGTTTATACTTTAGAATCAAGGTGTAGCATGAGAATATAACAATTTCTTTCTATAGTCCTTGTAACATCTCTTTTTCTTTAAAACAAAATATGGTTTGTAATTTTCCATTTGAGTGGTGAATCCATTTTCCCAAACTGCTTTATTATAGAATAGAATAATATTTTATTCATTATGTCCTCTAAATATTGTAGATTTTCAAATCATGACAGCAAAACTAAAGATAAACAGTGACTAATATATATTCATTTTCATGATATAAATTTAGTCCCACATAGGCCTAGAAATAGCAAGCCTGATATTATTACACTTTTTGGACTTCACTAACAAATAACGTTCTATAGTTACTTACAGATTCTTCAGTTTATCTAGAATTTTTTAAATAAAATAAATACTGTTGACCATTTAACAATGTAGGTTTAGTAGTACCAACCCCCTCACAATTGAAAATCCATATATAATTTTTTCAATTTTATTAAGCTTATTATGGTAACATTGGTTAAAAAATTATATACGTTTCAAATATACAATTGTATAATATTGTGTATTCACAATCTTAAGTCAAATCTCCTTCCATCACCATATAGCTGACCTCCTTTATCCTTTACTTCCTCCCCCACACAACCTCTTTCCCTTTGCTAACCACCATACCCTTGTCTGTGTTTATAAGTATTTGTTTATTTGTCTGTCTTATTTATTCCAAGATCCATATATAACTATTGACTCCAAAAAACTTAATTGTAGTAGTCCTTTGGTATCCACAGGGTATTGGTTCTGGGACCCCAACCAATATAAAAAATCTGTGACACTCCAAATGATATAAAACAATGCATACAGTCAGCCCTCTGCATCCATGGATTCCCAATCAAGAATGGAAACTACTGTTTTCAATCTGTGAGTGGTAAATCTGTGGATTTAAAAATCAGGGATATGGAGGATTGATTGTATAATTATTGAAAACAAAATGTGATTATAAGTGGGCCCTTGCAGTTCAAACATATGTTTTTCGAGTCAACCATACATACCTCATAGTACTCACTATATTTACTAGTAATAGTTGTGATTGAATGTCTTGAATTTGTTTTCAAATATACTCCACCTTTTACAAAGGCTTACAATTGCTGACCATTAAAATGGCTATGACTTCATTCTCAAGAAAAAAGAAAATCTGACTTTTCTGATCTTCTATTAAAATGAATGGTGTCAATCTGGTATTACCAAGACTTTTTGTGTGTGTATTTTTCTTTCAGATAGACATTTATCAGTGGAATATTACTAAAGGCATAGAACCTCGGATAAAACTATAGCTTAGAACTAGATCCCTCATATTTAGTAATAAAGGCTCCTTGCCGCCAGAAAACTGATGGACGGGACGGGGCGGGGAGGAATGCTATAAAGATGTTAGTATGGTAACTGAATAAATGGATTTCTAAAATAATCAAATTTTATTCAAATACTACAATAGATCATATTTCATTACACCTAGTTATTAAAAATAATTCAAAAGCTTTCAAAAAATGAGCTGATTGGCCTTTATACCTCATACTTTAATGATGAAAAAATAAACACACATAATTATGGTATTCTCACTCCTTTGTTAATTCAAGAAATATATTTTGAGTACTACCACGGTGCCAAATGTGTTTTCAAGTGCTAGAGGTAGATTAGGGAGCAACAATGACAAACTTGCCATGACTACTTATTCCTTTAAGTACTGACTTAAATGTCAAAGGATATTTTTGCCGTATAAATGTTCCTGTAATTTTTACATTAGAATAGCTTTAAAAATGTATAAAAATTTGTACTATTTATTTTGAGAAAATCTAATACAACCTGTTATACATTATAATAAACAAATAATATAAGTATATATGCAATGAAAGTGTATTCTTATTTATTTTAATGGTATGGTAATGTTTTCTGAAGACAAATGGGACAGTTCACATGAATTATTATATTTTCTTTGAGACCCAGAGCACAAAGTTCATGCACTTGGGGGTTCCCTTAGCTCAGCCTGCATCCTTTCACCATAGCCCTTAGAGGATGTCAGACTGATGGCTTAGGCCCACTCCCCCTAAGCCAGCAGTTGAACATCCTTAGCACTGCCATGGAGGCAGGAGAGGCTCCCACCACCACCACTGCTGAGCTCGCCAGCTGTGAGCCTGGCTTGTGACTGAGCAGCACTCCTCCTGTGGGAGCACACTGACCACCAGGGGGCAGCTTCTGCTTTGTGTGCCTGCCCCCTAGTGGTCAGTGTGACCAGTCATTTCACCATTCAGTTGATTTACATATTAACCTCTTATTATATAGGATTATATTTACAATAGGATGCAGAGACTTCAAAGAAGCATGGTTGTAACTAATATCAGATGTATTTTTTTTGCTACTATAAATTATATTAAATGTATAAAAATAAAAAAGTTTCTCCCAAAACTGAGATGGTTCACATTTTTGAAAAGGCAGAATCAAAAATGTTTTCTAAAATCAATGCAAGTTAATTTTTAAATTAGTATTTCATTCACAAAATGTTGCTTTTGCTTAGAAAGTTTTACATTAAATCCTATTTTGTATATAGCCTGGCAAATAGATGTCTTTAAAGTAGTAGGCTAAGAATTTAAAAACAATATAGGAAGTTAACCATTTTTAATAACCACATGGCAGTAACCCAGTCCTCTAAGAAGCATTTTAATGTATTATTTTCTTTATTTTAGACATTTTAGCGAATAAATTATTATCCTATTTCTAAGGATTGCAAAATTTTTTTTTTAATCTTCTCCTATTTTAGAGTAAGAGACCATCTGATTCAAGAAATTCAGAATCAATAGAAAGAAGGATAATAAAAAAAACTTTTTTTTTCATCTGACACCCACTAAAATTCTTGATCCGCACCCCTTTCAAACTATGTTATTTGCATCATTTCTGTTTTTTTTAACATTCTTATGAAGATTTAATAGTCCATAACTAGGCAAAGCCTTTATCCCAAGACTCATTCACATTTTACCTAAGGTTGGGTCTGAGTAATAAAAATAACTTTCTTATTCTTGTACCACTGCTATGCTGACAACTGGTTAAATCAGAAAATAAGACATGCATACACTACATTTTCATGTAATGTAACTAATTACAATTGTAGAAATCCAATAATAATTGTTGAAAGAAGATCAACAATTCTGAAGTAAGCTTGAAATTCATTGAGTTATAAAAACTATGTTTACTAAATGGAAAAATTTATATGCTAAAGTATATTTAACATTATTTAAAAGCATATCAACTATGTTATATCTGAACTATGCTTATCTGAAAATCTTCAAATCATTCTTGCACCTTTATTTCTTCTTATATTTGCTCTTCCTCCTCCTTCTTCTTCTTTTTTAAACATTTGTTTATGTTTGACATAGACTAGTTAACAATTCCCAAACGCCCACATTCCTGACTTCCTTTAAAACTGTTTCAAGACATCTTCTCCAATAAATCTGGTGAACTCTAAATTCATTCTGACCACCATTATTTTGAGTTTCCAAAAAGTTTATATGACAGCCAGCAAGAGGTTATCATAGGTTTATTCAATCATGTTTATTTAATCATGCCTGAATTTCTGACTATATAATAAATTCAGGAAGGTCAGGAAGTCTCTTTCAATTTCATTATTTATCTAGTTATAATTAGTACAAAATTGTATAAACACCAACAAGATAGCAAATTACTTCTAGAGTGAACATTTATTAAATTGTTAAACTTTTCCTTTCTAAGAGGATAAAATGAGAATTAGATGTATGAAATCCTTTAAAAAAAAATTGAGATGAACTCTGAGCCCTGGGACAGAATGAAGAAAGAAAAGAGATCTTGGGGCCTCTGACTTCTGCAGAGCACAACAGGCCTAGGAGGATGTTGTCTCTATTCTGCTATGATTGCTAGGCTGAGTCAACTAATATCAGAATAAAGCACTGTTAGTAATGATGCAGGAGGCTGTGGAGTGTTGTCTGCTGGGATTCCACACATGCAAATGATTGGTACTGAAGCATTCTTGTATGTTTCAATCAGTGGAGCATACCTGCAGGCACCAAATGGCTCTAAATATCCCTCTAACATAAGAAAATGAATTGCTTCTTCCTACATCCTATGCTAACTACCCTTAGAAGAGTTAAGTCATATGTATTTACGGGAAATACATATGACTTAACTCTCCTGACTATCTTCTAAAGGCTCAAATCAAGAAGTATAATTATTTTTTCTATCATGCAATTTAAAGAGACCTATCTTTCTCTTGTCAAAGACTGAGAGCCAGGGGCCGCCCCTTGCTTCCCAGGAAGAGACTCAGCTCTGAAACCCACTGTCAGCCAACAGGGAAAGAACTATTTCTGTTTACTGCTTGGTAAGTAATAACTTCTTAGTCCCTGTACACAAAAGCCTATATATCACCCACTCATCTAAGGGTTAGTTAGTATGGATGGAGTAGTCTAAGGAGACAATGGAAATGTATCGTTTCTTTAAGGGGCTCAGTGACTGAACAATAGTGATCAAACTGACAAGTTGGCATAGGTGTTTTCTCTAAGATTTAATGGAGATAGTTTTAGAATCAAAAATATTATTTATATCAAATTATTAAAGTAAATTAAGAATCTATTGCAAAGGAATTACTTGGGAAATACATCCTAAATAATAAGAGAGGAATATGCTAAATATCCATTATGCCTTAAGGCTTAACGACAAACTGCATAACTACCAGATCACAGATCTGCGGGACGGTGGGTTAGTGAACTACAAGCAGATGTCAGAGAGCTACAGGAGGGTAGCAGAGAGCTATTTGTGCACAGATTCGTACACAGGTATAGAGAGAGAGAGAGAGAGAGAGAGAGAGAGA
>JAAGEH010000041.1:21580208-21616220 GCA_011751065.1 Lasiurus cinereus | reverse complement strand
AGAGAGAGAGAGAGAGAGAGAGAGAGAGAGATGTAGATATATACTAGAGGCCTGGTGCACAAAATTCATGCAAAGGGGGTGGTGTCCCTCAGCCCAGCCTGCACCCTCTCCAAACTGGGATCCCTTACAGGGATTAGACCTAAATGGACAGTCAGACATCCCCCTCACAATCCAGGACTCCTGGCTCCCAACTTCTTGCCTGCCTGCCTTCCTGATTGCTCCTAACTGCTTCTGCCTGCCAGCCTGGTCACCTCCTAACTACTCCCCTGCCAGCCTGATTGATGCCTAACTGCTCCACTGCCAGCCTGTTTGCCCCTAATTGCCCTCCTCTGCAGGCCTGGGTCTCCCCTAACTGTCCTTTCCTGCAGGCCTGGTCACCCCTAACTTACCTACTCTGCCAGCCTGATCATCCCTCCCCTGCAGGCTTGATTGCCACCAACTGCCTTGCCCTGCTGACCTGGTCCCTCCCAGCTGCCCTCACCTGCTGGCCATCTTGTGGTGGCCATCTTGTGTCTACATGGGGGCAGAATCTTTGACCACATGGGGGCAGCCATCTTGTGTGGTGGAGTGATGGTCAATCTGCATATTACTCTTTTATTGGATAGGATAGAGGCCTGGTGCATGGGTGGGGGCCACCTGGTTTGCCCTGAAAGGTGCCCCAGATCAGGGTGGGATTGCCTTAGGGCATGAGGCAGCTTGGGCAAGAGGCATGTGGTGGTTTTTGCAGGCCAACCATACCCCCCAGCAACCCAAGCAGAGGCCCTGGGATCTGGGATTTATTTATCTTGTACAATTGAAACTTTGTAGCTTTGAGTGGAGGTCTGGGCTCCTCAGGGTGTGTGAAATCTTGGCTTCCTCCATCACTGGGGAAACCCAAGCCTTCTTCCTACTCACTCCATGTTTGCAGCCATCTTGGCTGGGGTTAATTTGCATACCCACTCCTGATTGGCTGGTGGGCATGGCTAGTGGGTGTAGAATGGTGGTTAATTTGCATATTGCTCTTTTATATTTAATAAAAGAGTAATATTTGCATTGCAACCCATTTTATCTCATGAAACACAGAAACTAATTACTAATATTCTGCAACACACCAAAAATATATATTTGGCAATGTGACCAAAAATAGGTATAATTTTGATTGATTTACAAAAATAGTATAATAATAGTACTTTTTTTCTCAAAAGTGACTTTTTAAAATAACAGATGACTATACTTGTATATAAGAATTTCTGATACCAAGAATTAACCAATCAGATACAACCTTATTATGTTATGTAGCCAATAAGTTGTAACTCTATAATAGGACTTACATATCTATGGTTCAAGACTGGGCATACATACCACAGCTATTGTTGTTGTTGTGCTGGTTGTTTTCATTTTTTTAATTTGACAATCTAAGGGAAAAGAGGTTAGTGCCCATGAGTAAATAGTCAGGTATTACATGTTTTAAAAATTCTTGCAGCACAGCAATGTGCTGCTTCTAACAAGTTGAAAATCACTAATGTATATGTATATAAACATGTAGACATCTACCACACATACACATATGTATATACAAACTTTAAAAAATAAAAAAATATATTAATAGGATAGATATATTGGAATAAAATTAAGGGTCTAGAATGCCAATAAAGATAATTATTTAACATTACAGTGGTACCTCGAGATACAAGTGCCCTAACATACGAGATTTTTGAGATACGAGCGATTTTTTGCTTTGAAATCAACATTTGAGATAGTAGTAATCGTGCAGATTGGCCGGCTGCACACAACCCACCAGTTTACCATGACTCGAGTGTCTCATAGTTTCCCACGCCTCAAGGTTACGAAATGAATTAAACTCATATCTCCAGGTACCACTGTATTACTATAAACTGAATTGTGTCACCCCACTGCCACAATATATATGTTATGCTCTACCTTTCAATGTGTATGTATTTGGAGGTATGACTTATTGGAAATAGAAAGCAATTAAGATCAATTGAAGTCACAAGGGTGAAGTCCTAACAAAGAAGAATTAGTGGTCTTCCAAGAAAAGGGAAATGGTGAAATTTCCCTCTTTCTCCAATATGTGAGGATATAGCACAGAGGCAGCCATTTGTAAGCCAGGAAGAGAGTTCTCTTCAGAAATTGAACTCTAATGGAACTCAAACATGTGGACACCTTCAAAACTGTGAGAATATAAATTTCAGTTGTCTAAGCAACCCAGTCTAGGGTATTTTGTTATGGCAGTTTAAGCTAGAACAAGCATTGAGCACATTTTTTTAAAAATGAATAGTAAGAATGAAAGCTTAAAAAACAAGGAAAATGTACCACTCTATTTTCTATTTGAATTATTAAAGTTTTAGGAGAAAAATATCAAACAGTTATATTAGTACTAGAGGCCCGGTGCACAAAATTCATGCATGGAGGAGGGGTGTTCTTCAGCCCAGCCTGCTCCCTCTCAAATCTGGGATCCATTGAGGGATGTCTGACTACCCATTTAGGCCCAATCCAGGTAGTATCGGGCCTAAACCAGCAGTTGGACATCCCTCTCAGAATCAGCACTGCTGACTCCCAATTGCTCACCTGCCTGCCTTCCTGATTGCCCTAACCTCTTCTGACTGCCAGCCTGATCACGCCCTAACCACTCCTCTGCCAGCCTGATTGATTCCTAACTGCTCCCCTGCCAGCCTGTTTGCCCCTAACTGCCCTCCCCTGTGGGCCTGGTCACCCCTAACTGCCATCCCCTGCAGGCTTAATACCCCCACTGCCCTCCCTTGCAGGCCTGCACCTTGCCAACCTCCCTCCCCTGCTGGCCATCTTGTGGTGGCCATCTTGTGTCCATATGGGGGCAGGATCTTTTGACCACATGGGGGCAGTCATCTTGTGTGTTGAAGTGATAGTCAATCTGTGTATTACTCTTTTATTAGATAGGATAGAGGCCTGGTGCATGGGTAAAGGCCAGCTTGTTTGCCCTGAAGTGTGTCCTGGATCAGGATGAGTGTTCCCTTGGGACATGGGGTGGCCTGGGCGAGGGGCCTGTGGTGGTTTGCAGTCTGGCCATGCCCCCAGCAACCCAAATGGAGGCCCTGGTATCTGGGATTTATTTATCTTCTACAATTGAAATTTTGTAGCCTGGAGCAGAGCCAAGACTTCTGCTGGCATAGCCATTGAAACTTTGTTGCCTTAAGTGAAAGCCTGCCAGCCAGGGTGTGTGGAAAGCTTGACTTCCTCCATCTTCAGGGGCAACCCAAGCCTCTCGCCTGCTCTCTCTTTAGCCATAGCCATCTTGGTTGGGTTAATTTGCATACTCTCTCTGATTGGCTTGTGGTTGTGGCTAGTGGGCATGGCTTATGGGTATAGGGGAGGTACAATCAATTTGCATATTGTTCTTTTATTAGATAGGGAGATGACTAGCCCTAAAATTAGTTTATGACATAGGATAATATCTGAAGAAAACAAACATGGACCTGTAGCATGAAGCCCCTCAGCATTAAGAGATACACAGGGCCCACTTCCAGTTGTGCCTGTGTTGAAATGTTTTTAGTTTAGGCTCAATCTAAACTAAAAATACAAAAAAAAATATGTTTCTTAAAATACAAAAAAATATGGGCTTGTTGAGTTCTTCAAATTGATTCTTCAAGGGTAGAGATAATAGCATTATTGCATACAGTATTCTTGATTATTAAAAAAAAGTGTGAGGATCTGGCCAATTGGTATAGTTTTTTTATTTCAATCTTCTCGTGATTTTATAAAATATTGAACTAAGAAAAGTGTTATGTTTTATATCAAACACACACAGAAATTTAGCATCGTGTTAGAAAATTATTAGGTGTTACCCCATCTCTGAAAAAAAATTCTTTTTGAGTGCTGAAGTGTGTAAAAAGCATGCACGATTATAAAGGGATTTTCAAAAGGCAAAAGCAAAAATGAATCACACCTGTCCAGTCCTCTTCCTCCCACACAAGTCAGGACTATAAAGGAAAGGGATGTTTATTCAAACATAGAAGGAACATGGTTAATAAATCCTATGCTGTAAGTTGCACTGTTGCCCCACCTCTTCCAAGAGGACATCTGGTAATGTCTGGAGATATTTTTGATTGTCACAATTGAGTGGATGGTGTTACTGGCATCTAGTGGGTAGAGTCCAAAGATGCTGCTAAACATGTGGACTAAAATCTCAGTAGGACTGAGATAAAAAAAAAAAAGAAAGAAACTGGTATTGTAGGTATCATAGAAGGAGTGTAATAACATAGTTTAAGGATTACAGCACCCAGGGATTTTTACATTAGAGCGCAAACCAAAAAAATTTGAGCCACTGTCAAGCATCAACAGAACGCCATCAAATTAACTGGGCCATTGAGGGAGAAAGCATGGTGATGTTAATGATTTGTAGCACCTCCATATGCACACTCACACTCACTTATGAGTACCCTCTTCTTGAGTTTGCATTTCTAGCATTTATCATTCTATTTTTCCTTGGTTTCCAAATGTGTTAGCTAGCAGTAGGTTGACTTCACATTTTGCTTAATCTTTAATGTTTTGTTTTTAAATGTTACTTTCCACATGTGTGTGCCTGTGTACAAAAATAAAGACTTCTTATTTTCAGTTAAGGGTTAATTCAAAAATTGTAAAGACAGTTGCAACATCTGCGCATTCTTTTTCTTGGGGATAGAAGAGCTGACTGCTTTTAAGAGGATATGTTCTTGGACAACTTTGCTAATAAGTTCGCTTTTACTTACTGTCAATACCTATAGCCAAGAGCTGAAATTTTTTACCATAGACTTGGAGGTAATGCTAGGACTTGTCCAGACATAGTGCTCAGCATTTAAAGATCTCCAGAACATGGAATAGTTCTTTCACTTTTAATTTGTGACTGATGCACAAAAATAACACATTTCCTTAATTTCTTACTGATTTTCAGACAGAGAGAGGGAGAGGGAGAGAGAAACATCAATTTGTTGCTCCACTAATTTATGCACTGGGTGATTCTTGTATGTGCCCTGACTGGGCATCAAGCCCACAATCTTGGTGTATCAGGATGATGCTCTAACCCACTAAGCTATCTATCCAGAAACTAATTTTTAAAGGACATATCCTTTCAATATCAATTTAATGATAAGGAAGCAGACACATCAGATTTCTAAGAATTTCACTTTTGAATATGTCCTCTAACATTTATATTTAAATAGCATGAGGGACAATTAATTTTAGTCATAAGTCCTATTTCTTAAAAAAAAATGCTTTTTTAAAAAATATATTTTATTGATTTTTTTACAGAGAGCTTCTTTTTTAATACAAAGTCTGATGCTCACTTGAACCAATGATTCCTCTGGTTTCTGTTATAGGATTGCTACTAATATAAATTTTCAGTGTTTTGCATGTTCAGTGGTTTTATTTTTAAATATGTTAAAATAGCAAAATAAAATATATTAAAACAGTAAAACTCATAAATAAAGAATGTTTCTTTGAAAATAAGAAAAAGAGACAAACCATGATCTGTTTAATAAAGGAAAGAAAAAGTTGAACATAGTTTGGGGGAAGAAGATTCAGATGGTGGGAAAAAAAGTTAAGTGATAAGGGTAAGTAACTATTGAAGATAAAATTTAAAAGTATATTTGGAAACAGATGAAATGCATAATTTTCTAGACAAATACAACTTAACAAACAAAATTGTCCCCAATAAAGACAGAAAGATGTCTAAAAGGCCAGTCACCAAAGAATAAATAAAGTTGTTACAGAGTAAAAAAACAAACAAACAAACAAACAAAAAAAAAAACTACGTGCAACTGGCTGAGGTGAATTTTCTTTCTTAAAATAAGAATTGATGGATAAGTCATGCCAGAAATGATATCTTTCTCAATGGGGAGTTATAGTGTGATAATGCCACACATAAAACACAAAATCCCATATTTCTGCTCTTATTTAGGTTTTATCTGCAGTATCTTATTGCCCAATTATAAAAGAGAAAGCATTTAGAAGCATAAAAGTTTTAAAGAAAGATATAAATGTTTTTTTTAGATATTACTGTTATAGAAAAACCCCAAAGTTAATGGGAAATGAACTGTAAACAACAAGACAATTGAACAAAGTAGAAAATGATAGAATCGACACAAAAATCAATAGCCTTTATAAATAAAAACAATTTGTTACAAGATGTAATAGAAGAGAAAACTACAAGGTGTAATGTAAGAGATTATGTAATATAACAGAAGAGAACCAAGTAGATTCAAAAAGGACAACTCAAAACCTATTCTTCTGAGAGACACCAAACTAGATTTGGTGTAAACCTAGACCAAGATTTGGTACAAATGGAAAGATGTAGCTCATTCTTGAAAATTAAAAATCAATATCATAAAAATCAATGCCCTCCCCCACTCCACAGATTTAATGTAATCTTAATTAAATTAAGATTTTTCAAAAGTGAAATTACAAAAAGCAAGAAGAGATAGGAAATAGCTATTAAATGGGGTCTACTTTTCATACATTAAAATATATATTTTCTTAAATTAAATTAGTGTGGTTTAGACACATGGACAGAGCAAAATTAAATAATAAAAGTTCCATGAAACAGTTGGGAAATTGTTTTTTTTTAAGTTAAACATTAAATTTACCATACGATTAATCAATTCCACTCCTAGATATATTTCCAAGAGAAATAAAATATGTATTATATTTATTGCAATAAATGTAAATGTTCAGAGCAGCATTATTCACAGTAGCCAATAAGTAGAAACAATCCAAATATTCATAATAAGTGGTTAAGATTATAGCATGTCCATCCCTAGCTGGTGTAGCTCAGTTGCTAGAGCGTTGGACTATGGACTGAAGAGTCCTGGGTTCCATTTTGGCCAAAGGCCCATGCCCAAGTAGGATGCATGTAGGAGGCAGCTGATCAATGATTCTCTCTCATTATTGATGTTTCTGTCTCCCTCTCCCTTCCTCTAATAAATAAATAATATCTATGTTTTAAAAAAGAACAAAATGTTTTTTAAAAGATCTTCTAAATGAAAATGAGGATAAAATAACTAAAAGAAAAAAAAAGAATAGTAAATGGGCAATAGATATGAAAAGACCAAACAGTTTATCAATAAGGGACTGGTGAAAATAAAAATAAGGACTGCATATAGATTGAATATGCACACAAATGAGTATTGTACAGCTGTTAAAAAAATGTATTATATTTGACTTCTAAGATGGTGGTTCTCAAAGGGCTTGATATTATTCTCCATGGTACCTTTGGCAATATTTAAAAACATGTTTTGTTGTCACATCACCGTGGGAAAGTGCTACTGGCATTTACTGGAAAGAAGGGAGGGGTACTGCTAAGCATCCTACAATATAGGAGAGCCCCCTCATAACAAAGAATTATTCAGCCCCAAGTGTCAATAATGTAGAGAATAAAAAGTCCTTAACTGGGATATATTTACAGATGAGTAAAAGTCAGGGGAAGAACAATGTATATACAAGGTGGGGTAAAAGTAGGTTTATAGGTGTATGAATAATAATACCATCATTAATAAATAATAATACAAGAATAAACTCTGTTTTGCATATTCACATCTATAAATCTACCTTTGCCCCATCCTGTATTATGCTTCCATTACCTGATATAAGTAACAGAGAATGTAAATATATGTAATTATTTGATGATATTTTTTGGAAAAAGACAGTATTAATCATCAGGTGGTTACATAAACAATACTAGTAAGATGGAAGAAATAAAACTGTAAAACAATTTTCTGAATATTCCTTGGTTGTGAATTTTACCTTAGAATTATGTACTTTCATAATTATAAAACAAAACAACTTATAATAATGAACCTAATTTGGTATTGACATAGAGTTAGTGGTATAATCCCACAATAAGGATTATATTAAGTAAGTGCAAAATACAATCATTTTTTCTGTCCAGCTCCAGTAATTTACATATCATGAACAAAAATGTATGATCAAACTTTTAAAATATTTTTTAAATATTTAAATTGTTCATGGCAAGAGTGAGGGGCAATTTAATTGGATGCCTCTATTGCATATCTCTCAAAAAGGCTGCAATCAAGATGTTAACTGTGGGAGAACCCAAGATGGCGGCATAGGTAAACACCTACACTGCTGCCTCGCACAACAATTTCAAAACTACAACTAAAAGACAGAACGGACATCATCCAGAACCATAGGAAAGCTGGCTGAGTGGAAATTCTACAACTAGAGGGAAAGAGAGGGGCTCACGGAGACCCAGAGGAGCTGCAAAAAGCTGAGGTACAGAGATGCGGGCCTAGAGAGATCAGGTGCTGTAGTACCTGGCTGGTTTTCTCTGGCAGGAGGGAAACTGAGACTCTCAAAGGCATTGAACCCCTTATCCTAGGACACTAAACCCCAGATCCAGCCGAAACTCATACAGGGGGAGTTTGGACTGTGAAAAGGGAGAGGTGCACAGATATTTAGGGGAGTCGCAAAAGATCAGGGGCCTGGTGAAGCGCACTGCACTGTGCGCAGAGGACTGACTGCTGATTGTGCCTCTGGCGTTCCTGAGTGGGCGGAAGACAGACCCTCCCAACTGTGACACTTCTGACTCCACTAAGCCCCTGTTTAAGGTGAAACCTTGGGGCCCTAGACTTGTGGTCCTGGAGCGCAGGGGAGCCAGAAAGGCAGCGGTCTAAAGGCAATGTGAGCACGCACAAGGACCACTCCAGCGATTATGCATCACGTGAGACCCAGGGGCCATTGAGGGTGGGGCTGACTGGAAGGCAAGGCAGTTCCTTAAGCCCTGAGACTCTACCCATCCCAAGCTCTACAGAGAGGCTTCTGCGGTTTTGCAAGTCTGCTATCATAAGGCTGAATCCAACACAGAAGTTCTCCTGGCACAGTGAAAATGCCAAGACAAGGGAAAGGATCATAAACAAAAGAAATGGAGGAAAACAAACGACTGGATATAGAGTTCAAAACCACGTGTATAAGGTTTTTCAAGAATATCCTAGAAAAGTTGGATAAAATTAGCGAGAACCAAGAGGAGATGAAAAAGGACCAACTAGAAATTAAACATACACTGACTAAAATAAAAATATTATACAGAATCCTAACAGCAGACTAGAGAAAGGCAAGAATCAAGTCAAAAATCTGAAATATAAAGAAGCAGAAAACACTCAACTGGAAAAGCAAGAAGAGAAAAGAATCCAAAAATGTGAAGATAATGTAAGGAGCCTCTGGGACAGCTTTAAGCATACCAACATCAGAATTGTGGGGGTGCCAGAAGAAGAGAGAGCAAGATACTGAAAACCTATTTAAAGAAATAATGACTGAAAACTTCCCACATCTGGTAAAAGAAATAGACTTACAAGTCCAGGAAGCACACAGAACCCTATTATAAAAGGAATCCAAAGAGGACTACACCAAGACACATCATAATTAAAATACCAAGAACAAAAGACAAAGAAAGAATATTAAAAGCAGTAAGAGAAAAACAGTTCATTACCTACAATGGAGCACCCATATGGCTGTCAGCTGATTTCTCAACAGAAATGATGCAGGCCAGATGAAAGTAGCAAGAAATATTCAACTTGATGAATAGCAAGAACCTACAACCAAGAATAATCTATCCAGCAAAGCTATCATTCAGAATTGCAGGGCAGATAAAGAGCTTCACAGATAAGAAAAAGCTAAAGGAGTTCATCAACTCCAAACCAATATTATATAAATGCTGAAAGGTACTCTTTTAGAAGAGGAAGAAGAAAAAGGTAAAAGACAAAAAATTATGAACAACAAATACCTATCTATCAACAAGTGAATCTAAAAATTAAGTGAATTAAAAATTTGATCAACAGAATAAACTGGTGAATATAATAGAATCAGGAGCACAGAAAGGGAGTGGACTGATAATTCTCAGGGTGAAAGGGGTGAGGGGTGTACAGGGAGAGACTAGACAAAAATCATACACCTATGGATGAGGTCAATGGGAAGGAGGTAAGGGCAGAGGGAAGGGTGGGAATTGGGTGGAGGGGTGCTATGGAGGGAAAAAAAGAGAAACAAATGTAATAATCTGAATAATAAAGATTTAATTTAAAAATTAAAATAAAAAGATGTTAACTGTGGCTACAGACACGGGGATCAATTCAAGGATCAACTGTGAAATGATTTATCTCTTAGCTTACTCACAGGGTTGTTGACAGGATTCAATTTCTCCTGGCTTTTTGGACTAAGGGCCTCCATTCCTCTATGGCTGGTGGTGAGAGGTCTTTCTCAGTTTCTCGTCACTTGGATCTCAACAAGCAGCTCACTACACACCAGCCAGAGAACTAAAGAAAGCCAGCAAGACAAAAGTCCATGCTCTTTGTAATCTAATTTGGAAAGTGACATCCCATTGTCTTTGCTGAATTTTGCTCAGTAGAGGTGAGTCACTACATTCAGCCCCACTTCAAGACAATAGGATAATTCTAAGGCATGATTACCAGGAGATGGAGATTTACTACAGGTATAAAGTAAATGAGTGACTATGTTGATTTAATTAGTAACTAGGGTTTGTAGAAAAGAGATGCAAGTGTAATGTTAAAATATTAACTAAAAATCTTAGTTAATAAAATATTAACTAAAAATATTAACTAATAAAATATTAACTAAAAATAGTCCTGCATATGAATCCAAATATGCAGACACACACACACATACGTACAGAGACAAATATAAATACATGTGTAAGTATATGTATAAATGTTCTATTTTTGTCCACTGAAAGAAAGGTCTGACAACTAATGAGCACCTCAAATATCCATTGCACTCTGTAAATTATATTTTTTCAACAACAAAAAAGGAACTCCTAGAGGCTTGGTCAGGAAATCTACAAAATTGGTTTAGATGAACTTGTTATAGCAGAAAGCAAGGGCAATAAAGGCATCAAATGAATTTAGAAAACAACTTGAAGAGGATCAGAGTTCTAAAAAAGTACCACAAATCAGACTGATAAATACATTGACTTGAAAGACATATATACATTTTAAATCAGAACTTCATAATGATATTAGGAAAATGTTGATCTACCCCTTTTAAGGAAAACTTGAGAACTAACTAAACTGATTTTTTTTAAATGGAATCATGTATATATTCTGTTTTTTATGAATGAACCTTAGGAGAACCCTGTGGTTCTCAACTGGGAGTGATTCTGTTTCCATGGGGAATTTGGCAATGTCTGGGGACATGTTTAGTCCTCATTACCGGAGAAACGATGCTATAGCCATCAAGAAAGAAGGGGCCAAGATGGTACAAAACATACTACAGTGCACAGAACAACCTTTCAGAATGATGAATTATTCATTTGGATAACCAAATAGTTGATTTTAGAAATATTTCAGTTAATAAACAAAGTAGCAATGTTTAAAGTATAATCCCACCTTTTTGCAGTCTCTAACAAAATGTTGATATTTGCCTGACTGGATGTCTCAATGGCTGAGTGTCGACTCATGAAACAAGAAATCATAATTCAATTCCTAATCAAGGTCTATGCCCAGGGTTGTGGGCTCAATCCTCAGTAATGGGTGTGAAAGAGGCAGCTGATCAATGACTCTCTCACATCATTGATGTTCCTATCCCTCTCTCCCTCTCCTTCCTTCTCTTGGAAATCAATTTTAAAAAGTGGATATTTGCATTGATCATTAATGGTTGTTAATAAACACAAAAAAGCCCAACCATCCACATAGTATAATTGTCAAATTAAATCCATGTTTGATGAAGAAACATACTAAATGCTACCAGCTAGATGTAATTTGCTAAATTCATGCTTTGAGAAATCCCACTAGAGAGTATCTCAGTTTCACTAATAAGTAAACTGCAAAAAAAAAAATCAATGAGACAAAGAAGACACATCAATCAATTATAATAGCTGGAATATGCTTGGATTTTAATTAACACATATAAGCAGTAAATAATTTATAAAGGTATTCAGAGAAATTTGAAAGAAAATATATATTTGATTATGATATAGGAATTATGTAATTCATTCTAGATGTGATAATGATATGGCTGTCATATTTTTAAAGCATTCTTATCTATTTGGGATATGGATTGAAATTGCTACAAAGAATGTTGGTAGTCGCCTTAAAATAATCTAGAATGGAAAGAGAATATGTGTAGGAATATAGGTGAAATACTTTGAAGTTATGAACTTGTGATATAGTAATTCAGTCTATTTCTGTTTTTATTAAATTTTGCATGAAAATTTTGTAAGTTTCAAAGTTGTATTTATTTATTACTACATTATATTAAGGAAAAAACAGCTGATAAGATAGCAACAAAATCTTTCATAATGTATCTCACCTTAAAAGAAATCTTAGTATTATACTTGCTTCAATAAAGCATCTTAATAGTGCTATATATAATTTAAATATTAGTTTTAACTTTCTATTTATATTAAAGTAAGTTTTATTTTAGCATTACTCATTTTCAAGCATCATATTATTGTTAAATGATGGTCTTTTAAATAGACATCACTTGTTTACTTTCCAGTCCCTGTTTAGTATTTTTCTCTACCTTTTGATATTATAAATAATGCTGAAATAAATCCTTTTGCATATGATATAATTTCTTATCCTAACTCATTCATTATAGGGCATACAGGTCTGGTATAAATCCATCTCTTTGGAAGAATTCCCAGAATTTAAATAACTGAGTATAAGATCTCATTATTCGAAAGATTATTGAGACATAAAGACAGATCACTCTGCAGAGATTATGAGAGCTTTTGGCTGCAAATAATTGAATATCCTCTAACAATTACTTAAACAAGAACTGTTTTGTTTGTCTTAGATAATAAAATGTTTGGGGATAGTACAACTGCCCCATGATATCTTCAATAATGCAAAGTCTTCCTAGTCTCTTCTTCTGCCATCTTTAGTGCTGCCTGATGGTTATAATTCATTTGCTCTAGCACCATACATAAGTCCAGACTGGTAGATAATGAAAGGAGCAAAAGCATCTTTTGAAGGGTTGATCTTAAAAGTAGTTAAGCAACTAATTCCAGCAGCCATCTTTTGAATTCTCATTGATGAGAAACATATTAAAAATATATACCTAGCTAAAAGTGGTAGAAAAATAGGGTGTTTAGTTTTCTAGCTTTCATAAAAGAAATAAGATAGGAACGGATACAGAGTGTGCCCATTCATGTTACATGACCTCTGCAAGAATACCAAAGTGCTAAATGACAATCAATTATTGGTACAATCAGTCACATTTCATTTAATAATTATCCTATCTAATAAGGAGGGAATATGCTAATTGACCATCACACCCTCGCAAAGATAGGAGCACCCACATCCAATAAGGAGGGAAAATGCTAATTGACTGTCATGCCCTCAAAGATGGTGGTGCCCACAGCCACAAGATGGCAGTGCCCAGTCCCCTCAGCCCTACTGGAGTGGCAGGCATGCAGCAGGCGGGGCCCGCCCTCAGGCAGGTCTGGCTCCACACGCCTGCCTCTGTAGTCACCTAGTCCCCTCAGCCCCCCAGCTCCCCAGGGCCAGTCTGAGGCACAGGCAAGCCTCAGATGGCAGCTGTCCAGCTGCCCAGAGCCACCCAAGGCTCAGATAACCAGGGCTAGCAGAAGCTTATATTGCCAGCAATGGCAACAGCAAAGGTGTGATGTGGGCATTGCCTTCCCCTGATCGGATTGCCTTCCATCCCTGAGGGCTCTCAGACTGTGAGAAGGGTCAGGCCTGGCTAAGGGACCCCCCTTCCAGTGCATGCATTTTCATGCACTGGGCCTCTAGTTATATAAGATGATAGTTTGTTTTTAAGTTACATTTATTTGGTTGTTGAGATTAAATTTGTTTATCAATTTGATTTGATCTTTTAAAAATTATCTTTCCATATGTTTTGTTATTACTATGTAGATATATATAAATTTACTAAACAACTTATATCAACAATTTTGAGATAGATAGATGTTATAGTGATTGAGATGGTTGAGAACTCAGAATCTGAAGTTAAATATACTATTTTAATGTGATGCTTAACTCAGACATTAGTGATTTCACAAACTTAGCACAGTGCTGGGCAAATATTAAACATTCTATGTACTAGTATTTTAATTTATTGTTATTGTTGTTGATAAAATAAGTGATCATTGGAAAAGTAAATGTGAGAAAAAAAATCTTTAATGTAATGTTTTTCTAATCATTCTCCATGGATATTGCTTTAGCTCTGGGTTCCTTTACACATTGGCTTCAAAAATTTTGCATAATAGGTCTCATTATACAACGAGCTGATATCATTTCACTGTCAATAGAGTTAGGATCAAATAAACTCATTAGTAATGTATTGTCAATAATAAGCATGAGGTAATATTTTAATGTAAACCAAGTTTCATATCCTAATGGATGCATATTTCACAAAGTGTGATGTCACTATTGGCAACTATCTGATGGGTGAAATATTTTAGCAAAGGGAGACTTCCAGACCTATCAAACAACTTAAAGATGGTTGTGTAAATTGCCACTCTGTTGATATGAATTTCTTGAGATTTTTCAACTAAAAATGCATCGGAACAAATATTTTACACCTATGCTATAAACTTGAGGAGATTACAGCCTTAATCAAATGCATACTCCTGTGAAAGTCTTACTATACTTGGCTATAAAGCCAGAGATTCCTACAGATGATAGAGGCAAGTGTTGAGTCCATTGTTAGTGTTAGTTGTACTTATTGAAATACCTCAGTGATCCAGGAGGTAAAATAATATATTATTATTTTTTTTAATTTTAGATGCTTGATGTTTTAAATGGAATATGAAACGTTTGTGAATCACAGTGGCAGATTCTTGAGGACGAGTAAGCATGGTATCTATTAAAAACCTACATGAATTACAAAAAAAAATAAAAATACCCTATGCTAAATAAAACTAGATAAATGTGGTGAAAATTTAGCATTTTTTAATATTCAAATATTTTCATTTTGTTTTCTTAAGATTTTATTTGATCAAAGTGACACAGTGTCTGAAAAGTAGAAACAACATTAGAGATCTTCCAGTTACATACACAAACTCCTTATAAGTCCTCTCTATATTTTTTTCTCCATTTTCTGTCTTTTTATATCATTCTTTGCTTAGTCATTAGTTTATTCTATCACTCTATTATAAAATTGTTTAGGATGGTCAACCACTCAAATCTATTTTTCTGAATCTACTGGCTATTTTCCAACCATCATATTACTTGAACCATAAGCAGCATTCACTTTAGTGATATATTTTCCCTTGACTTCTTAATCATTTCTCTTTTATGCTTCTTCTCTTATGTCAGGCTAATTGACTGTCATTCAGTGTCTTCTTTGGAGCCTCTCTTTCTCTAGTTATTAAAATTCTACAAGGTACAGTCTGAAGTCTTTCTTTTTTTCATTTTTATATTATTTTCCCAGGTACTTACAACAATCATATACATGTCAATAATACCTATAAGCAGATACATAACAAACTTGTATCTTTAGGCCAGATCTCACTTGTTAAGTTTCATAAATCTATATACACATCCTTCTTGTTAGCATCTCTTAGTTGTCTCAAAAGCATTGTGATCTCCAAATGGTCTATATCTAGTCTTCTTTCAAACTTTTTTTCCACATATAATGGAATCCTTATGAATCTATTTACTCATGTCAGTTAATAAAAAGAAACCATCACATCCATTTCCTTATTTTTTCTATCCAATTCATCAAAAATTCTCCAAAGAGGACATATGTGTGGGCAATAGAAACTTTAAATAATGCTCAATGTCACTAATAATCAGAGAAATGAAAATTAAAATCACAATGGGATATCACCTCATACCTGTCATCATGGCTAGCATCAATAAATCAACAAACAACAAGTGTTGGCAAGGATGTGAAGAAAAGCACACCCTTTTGCATAATTGATAGAAATGTGGATTGGTACAGCCACTGTGGAAAGCAGTATGAAGTTTCCTCAAATTTAAAAATGGAATTGCCTTATGAACCCTAAGTTTCACTTCTGGGAACATAACTGAAGGAACCAGAAACACTGATTCAAAAGAATATATGTACCCATATGTTCATTGCAGCATTATTTATAGCCAAGATTTGGAAGCAACCTAAGTGTCCATCAGTAGATAAGTGGATAAAAAGGCTGTGGTACAGTTACACAAGGGAATACTATTCAGTTATCAAAAAGAAAGCATATTACTTTTTGTAAAATCATGAATGGACCTGAAGAGTATTATGCTAAGTGAAAAAAGCCAGTCAGAGAAAGACAAATGCCATATGATTTTACATATATGTGGAATCAAATAAACAAAATATAAACAGACTCATAGTTACAGATAACAGATTGACAGCTGTCAGAAGGAAAGGGCTATTGGAGAGAAGGGTAAAAAAAAAGGTGAAGGGATTAAGAAAAAAAAATCCCTCATAGACACAAACAACAGTGTGGTGATAACCAGAAGAAAAGGGATCGGGGGAGGTAGAAAAAGGTAAAGGGAGATAAATGGTGACAGAAGACTTGACTTTGGGTAGTGAATATACAATACAATATACAGATGATATATTATAGAAATGTATACTTGAAACCTCTGTAATATTATTAACCAAAGTCACACCAATAAATTCAATTTAAAAATCCTCTCAGATATACCTGGTTAAATGTTTTAAATATACCTAAAAATTTTCACTTAATTCTGAACATCCCTATAATTAATATCATTTTCTTAGTCCAAGCTACAAAAGAGATCTAAATCACATACCCATGTGCATCCCTGTGGCTTGCCTATAATCCCTTGTCTACATTCAGTGAGAACAATGTATCATGTTAATCGGATAATAGTATTAAAATAAAACTTTTATAAGGCTTCCCGATTCTCCTAGAATCATTGAATTATCTTTACCAATCTTTCATTGTAGCCCTTCACATTAACCTGTTTCTCTAAAATCTCAAGGCCTTCACCTCTTCCATATACTATTATGTAAATGAATATATGTGTACATACATATTCTCATATTCTCTGTTTGCAAAATTATAAATTTTTATTATTTTGTAAGACTATTGATGGATGTTTACAACCCCCATTATCCCTTAACCTCATAAGGACAGATGTTGTGGATGATTTTATTTATTTCTAGCACCAAGCCAAGTATTTAGGACTTTCTTTGTATCTAAAACATATCCTATTTAATAAAAGAGTAATATGCAAATTGATTATAGCTCTACTACACCCACATGCCATGCCCTGGCCACACCCCCAGCTAATCAGAGCGAGTATACAAATTAACCCAACCAAGATGGCTCCAGCCACAGAGAGAACAGAAGTGAGGCTTGAGTTGTCCCTAGCGATGGAGGAAGCCAAGTGCCCAGACCTCCACTTCAGGCAACAAAGTTTCAATGGCAGCATAAGGCTTGGCTCTGCTGCTCCAGGCTACAAAGTTTCAATTGTAGAAAATAAATAAATCCCAAATACCAAGGTTTCTGTTTGGGTCATCAAGGGGCATGGCTGGCCTGCAAACTATCACAAAGCCCCTCCCCCAGGCCACCCCATACCCCAAGGGAACACTCACTCTGATCCAGGACACCATTCAGGGCAAACCAGCTGGTCCCCACCCATGCAGGAGGCCTCTATCCTATCTAATAAAAGAGTAATATTCAGATTACCATCACTCCAACACATAAGATGACTACTTCCATGTGATCAAAAGATCCTGCCCCCATATGGACACAAGATGGCCACCACAAGATGGCTAGAAGGGGAGGGCAATTGAGAGGAAGCAGACTCTAAGGGAGGGCAGTTGGAGGCAATTAGGCCTGCAGGGAAGGGCAGTTAGGGGTGACCAGGTCAGCAGAGGAGGGATTTTGGGGGTGACTGGGACTGTAGGGAAGGGCAGTTGAGGGGGGACCCAGGGTTGTAGGAGAAGGCAGCTAGAGGTGACCAGCGTGCAGAGGAGGTCAGTTAGGAGTGACCAGACCCACAGGGGAGGGCAGTTAGAGGTGACCAGCCTGCAGAGGAGGTCAGTTAGGAGTGACCAGGCCCACAGGGGAGGGAAGTTAGGGGCAAATAGGCTGGCAGTGGAGCAGTTAGGCATCAATCAGGCTGGCAGGGGAGTGGTTAGGGGGTGATCAAGCTGGAAGGCAGAAGCAGTTAGGGGCAATCAGGAAGGCAGGCAGGTGAGCTGTTGGAAGCTAGCAGTGCTAGATTTTGAGAGGGATGTCCAAGAGGTCCTAGATTGGAGAAGGAGCAGGCTGGGCTGAAGGACACTCCACTCCCCACCCCCATTCCCTGTGCATGAATTTTGTGCACAGGGCAAATAAATAATAAAATAATAAATAATAAAATACCAAGTCATTTAATAAATAATAAAATACCAAGTCATTTATCCCTACTTTACACAGATTTTCATATATATTGTTATTAACTAAGGCATTTAGCAATGAAATAATTTTTCCTTGAGAACATCCATATTAAAATGAAAAAATACACATTTTTAATAATACATGCAGCAATAATCTATTAACATAGAATACAGAGAAAATTCTCCTTCATCACTTGTTTGAAGTTAAAATTCTTAGCATATTGTGAGATAATTAAGTTGTCTTTTTGAGATGGTCTATATCAGTGGTCGGCACACTGTGGCTCATGAGCCACATGCAGCTCTTTGGCCCCTTGAGTGTGGTTCTTCCACAAAATATCACAGGCTAGTCTATTTTGAAGTGGCCTTAGAAGTTTAAAAAAAATTTAAAAAATTAAGTTAAAAAAATTAATCAACTAGAAAATTTTAATGCAATTTAACAAAGTAATTTTATGTGTATGCTAAATTTAAACAGAAAAATGTGATATTGCCAAAACTGGTTTAGCTCAGTGGATAGAGCATTGGCCTATGGACTGAAGGGTACCATGTTTGTTTCTGGTCAAAGGCATGTACCTTGGTTGTGGACACATTGCCAACAGAGGGTGTGCAGGAGGCAGCTGATCGATCATCAATATTTCTAACTCTCTATCCTTCTCCCTTCCTCTCTGTAAAAAAATCAATAAAATATATATTTAAAAAAAAATTGGCTCTCAAAAGAAATTTCAATCATTGTGCTGTTGATGTTTGGCTCTGTTGACTAATGAGTTTGCCAACCACTGGTCTATATGAAGCAGTATATAGCTCACCTATTGACTTAACATAGATTTTCATCTTAAATTATAGGATATGACTGTCAGTCTGCCATGGGGAGATAAAAAGGAGAAGAACATACTATGTTGGAGGTATGTAATTTTTACTAAGACCCTGAAACCAAAGCTCAGGTGAGTAGATTAAGTTATTTATTTGTTGGCATATAAATCAATGTTATTCATATTTAGAATCTTACAAACCATATAATGTTTTAAAAAGTAAGGAAGACAAGCATACATTTTGCAACTTTTTCACTTGCCAACTATAGATATTAAAAGTACCCACATTACTTATTCAATAATCACATCATCAGCAAAAAAAGGATATATACTAACATACATACACACACACACACACACATACACATGTACAAACACACAAAAGCCTTAAGAATAGACCTTTCAATTAAAACAGTGGGTTTTTGTTAAACTTTCATTTCACCTTGACCTGATAATACTGCTATCAGGAGGTTGGCCCCAGTTTATAACTTGACAGCTGGGAATCACTCAAATTATATAAGGGAGGGCTCAATCTACAATAAAATATTTCCTTTTCCCATTCTTAGTAATAATTCTAGGAAATGTTTTTAGATTTTTCAGGAACAAGTTTAAAATAATTTCAGTATCAATTGGATGAGTATTTAAAACTGAGACAAAAACTTGAAGTTGGCCTATGTACTGTAAATAGGAAATACAATATGTAAGGTCTTCCATTAATGGAAGAATCAGAACTGTAAACAGTGAACATAGCTAATGCATGCACTTAAGCAAAGTTTCATCATTAGTGCTCTTTAAAAAAAGAAAATAAAATTTAACTGCTTTATGATTAAGTAGGATTGCTTTAATGTCTTTGTACTCATCAGTACGGCTCAAGACACTAGTGTACTTTTAAGCACATAGTGTGCTGCTTCACAAATATACTAATAGCCCAGTGCATGAAATTTGTGCACTGGGGGGGTGTCCCTCAGTCTGGTGCACCCTCTCCAATCAAGGGACCCATCAAGGGACGTCCGACTGCTGGTTTAGGCCTGATCCCACAGAGGTCAAGCCTAAACCAGCAGTCAAACATCCTTCTCAAAATCCAGGACCACTGGCTCCTAACTGCTCATCTGCCTGCCTGCCTAATCACGCCTAACCACTCTGCCTGCTTGCCTGATCAACCCCAACTGCCACCTCTTCCAGCTTCATCACTCTAACTGCCTGCCCCTGTTGGATTGATTGCTCCCAATAGTCCCTCCCCTTCCCTCCCACCCCCCGCCAGCCTGCTTACCCCTAAATGCCACCCCCCAACTGGACAGCTTTCCCCTAACTGCCCTGCCCCCACCAGCCTGCTCACCCGCAACTGCCCCTCCTGCTGGCCTGCTTGCCTTCAAATGCCTTCCCTTGCTGGCCTGATCACCCCTAACCATCTCTGCCTCAGCCCCAACACCATGGCTTTTTCTGGAATGATGTCTGGAGGGTCTCCCAGCATGTCTCCTGGTCTAATTAGCAAATTATCCTGTTATTAGTATAGATATTGTCATAGATAAGGAATATTCATAATTAGAAGAATAAGAAAAATATATTAATTATCTACTGGGTGGATAAGTTTAATGATGTCATTCCCCAGGTTTGACAGTAATTTTATTTAAAGATTCTTATAAATAACCTCAAAGTAGGAGTGCACAATAAATTATCCAAGCTCTTCTAGGCAAAAGAATGTTGTGTCAGTGGGAGTGAAGTGCAGAGAGAACCATGAAGCTGTGTGGGGTATGAGAAATGGCAACTGAGGTCCTAAGTGGGCAAGTGTGAAGTAAAGCATTAAAAAACAATTCTAGGTATATAATAATACATTATGAGAAACCACTTATGATCCAGGAAAATGATCTAAGAATTACAATATTTCCTTTCATTCAAAAGGTTTTTGCCACACCTTCACTCACTATGGATTCCTTCAACACTGGAGTTTTCTTAAAAGATCACAAGATTTTGTCTTCTCCCTCCTATAACACTAAGGCAATAGTCAGCAAACTCATTAGTCAACAGAGCAGCAAACTATGGTTTGCGAGCCCCGCAGTTTGCCAACAACTGGTCTAGACTCTCAGTTCCAATAATTGCAGGCTGTTGTTCCTTTTGATTAAGCCTCTAGCCCAGTGGTCGGCAAACTCATTAGTCAACAGAGCAGCAAACCTTGGCTCATGAGCTGCATGTGGCTCACAAGCCACAGTTTGCTGATCTCTGATCTAAGGTAATCTGCTTCCAAACCTGTGGTTTTAATATGCCTAATGAATATTTTTCAATATTTTCTCATTTGGGTTCCTACTTTTGCCTGATGAGCATTCCATTTCCCTTCATTGGTAACATATTTAAATTTTTCATGGCAGAACTGTCATCTTTTCTGCTCTTGTCCCAAGTGATGCTCCATGTAGCTCCAAAGAGGCAGGATTAGGCTATGATAGTCAGCAAATTCAGTATCCTGCCCAGATTCAGTTCTGGAAAAAGTAAGCAACCCACTGTCAATAAAGAAGTTGTGAGATGTTTGGTGGAGGTTTTTGGAAAATAAAATCATTTTATCTTGTGTAGGTTTTGGTGACATGAAAATATGGGTTCTAACCAAAGTCATTGTTAAGAGAAGCCTGTAGCAGATGACAGCCTTCAAATGTAGCCTGGAATGGCCAAACCTGAGGATATAACAGAAACATGATCTTTTGGTACTCTAAATAAATGTCTACAGGAAAGTAGCTCTATATCCTATCTAATAAGGAGGGAATATGCTAATTGACCATCACTCTGTCACAAAGATGGCTGCACCCATAGCTGAGGCCAAGTTCCCATAAGGAGCCTTAATGAGCAATCAGCAGGGACCTGAGGCTATACCCTCCCTTGCCCCCATGGGGCTTGACAGGGAATCTCAAGCCATGCCCCCCACACAGCAGGGCTTGATAGGGGACCTCAAGGTGTGCTTCCTGTCCTGGTGCTGGGCTAGGGTACTTCAAGCTGCTCCCTCCACCCCAACACCAGGCAGGGGGCCTCAGACCATGCCCTCCACCTGGTGGGGCTTGACAGGGGACTTCAGACTGTGCCTCCCACCCAGCAGGGCTTGATGGGGGACCTCAAGGTACACTGCCAGTGCTGGGTCAGATGAACTCAGGCTGCATCCCCATCCAGCAGGGCTTGGTGGGGGAACTGATGCTGCACACCCCTGCCAGTAGGACTTGAAGGGGAACCTGAGCTTGCACCTGCCTCCCATAGTGCTGGGCTGGGGGACCAGAGGCTGCTCTCCCCTGCCTGGCAGGGATTGACAGGGGATCTCAGGCCATGTCCCCCACCTGGCAAGGCTTGACAGAGAACTTCAAGGCACACATGCCCTGTCCTGGTTTGGGCCAGAGGGACCTGAGGCTACACCGGTAGGGCTTGACAAGGGTGGGACTGGCCAAGCCTGGAGTTAGCCCAATGCAGGGGGACAGCCAGGTCTGGGTCTCACATGATTTTGAGGTGCATGTGGGTGGGCAGGGACTTGACTCTGGGTCCCGTGGTGAGCCCCAGACTTTGACAGGAGGAAGGTTTTCATATACATTTTACTAATTTTCCTTCATTTTTGACACTTCTATTATAAAGGGCAAATAGCAATATTAAATTATTTCCTCTAATTAATCTTCTTTTAGTGTGCACAAATTTAATGCACTGGGTCACTAATATCATATCAGATTAAATTATTATTTTCTACATGAGTTTGACTTAGGTTTCTGTCATTTACAATGCAGGCAAATGTTGATCATATACTGCATGAGTTATTTTAAATACAAACCTTCCTTCTGATATTCAGCAATATTTTCAATTAAGTGGTTACCTTTCTCCATGTGTGTATTCTTTGTAATGTCATAAATTATGCATTTAAAAGTGAGTTCACTGCTTTCCCCCCAAAGCATGTCTTATTTCTTATATTCTGTATTTTAATGTGTAACATTAACATAATCTTATACCTAATCACCAATGCTGTAGGAGTCATTTTAGCTCATTCTCACTTAACCTAACATTTACTGAATTATTAAATGGGAAGACTACTTTAATAATTACAATTTATGCACATTTTCTCTTTCTGTAGTCACTACTTTAGTTCAGCTATTAGTATCCCTTGCCTCTCCTGTCCTTTCTTTCCATAATGCAGACCCATCCCTCCTCATACTAATATTGTAAGTTTGACAAAATAAAAATTATAATATCATCTCCCTGCTTGAAATATTTCAATGATGTTCCAGTATTTTTTAAATGAATTTTAATTGCTTTGTCTAACACCTTGAGAACTTTATCCTTAAGCCTTTCCTAACTCTGTCCAAGTTTGTGCAACGTAAATATACACCCCCTCCATTGGCACACTAAATTGCTTAGAATTTCTCAAATAAATCAGTATTTCTTGTACAATGTACCTTTCCATTCAGAAATTTTGTTTATTAATGTCTCCCAACATTCTCACACCTGGCAAATACTTCTTAAACAGCAGAGCGCAGTTTACTGGATACTTTCACATAGACTTTTCTGGATTGCTAATACTGGTAGAGGCTCCTCTTCAGGAGTTCTACAATATTCTGTAAAACCATCCTCTACTTCTAGGATATTGTATGGTAATACTTTGGTGTTATGAATAATTTCAGCAATTCATTATTACAGTACACTACTATAAAATGGGAGCTTAATGGCATTAGATACATCCATTATATCTTACCTTGTTCCCCAGCTATCTTATCATTATTACATTAAGCATCTCAACAAAGCATTTTATTTTTAATTTAAAATATCTATAATAATAAAAGCATAATATGCTAATTTTACAGGACAGCTGAACAACCTTCCAGACAAACCTTCCAGGGAGGGCTGAGAGAAGCCACTGTAGCTGGGAGGGCTGAGCCCCTTGCACAAATTTTGTGCATCAGGCCTCTAGTAAGATATAATGGGGGGAAAAGAGCCCAGATTCTGAGTCTAGAATTCTCATTTTTTTCTGCTATGTCTTCTTCAAAATGACAAACAAAGCCTTGTTGAAAATATTAAGTATGCCAGAATTAGGAATAAAATATTATTAAATATTTTGGCAGAAATGAGGAAACATTTATTTTATTAAGAAGCAAATGTACTTACTAATTTATATGTAGTACTAATGCAGTTCCAATGTTTTAAAATATTTGATTAAGGTTCTGCTTTTCCCTAGTTCATATTTTCCATTTATTATCTATCTTCTACCTATCTTCTTACCTACCTGTCTGAAATTGTAAATTAAAGATGTTGGGATTTATTTTAAAGAGTCTAAGATTTAATTATTAACATGGACTACTCATTTATATTAAAAGTAACATTCTGCCCCATATTACTCTTTGTACACATTTCTTCAAACTACCACTGCAAGGTTTCAGGTGAGATGCACTTTTCAATTTCCATGTGAAAATTCCAAAATATTCAATGAAGGTAAATCAATTCACGTGAAGACTTTTTTTGTTTAATTGTTGTTATAAGGTAAGACCAGACTGCAGCTTGTCACTTACATTAAGAATGGGTTGTTTTAGCCAGTTTTGATTACTGGATAGAGGATTGTCCCTTGGTAAAGGGTCTCAGGTTGATTTGCTTCAAGGGCAATAACCTGGGTTGCAGACTCAATCCCTAGCCCTGGTTGAGAGGTGTGCAGGAGGCAATCAATCAAATGTGCCACTCTCACATAGATATTTTTCTGTCTCTTCCCCTCCCTTCCACTCTCTCTAAAAGTCAATGGAAAAAGATCCTCAAGTGAGGATTAACAACAACAAAAAGAATTGCTTGCAGGAAACTACTAACACTGTTAAATGTTTCCAGTTTATTCTGGTGATATTTTAGAATTCTGTAAAGCATTGGCCTTCAAACATGTTAATCGTATGGCCCATATAAGGATTTGAAAATTAGGTAACCTCTTGCACATTTAAAAAAAAATGTATTTTTATTGATTCCAGAGAGGAAGGAAGAGTTAGAGAGAGAGATATCAACGATGAGACAGAATCATTGATCAGCTCCTCTACATGCCCCATACAAGGGATAGAGCCTGAACCTGGGCATATGCCATGACCAAAATCAAATCTCATGACCTCCTGGTTCAGAGGTCAACACTCAACCATTGAGCACACTGCCTGGGAAGCCTTTTACACTTTTTAAATTGACGTCTAAGATTATTTCATATTCAAACTAGAGACTGGGTGCATGAAATAGGTTTCTCGCAGGAAAAGTAAAACTATTTTTAAATGAAAATCAACATATGGCCATTGTCACAACCTTCTCTGTGTGAATGCTAATTCTTCCATTGGTAGACCGAGAGACTAAGAGATAAATGCATATTTGGCATATATGTGTGTTACATGTGTATAGGTATGTACATATACATAATATATATAAAAGTGTCAGCATCCACCTTCCCATGATGTCTCCAAGGCAGTATATGGCAAAGACGTCACTTGGAAGTCCTCTGACCTTCTCTGCCAGGTACCCATCCCATCTCTCCCTTTTCCTCTTAAGTGCCTTTTTCCTTGCCTTCCTGTCTCTGAGATGGTTACTTACCAGGCTACGCACAAAACCAACTATTCTAGGCCTCCAAGCCAGCCTTTTCCCACACTTAAGATCTGAGGCAAGTTGCATTTCTAATTGGATGTGAAGTTTTGTCAATCTCCAAGTTTTTACAATCAGGGATCAAGTACATCCAGCTTTCTGCTCTTTTATTGGTCTGTGTGGATGGGGTGGAGGTGGAGGATGAAGAGTAAACTGAGGTAGCACTAGGCCTTCAGTGCACATGTGCAAAGAAGCTGGTTGGGACCTGGGCTAAGGATGAGCTTCAAGACTCAACATTTGGTTTTGGATACAGTGACAGAGTTGGCTGGCTTTAACCTCTGTGCAGAAAGCCTTTGTCTGGGGTCCTGGCCAAAAACAAGGCCCTGGAGATTCCCAATGGTGTCTGTGACTTTCAAGCAGTGTCACAGAGACTGGCTCTACAGCTCCCAGTGTTGTGGCTGCTGCCAGATCCACACCCGGACAATCATACTGGGGACCTGGGTACATGGTGGTAAACCTGTTGATGGCAATTTTGCTGATTGTGGAGTGTCAGAAACCAAATATTGTTCTCACTAAATGGATGTAAACAGGAAGCCAGAAGGCTGGTCAACCTTAACTGCTCTGAAAGGTCAGAGTTAATTATTCACTGTTTAGTTGAAACATTTGTTGGTTGAAACAACCTCTATCTGTTCTTGTTAATTTCTGTTTTTGTTATTTCCTGCCTAAAGGCTAGGGGTGTGTCCCAAAGCCTTAATAAAAGGGAGAAAAAGGCCAGAGCAAGTGGCAGTCCTTTCCACTAGAGGAAGACTCCCGCCTGGCCCCCCAATATCGCCAAATTTATGCTTTCTAATCTCTCATTTCGTTTGCGTGCGACCTCCTTCAGAACCCGAACCCTGACCCGGGAACCCTGAACCACGCGGGACGTGGAAAGAGGTTCTCACAGTGGAGGAAACTCATCCAAATTCAATGACATTTGTCAATATTCAGTATTAAGTCATTGACAATTACTGCTGTGTTGATGTTGTGTGTCTGTTCTTATGTTTATAAATCAGTTCAATGCTGGTATATGGAGCAGTTTATCAAGTGGGTTGGTTTATTCCAGTCTTCTATTGCTGGCTTTTTCACTGCATCCTTAGTTGCCTGGTTACTATCAGTTCTCTCACATATTTGCCAAGAATTAAAGAATACAGTGGTACCTCGAGATACGAGTGCCCTAACATATGAGATTTTTGAGATACGAGCCTTAGAGCGAGCGATTTTTGCTTTGAAATACGAGCAACAGTTGAGATACGAGTAATCGCATGGATCGGCCAGCTGCACACAACCCACCAGTTTACCGCGACTCGAGTTTCTCATAGTTTCCCGCGCCTCAAGGTTACGAAACGGTATTATATGAAATGCTGAAAGGTACTCTTTTAGAAGAGGAAGAAGAAAAAGGTAAAAGAAAAAAAATCATGAACAACAAATACATATCTATCAACAAGTGAATCTAAAAATTAAGTGAATTAAAAATTCAATCAACAGAATAAACTGGTGAATATAATAGAATCAGGAGCACAGAAAGGGAGTGGGCTGATAATTCTCAGGGGGAAAGGGGTGAGGGGTGTGCAGGGAGAGACTGGACAAAAATCATACACCTATGGGAGGGAGGTGTATGATTTTGGGAGGGAGGGAAGGGTGGGAGCTGGGTGGAGGGGTGCTATGGAGGGGAAAAAAGAGATCAATGGGAGGGAGGGAAGGGTGGGAGCTGGGTGGAGGGGTGCTATGGAGGGGAAAAAAGAGAAACAAATGTAATAATCTGAATAATAAAGATTTAATTTAAAAAAAAGGTTATGGAACGAATTCAACTCATATCTTGAGGTACCACTGTGCTGGATCAATTACCTGATTTTCCTCATAAAGGTGACCTCCGGGCTTTGGACTCCAATTGTGCCCTGTTCATTGTTCTTGTGTTCTGTGCTTTATTCATCATTTTCGAGATTTATCTAATCAATTATGTATGGACCTGCTATAAACATCAAAAACAGAAACACACCAGATATTTCTGTGTGCCCCGTCTTTGAAGCACCTCCACAGTGTGTTTTGTCAACCTATGAAATGGCAGCGAAGATGCCTGAAAAAGAACTACCACTTCCTACATACTTGCTTGAAGACATCCTGCCTTTGTCAATAAACCCTATACCAGATTTTTGTCATGTTTATCCTATATAATTAAAGGCTAATATGCAAATAGATTGAACTGTGGAACAACTAGTTGCTATAATGTACACTGACAGGGGGCAGCTGCTCAATGCAAGAGCTGCCTGCCCTGCTGATCAGTGCACTTCCACAGGGGGAAGTGTTGCTCAGCCAGAAGCTGGGCTCATGGATGGTAAGTGCAGCAGCAGTGGCAGGAGCCTATCCAGGCTTCACAGCAGTGCTAAGGATGTCCAACTGCAAGAGGAGGCAGCCTGGGCTGAGGGACACCACCTCCCTACTCCCTGAGTGCATGAATTTCATACACTGGGTCTCTAGTTTTACAGAATGCTACAACACAGGCATCTTCAAACTTGTTTAATATAAACTATATTTTCCTTTGTTTACGCAATTATTTTTAAACCCTTTTAAAGCTTTTGGGACATCTATTAAAAGGTTGTTTTGTTATGTCTATTACATTTTTGTAGTTTTTTAAGACAATCTAAGTTAAGCAAGAGAAAAGTGCCATTGCTTGCCTTTAATTGGGATTTGGAAGGAGTGTTCTCTCTACATGTTATTTTTTTAAATATATCCTTATTGACTTCAGAGAGGAAGGAAGAGGGAGAGAGAGATAGAAACATCAATGATGAGAAAAAAAATCATTGATCAGCTACCTCCTGCCCCTATTGGGGATAGCCTGCAACATGGACATGTGCCCTGACTGGAAATTGAACCTTGACCTCCTGGTTCATAAGTCAGACACTCAACCACTGAGCCATGCAAACTGAGCTTTTTTTTAACTTCTCAATTTCTATATATAATAGTTTGTATTTTAGTTATTTGCTGCCCTGGATATTTGTAGGAGGAATAAATAAAATATTCAGTGCATAAATATTCAGAGATATAAGATCTGAAGTTTAGTTTTCAGCTATGAAAATAGAAAAAATATTTTAACTTGATTGTGGAAGATGATGATTGCATGTTTCTAATTTGTATGTGTTTCCATTTGTGTGATAAGATACCTTAATAAATCTCAAAATTAAAAAAAGAAAGTGTTGTTAAGAAGTATTGAAAGGAGCCGAGTCTATTTCATTTGAGATATAAGTAAGATCTAGGCAGTTAGGATGATATAAGATTCCACCCTTTAATACTATTAACACTTTGTTTGCTTTGCTCCTGAAACCATCCTTGAGGAAGAAAACATTTTCCAGTTGCCTCTTTGTTTGGTACCATATTTTTATAGCTCCTGTCAGTGGAAAGATGGTAGTTGAGTGAAAGTTGCATCCTTCTTCTGTAAAACAGATGAGGGGTGATTGTGAAAGAGGAAGTAGGAAAAGGAAATCCGTGTTATTAGATAGTTCTCAGGCAAGCTAGTTTTAGAAAATAGTTCCTGTGGGTTTGGAAATTAAATCCTTTAAATCTATCCATGTCTTTGGAACCCCAGAGCCTTCTTCCTGCATGACAGGGAAAGACATGCAATCATTTGAAGATTGATGCCTTATAAAAAGACTCGGGAAGACTTCTCCATTTGTTACTCTAAGAATGAGAATAGGATAAAATAGAACAGAAAGTTATGAGTGAACTGTGAGAAAAATAGGATGTGTTGAAAGCTATAATATTTTATTGGAAAAAAGCAGAACTAAGAAGGGTCAAAGAAAAACAGCAATGCTATGGTGAAATCAGAACAGTTTGCTGAGCCAAAAGGAAGATAACCTTCCAACTCAGCCTTGTACTATTGTTAATAAATGTTAGACTGCCTAAATTTATAAAAGCCAAAAGCTACCTATAAAATAATCTCAGTATGAAGTGGATTGTAGGTTGAAAAAGTAGAGATTATGTACTGATTAGGTAATTCTTCGGGATTTTACCTATCCATTTGTAATTATTCATTGATGAGCTTCAGCCATTTTGCCATCAATTAAAGGAAGCCTTCTGATATAATAAAAAGTTGATATGCAAATTATCCTCTCGGGAGTGAGAATTCACTCTGACGTGCAGTGACCACCAGGGGGAAGCGGGAACAAAGGAAGTTTCCAGCTGGCAACTGGAAGGTCCCAATTGGCTCTGATCGCTGGCCAGGCCTAGGGATCGATCCTCCTCGTGCACCAATTTTGTATACCAGGCATCTAATAGTGGAAATAAAACATTTTACTTTATTTTTTAAAATATATTTTATTGATTTTTTTACAGAGAGGAAGGGAGAAGGATAGAGAGTTAGAAACACTGATGAGAGAGAGACATTGATCAGCTGCCTCCTATACACCCGCTACTGGAAATGTGCCCCAACCAAGGTACATCCCCTTGACTGGAATGGAACGTGGGGCCCTTCAGTCTGCAGGCCAATGCTCTATCCACTGAGCCATACCAGTTAGGGCAGACATAAAACATTTTTAAAAAGACAAGAAGGTTTTTGGATTTTCAAAAGCTGAAATCCTAATATAAACAAAAGTATTGAAAGGAAAATTTCCAAGCCACTGCGATGCTACAGAAAAGGTATATAAATCTTTGTGTCCTCATTTGAGCTGAGACATGAGGGGTATCAGAGAAAAGAACAAAAGAATCAAGTAGACTTTGGAAATGCTTCCTGAGAAATGGCTTTCTATGCTGCAATTGCACCTTTGTCTGAGCTACATGGAAGAAGATCAGTAAAATCCTTAGATAAGTTTTGGGATTCTGGAGCAAAGAATTACTTTAGCCTTCTTTCATGGGCTGCTTGAAAATTTGGTTCTAGAGTTCTCTGTTACCTGTATTGCCACAGCAATAAAGTTATTAAAAATTGTCTAATGTTTAAATATGAGATTATCCTACTGAGAATGCCACAGAGTCAAAGTGGTATAGGATAACATCCAAAAGCTCCCTATGGCGGACATAGAGCTGCAGAGAGTGACATAAGGACTGACATCACATAGGCAGAGTGAGGTATATGGATAATATCTGGCCCAAATTAAAAAAAAAAATGTTTTTTTAAATGGCAGAGGAATATAGCTGTTGCCAAAGGGAATGAGGGAAATAAAGTTTCAAAAGATATCAAAATAGGCCAAAGTGACTAAGAATCCACTCACTTTACATTAGCTTTGATGAGTAAAAGAAAAATACATGCAACTTCAGCAATGCAAAGAGAATACAATGACTTAATGTGTTAAGAAACTAATGAATTAATTGAGTTTACCAGCAATTGACTAATTGTATTTTATACCAGGCTAAAAAGAACTAATGGCAGAAATTAACTAGCTCTGTGAAAAAAGTTAAATATTCTTTACACCACAATTGATATATCTTCATAAACACTGGTGTACAATCCTATATAATAAAAGGGTAATATGTAAATTGACCCTAAGGGCAGAATGACCACTGGACCCATCACTTGAGGCACACTGACCACCTCTGGGTCGTTTTCCCCAGCTGTAGGCTGTCAGGCACCCATCATCTGATGGCAAATGGGAAACTGTGAATGGGTGGTGGCAGGGGGTGGAGCCAGCTGCAGGCAGCTGGGGACGATGGCCTTGATCACAGGCCAGGCCTAGGGACCATACCCACACACAAATTTTGTGTGCCGGACCTCTAATATTAACATATTAGGTGCCATTAATTACTTAACTCTCCAAGTTAGCTGTTCAGTCCTCTGACCCCATTTACCTTCAAAACAACTCCACAACTATAAATCATTACTATAATATTCTATTTTAAAGGTAAAGTTTAAGTGACTTGCCCAAGGTGATAAGCAAAACATGGTAAAATCAGGAATTAAACTCAACTATACTCAAAGCAATTCTATTTCTAAAAATCATAGCATATATTCATATCTGTCATCCTTTTCTCTAAACTTTTAAAATAGCAAACAAAGATAAGGATGGTGGTGAGTGAATATATAAATGGAATTTAAACTGTAGGTTTTTGTGTCCTCCTACTATCTCAGTAGATCTAGCCCTCTGGTTTTAGAGATTCTCAGTCTTGGCACTATTGAGATTTTGAGCCAAATAATTTTTTGTTGTGATGGTCTCTTTTGTGCATTGCAAAATGTTTAGCAACATCCCTGATCTCTGTGTACCAGATGCCAATAGGTATCTTTGGTTGTTGCAGCTTCCACTCCATGTTGTGACAACCAAAAATGTTTCCAGACATTGTCAAAGGTACCCTGGGGAGTGAGATTGGGGAGCAGGAAAAGGGGGAAGGAGAGGGACAGTTGCAAAATGGCTCCTACTTGAGAAATGCTGATTTACACTTTTAAAATGGCCATTTTCTTTATCAACTGTCCTGATTCTAATTTTGAAATTCCTGTGAGCTTATAATTGATGTTAAAGACTTGAATCCAAGTAATTAGAAGAATTGTAGATATATATACAATTAATGAAAAAAATTGCATCATAAGACATATTTTTAAGTTTTATAATTCAACCAGTTCTTAATCAAATTGCTTGGGTGATTATTCTTAGACAGGTAAAATACCTGTCTATGCATAGTCTGTCATTTCTAATATAAAAATCATAAATATCCACTTTATATAATAGGATTATGGGGATAAAATAAAGCAATAAACACAAAACTTGTTTAATTGCAAAGCTATTAATGATGGGGAAGTTGGGGGAAATCAATGACCAATAAAAATATCAGAAAGATGTTTGATTCATTCCCTCATTAATTTTTATTTCATTGTTTTCACTGCATTAATATATCTTCCTAGGTAGTTTTGAATCTCTACTTATGTGGTAATATATGTGATTATGAGAGGCATTGGTAATGTCAAACAAGATAGAGTATTGAAGGAATAATATCAAAAGCAATACTAACATTATTGAATTGTCCTTCAGTGTGATGAAAAGATTCTGTGTATTTTTATGGACTACTACCAGAAAGAATGCCAAGAGTTAGGAATGAAAATCTTTCAGCAGCTATATACACCATCTCATAAAGTTAAGTATGTTGCAAAGTGTTAGAATTACAATGCAGACCATGACATATGCCCTGGCCTCAAGGTGATGTCAATATGTCAATGATGCTGGTCAAATAATGATTAGAGTCCTGAAAATAGAAAAGTCATCCATCTTTGACAATCAATGCTAAGTTTGTTATTAGATAGTTATATCAATATCATTAGTATATATATATATATATAATATATCATGATATTACATACTTAATATAACTGATTTTATATAATTCTATAATGCCAAAAATAAAAACATTATTAGGAGTCACACCTTGGTATTAGGAATAAGTTTAAGACAAAAGAAAGAGAGATTAAATTGTTGTAGAAATCATTACCTCCAGAATTAACATGCATCTAAACAAACAAAAAAATTCTAGAAAGTTTCAGATACGTTAAGTAACTCACAATATATAATCTTTAGATGCTGAAATATAATACAAGAGAAGTATAAACATTGTGCCTTCAATATTACTAAGATTAGGTACAAAGTTAATATTTTCTTTGTATAGACAAATCATTTGTCATCCTTTTCTCTAAACTTTTAAAATAGCAAAGTTTAAAAATGTACACTTCATGTAACTTGCAAACAGTTCTTGTACAACTAAAACAAAGAGTATTTTTCTATTAGCTGAGAATCCACACAAAATATAGCATCTTACATATTAAAATAATTGATCTATATTAATGACTCATATGTTTGTTTTATAGGAACAAAATGGAAATTATAGTTATGTGTTTTGACAATGATCGGATTAGAACTCAGTGTATAATAATTTTCCTCAAAGTATCACTTTTAATTAAGATGAACTTTCTTTAATACTGGCCTATTATAGTTTCAGTTGGCTAAATATCATCATTTTTATAAGTTTTGATGAAGCAAGACATTTAGGATAGTTATAAAAATTACAAATATGATATTTTCAAATATGAAAACTTGAGCTTATTAAATATGCCCTTCTGAGCAGGCAAGCCTGAGAAATATTAAATATGGTTTGCCTTTCACAACAGCTTCTTATTATATAGAGATTCAACCTTCTAATGAACTCTGTTGACTCATGCAAGAAAACAAGGTAATTGTATTATCTCAATCCCACTGACTTTTTAAGCCATGATTTTAGAGCTATCACACCAATATTTAAAATATATATATATTTTAAAAAATAACCAAGCTACTTTGAAGAAATTGGGGCATAACCTTTTCATACTAAAAAAAATGAAATCTCAATGAATTGGAAAAAAATAATACTTCTAAAGGGGAATTTAGCTCATAGATAAATGTAAAATATTAACATTGCTCTTGTAAAGTTATCACAGTGATTAAAAAGAACATAAAAAGTGCAATTTTAAAATTAATTGACTCATGTTTGATAGAAAACATGGGCCAGAATATTTATTGTAGAATTTTTTTTGTTTCTATGGACAATTTAATATCTCTGTCCCTTTTTAAATAGTTTCTCCCCTTATTATAACAATGAAATAAATAACAATATGTTTACTAAGCATTCAAAATATACTAGTTTTCTTTTAATTTCCTCCATTGGGATCAGAGTAGAAACTATATAGGGATTATTAAACCACCCTATCTAATAAAAGAGAAACATGCAAATTGACCGTACCTCCACTATGCCCACAAGCCAAGCTTATGAGCCACACCCACAAGACAATCAGGAGTGAGTATGCAAATTGACCAAATCAAGATGGCAGTTAATTTGCATATCCCAGTGCAGACTGAAGACAGCGTAGAAGGAAGCCAAGCACTGCAGAAGGGAGGAAAGTTGCAAAGAAGCAAGCAAGCAGAATGGTGGAGAAGGGAGGGAAGCAGGCAGGGCAGCGGAGACCACTGCAGGAAGCCCTATTCTTGCAGCAATCTTCCTGCAATGGGTCTCTAGTTATAAATAATCAAGAGTATTATATAAGTATAGCTACTACACATGTATAGGAAAAGTATTATCAAGCTGTTTTACAGATTTCAATTCTTAAAGCTGAGATCAATTATTGTATAAATATAATCTTTTACTGAGTTTCTTTGAAATAAAGAGAGCTAGATCACAATATTGAAATGAGTATATTCTTGTTTCAGAGCCTGTGAATTATCATACAAAGTTTTTGTAAAATATATATAAAGTACATTGCCAAACTATGAAATGAACCAAATTTATGCTCTATATTATAGTGGTAAATATTGTTATAGCATTGAATAGAAATGTCAAAAGTAATCTTGACATAGATTACATAAGAATGAAATTAATAATATTCGTATGAGTAGTAATGTAAATTTAAAACATTTTAAAATGCTTATTTTGTAGGTAGGGTAGATATAAAATATACACTGAAATCTAAAAGCTACTTTTTCTACCTTTATAATGAGCATTCGAAAAATAAAAACTAACAAAAACCTTTTCAAAAAATAAAGGTTGTTACTAGCATAGGTAAAGGCAAAGACTTATCAAACTCTGAACCCCTTATGTAGAAAATTCTTCTAGGAAGCATATACCATTTTATAAAAGCAGGTCTCATTTATAGCAGAGACATGTCTCAAAACTTTCTGAAAAGCATAAAATATAGAGACCCTGTAATGTAGACATAATGTAATATAACTAGGAATTAATAACAAAAGTAAACCAAATTATCCTTCCAATTAGAAGTTAAAAAATAATATCATTACTTAGGTTATATAAAACAGAACAACTTCAACTGTTCTTTTAAATTCTGTAGAGAAGAAGAAGATAAAACAGAGCAATGTTAAGTTCACAATCATCAGATTCAGGCTGAAGTGATGTAAAACTGAAATAATCTTACCTTTTTAAGCCTAAGATGCTATACTTATGAAAGAGCAATAAAACCAGTACCAAACTGATGATGTTGAAAAAATTATAGAAATTTTGCTAGTTTAAGATATCAGTAGTCCTATGTCCAAGGATTTACAATGCTAACCTCTGTTTTAAAATCTTTCCCTCCTCTTTCCCCCCCACTATCTCTTCATGTTATGAAATAAAACCAAATATGGTCTAATGTGGAAGTAATCATTGCTTTATTATTGTTTTCTATTATCTAAGAAGAAATATGAAACATCTTCATTGAATTCAAAGCTTCAATAAAAGTAATCATCTTTGAGGAAGAAAGGAGAGAAAGAAAGAAAGAAGAAAGAGAGAGAGAGAGAGAAGGAGGGAAGGACTGAAGGAGAGAAAGAGGGAAGGAAGGAAGGAAGGAAGGAAGGAAGGAAGGAAGGAAGGAAGGAAGGAAGGAAGGAAGGAAGGAAGG
>JAAGEH010000041.1:21481765-21580198 GCA_011751065.1 Lasiurus cinereus | reverse complement strand
AGGAAGGAAGGAAGGAAGGAAGGAAGGAAGGAAGGAAGGAAGGAAGGGAGCTACTGCATAAGAACATATACTGAAGATTATTGTTTGCAAATTTTACTCTGTAAATTTAATGCAAGGGCAATCACAATTCAAACAGAACTATATTGGGATTTCATCAGTCTTAGTATGTTAAAAATATATGCCTTCCTTGAAATAGAAAACATAATGATGACAATAGCACTATCTTAAGGCCAATACTGTTTTATTTTACATGCATTATCTCAATCCTCAGAACAAAGCTACATAGAGGACAATATCCATTATTGCCATTTTACAGATAAAGCAATTGAGACCAGAAATATTTGACTATTATTTAAAATGTCATAGCTAGTATAAAATGAACCAAGATGGCAGATCCCAGAGATTGTGCTCTTAAAAGTTATAACCCATAGACATAATCAATAGGGTGGTGAAGGCCTAGGGTGGAGTGCAAGGGCAGGCTAAGAGAGGTCAATTGGCGGGGGGGTGGGAGGGTGAGGGGAAAGGGACATACATAATATTTTCAACAATAAGATATTTCAAAAAGAAAAAAAAGAAGTTATACTGTATATCTAAATACAGAAAGTCATATGTCTTATCAAATAATAAGTTATTCTGTCATACAGTAATTAAAACATCATGATACTGGCAAAGTAGAGAAGGTTGGAGTTGAATATATTTTAAACAGACCCCATAATATATAAAAACTATGTGAGAGATAATATTGCATGGGAATCAAGAGTCCTATGAGAACAAAAATCAGAAGTAAATTTCCCAGTATTTACTAAGCAATTAAATATTTGCTACAAAAATAATTTTATTTTGGACATTGGTGTTCAGAATTCTAATGCCAAAAAGAATAAAACTCAGCCGCCCCTGTCTTTACGTTTGCAAATCAGTACTAATTCAGTGGTGATGAATAAATTAACTCATACTGAATTCATTCTTATTAAGGCAGTGAAAATATAATTTATTTCTAATAGATGTGGTGTCTTATATTAGATATTATTTTCAAAACACAAAACAATGCTCAGGTGTAATTTTGCTTAGATAAGAATCATTTCAAATGTCCTAGAAACATATTTATATATTTTTTTCTTTTGTAGTCGGATTTTATGAGTGTAACAATTTAATTGAACAGCCTTGTTTGGCCAGTTCATTTATAAATTAAGAGGTAGTCTCCTCAATGAAGAGGACTTATTGTTGTACAATTGTAGGAGTTGGAATTGCTTATATAATTATTCTTACCAAAACTATTACCACAATGAACTAAAACTGCTGAAATTGTTTACAAGAAACCTGACTCTGTTAATAAATGTGTATACTTTAATAAAGCTGGAAAAATTTGTTTAATGTCTAAACATCCCTATCTCACTTTGAATGAAGATGATCAGGTATAATTTATTTAAACAAAGTTCTTAGTATTGAAAATGAAAATCTTTATTAACATATAGTAGAATAAATTCCCAGGAGAACAATGACTAAGGCTTTATTGTTATCATTTTTAATTATAACCATTGCTTAGAACAGTAATCTATCCTATGTAAGTGCTCAAAAACACTTGTTGAACAAATGAATGTTATAAACAGTTATTATGTATTGGGTACTTACTATTTTCCAAATGATGTGCTAGGTACTTTAAATGGATTACCTCATTTATGGCTCAAAATCACCTAATTTTGCTATTCCACAACTACAAATAAAGTTTAATCATCAGCTTTTATAGTAGCTATTTTATCTGGTGCAAGTCAATGAACCTCTTTCTCTCTTTGAGCCTCTCTCCTCATCTGTAAAATGGAGATAATAAGCTTATTTGGCCCGAGTTGTGAAAAATAATGACTAAAAAAAAACAACAAATATTTATCATGGTGCTAGACACATACTTGACAGTATATAATCACTAAATACATTTTAATGAGCTTTCAAAGTACATATTTTTCACATCTGATGACAGTCAACTAAATAGAAGTTGGACATAATTGTCCTTGCTTCAATAAGTATAAGCTTATTTCAGGTTGCTTAACTAGAAACTATGACTGTTAACTGTTTGTCAATAAACCATTCAAGATCCATTTAGAGTAGGGATATGAGTCCTGACTATTGTCTAGAAGTTGTCTTTTGGTTAAAAACAATAGAATATCATTAGAAAGACTTTTGGTTATAAGTCATTGGCTTGAAAAAAACAAAACAAGAAAATAAGAAATGAAGCAGAGACAATTAAGTATCATCTTCAGAAAATCTGCACAACCAACATTCTCAGTGTTCTAGAGAACAATGTGATAGGAAAGTACAAGATCAAAGAGGACTGTGGATAAAAATCAGTACAGAGGAACAAGGTGCTGATATAAAGAGGTTTTAGAAATACCACAAGCAATTTATTTTACATGTATTTCCTTTTGTCAAAGTACATAACATTGTCTAGATAGTCTAAACACATTATTTTGATAAGAACAATATGCAAGATTCTAACTGATAATGTATCATGTATTTTCATATTCTAAGAAATATATGTAAAATAATGGTGAGTTGTATGATTGGTTGCATTTCATGTATTTGGATGAAGCAATAAGAAATTGTATATAACACAACTCAAAACTATTTTTCCCTCCAGGAACAAAAATGTATGACTAACTGGTACCTCTTACAACAATTGCATAGTGATGACATTAGCACCTTTCAGGGGACTTTTCTCAAAGCTGCATGTGTGTTAAGCAACTGTTTATGTTATAAATATTGCCAGAAGATCTAAAAATGTTTGAGTATGTGTGAAAGTTCTTTAAATTCTCCCCCCATATCAAATATGCATTCTTAATAAAACAAATATGTGTTGATATCATGTTCCAAGCCCTGTAAGAAACTGAGATTTCAATGGTGAGCAATAAATGACATTTTTCTGCCTCATAGCACTTGAAATTTAAAGCCCCATGGAGAACACTGATTTCTGAGGTATATGCAAATCAAGGTATATGCAAAGAAGATATTCCTAAAGAAGAGATATTTAGGTGGAGATCTCAGAAGAATCAAATGATTCTAACTCTGTGAATAGGGTATAGGGGATCATTCTAGATGTTCATGTTAATAGTCTTACTCTATTGGCCATTGTGACAATTTTGTTATACAATGCATGTGCTTTGATCAGCTTACTCAGTACATATTAGCTATTTGTATTCATCTACTTATACCATTTTTCTTCTTCTTCTAATTACTATTATTAGCAGAAATAGCAACATGATAAAAAGTTCTGATGTCATGAGAGATTGTGTCTAATAAAAGAGTCTCAAAGAGCAGTATAACTCCAGTGGAAAGAGAAAATGGGAAATTGTGTAAGATGGATCCAGAAATAGGTTGAAGTCAATCCAGCCAGGGCTTTGTCTGCTATGCTGTTTTCTTTTATCTGGAAAGGTTTCAAAAGAGAGAGTGAAAATAAACTGATTATATTTGAATTTATATAAGATGACTCCTGCTCCAATGAGTCACAGCGGTTGCAGGGGGTCAGACTGGATGCAGATCCATCAGTTAGATATCTTGGTAGTTGTCCAAGTAAATAAATAAATAAATAAATAAATAACACAAAGATGTCATGGAAGATACAGCATCTATATGGGGCTCAATAAACAACTGATTATTTTTTCATATTTTGAAAATAGAGATGGGTGAGTGATGGGGGACATAGCTATTTTTATTAAAGTGGGTACTTATGCTAATAAAAGGGTAATATGCTAATTAGACCAAGAGATCTTCTGGGAGACCTTCTGGATGTCCTTCCAGACAAAGCCATGGTGGTGGGGCCAAGGCCGAGATGGTTAGGGGCAAGCAGGCCAGCAGGAGGGGCCAGTTGGGGGGTACGCAGGCAAGCAGTGGGGGGTAATTGGGGGTGATCAGGCTGGCAGGGGGGATAGTTGGGGGAAAGCAGGCTAGTAGGGGGGTAGTTTGGAGCTATCAGGTCAGCAGGGAGGGCAGTTGGGGGTGGGCAGGCCAGCAGGCAGAATGGTTAGGGGCAATCAGATGGGCAAGCAGATGAGGGGTTAGAAGCCAGCAATCTTGGATTGCGAGAGGGATGTCCAGTTGCTGTTTTAGGTTGGATCCCTATAGGATGTCCAACTGCCAGTTTAGGCCTGATCCAGGCATTTGAACATCCCCCGTGTACAAATTGCACACACCAGGCCACTAAGTTATAAATAAAATTCTTGTAATCCCAGAAGCAACATATACTTGAACTAAATGTATAAGTTTAAATGTCTTTATCAATTTCTGACACTCAATAAGAGTGCTACTTAGTTATTATTTTAATAATTACTACTACATGAGCTTAATGAGATCCTGAGATATGAAATGTATAACATGTGAAACATTCCAAGTTCCATGGAAGAAAAACATGTAATATAAATGTAAACGTATTTCAGAGACATAGCTGTGTCTTGTAATATTTTATATAAGACATACTAGCTTTGCAGATGTAGACATTTGATATGAAGTTGTTGACTGATTCATTTATAAATTAAATGTCTTCACCAATATGATCCATAACTCCAGCAGTATCAGGCAACAGTGCATTAACAATAAAACTCTTACTTAGTTTGAATCCTAAGAAAAAATATAGCAAGTAGGTGGAAGAAAAGGAAGAGACTCATGGAGAGGAGCAGTCTAATCAGATCTAAGTCAGATCCTATGAGTTTAGTTTAAAGAAATTAAATTAAATGCCTGTGAAGTTCTTTAAAACAGGTAAATAAAAGCTAATTAGATATTTCTCAAATAAGGTTGATACAGCAAGATTTGAGAATCTTTATTAAGGTGATAATTAAGAATTAAATGTATTTCTTATTACTATAATACCCAATCATTTGAACAACATTTATACTGCAGTTTGATGCTACTGGATAGACACAACATATTGTCTGCCTTCAGGAGACATGGATCATGTGGGTACACACAAAACAAGTCACATAGTCACAAAGTTCCCAGGAGACCATTTACTCAACAAATGTAACCTTTATACTTTCAGAAAAAAAAATCATAATTTCTGAAGTTAAATCTTTCGTTGTAGTGATATATTTGTTTGTTTTTATGTATGTATATGTTTCATTTTATTATGTTACTAGAGGCCGGATGCACAAATTTGTGCATGAGTGGGGTTTCTCGATTTGGCCTATGAATAGGGCCTATCTGGGTGTCTCGCCCAGTCCCTATCAGGGAAATCAGAGCCAGCAGTCCAGGAGGGAGGGACCGTGGGAGGTAGACCTGCTATAGGAAGTTGACCTGCTATGAGAGGTTGGCTGTGGGAATGCACTGACCACCAGGGGCAGCTCCTGCATTGAGAGTCTGCACCCTGATGGTCAGTGCATGTCATAGTGACTAGTTATTCAGTCATTCAGTCCTAATAGCTGCTTAAGCATATATATATATATATTTCTAATAAAGAACTATGTAGAAGGATGACTCTAGACTTACAAGTTGACTATTTCAGGGATGGGAGCAGATATAAAGAGATATAACAAAGGCATATGATATTTTTATATAGATAATTCTCTGTATGTATTATTTCACTTCATACAATTATCATATATTGATGTTATAATTTGCAAGACATCAAATAAAGTTAAAAAATGTAATACTCTTTCAATACTGATTTCAGCCAAACATGATAATCACTAGACTACAAATAGGAGTGTCTATCGACTGATTATTGACAACTTCTTCAATAAGTTACTTAAATATCTAACTTTCTATCTGTTAAATACTAGAAAAGTAAATCAGTTTCACTAACCTTCATGTCATGCCATTTACCTCTATTACCCTATTTAAGAGTGTTTAAATATGTTAAAATGCACAGCATATGCACCTGATCTCTCTCTCTCTCTCTCTCTCCTGTCTTCCCTTTCTCTTTCTCTCTCTCTTACACACACACACACACACACACACACACACACACAGATGATAAGCCAAAATAGGTCAATTCCTAACTGAGTTATGCTTAGAAAAGTTGTGCAGTTATTTTCAGGCACTGATTTTTTTTTAAGCCTCAAACATCTTCTTTAAGAAACTTGAGTATGATTAGGCCCATGGATGTTAGTGCCTAGTACCCAGATTCAACAGATGTCAGGGTTGCTTAACATCTGCAGGGCTTGGACACATTCTTCAATCTCCTTAGGCCTCAATCTAAAATGGTGGTAATAGGCAGACTTGCCTCATAGGGTTATTATGCAAATCATGTGAGTCAACACATATGACACACTTATAACAACCCTTCATATCTATTTAATAAGTCTGTTTTTATCATCTTCTCTGCTTCTGTGAAACTTCTTCTCTTACTCTTGAACCTGGCATGATTCTTCTACCACTCAGGCAGCAAATCTCTAGCGTATTTTAAACTCTACCTTCTTTCCTTTTTCCCATTTTTTTTATTCATGTATTCTTGTAATCTTCAAATGATATCTGAATCTCTAGATGGAGGTGTAATGCAGCAAAGTATACTGTTTTCCTAAGCATCAATAAAGCACATCTGGAAGTAACTTTAATAAGTTCAGGAAATGAATGCTTAATCTTATACCCAAAATAAAATAGCATTTGTCCCAGTTACAATAAATTTGACATCCCTTGATTTCAAAAATTTTAAAGGGTTTTCATAAGTAAACCATCTTGATTCTCAACTTCTTGGTTCTACTACTGCAAGCTGTTTAACTCAGGTATTTAATCTCTCAGTTTCTTTACCTGTAAACCAGTGAGAAAAATTGTATGTTTTGCATGGGTTGTTGTGAGAATAAAATAAAATATGCAAAGTATTCCAAACAGTTTCTGGCTCATGTAAGCAGTCCGTAATGATTAGTTATTAATATTACCAGTAATACTATTAATTTTATTTTACCAAATGATATATTACCAAGCAAAACATGGGTGACATGACATATGAATTCTTTTTGGATATGGTTGAAAACTGTTATGCAATATAATGTAAGCAGTTTCAAAACAGCAGCATCATATAATTTTTATAGGCAGCATAGATCAATAGTTTACTAAATATAATACTCAGCACATAATAATCAATACATAGATTTATTTAAATGAATAAAATGTTATGTTTCCTCTATAGAAAGTTTTCATAACCTTGATATTTCTGATATATATTATCAGTGCCCAGGTTCAATTGCCATCTTGGTTGGGTCATATAATCCATTTTTGTGGGAGGTTTTCCTTCATGTTGTAGGCTATTTAGGAACATTCCTTAGTCTCTCTCTGCTAGATGCCAGTTGCATATCACCTATACCACTTGTAACAATGTCTCCAGACATTTCCAAAGAGCTCCTGGTAGACAAAATTAGCTCAAAACTGCTCTACATTGATCTGCAGTGATGACAGTATTAGCTAATCATTGACATCAAGTACAATATATAACATATTGAAAATTAAATTTATAAAAAGCTTTAGATCATTCTTATGACTAACCCATTAGTAATGTACAATAATTAGCCCCTTGAAGGGTTTAACCTGGTCTATGTCCAACGTGAACTCACAACTTTTTAGTTTCATTAAGACTTAACATCAACCATAGTGGTTTTCCTCTTTCCTTTAATTGATTTAAGCAAGAGTCAGAATTTGGAGTTTACCCACAACAAGACAGATAGCACTGCAAACATGGATACTGTAAAATCACAATAACTTTGTTATGTGAACAAGAGCATTTTTCTCTGTAAAAAAATACCCTACCAATCTCTGTAACCCAGATTTGGTAAAAAGAAAACAAAACAAAAAACTGCTACTATCCTCTACAAGCATAAAAAAAGAGCAATGAGAAAAATAGCATAGGCTTCAGGGATTGATAAAGGAACAATTATGGAAACATATTTGGGAATGAAATCAAAACTTTTTCAATGAATCAAAGAAGTATTTGGGATTTAATTTTACAGTTTCCAAAGTATGAATCAAAACAATTACAAAATAAAGGTAAGAGAAGATACATAAATTTAGGATGAAAAAGAATGTTTTAAACACGATGCCAGTGATAGAAACCATAATGAATGGGAATCTTATTTTATACAATGTGCTTTAATATATGCATATATATGTGGATATTTCTGGAAGAAGAGTGACATTTTTCATTAAGTTCTCTAATACTTTAATAACTCCATGTATACTATACTGTATCATTAATATTTGCTATAGTCTGTTCTATAATAATACATTTTTTTAAATGCAAATTTGTTTCAAGGCAATTTATTCAAGGCATTTATATATATGATATACGAAAATATATCTATATTCTTATAGATATTTTTGCATGTCTAAAAATGTAAATATATTTTCTTATGCACAATTTTATTTGCATGAACAATAGGTGAAGACAGAAAACTGTACCCACCTAAATGGAGCCTGGAAAAAAACACACTTAATAGGTCTATTAGCTATCTCAATTCACTTTGTTATCAAACATGCCCTTCATATCTGTGTTCCATTTCAATAACTCCTTCTATTACTGTATAATATCTCCAAACTCTAATAATTCTAAAGTCCACTTCTATAAGTAGAACTTAGGTATTTTTCAAGATTATATGCCATATTTATTGTGCCATTTTTATATTTCTTTTTTTAAATATATTTTATTGATTTTTTACAGAGAGGAAGGGAGAGGAATAGAGGAGAGCTAGAAACATCGATGAGAGAGAAACACCGATCAGCTGCCTCTTGCACACCTCCTACTGGTGGATGTGCTCACAACTAAGCTACATGCCCTTGACTGGAATCAAACCTGGGGCCTTTCAATCTGCTGGCAGACACTCTATCCACTGAGCCAAACTGGTCAGGGCCATTTCTATATTTCTTAACCATTCAATACATATAAAACTGGGCCACACTTTGATTAGGTTTCTAAGATTTTCTTAAAATGTCACTGGTGGAATTTTGAGTGCTGCACCCTGACTCCATTTCCCCACAAGTGCTGTGCATTTCATTGCAAAATTTTGCATATTGGCATTGTTTTCTAAGAATACATATGTGAAGTAATAGAAGACCCAACTGTAGTTTAATGATGCCGGTGGATATTTCTACTGCTCTCAGATTTAGCTGCCTTGCAAAACATTGTTGTAAATAATGTTGCATGTTGAAATTTTAGCATTGAATGGTACAATTCAGTTCTGAAACATTTCCCTTTTTATAGAAGCAAAGAAGACATTGTTTTTTTTTAAAAGAGCAGGTTATATGATAAAAACATAAGAGAAACGGTAAAAGAAAGAAAGAAAGAAAAAGAAAGAAAGAAAGAAAGAAAGAAAGGAAGGAAGGAAGGAAGGAAGGAAGGAAGGAAGGAAGGAAGGAAGGAAGGAAGGAAGGAAGAGAGGTAACAAATTATGAAACTGTTCCCTTTCCTTAATCATTTTATAATTCCTTATCCACTCTCCAAGGGCTAGAAAGTAGGACGAGTGCTATATTACAAGGAAGGTGGCATTAGCTCTTTTGTCACTGTCAGTAAGATTTTGCATAAGAATCAGCTACTGAGATGTGGATGGCTCAGCATGTCCTGACCTCCTGTATCACACAGTGATATAAGTACAGACACCCTCAACTGATTGGCAAAGCCTGAGCCTATCTGGCTTCCGGTATAGATCAGCACTTTACTACAGTGATGAAAATATCACTCCTAAGTTACATTGTATCTTCTTTAGCCTCATCTTTAAATTATTATTTTGTTTACAATAATAGTAACCAGATCCCTAGGGGGAAAGAGTTTACAATTTGCCTTTGTATCATCCTAATTGTGTTATCAAGAAATAACAATAATTTTTCAAGCAACGATGTTCATCTCTGCAGCTTAGATATTAAAGTTACTGATGTCTTCTATTTGGAAAAGAACTGGGGAAGGAGTCCATACACATGATATTACTCTCTTCCTTTTTTAGATTCTTTTTTCTCATAGGGAAAAAAAGGAAATTATTGCATTCATATGTGAATCTAAGTAACAAAATCAATTGATGAATGGAGTGGATCCAGAGACATGGAAACGTAGAACAGAGTGCAGAATCTTAGAGGGAAGGTGGCAGGGGAGGGGGAGAGCAGGGAGGTAGGAGGTAATCAACCAAAGACCTTGTAAACACTGAGTCCAAAGAGTAAAGAGAAATAAAAATTGGGGAGGAAGAGGAAGCAGTCACTTTCTTCTATTCCTAGTTCCTCGTTAATAAAAGAGTAACTTGGCTGACATGTGAAAGCAACACAGGTGCCCATCAATAAAAGAATGGATAAATAAAATATGATACACACACACATACAGTGAAATGTTACTCAACAATAAATAAGAGTGAAAGCTTGCCATTTGAGACAACTTAGAGTATATTATGCTAAGTAAAATAAGTCAGATGAAGAAAAACAAAAACCATATGATTTCACTCATATGTGGAATCTAAAAGAAAGAAAGAAAAAACCCACAAAAATAAATTAATAAATAAAACAAATAGACTCACAGATACGGAGAACAAACATTTGTTCTCTGGAGAGTGGAATGGGTGATGGGTAAAAAAAAAAGGAGAAGAGGAATCTAAGTACAAATGTCCAGGCTAAAAGAAAAAAGTGGTGGAAATGTCATTCAACAGCATAGGGAAATGAGTCAATATTATTATATAACTGTATGGTGACAGATGGTTACTAGACTTATTGTGGTAATCACATCACATGAAATAGAAATGTTGAGCCACTCTGTTTCTACCTGAAACAATATAACACTGTATGTCAACTACACTTTAATAAAGAGAAATACTTAGAAACAAAATGTGGGCTGTTTATAGTAGTAATTAGAATCTCTGCGTGTCAGTCATCACATGTTTTAAAGAATTACAATAAAACCAGAGTTGTAGAAACTTAGATTATGTTCAGGGAATGGATATTTATCAATTTTGCTTCTTGTTCGTTTGCTTTTTCAGAATATTGGACCAGTTTTTTCTGTTTAAGAACTAACCCATCTCAGGAGGCAAAGCACTCCATCTACAGAAGCTAAAACTGTCAGCTCATTTTCCAGCCTCCTGTATTACTCAAGGGCAATCCTCTTACCTAGACTCAGACCACTAGAGGTACCCTCTACAGATTTGGAATCAGAATACCGTGAGATAAAGCAGCAGGGACTATACAGAATTCATGGTGAAAAGAGGGAGCTACTGGCAGCAGCTATGTCTAGTTCCCAGAAACAGCAGTTCCTGTGGCCACTGTGCTGTGTAGGTGGAGTCAGCACCTCCAACTTCAGCTTCAGGTGCCCAATGAGTGCGACTATAGTGTAACTTCACTGGGTCATTTCCTTTGACATAAATTTGGACACCAGTACTAGCTACGTCACCTCAAATCCAGCTCTCCAGCTCCACCGATAATGAATTCTGCTCTTACTTAAATCAACCAGTTTCTCTTGCCTTTGTCAATAAACCTTAACTGATTCAGCATGCTGAAGACTTAAGCAATACCAGGCCTGTACTTATAGTAAATATAATATCCAAGAAGTCGGAAATTATGTTCAACTTATTCAATGTTACATTTCTAGCACCTCACTCAGGTTAGCAGATAGCAGGCACTTAATAAATATTTACAGGATGAAATTTCATATTATTATCATATCAAAAATAATTGTCAAATAAAAATTTAGTCATAAAAAATGTAGTCATTGAAATAATTTTTAAAGATTAATGTATTTTGATAGTATCTGACACTACTTGGTAGCTTAATTTATGCTTTAAAGAGACATGGTTTAACATATTTATTACCACCACTACTGGCCCATCCTCAACACACACATACACACACACACACACACACACACACACACACACTCCTCAGCATAAGATACAAAATTACAGGGACATAATATGCTATATTTTGTTCCTTTTTTACTAACCAGATATACTTTCCAACTGCCGTCTACCAGTATGGAACTTAAATAGAAATTTTTAACTTAACATGGGAAGGGAGGGCTTTATACAATATTTGCTTCTGTTTTAAACCCAATATTTTCTTAAAATAAAGCTAAATAAAGAAAATAGCCAAGAGTGTTTATTCTTCATCTAAGTGCTGATAATCAGCCTTGTGACTGACCTGGACATTTAGAAACTGGGGAAAAAATCATGTCTTTTTATGTAAGCAGAAATCATGTTTAACAGGAGTCTCCATTTACTATTTATGCCCCACTTCATCTCCAAATTGCAGAGTTTAAACAAAGAATTTGATTCCTCTTCTTCCAAGTACAACTACATCTGGTCACATATTAAACACTTGCTATTTTTATCTCCTTAGTTCCATTTTTACTATAGATATTCTAGCTGAAGTACTTATCACCTTACATCTTTAGACAATTATAATATTCTGATTTTTATTTTCAGTTCCAACAGACGGGTGGCCTGTCTATTATATATGTTTCTACATATTAAATCCTAAAAATACTACTTCCCCACATTACTCCCCTGCTGAAAAGGTTTTCTGACTTTTTATTACCTACCTTTTAATTTTTAAATGCACTTAGCATTCAAAGATCTCCACAATCTAAGTAAAGATAACTTTCTAATTTATTTTTATATACTATACATATATACTTTATAATCATCAAAATAGTTCGTGTACTCTTCTATAAAATTTCTTTAGAGAAGATCAAATTTACATTTGCAAGTCTTATTCTCCAATTCCAATCTATTTTTTAAAGCCTTATCTATATTACTCATGGACACAGACAACAGTATGTTCATTACCAGGAGGGAATAGAGGGAGGTAGAAGAGAGTATAAGGGAGATAAATGGTGATGGAAAGAGACTTGATTTGGGATGATAAACACACAATACAATATACAGATGATATACTGTACAATTGTATACCTGAAATATATATAATTTAATTAACCAATGTCACCTCAATCAATTCAATTAAAAAGGCTTATCTAAAGATGATCTCTTCTTGAAGTCATCTGTTTTATGAATGTCTAGCTTTTTCAATGTAGCCCATGTCAGATAGCATTGTTAGCATCCAGTCTTCTTTAACAAGTGATAAAACATTGCATTTTATATTTTTCTAATTTCCCATATCACCTAACCCTGCTCAATGCCTATAAGAAGCAATCAATAAATATCTATTGATTGATTTTGAGATGCAGAATACAACATCAGATGTGGTGCATTTTTATATTATCTTGCACTTGGGGATAACACATCTTAAACTTGCTCATTCTTTTATTGGTAATTTTAAGTTTTTTACAGAAGTTAGAGAATGAAGCCTGTATATTTCTCTATTTAAATGTTCATTTAAAAACATTGTTTCCTAAAGCCTACTAGGTACTAATCCAAGCACCAATAATGAACTAAGAGCAAGCTATTCTACTCATAGCTATTGCTTTGAACTAGCACACCATCAGTAGATGTTAGATAGTGATAACTACTTTAAATACAATCCACAGGATTTCAGTAAGAGGGAGAGACCACTTAAGGTTCAAAAGTCCGTGAATGTGATGACTGAACAGCAACAGGAATAATGAGAAAGAGCTGGTGAAAAACTCCAGGCAAAGGGGTCTGTAAAAAGTCCAAAGGTTTTTAATTAACAATAAATTTGAGATGTTTAAAGGTAAAAGTCCTTTATCAGATAAAAGGCTTTTCTTTATAAGGAATGATAGAGTATGAGGGAGAAGGCAAGCAGGAAGTTGAGTTAGAGAGCAAGATATGTAGGTTATCCTTGCAGATTGCTAGGAGGAGTTCAGGTTTGTTTGGTTGTTTTTTTTAAACAGAACTCTCTATATAATATTTTTAATATATTGTATTGATTTTTTACAGAGAAGAAAGGAGAGTAATAGAGAATTAGAAACATTGATGAGAGAGAAACATCAATCAGCTGCCTTCTTCACACTCCCCGCTAGGAATGTGTTTGCAACAAAGGTACATGCTCCTGACTGAAATCAAACCTGGGACCCTTCAGTCCATAGGCCAAAGCTCTATCCACTGAGCCAAATGGGTTAAAGCTTAGGTTTTAATTTAAATGCAGTTGAAAGCCACCAAAAGGTTTTAATCAGAAGCTGATATGATTATGGTTTAAATTTTTATTTCTCAGTTATGGCTTGTTCAATATAAAAACAGAAAAAGGAAGTCCATTTAGGAAGTTATTATAATGTTCCATGTAGCATGGAGTAGGATGCCAGCAGCAGAGTTCTGAAGATACTGACAAACTCAGAATATATGAGAGTGGTACAATCCAAAATATCCTGATGGATTGAATATTGCAGTAAAAGAAAAAAACCTGAAATCAAGAAAAGCAAAGGTTCAATTACTTAGTGAGAACTTTGCATTTAAGTCTAAGAGAGATAAGAACATTTGGAGAGGTTGAGATGAATGCGTCATGAACTCATTGCAATGATCTTCCTAATGAACAGATTCTGTAAATGTGAGGGGAAATTAAAGATAGTATGATTTAAACTGCAATAGTAACAATAGTGTGAAATCCTTTAAAAATTTTTGCACTATATATGTCTGCTAAGTCTAAACAGGTAAAAGTTCTTGAGCAGAAATAAGTAGAGAGGAAAGTAAGAGTTTAGATGAGAAAGGGGCTGTGTATCACTTCTTGATGGTTATCAAATTCACTTCTCTTTATTTCAGAACTAAAAAAAAAAAGCATGAATTGGGGTAATACTATCTATCCAAAGTAATAAAACAATGCATGACTATCACACTTAAAGCAAAGGCTCATGATAGACTAAATTGATCACAAATAAAAGGAAATATGAAGTTGATACTGGATGGCCTCAAAAAGCAATGAGAGTAGAAAGATGGAAGGAAGAGGGTTTCCAGTAATTTAACAGATCACACTGGGAGGCAGAGGAATATGTTATCAAGGGAAACCAGATGAACAAGTGATGTGTGCATTGACACAGGGCCCCAAGCTCAGAAGGGCACTGCCATTGATTTAATGTTCTGCTGTCATTGTCTTGATGGTTTTAATTATTTTTAAACAAGGACTTTGTGTTTTCATTTTGAACTGCCTTCTACAGCTCATGTATCTTGCCAGAGAGTCATATGCAATAATAGAAAGTGATATTGGGGAAGAGTTAACAGTAACTAAAATTATCCAAGATCTTATTACTTAATTCAGTATACTATGGCCACTGGAAGAGTTAAGATTTATATTTTCACCTTCCAAGTCTATATTCAGTGTACTTTTTAAAAAATTAACTGCTTCTTATTGCCTCCACCAAATCTATTGATTATTTGGTTATGATATTATAAAAGATTTTTTATACAAATACTCTATGCATATTTGAAAATAATTTAAAAATAATAGGAGAAAAATTTTGATATAGAATTACTAATCCAAAGTTACTGCTAATATTATTTAAATTAAACACCCATATTTTTATAATTTTTGATATGTCAAAATAGACATACACTGAGTGGCCAGATTATTATGATCTCTGAACTCATAATAATCTGGTGGCTATTCATTAATTATTTTTGACATATTATATATATATATATATATATATATATAATTCATGCATGGATGGGATTCAGCCAGCCTGATCATGGGGAGGGGACATGGGCAGTTGGCCAGCCTTCCTGTTGTTTGAACTCCTGGTTGAGGGGACAATTTGTGTATTAGCCTTTTATTATATAGGATGTACTCAGAGATCATAATAATCTGGCCATTCAGTGTATATTAATATATTACACTAAGATTTTATCATTTTTTTAAACTTTTTATTTTTATTTTTTTGCAAATGCTCATTCTAAGATATTGATTAGAAGGATTCATTGTGGTCTGCCTTAACTCTAGATTACACACTTGATCTTTGCACAATAATGATTATTGCTATTGAGTAATAATCTTTTAGCCTGGAATTTTATTTTTCTTGATAAAAATCTTTCAATCTACAGTAATATTACCTATAGCATTTCTTTGGTTTGACTATATATTTTTCTTATCTTTTTGTTGTTGATGTTTCTACTTTGTTTTGTTTTGGGTCTCTACTGCAAAGGCATATTACTAAGTTATCTTCCTATATATTCTTCAACCTCCTCACATTTCTCTTGGTAGCCTTTCATTTATACTTTTATAATTTCATTTACCTTTTGCTTTCCATTGTTTTCTTCCTCTTAGCTTCTACAATGCTGGCCAAGTGTATGCAACATTTCTACTCTCCAGATTAATTTCTTTCATGCTTTATCTATTTAGCATCTGCTTATCTCTTGTATTTCAATGGAAAGTCACTTTAAATACTCCACATAACAGAGACCCTCCCCTGTTATCTACTCTCATAACTCCTCATACCTCTTTATATTTTAAAATTACATATTGCATGATTGTTACAGGAGACTGGGACCATAATTGGTAAATTATTCTAAAAGTTCTATTAAAGCAAGAATTTATAAAATAACCCAAGCAAGTCCTTTCTGGTTTTAAAATCATTTTTAAAATTTAAACCTAGTTTTATCTATTTCTGATGAAGATCCCTTTTTATTTTTTTAAAGTAGAGCAGATACTTACACACAGTAGGCAGGGAATCTGCAAGCAGAACTGCTTTCTTATTACTTTTTCCAATCAGGGAGAGTGGTTCTATCCACAGCTAATTCTATATAACAGTGATTGTCAGTGATTTTTTCCTTACACATTTCTGAAGTCACTCAAGTTAGTTTTCATAAAATAAACAGCTCTCAAAATTTATCCTCTATTTCATCAAGTTGCACCATTACAGAACAAGCACAGTGTGGAAACACGTTTGGGAATGAACTCAACAGATTTTAGTTAAGCATAAAATACAACTGATTGCAGCAGAAATTTTCTGTGTTTTCTGAATTGCACCTGCTCAGAATGCTAAGGACTTATCGAGTTAAGGCCATGGAGACAAGGGGTTTCTGGTTTTGTTTTTGTGTTTCAATCTTGCTAATGATTTAAATTGAGAAGGGTTAGGATAGCTAGACCAATAATTAAGTCAGAAAGCATTTTTGTTTTGCTCAGTAATGTACCAGTAGCACCTAGGTTAAAATCAGACACATAGATGATACTGCATAAATATTTGTTAAATAAATGACGTGTTTTTTCTGTTTTACTCTAAAAAGCTCCAGGCACTTGTGGGTTTTTTTTTTTAATAACCTACAGTTTTATGCAATCTTGAGCATAGAGACCACAGAGATTATTATATCATATTTTCAAAAGAGTACTGTTAATATTTGAATGTTTATAGATACACTAGAGCCCTGGTGTATGAAATTTGTGCATAGGGGGAGGTATGTCCCTCAGCCTAGCTTGCACTCTCTCCAAACTGGCATCCCTTGAGGGATGTCTGAGTGCCCATTTAGGCCCAGTCCAGCTGGGATCAGCCTAAATGGGCAGTTGGACATCCCTCTCACAATCCAAGACTGTTGGTTGCCAACTGCTTGCCTTCCTAATTGCCCCTAACCTTCTGCCTGCCAGCCTGATCATTCCCTACCACGCCCCTGCCAGCCTGATTGATGCCTAACTGCTCCCCTGTCAACCTGATTGCCCCTAACTGCCCTCTCCTGTAGGCCTGGTACTCTACAACTGCTCTCCCCTGCAGGCCTGGGTCCCCCTAACTGCCCTTCCCTGCAAGCCCGGTTGCTCCCAACTTCCCTCCTTTGCCAGCCTGGTCACCCCTAAATGCCCTCCCCTGAAGGTTTGATCATCCCCAACTGCCCTCTCTTGCAGGCTTGGTCCCTCCCAACTGCCCTCTCCTCTGGCTATCTTGTGATGGCCTACTTGTGTCCACATGGGGGCCACCATCTTTGACCAAATGGGGTCAGCCATCTTGTGTTTTGGAGTGATGGTCATTTGCATATCATTCTTTTATTAGATAGGATATTCTTCTTTTATTAGTGACTTTTATATTGTTTTAAACTATCTCAATACCAATCCAAATTTAAAATAAGAGAAGATCGAACTCAAGGTCAGAAACGTTTTTTATATATTTAACTTTTCCCTCTAAGTTTACCTGTTGTTCAAAATCTGACTGGCCTTGTATGTATAGCAGACTTTGTACAAGAGGCTTTCCCCCAACACATCACAGACATCTAACTTGAAGTAGGACATATATATCTCTCCCTTTTCACTTCCATATCTCTTTCCTCCTCACTCTTTCCAAACCTCAGTCTTCTCTTCCTCCATCCTCATCTCCCCACCTCCTCCACCTTTTCTCATAGCTGCTAGTGTCTCTCTAACATCCTGTCTTTTACTACCTGGATAGTTTACACCCCATCTTATAGTTACACTTCCAATAAAATCTCTGTTACAGAATACTATCCAATATCGCTCTCCACCATTCTAGGACACTTACTTTAATGGCCTCAATCCAATATTCCTTTCCCTGTAATCCACTGATTTTATCAATTTTTTAATCCATCACCTTCATCATGATTTCTCTTCCCTTCTTACATAGCTTAGTGTTTACTCTTTATATCCAGCACATTTGTCAACATTCTTAAATCCCTTTATTCTTCCACATCAAACTCTTCTGTCAAAATACCAAAACTGGTTGTACCCAATCAGCCTAACATTGCATCAGACAATCATGAATTCTTACCAAGTGAACTCACTTTACACTTATGTCCCATATTTCAAGTGGACACTTCGTGCACTCCGCTACCACCCTAAAATACGTCTGAAAACTTCAATATTTTCCCCCACATCAAATTTCCTCTACTGGAATTGCTTAATGCTTTAGAGAGAAATGGATAAAATAAGAAGCTACTTTATTTCCCTCTTATCACATAAAACAAGAAAAAAAAATGCTTACTACTTCTTCACACAAATCCTCTTCATTCTCAAACCAAAGTACTTTAACTATGTTTTAACTGTCAGTCTTTCCCTTTGTCATCTACTTTCTATCCCTTCCTACTCCAGTTTTGTCTCCACTCCTAAATTTTCCCTTTTCTCTCCAACATCCTATGTCTCCCTCTTTCTATTAGTTTATTCTCATCTATTTACCCACAAATTCATCTATATACAATTTATATAAAATGGAAACCTCCCATGGCCTTATGTCTACATCTGCAGGAGCCTCTTTTTCCAGATTCTTAAATAAAGCTAGCACCCTTTGTCTTTTGTAAAGGTTAATATCAAGGTCAACAATGACCCCCACTGACAATGAGATCTAAAGTATATATCCTTCCTTTATCTTTTCTGCCTCTCTTATTATTTATCACAGTTATTTAAACTCCCCTACTAAAATATTTTCTTCATTATCTGAAAAATCCTATTTTCCTCCCTGAGGCATTTTGGCAAGCATTTGCTTCTTTTCTCTTGATTTATTTTGTCTAGTGTTTTGTTTATTGATGTTGTTGTTTTGTTTTAATATATATATATTGATTTCAGAAAAGAAGAGAGAGATAAAAACATCAATGATAAGAGAGAATCATTGACTGGCTGTCTCCTGCATATCCCCTACTGGGGATCAAGCCCAGCCCAATGCTCTAGCCACTGAGCCAAACTGGCTTGGACCAGTGGTTTTTTAATACTATCTCTATGCTAATTAATTTTAAACTCTATCCCTAACATTGATCATCCCCAGTGCCAGATATTTCAATATCCACCTCTCTAATGATATTTTAAATATAAAGCCATATAAAATTACTGTAGCCCCACTTCTTTCATGACAAAATATTTTTCTTCTTCAGATTTTCATATCTCAGTAAATGGGAGTTGTTTAGGTTATAATTCAACCTTGATTATTTATTTCCCCAGTTGTCCCCATTCCTCAACACACAAACCTAAAAACTCCAAGTTATGCTATAGCTCAGCATAATCTATTCCTCTATTCACAACTCTAATCCCGTCACCTTTGCTTCTCAGCAAGAGCTTCCCCACCATCCTCCCTACCTTGGTTCAGAGTCCATACAAAAGCCAGAATGATATTTTAAAATATAAATCATATATATAATATATACATACATATATATATATATATATATATATATATATATATATATATATAACACTTACTTAAAAACATCTAAACGGCACTCTATTTTCCTTAAAACACACACACACAAAACAAACAAAAAATTCTAGAACTGTAACATATACCACAACCCCTAATGTGTTCTTTCTACTCACTGATATACTCTTTCATTTTTCTCTTCTTCTATAAGTGCACTAAAGCCTTCCAACATGTTTTTATCCCCCCATGAAGCCCATTTTATTCCAGAATTAGTGCCTTGACCTTTTGGTTCTTCTGTCTAGATCAGTCTTTTCAAATATCATCACCTGCCACCTTCATCATGCCTCAGCTCAAAGGTCACTTTCTAAGAGATGCCTCTCTGGATCACCCAGCACTCCTCACACTTTTAGGTTAGAGAGCACTCTGGCTGCAGTGCCAACATGAATGCAGAGAAAGGGAGCCCAACTGGGCAACAGTTTAAAGTATCCAGGTGAGAAAAAGACCAAATTTGTATTATTAGCTTACAAGCTCAGCTTTACCGGCTTTTTAAATCCTTGCATATGTGCAATGTATTTGTACACTTCTACAGAGTGCAAAGAGTCAATAATTCTCTTCCATATTTGAGATTTGAGATCTGTCAGAGACAGGATTGATCTCTATTCAAATATTTCCAGACTGTAGAGAGCTCCTGGGAAGGCATATGGGCATTTCTTTAAATTGTCAGCTGAACACAAGGCAACAGGCAAAGCCACACCTAGGGAACACACTTTGCCAAAAAGGCAAGTGTGTTATCAGCTTGACCTTCATTTCAGCCCAGGTGTCCATAGTGGGTTTTGATATGTAAATCAAGTCAAGCACCAGGAATGCTCAGGCCTACTCAAGAATGCAAATAATCTCCTTTGTCATGACTTTTGGTGAAACTTCTTGGTATTGGGGGGTATAAAATAAACAGGCTGCATGGGCTCTGGGTCACTGTCTCTCCATCAGAAGTGGGCAGTGGTCCACCTCACCACAGCTTTTTCCTTCTGTTTTGTGTCTTATCTCTTTCTTTATTTTATTTCTCAATCCCCTGATCCTCTACTCAGGAACTAGAATCGCTCTCTAGCCATGCTGGACTCAGAAAAGAGAGAAAATAGTTACACAAGATCAGACAAGTGAACAAAGGGGAAGTTTTAGAGTTGCTCTATTTTCACTTGCCAGCGTGAAGTGGCAAGGGAGCTGTAGCCAGAAAGAGCAGAGACATAGTGCTTAACCTTTCTGCCAAATCTTTTTTTCTTTTCTTTTCTTTTTTTTTTAACTTCTCAGCACAGCAGGCATTAGCTGGGTCAGTGGCACTCTTTACAGCTGGCACTACTCTCTTCATTGGGAGCCAGCTGTAGCCCTGCCCTGCTTTACTTAAAAAGCCATCCATGCCAAATGCCCCCTGGAGGTGGCACCCTGCAGGGTCATCCCATGGAAATGACTCCAGTGTTTAGTAGAAATCTGAGGGAATAATGAGGTCAATTTGTTACTTCCCATCAACTGCTTAAAGGCTAGCCTTGGCTCCAGCTTTTGCTGATTCAAATTAAAGAATGTTAGTAGGATTCCTGGTGCAACTACTACCAAGTGGTCTTGTCTTCCTTTCAGAGACTCACTAAATGGTCGATGATTCTATTATGGTGCTCGTGACTAGAATTTATTTTATAGTAATTCTTCAATATGTTCCAAGTTGGAGTGGCTTTCTGATTTCAGTATTGATAATGGTTTTCACTTGCATGACATCACTTAGTCATTTTAGTGGAAATACAAAAAAAAATGATGCATAAAGCTTAACTGTGAACTCTGATTGCTATCTAAAATATGCATCTAACTGACCATTGAAAAGAGCAGTATTATATCCATGGGTTCATGACATCACACCTTTTGGTTCTTTCCTTGCTCTGATATGACATCATCTATGCACATCGTTTTAAGTTTATAATACAAACTCTGGAAATTTTTTTTTAATCTGGAATTTATCACAACCTGTTAGTTTTATTTGTTCAAACAGTTCAGATATTTACTTCAAATATCAGTATTCAAAATAGAATAATAAACTTGCCATTCCAAAATATTTCTAAAGAAACTATCTATATATATAAAAGCCTGAGTGACTGGCCCATGTCTGGTAGCTATGATCTGCACTAACCATCAAAGGGCAGATGCTCAGCGCAGGAATAGAAATTACCGGCATGGAAAATGGAACAGACTGATCAGTCTCAGAGTAAAGCAGGGAGGAGGGAGAGTGGGGAAAGATTAACCAAAGATCTTATATGCATACTAGAGGCCTGGTGCATGGATTTCTGCACCAGTGGGGTCCCTCAGCCTGGCTTGTGGGGATTGGGCCAAAATCAGGGGTCCCAGATTGCAAAAGGGCATGAATCCATGCACTGAGCTTTTAGTTTTACATATTCATGAAAAATGTGAATAATTTCAAGGAAAAAAGAGTGACACAAAAAATGGTGATTATTTTAGTTGTAACTAAAACCCAATATATTAAAGTTAGGATTATGTTTTCTATGTTTTTATATATAAACACACACACACACACACACACACACACACACACACACACACACACATATCACCGGTGACTGACACTATACTTTCTATCCTAAAGACAAAACAGGCAGGCGCTTAATGTGTTAAGTGTGTTCCTATGAAAAATACTTTAAAAGATCTTAATAAAATACAAATTCAGCCTAGCCAGTGTTGCTCAGTGCTTGACATTAGCCCATTCACCAAGAGATCATTGGTTCTATTCCTAGTCCAAGTTGTGGACTTGATTCCCAGTGGGGGATGTGTGTAGGAGGCAAAGGATTGATGATTCTCTCTCTCATTGATGTTTCTTTATCTCTCTCCCTCTACCTTCCTCTTTCTGAAATCAATAAAAACATCTTAAAAAATACAAATTCAGATTAAAAAAGTAAGATTCAGCACTTGATTATCCCGCACCCTCACACAGTTCCCACTATAGAGTAATTCTGTAAAATATTGATTCCTTACAAACATTATATAGTGGCATCCATGACATTTTAATAAACCACTCATATTAAACACATTTAATGCCATGCCTAGTTGAGGTGCCAGTGAAATATGTTTCAGTAAAACAAGGGACATAGGAGTGAATTTGTTTTTCATGGCACACTTAAGGCTTTATACTCTTAGTATATAAATTGATTTTGCTTAAAAAAACTTGGCTCCTGAATAATCATTTATGCTGATGGAATCTCAAATGCTCATGAGTTAATCTTGCCTTTAGCAATGGGTTTCTGACTTGTATTATGCTTTCACACATAATTCTTCTTATTACAATGACCATCTCATCAAGTCCCAATCTTACAATCATGATGAAAAATGATAATCCTCAAATTACTACATTTTTCTTTTCATTTGAGTGATCTAATTGAAAGAATTTCACATCTATATTCTTCATGGATACACTGGAGAATATACAAAACATATAGAGAGCTGACTAAATACCTAAATATCTCTATAGCTGCTGAACAACACTCATTTTCTGTACATTTAACATATTAATTCCCTGATAGGCCCCACAATCAAGCTAACCTATGCTGCTGTCCATATCAGAAACGAGCTTTATTTTTTCTTGTATTTTAAAACATATTATTAATCAAATTTACTTATGTGTTGTGGAAGTAGTATGGCTGCTGGATTAAGACAAAGCTGAATGTGCACTTTTGTCAAGATGTATGCTTTCAGTCAAGTTCTTTAGGAGCTTTCTGTTATCAGTAAGAGAAAAGCCATTATAGCTACTTGTCTGAACATCATGATAACAAATTTCTTTTGCATGTCCATTTGTCCCAGGCAATAAATATGTTTTTTTCCTAGGTGGTTTATTTCTTGTGTTCATTTTAGCAAATCTTGACAACCATTAAAAAATTTACTTTAAACCTGGATGGTGTGGGTCAGTGGTTGAGCATTGACCCATGAACCAGGAGGTCACGATTCGATTCCTGGTCAGGGCACATGCCTAGGTTACAGGTTCCATCCCTGGGTTGTGGGCTCAATTTCCAGTGTGGGGTGTGCTGGAGACAGCTGGTCAATGATTCTCTCTCATCAATGATGTTTCTATCTGTCTCACCAGAAACTCCCTTCCTCTCTGAAATCAATAAAAATATGTTTAAAAAAATGGTTTAAAATTATGGTTTATATAGCTCATTTATAAAAATAATTATTCACATGCAGTAAAACAATGGTTCATGAAAACTTTGTTTTTGAAGGATATATGATTATCTTAGATGTCTGCTTGGAAAAATTAAAATACTTTAATTGACTTGTTGGTTAAAGAATGCATTTCACATTTCTTAGAACAATTGTTTGGAGCACCAGGAAAGAGCATTGCTATGAAAGCCCATAGTAATTTAGATGGGCCAATAACCTCCGATAAAGCAGTTGCACTCTAGTAATTATCATGACAGTGAGAATTCCAACCCATTCCCCTGCATTCTACCAAGTCCTACTTCCCTTAAAGTAATGCTTTTATCTCATTTAATTTTAGAAAAGAAATGTAGACTAAATTTTAGAGCATTTAAAAATTATAAAGAAATTATTGAAAGAAAACTTTTTTCAACCCAGAATCAATCATTTTAATTAACCTTTAATGTATTTGAATTTCTTTTCTTTCTTTTTTTTTATTTTTGAAATTCAATGTATTCTTACATACATGCACAACAGAGTTGTATTTGCTGATTTTGAAGGTTTCCCCCCTACCCTCTGACTTAGAATTTACTCTACTTATTTCACAAAACATGAAAATATATGAGAATACATTACAAATCACCCAGAGGTATCCACTGTTACCATGGATTTTATTTTCTTCTTATTGTACGCATCTACAAATACAGAGCATTTTATTCAGATTCAGTCCTTGCCAGCATCCCTGTTATTTGGATTTTCTTGGCTCTGCTCATTTGAGTGCTGGTGTAATAGCTTCTCAGATTTGTAACAGAGTGAACATACCTTGCTGTCATAGAAGGGGTTGAGAACTTCAGAGGCCATATGGACTAATAATGTCAAAATACCCCAGCCCCACCTCTAATTTACTCTATTAAATGAAATATAAAAATAGTACAAGAATGTAAAACCACCATAAATAATATCATTTTACTGAGGACTACTTTTATGATTATTTTGAAATAACAAATATCTTCTTTATTTTCAAAAAAATGTCCACGAGGAAACTCCACACTGTTCTCCACAGTGGCTGCACCATCTGCATTCCCATGAAGATACATGAGGGTTCCTTTTTCTCCATTTAACCCACTTCTAGGAAAATATCCCAAGATACTAGAAACACCAATCAGAAAGGATATATGGAACCCTATATTCATAACAGCACAATTTACAATAGCTGAGATTTGGAAAGAGCCAAAGTGCCCATCAGCAGATGAGTAGATTGAAAAACTGTGGTACATCTACACAGTGGAATACTATACTGTGATGAAAAGAAGAAATTCTTCCCCTTTGCAACAGCATGGATGGAACTGGAGAGCATTATGCTAAATGAAATAAGCCAGTCAGAGAGGGATAAATATCAAATGATCTCACTTATTTGTGGAATATAATGAACAAAATAAACTGATGAACAAAAATAGGTCCAGAGACAGAGAAGCATCAATAAGACCATCAAACCTAAGAGGGAAGGTAGGGGAGGGAGGAGTAAGGGGAATAGATCAGCCAAAGGACTTGTATCATGCATATAAGCCTAACTAATGGACATAGACACTAGTGGGGTGAGGACATGAGCGGGGGGAGGGAAGGCACAAGGAGAGAGAAGGGGAGAAGGACACATATGTAATATCTTAATCAATAAAGAATTTTTTAAAAAAAATGTGCATTCATATTGCCTTTTCTCTAGGAAACTAAGCAACTTCTTCACAGTTAATTGAATTCATTCTGAGGATTTGGGAACATTATAGCCTTTTCACACAGCGGCCTCCGCTCTGTGGCTGATTTTGGTCTCTCACCCTGGGAATATTGAATTATACTGAGCAACCAATGGAATAAATTTTTAGTCAGTTGCTTCAAATGGCTGACTGAACTGCTATTCCTTTTTCTAATTACTTGTTTTATTTTTCTGCTTGCCTTTAGCAAAAATGTGCTGGTTGTTTTTGTCTTTCTGTACATATTCATTAGCATTAGTTAGGCCCCATCCCTTCAACATTTAAATACAATGGCATCTTAAATTCCCTTCTCTCCAAGAGAACAAACAGAGCAACTGAGCACATCCTTTCTCTTTAACCCTGCAGCTCAGCTGACACTTTCTTGGGAAGACTGATTTAAATGCCCCACCTACTCTGTTCCCACAATATCCATGTCTAATTCTAACAAAGCAATTCTTATGCACTATTGTAAAGGTCTCTTCCTCAAGGTATTGCAAAAGCCAAAATGTTAGCTCTGGAGTATTCACCATTATGTAGCAGAATATTTGACAGAGAGAAGTCATTGTCAAAATAAAGCCAATATTCTCAAAGAATAATTATAGTTGCAAAGGAAGATTAGTCAGTCCAGATGTTTTAGAAAGTCTTAATTCACATAAGAATTAGGGTGGCATACTATTCATCCCAGATAAGCAAGACCTTGGGAAGCAAGATTTGAGCAAACTCAGTTGTGAACTGCAGCAAGGATGATTTAGAACCCAGCCTTCTCTTCACATGTCCTGACCCAGCCCTGCCCTCTCTCCTGACCACCACCAATCCGTTAATAAACTGCCTGTCTGGACACCAGGAAACCTTACAAGAAAATGGTCTAGCATATAAAAATGCTTGACTGGCTCACCAGGAAAAAAAATTAAAAATTAAGTCAGGTGGCAGGAAGATCTACTAACAGCTCTCTCTTTGATATCCGTGCTGTTGCTGGATTCACAGATGATGAAAAAGTCACAAGCAAAGGCTTTCAGGAAAAACAAGGCAGGTCTTGCACCCACACTAATTAACAATCAACATAAGAAAAAAATGAAATCACAAATTGCCTACCTTTGCAGAAGAATTTGCAAATATAATTTCAAAGATTTTGTAGTGCTAAGGTAAACCTCACTTTAAGGAGCCTACTAGAAGGGCTGGTGTGTGTGTGTGTGTGTGTGTGTGTGTGTGTGTGTGTTGGGTTGAGGATGAAGGAGGCCACTTAAATTAATAGAGGAGGCTTTAAGCAAAGAATAATAAAGTCTCAAAAAAATGACTAAGAGGCCAGAGGAGAACTATTTTGATTTTTAATGCTCATTTAATTATTATTTGATTTTATCATACTAGTAAATAAATACCCTGTTTCCTTTTATGTTAAGGTATTTTCCATAAGAACTTGTCTATTGAAAATCTCAAATCACATTCATGAATATAAATATTTAATTATTAAATAAATCAAAATCTTTTGCATGTTCATAGTTGCTAAATTCCCCATAATATATAGATACTTATATTGGAACACAAGCTTGGAAAATGTTTATGGTTTCTAAGTGTATTTTTTATTATTATATTATCCTCCAAGAAAACTCACTAGAGATTTGCAATAATAATTTGTACAAATGAAAGGTCACTGCATATTTCGTAGTTCTGATACTTATTTTAAGGTTGTACTTTTCTTCCCATTCACACACCTTGCTCCTTTCCTCTGAGTGGCGTCCCCTTTTTACAAGTGGAATGATGATTAATGAAGTAAAGGTGCAGATTTTATTGAAGTTGCAATGCAGCACCACCTCTAGTTGATGTCAATGAAGCCAGTGATCGCATGCCTCCTCTAAACACCATAGAGCTGTTGTTGCACATACATAAGGGTAAGAAACATTATCATTGCACTATTTCAATCATGTTTTAGTGAATCAAGTCACTGATAAATATTGAGTTATATCATAAATATTATAGGTAAATGGGAATACTTCTTAAGAGAATGGGATTTGATTGAGCTTGATAGAATAATAGGATTGTAAAAAGTAACAATGAATTCTTGTTTGGAAGGATATAATAACTAACCTGAATGAAGGCTGGTACAGAGAATAGAAGGCAAAGAGAACACATGGTCTGGCTTGGCTAATGCATGGACTAAGACCAGGAGAATATCAGAAAAAGCCATATGGGCCCTGATAACATGTCACTGGAAAGCAAGATTAAAATAGTAGTACAGTCATTTTCTATAGATTTTTAAATAAACAAGAGCTCATAATATATCTAAGTCAGCACAATCCAAAACAACTATAATGTGATCCATGCTTAAAATTTTAAGTTTTCTAAAAGCCACAGTAAAGTGTTTAAAAAAGTAAATTAATGTAATAATTTAGCTCAATATATCCAACACATTATCATTTTCACATGTAAAAATGATTAATAAACTATATTGCAGTCTTTTATTTACTATCTTCAAAATTATTTTTTTTACTTTATTTTTATTGTTTATAGTATACAGATGTCTCCATTCCCTCCCTTTCTCCACCTCTCCCACCACCCAGCCACACACCCCCTTTCCTTCTAGCCATCACCACCCTGTTGTCTGGGTCTATGGGTTATGCATATATGTTCTTTGGATAATCCCCTCACCTTTTATCATCTAGTTTTGTACTTTCACCCATCACAGTTTGGGCCATGAGTATTTCAAGGGCTTGAGAGTCGCAGGTGTTGAACAAGGCAGTTCTCTGATATAAATTGGTCTTAGGTAGGTTTGTTCTTTAGACCCTCACTGATATAAAAATGAATAAGCAATGTTAATTATCCATTCTTTGAGGTAATTGCTTCTATAAAAAATGGCCACTGGACTATTTGCATCAGAATAACCTCAGATGCTTATTAAAATAATCTTTTACCAAGGTTTATTAAATTAGAATCTCAGGGTAGAACAATAAAATCAGCGTTTTTAAAATAAATTAACCAAGTATTTCTAATGTAGATTAATATTTGAAAATAAAGCTTTTAAAAATACTTTCCAGATAAATGACTATATAAAATCATTAGAATTTTAGAGCCAAATCAATTCTAATCACATTTTACCTTGAGAGGAAACATAGTAAGAGAGATAAACAGCTATACATATTTGTCATCTTATCAGAAGCTCAAATTCCTAATTTTCCATCACAGCATTGATCACTGCCTCACACTATAATATCACATGTTAATGCCTTCTCTGCCACCACTAGCATATAATCTTCATGAAGTTTGGGACTGATGTTTAGTACACATATAATATATAGTATGTACTTATTAAAATAGGGTTGGCAAAATAGTAGGTTTTCAACAAATATTTGATCAAAGAATGATTGAAATCTCTACTTTCTTTTGGCCAGTTACTTTAAAATATATGAACTAAAATTTGCCCATCTATTAATTCAAGATAATATTCATCTTAAAGAATTGTATGAAATGAAAACTTTCTATATACACAGGGTCTTTATTTAATACAACATTTTCTCACTGCTTGTCTAGTTTTCCTGTGAGAGAGAGAGGAGTGAATTCATAAAGTCACAGTTATAAATAAACACCTGTATTCCCTTTCCCAAGGACATTGCATTTTAACAGCAAATATCTGATGATATTCCCTCTGTTCAAAGGAGTTGCTCTAATAGTTATTCTGCCTTCTGACCTTAGTGAGGGTCACGGGAAATTCCCAATAATGTTAATGTGGAGAGAGGCACTTAAGATTCTCCAAAACCCTTAAACCTGGTTGCACTCAACAATTAGAAGTGAGGAACACATTTGTTTTCTGCCAAAGATTTTAACTACAGGTAGTTTGGGAAAGTATTTTCTTTCAGAACACAACAATGTTAGGTTTTCTGTTTGGATACATTGTTTTTAGCGAAATTTCTCTGGTTCCATTGATAGCTTGGTCTTACTCTCTGCATTGATTCCACTGGTATTACAGAACAATACAAATGGGCAGCTAGCCTGTCAGATAATGATAAAAACAGAGGCTTCTTAAATGCAATATGGACTCTTTTCCCTTTCCATCTCCATTCTCCTTTGCTATTATAATCCATTTATAGAAAATAAAACATGTCTAACTCAGGCCCTAAGCAACCACCACTCTTTTTATGTAGAAGAGATCTTTGTTTTAGAGAAAAAACAACAAGACTTTAACTATGGGACACATTTCTTAGGAACAATAGAATTAAATTCAGATCAGTTCTCCACAGAGTTTCAATTCTGAACAAAGCTTATCAGAAAGGGGCATATGGAGACAGTAAAGACTTGTGAATTTAATTGGATAGAAGTGAAAAGAATTCTGCTTCTTTAGAATTCTGATTTTTAAAAGACCCCAAATTAATTACTTCACAGGAGTTGAAATTCAATTGGTCTTGGTTACTACTGAGGAGAAAAAAAAAACGATATCTGGAAGCTACATGTAAGTATTTTGAGTTTTATAGCCTCGGAATGAGTTTAATGGCCTGGGTGAGATGCCTTAAGGCAAGGAAGTGAATGTTTTGATGTGTTTCACTGTAGTCACTAACTAAACAATACAATTTGTCAACTATTTCCTGTTTCACAACATTCTTCACTTTATAGTCTTATTCACTCAAGTGATAACATCATGCTACTTAATCACTATTTTTCTTTGTTAAAAATCAACAAGGTCAAATCTGTAAGATACCAACACAACCTAAGTTTCCTTTCCAATCCTTTGCTTTGGGAACAATCCAATAAAATATTTGATGCCCTGCTCCCAAGACTATAGCAACTTTCACTTCCTGTTTGCTAATTCATGATCATTATTGAAAGTAAGCATCACATTTCACATGCTAACACCTTTCTACAAAACAGGCTGTTTTCTTTAGGTTGTGATTGTTTTCTGGGAAGGGGAGAGGGAACAGAGTTAGTTTGCTAGGTTGAGCACTCAATCATTTTTCACAGGGTCTGGTCAGCACATTAGGTTTCTATCTTTACTCACATATTCTCAGTTTGGAATGGCCCTTGAGACACCTAATTGCAAAACTCAATCACCTCCAATCACATTTGCAAAAAGGCCTCTCCATCTGTGGTTATCCAGAAGTACAAAAACCATACTTTTGATGCTGCAGATTCTTACCCACCGAGGCTACCCTAAAGCCATCCAGTCATCTTACATACCCTTAAGGAGTCTGGGTGGTTGGATAAAATTCCATTCTGGGTGGTCCAAGAATACACAAATATTTTTACACTTTTATGTGTGTGTGTGTATGGGTGTATGTGTGTGTGTGTTTGTGTGTGTGTGTGTGCAGGCTTATACATTTGCATTCTTAACCACCAAATCTTTGGGACATATTCTAAGAATAATAAATGTCAAAAAATTAGTTACTTAATACATGTCCAAAAAATTCATATTTTGGTTATTAGTGAGGCTGAGGATATAAATAATAGAAAAGTAGTTTTAGACACTGTAAGGTTCAGGACGCAGGAAACAGGAATCAGAAATCAAAGCATGTCTAAAGAGGAGGTTTATTCCACACTAACGAGCAAGATTTATTATGGAGGAGGTAGAAAAATCAGGATTACAGGAGAGGAAGAAGAAGAAGGAGGAGCCAGCCGAACTGCTTCTCAGATTGGGAGAGATAGCAACATGTGCAGCGGTGAACATGCCTTTTGAGGGAAGGGACAGGAAGTGGGGAGGCCTGGGGCACTGGGCACCCTCTGAATGGTGGTTGAATGTCTCTCAGGGATGTCCTGGCAGCAGACACTGGGTTATGTCATAACTCTGCCCACCAGTTGCAGGGAGGAAGGATCTATCAGATACAACTTGAATTGACATTTGAGTCTGAAAATCATACAGAAGAAGAAAAAAAGTAACAAAGTGATTTGAAGTTTGGTTGCTAGGGAAAGTGACAAGACCTTTACGAAAGAAACACATTTTTTTTGTGTGCTATAAAATCAATGGGTATCAAGCCTGAAAAAAAAAATACTTTTCATAAATGTCAGAGGTTATTTATTGATTGGTTTTTTCCCCCAACTACTGTTTATTTTTTGACTCACAGAGGCACTTATATAGTTTTCTATGTCAGCCAAGGGGTGAAAAATCATGCCATATGCATTACATTTCTGTTTATTTTTGTGCCTGGCTTTTATTTCATTAGCTTTTCCCTTTTTTCAAAAAAAAAATGCCTAGGATATTATAAATATCTATCATGGACTATTATGTCAGTGACTATCGTACTTGTTTAATACCACACCTCCTCTTCTTGTCCAAAAAATAAAGACCAAAGGATTGGGTAGTAGCAAGGGAATAGTGTCATCGAAACCACATTAGTTAGTTTTATGTTAGGCTATCATGAATTTTTATTTTTTCCTTCTTCTTTTATTTATGTCCTCATTTGACAAATATTTAGTTCTTACTATGAGTGCACTACTCTGTTAAACTCTGGGGAAGCATATGAACTAAGAATCATTTATTGAGAATGCAAAGATGCTTCATACACATTCCTTGACCACAGAAAGCCCAGTGCTAAACTTATAGATCATTCTACTACAATACCTTAGGAAGTAAAGATGTGCTTAAAGTATCTTTGATGCAGTCTTTATTCTTCAAATATTGAAAAGCTGTTATATTCTGGGCATCAAGTCCTTGCTGAGCTAGAATCTTAGGGAAGACAGACATGTCAAGGGACAACTGCCACGCAACATGGTGAATACCAAGAGAGTGCTGCCTACAGAGTTCTCTGAGCTGATCAAAGGCACTCCACCAAAATTTGGGGACACTAATTCTGACCGGCAGAGTCCACAAATCCCCTGGCTTCTTCGTGTTCCCCGCTGGGTGCCTATGTCCTATGTTCCCATGTACCTCTCCATGTGCAAACTCTTATGATGTGATGTCCACCCTACAGAAATTATAGTACTAACTTCTTAATGATGTTCTCCCCTTTACACACAGGGGCAGCCCACAAACTCTACTCTCATCACTGACTACATGAAAGAAAACAGCTGCTAAATGGGTCCACTCTGAGATTTCAATGCCTTACAACAAGAATATCCAACTCATGGCCAATGGGCCACAGGCCTCATTTATCTGGCTTGTGTTAGCCTTTGAATTTGATATGCTTGCCTTACAAGTACTTAGTATGTTGCTTGTTTTTGCCATATTTGTGCTAAAATTTAAAGTGAATCCAGATCTTCACATAAGGGCCAGTGGTGCCTCAGATGGTTACAGAGCACAGACTGAACTTTGGATCCCAACTTTGGTTATTGTCTGAAAAGGGAGGGCTGGGGAAGGGAGTGAGAAGGGAAAGAGGTTAACTTGGTTCTTGCTCAAGCATTTACATAGATAGGCTGCAATGATGATCTCTAAACACCATAGAAGCAGCCTAGGCAAAGGAAGCAGCAAGGGTTTGCCTCTGAAAGCAGGGAAAGCATAAAAACCACAGCCCACATAGAAGAGCCTTTATTTCACAGGAGGCCACTAATAAACCACTCAAACAGAAGCCTATTTGATGGAGAAAAAGAGAATGTGTCAAGGGGGCAGAAAAAAATTCCTACAAAGAATTCAAACTGAATTTCAGTAATAGAGAGTTAATGTACTGAGAAAATAAGCTTGCTGCTAACAGCAAAGACACTGCCAAGAAATACATGGGAATTAGTGCCAGGTTAACACATAAATCAAAATTTAGCAATTATGCAAATGAGAAAGCCAGAGACTTTATTTTATTTCCATCTGATTCCAGAATAAAGGCCCTAATTTTGATGAATATATAAAGAGATTTTAAGAAACTGAGATGATGAATTGCAGCAAACTAAAGATATCAATCTCCCTCTGAAAAAGGAAGATGATTAAAATATTTTATATATGTACATCATATATATTCAAAACAGACATCTGAATGCACATACTGCTATAAATGTATTCAGTATTTAATTTATACATATTCAAGGGCAACTCTCTTTTACTATAGTACTTATTTTCTGATATTTTACACAGTTCTTAAGAGTAGATAAAGCTGATATAATTATCTCCATTTATGAGATGATTAGTTTAATATCATAATTGAGTAACACAAACGTTTCTTATTTATAGAAGTACAGCTAATCACAGTAAATTTCTGTTACTTGAAATGTAAGATTACATACTGTTTTCAAAGGTCTAGGTGGGTCAGATTGGATAAGAAGTGGGTCATTCAGGATTAATTTGTAGTTGCTCTATTGGGCATAGTTTCTTGGAACTGACATAGAACTGCTACAGAAAAGCAGGGGCATGTGTTTAGGCAAACACAGTTCAAATATGCATAACATTAAGCAAACAACTTGGGTGTTTCATTCATAATCTCATGCTGAAAGTCCCAGAAAAGAAGAGACAAAATGTAGATGAAGAAACTGAGAAAAAGGGTGGTGGAATAGACAACATGTCCCAAGCCTTGTCCTGGAGCAGACAGAAAGAATAACTGAGGGTTGCATGGGAAGTGTTTGTTGGCAAGTTAAGGGACAGCTATAGTCCAGGAGAAGGTGGGGCACTGCTGGATGGGGCTCTTCTGACCAGGCAGCCCCCACTGATGCTGTGTTCCCTCCCAGAGCCACCAGGTTGGACACAGAGACCACGCCATCTTGAAGGGGAAAGTGGATATTATCAGAAGCCTGAAAATCTACAACTGCGGCACCAACCAAACTGCTGCGAATTCCAGAACGTTGGTCCCCAATTGGTGCAAACATGCAGATATCCGTGCTGTTTAAGGTGAGGTCTTTGGTCCTGGAAGGACAGAGAAATGTGCACACTGTGTGAGCTGGAGGACTGGGGGAAGTCTGCACCTAGAGCAGTGGTTCTCAACCTGTGGGTCGTGACCCCTTTGGGGGTCCATCGACCCCATCATAGAGGTCACCTAAGACCATCAGAAAACACAGATATTTACATTACGATTCACAACAATAGAAAAATTACTGTTAGGAAGTAGTAATGAAAATAATTTTATGGTTGGGGGTCACCACAACATGAGGAAGTGTATTAAAGAGTCCCGGCATTAGGAAGGTTGAGAACCACTGACCTAGAGAAATCCATGGCTATTGGGGCTGGCTAAATCTGTGAATGTGGAAGGGGGTCCTCAGAGCTGCTAACAGAGGGAATCTCTAAAAAGCAACCCATTTTGATCTGACGCAGAAGGACAGCCTGGGAATTTTTTTGTTTTGTTTTGTTTTGTTTTGTTTGTTTTTTTTAATATATTTTATTGATTTTTTACAGAGAGGAAGGGAGAGGGATAGAAAGTCAGAAACATTGATGAGAGAGAGGCATCGATCAGCGACCTCCTGCACGCCCCACACTGGAGATGTGCCCGCAAGCAAGGTACATGCCCCCGACCGGAATCAAACCTGGGACCTTTCAGTCCGCAGGCCGACGCTCTATCCACTGAGCAAAACCGGTCTCGGCAAGCCTAGGAGTTTTAAAAAGGTGCTGGCTGCTTGGACACAAAGGGGAAATGGTGACTGTGCAGACTTGCGCACTGCTCCAGAGTTTGGCACTTGTGCTTTTTCCTCTTCAGATCCTTGCTTCTGATTGCTAAGTCCAATATATAGGATCACCCAGTTGGGGACACCCTAGGTGATTCAGGGAAAGTTGTTTTCCTGGAACCTGGGGATCAGAGCAGAGAGTGGCTATTGGAGTGGCCCACTCACACAAACCAGTATTGAGTGCCACAGAGAAAGCAGGATCTAAGCACAGGTTAGAGAGGACCTATAGTCTCAGAGATCAATGCAGAAACACTGCCACCCAAGGGCTGAATCAGAAATTGACTCTTGCCAAAACCGGTTTGGCTCAGTGGATAGAGCGTCAGCCTGCGGACTGAAGGGTCCCAGGTTCAATTCTGGTCAAGGGCATGTATCCTGGTTGTGGGCATATCCCCTGAGGGGGGCGTGCAGGAGGCAGTTGATCGATGTCTCTCTCTCATCCATGTTTCTAACTCTCTATCCCTCTCCCTTCCTCTTTGTAAAAAAATCAATACAATATATTTAAAAAAAAAGAAAAGAAAGAAAAGAAATTGACTCTTGTGTAATCACAAATAAAGGAATGCAAAAAAGTAAGACACACTGCCTGCTTAAAAATCAGGACTGGCTTACAACACTGAAGAGCAGTGGAACACAGGGAGCTGCCATACTGTCCTGACTAGGAAACAGGCATGCCAAACAGAACAATAGAGGAAGTGAATGACCTTCACTACTGCACATTTTTATTTTTTTCACCTTTTACTTAAGAAACAATTTTGTTTTCTTTTTTCGTCACTTGATTTTACATTTTAAATTATTACATTTTTATTTTCAATCAGTATTATTACTACAACTATTTTACCTTTTTGTTAAAAAAAAGTGTCATTTTATTTTCTCTTTATTTTACTTTGGGATTAGTGTTCTACATTCTATTTTCATCTTTCCCTTAACATCATTTTACTCCATCTCAACTCTACCTTTATGCCATCACCCTCTTCCTCACTTTTCCCCTTTTGTTGTCCTGTTTCTTTGACCCTTTTCCTACTTTAGATTTTCCCTATTCTTTCTTTTTGCCCCCTGTTAAAATGTCACCCTACTTATATATCTAATTTCCAATTCCTTGCTCAAAGTCCATACACATTCTCTCTTCTCTGTCTTCACTATCAAAAAAAAAAATTCTGTATGTCTTTTTGTTGTTGTTTGCTTGAATGTTGATTATATAGATTTTTATGCTTTTTTTGTGATATTGTTTTGCTTATTCTTTTTTTGTTTTGTTTTGTTTGCTTTATTTTTGTTTGCTTTTTGCTTCTGTTTTCCCTGGCCTAGCTTGATATTAGTTGTTGTTTATAGCTTGTATTAATCTCCAGGTATTTGTTGCTGGCATTTGTTGGGATTCATGGCTGTTATCTTGGAGTTTTCTCCTCATATAAATAATTTGTTCCCCTTTTCTTTCTTATGCTCTTTCTTTTGTCTCTTACTTTTATTTTTGTCCTTCGCCCAATTTCATTTTGGCAATACTTCCTTTATTTATTGTTTTCTTTTATCTTTTCTTCTTTCTCTCATATCCCCAAATTCGCCTCTGTCTATTGGTCATCTTGATTTGTGGTTATTAATATCGTGAATACATTTCTGTTCAGTGCCTTGTGGGTTGTACCTGGTTATGTTGTATTTTGTGCCTTTAAATCAACACAGGAGACAGAGAACTACATCACCAGACACCTGGAGAAGAGAGACCCTGGGGAGACAAAGAAATAGCCCACATATGAAGGAAAAGCAGGCATCACCAGAAAAGGAAGTAAAAAAAATGGAGGCAAGCATCCTGCCAGAGAAATAATTCAGAGAAATCGTCATAAGGTGGCTGAAAAGAATGGAAGACAAATTTGACAATATTAGTAAGAAACAAGAAAAAATGAAAAATGACAATGCTGCTGTAAAGAATGCAATGAAAAGCATCAAAAGTAGAGTAGAAGAAGCACAGGACTACATCAGTGAGCTAGAAGACAAAGTACGAAAAAATACCCAAGTAGGGCAGCTTCTAGAAAAAATAAATTAAAAAGCAGGAGGAGAGCTTATAAGAACTTTGAGACAACACAAAAGACAACAACATCCTCATAATTGGGGTTCCAGAAGGAGAGGAAACTGAGCAAGGAATAGAAACCTGTTTGAAGAAATGACAAAAACACTTCCCTGATATAGGGAAGAAAAAACTCACACAAATCCAACAAGTTCACAGAGTCCCAAGCAAAATGAACCCCATAAGACTGATGCCAATGCACATTGTAATTAAATTGGCAAACACCAAAGACACAATAAGAAACTTAAAAGGAGGCAGAGAGAGAGAGAGAGAAATTTACCTACAAAGGAACCCCTATCAGACTAGTGGCTAACTTCTCAACAGAAACTCATGAGGCCAAAATGGAATGAAATTTACAAAACCATGCAAAAGAAGGTTCTGAATCCAAGAATACTGTACCAAGCAAGGTTATCAATCAAAATTGAAGGTAAAATCAGGAGCTTCACAGACTAAAAGAACTAGGGAATTTATTACCACTACACTAGCAATGCAAGAAATGCTAAAGGGTCTGCAATAAATAAAAAAAGAAATTGGAAGCAAAGAAGGAATACAGGGGTAGGGAATAAAAAGGGTGCCAAATAAGTGTCTATCAATAATAACTTTAAATGTAAATGGATTAAATGCCCCAATGAAAAGACATAGGGCAACAGATTAGATAAGAAAACATGACCCATATATCTGCTATCTACAAGAAACACATCTCAGAAAAAAAGGCACAAACAGACTGAAGGTGAAGGGATGGGAAAAGGTTTTTCAGGTGAATGAAAATGAAAAGAAAGCTGGGTTAGCAATACTTATATCAGACAAATAAGATCTCAAAGTGAAAGACATAACAAGACATAAGAAAAGCCACTTCATAATACTAAAGGGAGCAATCCAACAAGAAATAACTCTGGTAAGCATATAAGCACCCAATATAGGAGCATCCAAATACATAAGCAATCTCCTGGAGGATATCAAGGGAGAGATTGACAGCAATACAATCATAGTAGGAGACTTTAATATCCCACTATCACCAATGGACAAATCCTCTAAACAAATAATCAGAAAAGAAACATTAATCCTAAATGACTCACTAGACCAGATGGAATTAATTGACATCTTCAGAACATTTCACTCCAAAGCCACAGAATATACATTCTTCTCAAGTGCACATGGGTCACTTTCAAAGATAGACCATATGTTGGGTCATAGGAAAAATCTCTTCAAATTCAAGAAGATAGAAATCATGTCAAGCATTTTCTCAGATCGCAGTGACATAAAACTGGAAATCAACTATAATGAAAACAATCCAAATAAATCAAACACATAGATTCTAAATGGCATGCTATTAGACAATGATTGGTTAACCAGAGAGATCAAAGAAGAAATAAAAAAACATCATGGCAACAAATGATAATGAAAACACAACAATCCAAAATCTATGGGACACAATGAAACTAGTTTTGAGAGGCAAATTAATAGCTCTACAAGCCTACTGTGAAAAACAAGAAACAATGATAATAAATTACCTAACCCTAAAACTCAAAGGGTTAGAAAGAGAGGAACAAAAAAAGCCTAGTGTAAGTAGAAAGAATGGAGATAAATGACATAGAAACCAAAGAAACAATTCAAAAGGATCAACAAAACCAAGAGCTGATTCTTTGAAAGGATAAACAAGATTGAGGAACCTCTAGCCAGGCTCACCAAGAAGCAAAGAGAGAGGATCCAAATAAACAAAATCAGAAATGAAAGAGGTGAAATAACAACAGACCCTACCAAAATACAAAGAATTGTTTAAAAATACTATGAAAAACTTTATTACATCAAACTGGATAACTTGGAGGAAATGGACTTATTCTTAAAAAAATATAACCTTCCAAAACTCAATCTAGAAGAACCTAAACATCTCAATAGGCCAATAACTATGGAAGAAATTGAAGCAGTCATCAAAAAGCTTCCAGCATAAAAAGCCCGGGGCCAGATGGCTTCACAGGGGAGTTTTACCAAACATTCAAGGAAGAATTTAAACCTATCCTCCTCAAACTATTCCAAAAAATTCAAGAAGGAGGAACACTTCCAAACACCTTCTATGAATCCAGCATGACCCTAATATCAAAACCAGATAAAGACAACACAGTGAAAGAGAATTACAGGCTAATATCCCTCATGAACATAAATGCCAAAATCCTCAAAAAAATTCTAGCAAATAGGATCCAGCAGTACATCAGAAAGATCATACACCATGATCAAATAGGATTTATCCCAGGAATACAAGGATGGTACAATATCTGCAAATCAATAAACATGACACATCACATAAATTGAGAGATAAAAAATCACATAGTCATATCAATTGATGCATAAAAAGCATTTTACCAAATCCAACACACTTTCTTGATAAAAACTCTCAACAAGGTGGGAATAGAAGGATCATACCTCAATATAATAAAAGGTATACATGATAAACCCACAGCTAACATCATACTCAATGGGCAAAACTAAAACCATTTCCCCTAAGAACAGGAACAAGACAGGGTTGCCCACTCTCAACACTCCTATTCAACATAGTACTGGAAGTATTAGCCATTGCAATTAGACAAGAAGAAGAAATATAAGGCACCCAAATTGGAAAAGAAGATGTAAAGCTGTCCTTATTTGCAGATGGCATGATACTGTACATAAAAAAAAATGTTTCCATCAAAAAACTAATAGACTTAATAAATGAATTCTGCAATGTAGCAGGATACAAAATTAACACCAAGAAATGTATGGCATTTCTATACATCAATAGTGAACTTACAGAAAAAAGACTGAAAAAGCAATCCCATTTACCATCGCACCAAAAAAATTAAGATAGCTAGAGATAAACTTAACTAAGGAAGTAAAAGACTTATACGCAGAAAACTATAGGACACTGAAAAAAAAAGGGATAAAGGAAGATGTAAACAGATGGAAGTGCATACCATGCTCATGGATTGGAAGAATCAACATCACTAAAATATCCATATAATGTCCAAAGCAATCTATAGATTCAATAAACTCCTCATTAAAATACCAATGGCATATTTCACAGACCAAGAAAGAACTCTCCAAAAATTCATGTGGAATAAAAAAGACCCCAAATAGCCACAGCAATCCTGAGAAAGAAATACAAAGTAGGTGGGTTTTCAATACCAGATTTAAACTGTATCACAAAGTCATTTTTTCTCAAAACAGCCTGCTACTGGCACAAGAACAGATATATAGACCAATGGAATAGAATAGAGAATCCAGATATCTACCCAAACCACTATGTTCAATTAATATTTGACAACGGAGGCATGAACATACAATGGAATCAAGACAGTCTCTTCAGTAAATGGTGTTGGGAAAATTGGACAGATACATGCAAAAAAAAAAATGAAACTAGATCACCAACTTACATCCTACACAAAAATGAGCTCAAAATGGATACAGGATTTAAACATAAGACTGGAAACCATAAAATACTAGAGGAATCCACAGGCAGCAAAATCTTAGATATGAAAAGGAACTTCTTCAATGATACTGCTCCTAGGACAATGGAAGCTACAGAAAATAATCAAATGGGACTACATCAAAATAAAAAGATTTTTCACAGCAAAAGAATCCATCAACAAAACAACAAGAAATCTCACTGTATGGAAGAACATCTTTGCAAATGTTATCACTGATAAATCTTTAATCTTCAACATCTACAGGCAACTTATTAACCTTAATAAAAGGAAAGTAAATGATGCATTAAAAAATTGTCAATAGACCTAAATAGAATCTTTTTGAAAGAAGACAGAAGGAAGGCCAAGAGACACATGAAAACATGCTCAAAGTCACTAATTATCAGAGAGAGATGCAAATCAAAAGGACAATGGGATACCATCTCACACCTGTCAGAATGGCTATCATCAACAAATCAACAAACGACAAGTGTTGGAAAAGGAACCCTAGTGCCCTGCTGGTGGGAATGCATACTGATGCAGCCACTGTGGAGAACAGTATGGAGTTTCCTCAAAAAACTAAAAATGGAACTCTCATTTGACCTTACAATCCCACTCTTAGGAATATATCCTAAGAAACTAGAAACACCAATCAGAAAGGATATATGCATCCCTATTTTCATAATAGCAAATTTACAATAGCTAAGATTTGGAAACAGCCTAGGTGTCTCTCAGCAGATGACAGGAACAGAAAACTATGGTTCATATATATAATGGAATACTATGCTGCCATAAAAAGGCAGGAATTCTTACCATTTGCAGCAACCTGGATGTAACTGGATAACATTATGCTAAGTGAAATAAGCAAGTCAATGAAAGATTGATCTCACTTATTTATGGATAATAAAGGACATTATAAACTGATGAACAAAAAGATAAATACAGAGGCAGTAAAGCATCAAACAGACTGTCAAATTATAGCAGGAAGATTAGGGAGAGGTGGGGTCGATAAAAGATCAACCAAAGGACTTGTATTAATGCATATAAGCATAACCAATGAACGCAAGACACTGAGGGGTGAAGGCATATATTGAAGTCGGGTAGGGAGGTCTATGGGAAGATATGTACACATGTAATACATTAATAAAAAATTGGGGGAGGGGGAAGAGCCATTCATCTTCTTTGACAAGCAGATGGATGGACGAAAGAATTTTGGAAGGCACACCAAAGTGATGCCAAATATGGTGAAAATTACATAAAATAGACCAAATGACACAAAGTAAGTGTTTGAACTCATAAAATATTTTGGAAAAGGAAGACATGAATATGTACTTTTTGAATAACTATGATACTAAACCACAAAAAGGCATTTGGTTTGCTAGCCAGTGAAGCTATATAAAGAGGAGCAGAAGGGTAAGTCATTTGAACAAGCATTAGATACTAGTAGATCGAAAGACTGTTGCATCAGTTATGATATGAAGGTTTATGGCATAATCATAACCCATGCTGTTGGCAATCCATACAAAGCACCTAAGCATTATAGGCCAGAATTAGCAATCCACTTTGTGTTTTATGATATGTCTTCAAGTTTTGCTTTTGCAGTTATAGAAGGCCAAATTGCACTCTTGGAAGATAGAACACAATTATTTTTTAAATGTACAACTTCCGCTTTCCATTTAGATTATATGAATAAAGATACAACAAGATGCCAATTGTTTCAGACATTTTGTGAGATTTAATTAGTACCAATAAAATGGGAATAAACATTTATTGAGAACACAAATCATATGGTGATTTACTGTGCAGGACTTATTCTTTTCTGGTTCCCTCTTGCTCAATGAACCTCTCCAGTCACTTGGCTTTAATTCCCCATCATATATTGCTGACTCTGGATATACATCTCCAGTCTAGAACTTTTTCCTAAACTTGAAACTCACACACTATGGACTTGGCATAGCTAGTTGTTTTTTAAATCTGCGTTAATATGTGGCATGCACTAAACCAGGTTCCTTCACTACAAGCCACCCTTCAGGTTCCTCCTTCCTGTTGAATGAGCAATAGATAGACTCAAAGACTGTTAAAAGCAATCCCATTCTTCCAGTTGCTCAAAGAGTTGCTATGGAATTACTATAGACTCCTCTTTTCCTATACCTTATGTGAAACCAGCAAATCCTAACAAGTGTTTTCCCCAAATATGACCACTCTTGACCATCTCATTGCATGGTATCATCTCTCACTGAAAAATGTATTACTCTCTGGAACTATAGCATTCTTCTAACGGATTCTTGGCTTCCTCCCATTGATTCTCCACAAAAGCCAGAATGATCCACTTTACTAGTACATATGCCAGACTATGGTATTCATGTTCTTAAACCCTCCCTTGAATTCTCCTTGCCTTCTCTAATGCCTCTTCTAACCTGTCCTTTATAATCTTTCTGACCCCACCTACTCCACAATCCCTGCCTCTCTCCACATCAGCTCTCAAGATGTTTTGCCAATCTTCAAACAAATCAATTATGATTTTGCCTCAAGATATTTGCTTTTACTGCTCTTTAGAAAGTGTTTTTGATATATAACCACATGGCATCCTCCCTGACCTTCCTAAGATCTTTGTACAAATGTCAGTTTCTTTTAGAGGTCTTTGCTGACTACCTGAGATACAGGCCAAATGCCACCATCACCATATGTAGGAGCTCTCTCTAGCCTCTTTGCCTCGATTTATATTTCTCCATAACACTTTTATCACCTTATATGTTGTAGAAACACACATATACGCACACACAGTCTTTCTTCCTTATTTGGAAATCCTGTATTCCCAAATGTGCCTACTCACTAACATTTATTTTTATCTCAGACCTAATATTTGCAGTGTTTTCAGAGTCACTCATAGCACGTGCAGAGCTGCGAACAATTTTCTACCCCGGAGGCTCATTGTCACTGGAGGAAAACTCTCCACCTTCTTGTTTCAGTTGGAATACTATAAAAAGTATCCTTTTTGCAGTCTATTTTGTGCCATGTTTTACACATTTTTGTGACTATTGTTGGTGATTTTTTTATTTAAAATGGCCCCAAGTGCAGTGCTAAAGTGCAATGCTGTCTAGGGTTCCTAAGCACAAGAAAGCCATGATATGCCTTACAGAGATGTGTGTTTGATGAGCTTTGTTCAGCCATGAGTTACAGTGCTGTCGGCCATGAGTTCAATGTCAGTGAATCAACAACTAATATTGAATAAGGTGTTTTTAAGCAGAAACACACATAAAACAAGGTTATGTATTGATCTGCTGACAAAATTGTGATCAGAGCCTCACAGGAACCTATCTTGTACTTCCTCTAGGAGCAAGGATTTAGTATGTGCTAACTCAGTGTTTGCAGTGACTTTCTAAGACATAACTACTGTGAATAAGAAGATTGAAATGCATTTTTTATTGTCACATTCTTCCCTAGAATGCAGAAGATTCTGAAGCAAGGCCTTGCTTAATTTCTTAACTAATGTACCTCCAATGCTTTAACCTGAGCCTGAAATATAGCAGCTGCTCAGAATTAGTAATATTTTATTACATTATCTAATCCTCCCAACATGTCAGTGTTGTAGGAGTATTGCACTCATTTAATGTATGCCAAAGAGGTCAATCACTTGTTTAAGGTCACACAGTGGTAATTATCAGTGTTAAGATGTGAAACCAGGAAGTATGATTAGGTTCCTAGTCACCTCTGCATTGCTCAAGATGGAGTGGGTGAATTACCTGTATGATTGGTGAATAAAATGAAGTGAGAAACAAATGAATTCAATAACAGGTGAGTTTTGAGTATATCTCATTCTAAACTGAATCTTTTGGTGACAGTCAAGCCCATAGTACTTGTTATTAAACTAATTGTGACATAAAAATTTATTATCCCTAAATTAAAACACTAAATAGAGGCAGTGATGAATATAAATCTTAATGCAGCCTACAGTAGATAACAGATTAAAGATATAAAGTCAGAAAATTTGGACTCCACTCCTGTATTAGGCTCTCTTCTATGTGTTACACACACAAACTCAGTCACACACATATACTATCTGTCCTCATTATAAAGTCACCAACACCTGGAGACTCAGATTTTGCATTGTTATCATATATAATAAAAGTATAATATGCAAATTGACTTTAACTGCAGGAGGACTGAAATGACCAGTTGCTATGACATGCACTGACCACCAGGAGGCAGTTGTTCAATTCAGGAGCTGGCCCCTGGTGGTCAGTGCACTTCCACAGGAGAGCTCGGCTCAGCCACAAATTGGGCTGTAGGCTGTGAGCACAACTAGGTGGTGGCAGTCTCTCCCACCTTCTTGGCAGCACTAAAGATGTCTGACTGTGGGGAGTAGGCCTAAGCCATTAGTCAGCCATCCCACAAGGGCTCCTGGGGATTGGGCCTAAGCTGGCAGATGACATCCCCTGAAGGGACCTGGACTGTGAGAGGGTGTAAGCCAGGTTGAAGAACCTCCCCCACCGAGTGCACAAATTTTCATGCACTGGGCCTCTAGTTTACATATAAAGATATGCTCTCTGTTTGCTTTTCTAGATAATTAAAACAATAATGGGGGACAGTGACTATAAAAGAAATTTAAAAATGGCTAAATGTTATGAAATAATATTAAAATGATTAATTATTGCACAATTAATTATTGTGCAACATGAATGATTCTTATAAGTATTTGAAACAATTTATCCAGGAATTCATAAGGAGGCCATTTTAGGATAACTGTTTATTGTTACAATAAGAAAGCATGTAAAATCAGATACACATAAATGAACATCACTCAGACACAAGAGTTTTGCTTTCCCTTTAGGCTAGTGGGATTGATTTTATGCACAGTGCTCACCTGATAGTTCTATTAGTCCTTTTCTTCTTTTCTTTCTAGAAATGAGTGGGACTGATGCGCAAGTAAAATCAAATAAAGACAGGACTATTGACTCAACTGCAACCTGACAACTATGACACAGAATACCTTCCATTCACAGACCGTGAGCTTTGGTTTTGCCTCATGAGGCCTTCTGAGCTGTCACTTTGACCTAACTGTTTCTTTGTGGAGTAAGAACCGATAGTTGACCATCATTTTTGTTGATTTTCAATAAAGTTGCTGCCAGGGATATTTTAGCCAAAACATCAGCCTGACAGCTTTAGTGGCACAGTGTATGTGACACTAATAAATAAATGAAAAAAAGATTTTCTTGTATTGTGAATTTTCTCCACTTTCTCTGGCAGGTGAAATTCTAAACACTGCAATTGGCAAACCAAGCCTACTTGTGGGTCATTTGTACAAATAATAAACATGTACTCAATTAATCCCAGGGATTAGAAAGCATTCATTGTCACTACCATATCTTACAATGTGAGTCAAATGGATGTGTCTGCTGTGTCCTTGTCCTCTCATTGGTATGGCACTAAAACACAAATGTGATTTTCTTGCCGTTGCTGTTATTTCTGGGTCATGAAAGCAGAACAATTCAGCCATAAGATTCCACATTTAAAGTGGTGTGCGACAACATTAATTTGCTTTCCTACCATTTACGTGAAGTTAGGAGGATTAGGGATATGTTGCATATGTGTAGGAAGAGATTTGTATATTGAGAATAAAGAAAGAATAGGTGCTATGATGTCCTGATGCCAGTGTGGAGCAAGAACAGGAGAAATTTATTGGAACATAGTGTGTGTTTGGGGGGAAGAGGTACAGGCATACTTGTTTAATTTTCAGAGAAAAAAAAATCAAAACAATTATTTAAAAGATTAACATGTGTGGGAGAGCTAGGCTAACAGGAATGGAAGATGGGAGGAAAGAGCAAAGGAGGAAGTTTGCAGCTGAAAAAAGGCTTTGAGATTTTGAGATTTTTGCCCAGGTTGCAGCCATTTGTTTACCTAGGTAATATTTCATAAATTATCAGCCCCATTACTTGCTTTGTTGACAACCATGTTTATGACTTTCTCACAGAGCCAAGCTGCCAAATTTTATATGATTCATTGTACAGAAAGAAGTCACAAAAGCTTATTTCAGTGTAAACCTCCCAACACAGGTGGCTACAATATTAAGACTAAGGTTTAGACCAAAATATATAAAAATTAATTCAAGATGATAAAATATTTGAAAGTCAAATAAATATTATAGTATTTCTGGTTACAAAATGTTATCAAGAAATAATAAATTCCTAATTATCCTTTACTTTTCTTCTAATTGACCTGTCTTATTTCAATTCATTATGTTTATGATTAAGGGGGAAAATAAGTTGTTTTCTGAAAATTTGAGAATGATCATCTGATTCAATTATTTTGTGTCTAACAATCAGCAAGTCTTTCATATGTTAATCCTTATAAAATAAAAGCACAATATGAAACATTTTCAAAAACTTCAACACATACCCTAGTAATATGAATATAGTTAAAATTTTCACAACTTAGTTGTTGACTGCCAGGCAGCAGCACAGCATCATAGCATCAAACTTTGCTCATCCAGTTGGTATCCAAAAGTCCAAGTACCATCTTGTGAAGCAAGTTTAATACAGGGAAAAGGGATGGTTCAGTATATTGCGAACAACTGATTGTGTGAAAGGTACACATATGGAAAAAATTTGTGGCCAGGGAGATATACTTTGATGGCAAAACATTTTCTTCTAAAATATGTAAAAAAGGAAAATGTTCTTTCCCTAATAAAACGCACTGTTTATTGCAGAGGAAGCAACTCCAATTCACACCTATAAAGAAGCACAGGTGGTATTGCTTTTACAATTCAGTTCATTCATAAGCAATTGATTTAGCTTAATTTGGGAGACACATTAATCCTATTATGAAGGAAAAGAAAAAAAATAACTTCACACTTGTACCAATAGCCTTCATCATTTTTCTAGTCAGCTGTATATTGCTAGATATCAGATTGCTATCATAATGAGCAATATCTAAACTACTTTTCATAGATATCTATTTTATTTTTTATTTTAAAATATATATTTTACTGATGTTAGAGAGGAAGGGAGAGGAAGAGAGAAATAGAAAATCAATCATGAGAGAGAATCACTGATTAGCTACCCCCTGCATGCCCCATACTGGGAATTGAGCCCACAACCCAGGCATGTACCCTGACTGGGAATCGAACTGTGACTTCCTGGTTCATAGGTCAATGCTCAACCACTAAGCCAGGCCAGCTGGGTGCAGATATCTATTTTAAATGGCTATAAACTACTTTCCACAAATATCTATTTTTTATTCTCAATCAAAGATATAATTTTTCATTACTATTGATTTTTAGAGAGAGAAGGAGGGAGAGAGAAACATCAACGTGAGAGTGAAACATCAATCAGTTGCCTCCCCTAAGCCTCCCAAATGGGGATCAATGAACAACTCAGGTATATGACCTGACTGAGAATCAAACCTGCAACCTTTTGGTGTAGGAGACTGTGCTCCAAGCACCTGAGCCATCAGGCCAGGGCACAAATATCTATTTTAAATAGACATATATTTGTTATGTACAGCTACCTTATATAGAATATTTTTTCTTCTTTGTAGAATTTTTTTTTTTCTACAGATTAGGTAAGGGTGGTTATTTCTTTCAGCAAATTATATGGATATGTATTTTTTAGGTTAAATGATATGCATGTTTTAAAGTATTTTGATTGTGTCTAGAAAGCTTTATCCATTCTTCACCAATACTCCAGTTAAGTCAGTTTTTAAGTATTCACTAATATGACAAGAAAAAGAAAAGTATTTTTAGTGTAATTTGCATGTCTTTTTTAATGTTTAAGTTTGGGCATTTCATCATATATTGGCATTATCTACTTCTGTTTTCTCAGATTGCTTATCACATTCTTTGCCTCTTTTCTTATAGGAATATGACATTTTATCTTTTATTTTATTTAATAAAGTAACTAGTTTTTCATCATAGCATTCTACATATTATCTCCTACACTATGTTTTTTTAAGGTTTTATAATACACTACAGGCCCAATGCATGAAATTCATGCAAGGGGCTCAGCCCTTGCAGCCCCATCTGCCTCAGCAGGCACTTGTAGCCCCAGGGTTTTGTCTGAAAGGTCGCCCGGATGATCATTCTGCTGTTCAGTCTAATTAGCATATTAGCACTTTATTATATAGGATAATAATAATATTTTATATTTCTTTATTGATCAATAATGACTTTTATATCACAGACCCATTGAGAAATTTAATTAAAGCAATGATTCTTTCCTTGGGGTAAAATATTCATTGAAATCTTTATAAGCAGAAAAGATTCAAAAAGAAGTCTCATAAGTTACATGAACTCATTCATGGGGTCTGTAAAAAAGGAAATCCTTTCCTTGTTGTCTCTTCTAAGCCATGCCTGTAACACCTCCCAGTGATGCTTTTGTAAACATCCATTAAACAGACATATATTTGATTATGTACAGCCATCTCATATAGAATATTTTCTGTTTTTTTATGATCCAATTTATTTCCATATGCCCATTTATTCAGAATACTATTACTATAATTATACAGATAAATTACCTCTTTTTTTCTAAAATGTTTAACCCTTCAATTAAGCTAATATCAATTTTCTCATTGGAATAAAACATTTATTTGATGAATATATTTGAGATTTATAAATTTATTAGCTAGCATATGTTAAATTTTCTCCTTTAGGGAAGACAGATTTTTTAATATATTTTAAATCCTTAACAAATCAAACTCATACATACATGAAAAAGATAATGCAATTAATTGATAGGCGTTCATTTAAAGCTATGTATTGAAATATATACAATACTAAGGGTATACCATTCTTAGATGTTCACAGGACATTTACAAAATATAGTCCCAATCTAAATAAAAATTAAATACAAAAAAACTCAAGACCAATACATATATAGCTCAAATTATCTTACCTCAATGCAAAAAAAAGCCAAAAAATCCATTTTTGTAGTAAAAAAATAAATTTAGAAATTTAAAAATAAGCACAAAGCATTCTCTCTAATAACTCTTACATCAAAAAAGCATAATTCCAAATATGTTTAGGATATAAAGAAAGAGTAGAAACTGTGAGTTGCAGTTAATGCTATAAACAAAGCCCTTTATTTTGAAAAATCTTTATAATGGTAAAAAATGAAATTTATCAATAATGTTGCAATAGAATAATTAATGACATAGAATGATTGCTATGCTAAACTCAGTTACTAATATTTACAGTAATAATCCAAATTTTACAAATAAATAAGTCAAGCATGTCAAACTCAAAGGCTCACACATGCCAAACAAACAAGATTTAAGTTTAGGTGGGCTGCAAAAAAAAAAAAAAAGCTTCAATTTTCATAGAAACATAGGTTTATTTCAGTAGAGACATGCTAAATACAAAGGGCTGAAATAAATGAGTAATCATTAACATAAAATAATAGAACATTTTAATAAAAATTATGTTTTTCTTGAACATTAACTTACCAGACACTGAATAACTGCACAAATTAATAAGCATAATGCAAATAAACCTACTTTTCTTCTTGTCTGAAAGCAAAATTTTTCTGTTGTGCACATCAAACAAGGCAGTCCAAGACTAATGACATGGCAATCAGCTGCTAAAATATTCCCTGGTGGTATTAATGAAGAGAAATGGTGCGCCTGCGCATAAGGCGCTTAAGGGAAATGAATGTAACACGATTATAGTAATCAGTCATTAGGAAATGTTGTAGTTCATTATTAATAATTATAACAGAAAATTCTAAAAATTAGGTTATAAATATTTTATTAAAAGGTTTCTTACATACCATTATATTGGCTGGGCCACAAGGATATGCCCACAGGCTACAAGTTTGACATGCTTGTTTTAAGTGAACAACTTATTATATTTTACCAGGAAAATAAGGGAATGAAGGATTTCTTTAAGGGCTAAAAATACAGATTATTCTCTTTCTTTTATCTTAAAAGTGCACTATTAATCTCTTTTTACAAAAAATCTACTTCAAAAAGAATTAAAATTAATACAGTCATATGTGGAATAATTAATTTTGAACAGATGTGTGTATGTAGTTTAACCTATACTAGAGGCCTGGTGCATGAAATTCATGCATGGGGGGGGGGTTGTCCCCTCAGCCCAGCCTGTACCCTCTCCAACCTGAGACTCCTCTGGGGTTTGGGCCTAAACTGGCAGTCAGACAAACCTCTCATAATCCTGGACCACTGGCTCCTAATCACTAACCACCAGCCTGCCTGCCTGGTCACCCCTAACTGCCCCACCTCCTGCCAGCCTGATTGCCTCTCACTGTCTCTGTGTGCTGGTCTGATTGCCCCTAACTGCCTGACCTGCCAGGCAGATTGCCCCTAATTGACCCCTGCTACCAGTCCCATCACCCCCACTACTCCCTCCTTGCCAGCATAGTTGCCTCCAACTGACCCCTCTGATGGCCGAGTTGCCCCTATAATTGCCCTTCTCCACTGATCTGGTAGCCCCCAAGTGGTCCCCTATCAGCCTAGTGACCCCTCACTGCTTCCCCTGCCAGCCTAATCACCCCCAACTGCCTCCTGCTGGCCTGGTAACACACAACTGCCCCCTCCTGCCAGCCTGGTTGCCCCTCATGCCCCCCTCCACCAGCTTGGTTGCCCTATACAGTCTGTTTGTTCAGTCGTTTGGTCGTTCCTCATTAACACCTCCTTGCTGGTCTGGTCAGAGGAAGCCATATTGTGAGGGTGTGAGGGTATGAGGGTTAATATGCATATTATCTCTTATTATATAGGATACTAAAAGCCTAATATGCTAATCAACAGCAGAACAACCAGTGGAATCACTGGTTGCTATGATGCACACTGATCACATAGGGCAGATGCCCCCAGCCTGCAGGCTCCAGGCCAGCCAAGGTGGGTGCCAGTGGACCCCTTCCAATTACCCCATTGGTAGCCCCACAGATTGGCCCTGATTGCCAGCCAAGCTTAGGGACCCTACCCATGCACGAATAAACTGAGCTGCTTTTCTTCAGAAACATCAGAGCAGAGTGGAGGGAAAAGAACAAGAGAACAAGAGAGAGAGGTAAAAAGGAAGACAATGAGTAGTTGATGTAATGTCATGATCAACATTATGCTCAGCTCAAGAAAACCTAAGGAGGATTCAGGGAACCAGTTTTTATACAACCATGATCTACCATATAAAATAAAAGTATTTCATGAAATACATCTAAAATATTCTAGGTGATTTAATGGATGGACATTTCCATGGCAAAAACAAGTTCTGAATAAGACCTACTTTCATCTTGACTAAAGGAGAATTTGGCAAGTTAATGGCCTTATTCTAGAGAGTTGAATCTTTATTTCAAATTCTTTCTTAAGTATAAGTGGAAATATTGCATTACTGTTGTCCTTTTTTAAGGAATGATTTACTTTGAAAGGCTTTTCTGTGTCATACAGTATTTGAAATCTATTCATGTGTATTGTTCTTTCAACAGCTACAGGAAACTGGTATTGCTAATTCTATCTTCAGAATGAGGAAATCAAGCTCACAGATCATCAGGATCTTCTTCATGGCTACACAGATTCTAAATTGCAAGATTAATTAAATTAAAATTCAGTTTTGGCAGTTTTGAAAACTACTACTCTCCCTGCTATTACTTGCTCCGTCCTAAATATTTGTCTCACCCTCTGTTTCCTTTTCTATCTCACATAATATTAAACTTGGTCAGTATTTGTATGGCGGTAATGGAGACACACAACTTCAAACTACTCCTGGAGAAAAGCTTTTTATTTTCATTGTTAATAAGAATGTTAATACAAATGTAATTTAAGAGAATATGTTTACTGCAAATATATCTTCACAACCATGCAAATGTTATAATCTAAGACAGCTTAGCTTTCAACATTTTCATGGTGAAGGGCCAGCTCTAATACTCCCGACTCTGCTTTAAATTATTAGGGTCCTCACATGTTTAGAAAACTAAATGTATCTTAACATATAGTGTTTCATATCAGCAGTTAGTATTGTAAATATTTTATTTTCTGGATTTCTTAAGCAGAGAAGCTTTGCTTTCATAAGCACTTTGCTTGGTACTGAGAAATTTTCATGCTCTGGACAAAAACTCATTGATTGAGAAGTGTTTGCCTCTATGCATACACTGGCCTACTAACTCTCCTCCTGGACAACAATCTGGGTTTGTAAGATATTCAATTAAAGAAAATGAAGTTTTGAGGAGAATTCAAGATGGCGGCACAGGTAAACACCTACACTGCTGTCTCGCACAACGATTTCAAAACTACAACTAAAAGACAGAACAGACATCATCCAGAACCACAGGAAAGCTGACTGAGTGGAAATTCTACAACTAGAAGGAAAGAGAGGGGCTCACAGAGACCCAGAGGAGCTACAAAAAGCTGAGGTACAGAGATGCGTGTGTGGAGAGAGAGGGTGCCAGAGTACCTGGCTGGCTTTCTCTGGCGGGAGGGAGACAATGACTCTCAATGGCATTGAACCCCTTATCCTACAACACTAAACTCCAGATCAAGCAGAAACTCATATGGGGGGAGTTTGGACTGTGAAAAAGAAGCAGTGCATGGAAATTTAGGGGAGTCACAAAAGATCAGAAGTTTGGTGGCGCAGAAGACAGACTGCTGATTGTGCCATTGGCTTTCACAGGTGGCCGGGAGACAGACCTTCCTGCGTCACTTCTAACTCCACTAAACCCCAGATTCTGGTGAAACCCTGAGGACACAGATTCATATGGTCCCGGAGCACAGGGGAGCTGGAAAGGCAGCAGTCTAGAGGCACTGCGAGAGAGCGTGTGAGTGCACAGGGACCACTCCAGTGATTACCCAGTCACGTGAGACTCAAGGGCCATGGATGGGGGTGGGGCACGACTGGAAGGCAAGGTGGTCCATTAAGCCCTGAGACTCCACCCACCCCAAGCTCAACAGAGAGGCTTTTGCAGTTTTGCAAGTCTGCTATCATAAGGCTGAATCCAACACAGAAGTTCTCCCGGCATAGTGAAAATGCCTAGACAAGGGAAGAGATCACAAACAAAAGAAATGGAGGAAAACAAATGACTAGATGTAGAGTTCAAAACCACGGTTATAAGATTTTTCAAGAATATCCTAGAAAAGATAGATAAAGTTAATGAGACCCAAGAGGAGATGAAAAAGAACCAACTGGAGATGAAAAAGAACCAACTAGAGATGGAAAAGGTCCAACTAGAGATGTAAATGAACCGACTAGAAATTAAACATACACTGACTGAAATAAAAAATATTATATGGAGACCTAACAGCAGACTAGAGGAAGGCAAGAATCAAGTACAAATTTGAAATATAAAGAAGCAGAAAACACTCAACTGGAAAAGCAAGAAGAAAAAAGAATTAAAAAAATGTGAAGATAATGTAAGGAGCCTCTGGGACAGTTTCAAGTGTACCAATATCAGAATTGTAAGGGTGCCAGAAGAAGAGAGAGAGCAAGACACTGAAAACCTATTTAAAGAAATAAGGACTGAAAACTTCCCATATCTGGTAAAAGAAATAGACTTACAAGTCCAGGAAGCACACAGAACCCTATTATAAAAAGAATCCAAAGAGGACTACACCAAGACACATCATAATTAAAATACCAAGAGCAAAAGACAAAGAGATAATATTAAAAGCAGCAAGAGAAAAACAGTTCATTACCTACAAGGGAGCACCCATATGATTGTCAGCTGATTTCTCAACAGAAACAATGCAGGCCAGATGGGAATGGCAAGAAATATTCAAAGTGATGAATAGCAAGAAACTACAACCAAGAATATTCTATCCAGCAAAGCTATCATTCAGAATTGAAGGGCAGATAAAGAGCTTCACAGATAAGAAAAAGCTAAAGTAGTTCATCATCTCCAAACCAGTATTATATGAAATGCTGAAAGGTACTCTTTTAGAAGAGGAAGAAGAAAAAGGTAAAAGATAAAAAATTATGAACAACAAATATATCTATCAACAAGTGAAGATAAAAATTAAGGAAATTAAACATTATCAACAGAATAAACTGGTGAATATAATAGAATCAGGAGCACAGAAAGGGAGTGGACTGATAATTCTTGGGGGAAGGGGGGAGGTGTGTACAGGGAGAGACTGGACAAAAATCATACACCTATGGATTAGGTCAACGGGAGGAAGGTAAGGGTAGAGGGAGGGTTGGGAGCTGGGTAGAGGAGAGCTATAGAGGGGAAAAAAGAGAAACAAATGTAATAATCTGAGTAATAAAGATTTAATTTAAAAAAATCAATAAAATATATTAAAAAAAAGAAAATGAATTTTTATTTGTTGATGTCATTTCAAAGGTACTCATTTCTAAAGACCAAAGGTAGTATCTGATATGAAGACAATGTTAAAATTGCCACATATGTGTTGGGGAAGGAAAGACAGTCTTGATTGGTACCTTACAATAAAGTATTTTTACATAATTTGGTATTTATTTTCATATAAGGACTTTTCTTTCTCCCATGCAATTTAATTTTTCTTGTTGACCTTTTCATTAATATAAAAGTGAATGTGAGAATCACTTAAAGGGCACTCCAACACCCATCAAAAATGTGTAAAAAATAAGATGCTCTAGAAATAAATATATTTCTGTTAATTAGATACAACTTATATATATATATATATATATATATATATATATATATATATATCCAATAGTCAGTTCTCTATATAAAAGCTCTGGAGGTTTCAAAAAGAAAGTCCACATAGTTTACAGGAGGAATGTGCCCCTTAGCAGGATACTGATCTCTGCAGACTCCTAAACAAAGCTAGCCAGCAGACAGGTGACTTTTAGTGAGAAAGTGATGTGACTTGGGGGAGTACATGGTGTATTGCTGTGTCCTCCTGTGCCACAGTGGATCTCATAGAGGGAGCATCCTACCATTCCTTCATATCCTTTCCTGTCCTCTCAATTTCTCTCATGCGATGGCTCCCAGTTTCTCTCAGAAAAATTGTACACTTCTCTCACCAAGGAAGCAAGCCAGCTGATATTCAAATAAGGAACTAGTAGAAAGCTAAATATTTAGGGAATAGATCAAATTTTAAATAACACTTTACAACTGATGCACTGTTTTTCCATCTAGGATCACATGCCACCCTAATCCCCCAGTTTAATTTGGCATATGAGGGTGATGTCAGTGCCCAGAACTAGAGCCCTCAACAGGGACCTTGGTGTAAGGGAGAGATTGGGTGAGCATGAGCCCATGCTCTTTCCTTTAAACTATGGTGCCTCTAATTATCTGCCTCAGCAAATCCTGGCTACCAGTTAAGTTGATGTTTGTTGGTTTCTCCTTTAAAGAGAAAATAATCAAGTATAACCACAGAGGAAAGGGAGGCAGAGTCTTATAAATTGTCTCAGCACTACTGCCTGCCAGCAGATTATGTTCAGATGACTCAGAGGATGTTCACTCTTCTCTGGAGATGCTTTGTGCTAATCTTGTCCTAGTTTCCCAGCAGAATAGTTTATTTCTCCTATTTCACCATGTTAGCAAATGCAAATGCAAAGAAAGAGTGCACAGCCTGTGGAAAATTGACATCTCTCTGCCTCACCATGATTAATGTCTGGCTGCTCACTGGACACTCACTGTTCAATTCACCATTGTGAGAGCAAGCAGGCTTAAGCAAATCTACTAACTCATCATTTCAATTCCAAGATAGATCTCTTTCTTTTACTCCATACTGCCACTGTTAATAAAGCAGGCAAATTAAGCACTGCCAGCAACAGGGGGTAAAATGAAAGTGCAGGCATAAAGCCTCACAATTTACTAAAGAATATCCCATTAGAGTCATTCAGCACCATTTTCTAACGTTCTGACACTCAAAATATGATATATATATATATCTGTTTCAGGGGTGTGTTTGTTTATGGTATATGTGTTGTGTGTGTGTGTGTGTGTGTGTGTGTGTGTGTGTGTGTGTGAGAGAGAGAGAGAGAGAGAGAGAGAATAGATGACAGATAAATAGCCAGAGATAGAGTGACAATGCAAAAAAGACGGATTGCAAAGCTCTTGTACATCTCTTTTTCTTTATAGCTGAACTCTAAATCCAATGCAACAGAGGGTCTCTGAATCACCTAACACATTCCAAACTGCCAATTCAGACAGGACCTTAAATTGATGTAAGATTTTTGAGATATAACCTATATGGAAATATAGAAGTCATCACCCTTCTGTGCACTCTGCCTAGAGAACGCAAACTCTTCTACCAAGAGTATTTAACCATTTCCTACTTACTGGCTCCTTTCAGAAAAAAGTGACATGAATAATAACTAAATTTATTGATCACATCCCTTGTGAAAAGTCTTGTTCTAAACTTATAGGTATATTAGTCCTTTAATTCTCTTTCCAATTCTGCGAGTCATGTCCTATCATTATTTTTACTTTACAGAAGAGAAATTTGAAGCTCAGAGATGTGAACTAACCTGCCAAGGATCGCAGAACTAGAGTAAGACAGAGTTGAGATTTAAATGAAGTGATCTGATTCTAGAACCTGCTTGTTACACCATAAACAATATCTGACTTCAGCAAGGCAATCCATTGCTTGTTCCCTACTTTCTGCATATCACAGAGCTAAGCAGACAAGAGCAGCTGGATTCTGCCTTTGCCTAGGTACCAATATAGAGTCTTTATGAAATTAAAATGATGCATAATAGTGGTTCTCTAGCTATTGGAGCCAGAGTCTCCTTCTAGATGTAGCTAGGAAAGAAAATTGAAGAGCAGAGATTTCACCAGCTCAGGTCTTCTCATAAAATGGGATCCATCCTGTGTGTCTTGCATATTCTTGTTTCTTAATTTGGAATCATGAGGTTGTTGTTATTTTGTTTGTTTGTTTTTAAGTGTGTGGTATTTGTTTCAGGCATCCCTTGTCAGTTCTTTCTATGGGTGCATAAAATGGAAAGCACTTTTTTTTTTAAAAAAATGTATGATTGTCCAAAGTATGAGGGTAACTACTCTAGGTTAATTTCTTTCACATGACTACAGAGAGTTCAGGTTGTGTTTCTATCTAGTTACTTTGGGACTTGGCACTAAGCATGAATTCCATCAGGTCTCTCAGCTGTCCTTGATTGCTATAAAATTCTGTGACAGTTTTTATGACCTAAATCTAAAGTACAACTCTAATTTCTAACCCACTGTATAGAGATAATAAAAAATGTTCAAATCAAATGTTATATGTTTCAGGTCAATGGGTAGCTAAACCTCTCCTGAGTTTGAATCAGTGACTTCAATATAAAGAAGATAATGGATGGGGAAGCATGTTATGAACAACGACCGTAGATGATTGTCACTAATTTGAAGTTGCTGGTGCTTTTTTCCAGTATGATTTAGCCAATCTTTACTTCAACTGTGACAAAATAATAGGAATCTTTATTTCTCATTTGATTTCCAACAAGGCATTGGCTTGTAAATTGAATACCCTACATGAGATTTTTGAGACTTCATGAAGAAAATAAAAAGGCAAAGAAAGAAATAGAATATAAATAACCATAAAACAATGCATTTTTTAACATAGAAACAAGTACAGAAATATTTTTAAAGAGCACATTAGTCTGATTAGTATGATTAGTAAGATTTCTTAATATTTTAATGCTTTATTACTTAGACTAGAACTTGACATTGATTCCAAAGCAATCTCAGTTCAGAGAAAAATACGCTAAATCCTAAAGTTTTTACTCATTACATAATATATTGACTGTATATTTTTAGACATAGGATGATATGGCAGAATATATTTTAGCCTTCTGTAAATTTATTCCAAATAAGTGTGACATGTATTATTTTCAAAATCAGGTTTTAAAAATATATTTTCTCCTTTATTTATTTGGACTGTTTTAATTTAATAGGGAAACTAATTAGTATTAACTGACAAATAATAAAACCTTTTGTTCCCTCCCACGGTATTATTTTTTTGCCAGCCTATAATTTCAAGTTAAGCTAAGTGCCATTAGGTTTTATGTAAAAATGCATATATTCATCTAGCAATCTATATATGATGAGTGAGTCTTTATTTTAGATGAAAATCTAGATGACTACATAGAAAATAAGTTTAATTTATGTGGAAGTTAAATAAAATTAGAACGGAGGATGACAAAGTCCCAGGAGGAAGACTTTGAGGGGATTTACCTCTTTGGAGAGAAACTCTAGGTAGCTAGAGATCAAAAATAATCTTGCCTGTGAATTGAAATATGAATAAATGTTCTACAAAAAGCTTGGTTATTAGTATGAAAATAAACAAGTTTATGTACCTAATAAATTTACTAACATTATTATTGTTAAATTTAACAAACTGGCCATTAAGTAATAGCTGGAATGGTATATTTAATAATAGCTTGTATTTATTGATTGGCTAGTACATATCAGAGGTTCAGTCTCTCTGTCTTATCTATTTTATATAGACTTATTAACCTCAATACTTCAAAAGAGGTGTTTTGTTTTGTTTTTACATAATTGCTAACTCAGTGTTAAAGGTTTGTTTAATAAAATCATGTGTTGCTATGTTATTATTAGGCCATATCATTGTAAGAAACAGTTGGGCTGCATTTATTTGAGTGGTTTGAGCCTAACTGAATGGTGTCTGGATCCACATAGGTTAAGAAACACGTCATGTCATTCCCAGGCAGGTAGTGGGTAATGTTTGAGATATAAAATCCAGGTTTTGGGCCACTGTAAAGCACTTCAGCTAGCAAGAGGTGATTTCTTGGACAGTTTACTTAAGTGTTCTTACAGCCCAATGCTAATATTTCTGATAATTTTAACATATTCTTTTTTCTCCTTCTATCATATTTAGAGGTCACCTGCCCTGTTGTGGTAACTTGTACTACATTGGATCATTAAATCATTCATATATTTTTGCAAGGTTAGTTATCTGTATCTGAAGGGATGTCTATCTTCAAGCCAGACATGAAATTGCAAAGGGGTGGCCATAGATCCAAGACTGGTCTAGAATATGAGGACTTTCTTTAAACAAACACACACACACACACACACACACACACACACAAATTATATTTTAAGAATACCTTTATCAAGGTTAAAGACACTCTGGAGAGTCAGGGTATTAGTAAATACAATAACAGTTGCTTAAATTTCTAATTGTTAGCAATTAAGTAGAAACATATGTTTTGGACATCCACAAAATGAGTTTGACACTAGTAAGTATAATTCTAATTTAAATTATTTGTATTTGATTACATAGAAATCTTTGAAAGTTAAAAAATAAAACAAATGTCTAGGTTTTTTTTTCTTTCCATTATATTGATAAACTCACTTTTTCTTTATTGTTTTCAGCAGTTAATAAGGAACAATTGTGCAATCACTAGATATAATTACTGTAACTCAGGTTTACTGGAGCACAAATAGGAGTTAATGACATGTGTAGCAATAGAGAACACCAAAGGATATCTGCGTGTAGTATCTTTACAGGCAGATTAGGAACACACAGGCTGAAAACAGAAATGCTCAATGAATCAGGATCTCAGGTAAAATTATAATAAGCTCAAGAATTTATTTTTGTTCAATGAGATATTCGTAAAATTTAATATGCTCTTAAGACCATGCTTACTTTTAAATTTTATTGTGGGAACCTCCTATATGTCAGATAGTTTTCTAGATCCTAGATATAAAAGAGAAATGCAATGTAGGTGTTGAATGCAGGGAGCTCAAATTCAAATGAAGAGAATAGTATATAAACAAACTTTTTTTTTTAAGTGGGTGGTGTAATGTAGAAATGAAGAGACAGAGCGAGCATACAAATGTTGGGACTACAGAAAAAGGTACGAACCTCTAAGTCACTGGGAGAATTAAAGATGAAAATTGAACTGGATCTTAAATGAGGGTGATTCTATAAGTAGATAAAATAGGGTAAAGTGCAATCTACATAGACCAAGTAAGTGAACAAAACAGTGTTGTTCTTACCTAGCTGTGGATCAGTGGGCTGCTGGAGAAAAAAAAAAAAAAAGCCCAAGCAGTGTGTGGCTTAGTGGTTGAGCTTCTACCCAAGAACCAAGAAGTCACTGTTTTGATTTTGGTCAGGGCACATGCCTGGGTTGTGGGCTCAATCCCCAGTAGGGGGGTGTGCAGAAGACAGCCAGTCTATGTTCCATAGATGTTTCTATCTCTCTATCCCTGTCCCTTGCTCTCTCTCTCTAAAAAAAAAAAAAAAAAAACAATAAAAACATTTTAAAAAGCTGTGTAATAAGCATTAACAAGATTTTAATCCAAAGAGAAAGTTTGAAATTAGAATATAAAGATTATAAAGAGGCTAGGAGTTTGCATATTATCAGGAAGAGAAAGGAGGCCAGGAGGTTTCCCAACTCAGGAGTGTCACATAAGATTGTTCTTTTAGAAGACAGCACTAGAATCACTCAACAAAAATTGAAAGTTGCTGGCTTTGCCTACATATTTTCTCAAAAGAGGGCTGCATTTTTTAAAAAAGAAAATAAAAACCTTTATAATGCCTTATAGAATACACTTAATAACATTCAGTGATTATTACATATCTATGTTTCTTCTACAATTAAGTGATGAGGACTATTTTAATAGGCTATTGCTTCACACTATTTAGATATGCATTTCTTTACAGTTCAATAGAACAATTTCATCAGAAATGAACAGGGATGGCAGCTTTTCTCATGGAAATTAACAATATATGAACTTTTTGGAAATACATTTAAAAATGGAGTATCTTTCTCTAGCTTATTAAAAAAAAATGGATGAAGGGAATGTTGCTTTCCATTCCCATATATTTGCATTTCTTGGGAAAAATAATATAACCTTTCCCTCATTCCTTCTGTCAAGTAGGATTATTTTTTATTTAATCTTTACCCAAGGATATTTTTCCATTGATTTTTAGAGAGAGGGGAAGAGATGGGGAAAGACAGAAAGAAATAGCGATGTGTTTCATTGAATGGTTGCCTCCTACACATACTCCCTACCAGGGCCCTGGCGGGAGAGAATCCTGCAACCAAGATACTTGCCCTTGACTGGAATCGAACCCAGGACTATTGGTCCACAGGCGATGCTCTATCCACTGAGCAAAACAGGCTTGGGTCTGTCAAGTAGGATTTTACATAAAAAACTACAATGAACTTAATTTGTGACCAATTTAAGAAAAAACATGGCATAATTATGGATTATAAAAATGGGTCCACTATAACAGTGTATTTCTTATTTTAAAAGGGACATTATTAAGCAACTTGAAGACTGTTACTTTTAAAATTTTGCACATTGGTTGTGATTACTCATTGACCTGTGCTTTTAAAAAAGTGGACTGAAATGAAGAAATTAGTTAATGCAAAGATATGCGTCATATAGTGTTTCAGAAGAATGATAATGTCCATTTCCAACTCTTTTGATAAACATCCAAACATGCCAGGTCTATGTAGCACTGTTCTCTCTCATTTAAATGGAAGAAGACTGTCAGAGACAACATGGTATGCAAAGAATGAAAAATTAAATAACTAAACATTTCTAGTAGCACAAATATTTTACAGAACATCAAAAGATGTGTTGTATTTTCACTTAAATGCCAGTTAAGTAATAAAAATTTTAAATTAAATGGAAAGAGCAACATGCTGAAATTTCAATGGAATTTTGAAGTGACATATTTGTAGATCAATCAAGCAAAATAACAAGCTGTTCCTTTGTACAAAGTACAAGTACAAACAAATAGGAACAAAATTTTAATATGATGATCTAATCACTTGCAAAATTTTATAAACTGAATTTTATCCTCTCTTGTTACCACTCACAGTTTTTGCCATGTTTCAAACTGGTACTAGAATGAGACTTACACAGACACTGAAATCTTTGGTATGGAGCAAGAGGCTTTAATAATCCATCTTTATAGGTGACCTCATAAAGTGTTACAAATCATTATATAAAGTCTACTCTTCTATCTAACAGGTATCTGTATTTGTAATACATACAATGATGGTGAAATAATCTCCATATATCTTGATTTTTCAGAAGTATTCTAAGACATTTACTTCTGATCTGTTCAAATTGCCTCTTGTCCAGAATACTGTAATCTGTCTGAATCTGTGCAAATATTACCCTCTGGCAGCAGATAGCACATGAGTTATATCCACAGGTGGCCCTTTAGGTTTTCATTTACATAGAACTGCAATTGACCCAGTATTTGTTGGTCTTTCTCAGAAATGTGTTTTCACTATAATTTGGAAAAGTGAAGACTGATAGCATATTTAAACAACCATATCTAACATCGAGTCTGATTTATGGCTGCACAAATCAACAAAATAAACTATTTTAAATAATTCTGCTATAAGAATTAAACATTTGGGAAAATATGCATCTTTAAGGGTTTTCTTTATTTCAAAAATATGAACGCAGTGCTGGAGGAAAAATTATCAGAGTTAGCCTTGCAGCATGCCTCAATAATTTAGTATTTCAAAGATTCCAATAATGGCCTTATAGAAGATGTAAGAATCATAACTCGATTGACTGAAATGACAAAACCTATACTCTCAGACTTCCAACAACTTTCATGTACTTTTCTCATCCTGTGTTCTCTGTCTATATCCAAAGATTTAGAGAATGATAGGAGATATAAGTGTACACATCACTAGCCCCCTCTTATCTTGAGTTTTAGATGTGTTCATATTTTTAAAATGTGATGGAAATTATTCATCTGCTATCTAAAGCTAAGGACAATACAACACAAAAGATGAAGTGAGGCTTTAAAGGGAAATAAGCCACCAAAAGCATGTTTTTTTATTCTCATCAAACACAAAGGAAACAGAGGTTAGGAAGTCAAGGAACAAGTCTGCACATAATGTCGAGAATTGACTCCATATATGAATAAACAATTTGAAACTTGAAATTCGATTTAATAAACACTAATATAGCATAAAGATTTTATATCTCTTACATTGGATCAGTTTCATCAAATAATTTCAAAATTGTGTATGTCAAGCTTACCCAGTTTAAGGGAACTGATGACAGGTGACTGATATTTGTAGATATAAAAATCATATGCATTTTTATAAATATAAAATGACATACACCTAACAGTCTCTAATATATATCCTCCCAACTCATCATTGAATCATATACAAATGATGAAAAATTTAAAATAACATAAAAAACTAAGACAGAGGGATAATATTTTTAGAGATATTGGATGATTCTCCAAACCATCAGACAAACAGAGCTTGAGACAGTCCTAGTTGGAATATATAAGTGTCAAAAAGTAGTGATTCCTTAAAATAGTCAGCCAAACCTTTAATCCCTCCTTTATTTCAAAGATCCATATATGCACCACAAATAAACAAACAAACAAAACAACAAAATATTATTCATTCATGGTCCTCAAACATGTATGCAAGATCATGAAATTAACATAAATCCTATCACACTTAAGTGAAAGCATTTTTATGGACAAAGCAAATCAATATACGTATAGTTCTAATTTGTATACTCCCAAAGTACATATAAATTCCCAAAACTTTTTGTGTGTAATAATATACAGTAACAATGTATATACAGTGGTACCTAGAGATACGAGTTTAATTCTTTCCATAACCTTGTTCATATATCAAGTTGCTCATATCTCAAAGCAAATTTCCCCATTGAAATCAATTGAAATGCCGTTAATCCGTTCCAGCCCCCAAAATGCCACCCCAGTTGTTCTTGTTATGTGTTTTTGAATAAGAAAAATGTATTTATAAATGACAAATATTGTATAAAAACATAATAAAAGAGAATGTAAAGGAATAAACTGGTTTTATAAAGTGTATTTACCTACTCGTTACACTCTTAATGCTACACTTTATCGCTCAACTGAATGTAACTTAACTAATCTTCACTGAACTTAATTGCTACCGGTCTTTGCATTTTTGGCCGATTTAAAAAAAAACATGTCCAACGAGGTTTGCCTCTTCCTCCCATTCAGAATGTTTCTGAAATGGGTGAGGCAAATTTCATTGAACAGCTCGGATGCACGACCAGTAGCAATTTTATCAGGGTGTTTCTTTTCCACGAAGTGTGACACCCTCTCCCACATTCCTAAGATCTCCTTTATCTCACTTGTAGAGATCTCCTCCACCTCTGGCTCCTCCTGGAAACCAATTTCTTGGAGAACCTCCTCCGTGGTGAGTTCCAGAGAGTGCTCCTCGACGAGCTCATTCACATCTCTCTCATCCACCTCCAGGCCCATGGATTTTCTCAGAGACACTATCTTCTCCTCCACTGGCACCTCGGGTTCGAATCCTTCGAAGGTCCTTTTGGCTATGGCCTCAGGCCACAGCTTCTTCCATGCAGAGGTCAAAGTCCTCGTTGTAACACCCAGCCAGGCCTGATCAATAATTCTGAGGCATATCATGATGTTAAAGTGGTTCTTCCAGAACTCTCGAAGGGCGAGGTTTGTGTTCTCTGTCACCTCAAAGCAGCGCCGGAACAGGTGCTTGATGTACAGCTTTTTAAAATTAGAAATCACCTCCTGATCCATGGGCTGCAGGATAGGAGTGATGTTGGGGGGTAGATAGACAACCTTTATAAACTTGAACTCTTCGAGGTTCGGTGGGTGAGCAGGAGCATTGTCGAGGACTAGGAGGGCTTGCATGGTTAGGTTGTTTTCCTGTAGATATTTCTTAACAGAAGGGCCGAAAACCAGGTTTACCCACTCCACAAAGAACTGCCTGGTGACCCATGCCTTCGGGTTTGCCCTCCACATAACTTGCAGTTTATCTTTTAAAATCTTATGTGAATTAAAGACTCTGGGGTTTTTCGAATGGTATACAAGCAGAGGCTTGATCTTGCAGTCGCCACTCGCATTGGCGCACAGTGGGCGAGTTAGCCTATCCTTCATGGGTTTGTGGCCTGGCATCGCCTTCTCCTCTGCCATTCTATAAGTCCTATTCGGCATCTTCTTCCAGAAAAGCCCTGTCTCATCAGTTGAAGACTTGCTGGGGGATATACCCTTTGGCTTCTATCAGTTCGGAAAAAGTTTTGAGGTAATCCTCAGCTGCCTTCACATCTGAACTTGCTGCCTCACCATGCCTGACGATGGAGTGAGTGCCAAACCTTTTCCTGAAGTTATCAAACCAGCCTCTACTGGCTTTAAATGAGTCTTTCGATGCTTCCTCCATGGAAATGCGTGGGGTCTGCTCCAGCAAATCACTGTAAATTGCTCGCTCCTTCTCACATATGATGCCCTGTGTTAATGTATCTCCTTTAAGCTGCTTCTCCGTCACCCACACCATCAGTAGATTCTCCATCTTTTCATGGAGAGAGCTACGGAGCTTAGAAATTATTGTAACACCCTTAGCTGGCATTATACCCTTTATGGACTCCTTCTGTTTAAGCACAGTGCATATTGTTGAAGTACTACGTCCATATTGCCTCGCCAAGTCAGCCACTCGCACACCTTGCTCATATTTTTGTATGATTTCATGCTTTAATTCAATAGACACCATCCTCTTCTGAGCACTGACCTTTCCACTCGCTTTCTTCAGACCCATGGTTATAAAAAGAAATGTGATAAAGTATGTAAATGCACAAAAGATGCTTCAAAAATGAGGTAAACAAACACACTGACTGAGGCGTGGGAAACTATGAGAAGCTCGAGTCCTGGTAAACTGGTGGGTCGTGTGCAGCCGGCCGATCCCCACGATTACTCGTATCTCAAATTTTGCTCGTATTTCAAAGCAAAAAATTGCTCGCTCGATGGCTCCTGTCTCAAAAATCTCGTATGTTAGGGCACTTGTATCTCGAGGTATCACTGTACACATATTTACACTAAAATTGAAAAGTATCAATTTTAAGTATCCATTATAAAATTTAAATTAAAAATCGAGGTGTAGAAAACCATCCAATCTAATAAAAGAATAATATGCAAATCGACGATACCTCTGCTACACTCACCAGCACGCCCACCAGCCACACCCACTAGCCAATCAGAGTGAATATGCAAATTAACCCAACCAAGATGGCTTTGGCCACAGAGAAGGCAGGAGGGAGGCTTGCGTTGCCCCTGGGTATAGAGAAAGCCAAGCTTTCCACACACCCTAGCTGGCCCAGGGCTCCACTTAAGGCAACAAAGTTTCAATGGCTGCAGCTAGAGACAGCAGGAGGCTTGGCTTTGCTCCAGGCTGCAAAGTGTCAACTGTAGAAGATAAATAAATCCCAGATATCAGGGCCTCCCTTTGGATCGCCAGGGGGCATTGCTGGTCTGCAAATCACCACAGGCCCCTTGCCCAGTCCACTCCATGCCCCAAGGGAACCCCTTCTCTGTACTGGGACACCCTTCAGGGCAAACCAGCTGGCCCACACCTGTGCACCAGACCTTTATCCTATTTAATAAAAGAGTAATATGCAGATTGACCATCACTCCAACACACAAGATGACTGTCCCCATGCAGTCAAAAGATCCTGCCCCCATGTGGACACAAGATGGCCACCATAAGATGGCCAGCAGGGGAGGGAACAGGCCTGCAAGGGAGGGCAGTTGGGGGTGATCAAGGCTGCAGGGGAGGGCATTTAGAGGTGACCAGGCCAGCAGAGGAGGGAAGTTGGGGGTGCCTGCAGGGAAGGGCAGTTTTGGGAGACCCAGGCTACTGGGGAGGGCAGTTAGGGGTGACCAGGCCTGCAGGGAAGGGAAGTTAGGAGTGACCAGGAGGGGAAGGCATTTCAGGGCAAACAGGCTGGCAGGGGAGCAGGTAGGCATCAATCAGGTTGGCAAGGGAGTCATTAGGGGGTGATCAGGCTGGCAGGAAGAAACAAGTAGGGGCAATCAGGAAGGCAGGCAGGTGAGCAGTTGGGAGCCAGCAATCCATGATTGGGCCTAAACGGGCAGTTGGACATCCCTCAAAGGGTCCCAGATTGGAGAAGGTGCAGACTCGTCTGAAGACACCCTGCTGGCCCCCCACCCCCATGCACAAAATTCATGTACCAGGCCTCTAGTAAATTTAATGTACATCTCTTAGTTTTGAGAGAACAAAAAAAAAAGAAAAGGGTAGCATGAAATTTTATAAATTAGATAGTATTATTTAGAGGGCAATATATTAAAGTTATGCCATAGAAAGAAAATATATTTTCATACCCAAGGCCCATAGCACTTAAATATTGTTTTGGATTGATCAACAAAGAGAAATATCAATTTGTCTCACAAATTAAAAATAAATTAATATAATAGAATTGAAAATTAATTACAATTATCTTCAAAAGTTTTACAAAACTAAATATAGCCTCTTCCTTAATAAATCTAAGGCTAAAATAGAAAACAAAATACCAAGTAAAATCTATTTGAAAATTATCAATAATCAGTTCTATATCCATCAGAACTCATGGAATGTAGCCAAAACTATACTTTTAGAAATGCCATGGACTTAATTTTCTTCATTATAAAACAAGAACAAAAAAATTAAAAACTAGACATCATACTCAGTCATATAAATAGTATAGGAATATATATTTAAAGGAAGATATAAATTAATAAAAATTAAACAGGAAAAATTAAATGAAACAGCAATAAGAAATCAGAAAACAGAGACCAAGTGGTATACTCAATAAATATTTCTTAAAGACATTTTTAAAGCAATAACATATAATATATGCAAACTTCTTGAAAACAAAATCAAGAGAAGATATAGGTATACTAGACAGTAGTATTTAAACTAATGGTTAAGACCACAAAAAAAGTAAGTAATTTATAAAACTGTAAATAGAAAGATTGTTATTTTACTTTACTTTAAAATCTAAAATTTCTATTCATATCATTCTGAAGATACTGAGAATCTCTTAAAACTAAATTTTTTAAAAAGTAGATAATTTCAAATCTGTTTCATGAGGATTGCATAAATAAATCCCTGACCATAGAAGTTACATAAAAAAATAGTTAAGAAATGTTCTGTGTCTTCCCCAAAGGATACAGGATCCCAATAATTTTAGAGATGACATAAATATAATAAATAAATTTTTAAAAAGCATATCCTTATATTCATCCAAGGATACACTTTTTAAAATTTAATTTTTTAGAAAGAAACAAAGGGGAGAAAGAGAGAAAGAAAGACATGGGATTGGTTGCTTCTTCTAAGTGCCCTTACTAAGGATTGAATCCGCAACATAGGTATGTGCCCTAACCCAGAATCAAAACTATAACCTCTTGGTTCATGGGACAAAGCTCCAATCAACTGAGCCACCAGGCCAGGGCCATTTTTATATTCTTTAAACAATTGCAGAATGAAAAAATTATGAAAAGCTTCATACGTATTTAGCTAAATTAATTAAATACTAGTAATAATTACAACAAAGGAAAAAGATACTAATTCATTTTATTTACATATATAGATATAAAATACTTATAGCAAATTTATTTCAGCCATATATTACCAAGATATTCCATGAAAATATAAAGTTTCTAATAGTAAAGTTATCATGATTGAAAACTAGAAAACTGCATAAAGTCTACTTTTTTAATAAGTTAATAAATAAATTATCTCCATAGACATGACAAAGCTATATGATAAGCTTCAATATGTATTTCTTATCAGCCCATCATAAATTGGGAGAATAGACTATTCCTTAGCATGTTCAATAATTTCAACTAAAAGCAAGTGCTCTCCTTATCAATAATGATGGACTACAAAAGACTTGCCTCTCTTCTGTCTATGAGGGTAGAGAATATAGAAGAAAAAATAACTGAATTTTTTTTTAATTTAGAGATAGAAGTGACTTTAATAACTTTGTTTTGTTTTGACCCCCACACACCCCACTTCCTAGTTCTCTGTTATCAAATCATCTTTAATCTTGCCAATGGCTGTCACTGGTTTTTTTTCATGGTGGTGGATGGTGGTAATGGCTTGTGGTAATGGCTTGTGCTAGATACTTCTATAGGCTGATACCTGTAGCCTGCCCTCAGCAAAGAGATCAGCAACTGATTAAATGTGAGGCTATCTTTCTTATTACTGCTTTTACTGCATTAAGAATTTGTCACAGAAAACTCCCTAAATCTGCATGGGGGGTTATTTTGCATGGTCTAGGCAAGACTCCAGTTACATTTTTTAACAGCTTTACACAGGTCTAGTTGAAATATAATTTGCTGTACATATTTAAAATGCACAACTTACTAAGCTTTGGCATGTTTTACACTGAGAAACCATAAACACAATCAAGTCAGGGAACATATTCACCACTCCCAGAAGTTTCCTTACAGCCTTTTTCAGTCTTCCTACCGGTAGTTCCCTCCAACTATAGGAAAGCAGGGATCTCTTCTCTATGACTCTAGATTAGTTTCTATTTTCTATCATTTGATACACATGGAATCATATAGAACATCCTATTTTTATTTGGCCTATTCCAGGCAGCAAAGTTACTATGAGATTGATCTATGTTGCAGCATCATTACTGTGTACCTTTTTATTTCTGTCCAATTCTATGGATAAACCACAATTTGCTTATCCGTTAGTCTGATGATGGACATCTGGATGGTTTCTAATTGTTGGATATTACAAGTAAACCTGCTTTGTTCATTCTGCACAGGTCTTTGTATGAGCAGATGTTTTCATATCTTCTGGTTAAAGAACTAGCAGCAGAATGGCCAGGTCTATCGGCTAGGCTCATGAAAACTTTTAAGTAACTGCCAAATGGTTTTCCAAATTTTTTTACCGATTATACTATCTCTAGTATTGTATGAGAGTTCTCATTTTTCCACATTTTGCCAACCCTTGGTTGATCAGTTTTTCCATTTTAGCTTTTCTCTCAGTCTGTGGTTTATATTTTCATTTCCTTAATATTACTTTTCCAATAATAAAGTTTTTACTTTTGCTTAAGTCTAAATTATTTAATTGTTTTTATGGATCATGCTTTTTTTTATAATATCTAATAAACCACAAATATTGGTACTTATATTTTATTCTAGGAGTTTTATTCTTTCAGGTTTCACATATAGGTCTGTGATTCATATTAATTTGGGTAAGGTATGAAGTGTTTTATGTTTTTGTATATGAATGTCAAACATTGTTTCTTTTTTTAAATTTTAATTAAACCTTTATTATTCAGATTATTACATTTGTTTTTCTTTTTTTTCCCCTCCATAGCACCCCTCCACCCAGCTCCCTCCCTCCCCTCCCTCCCGTTGACCTCATCCATAGGTGTTTGATTTTTGTCGTCTCTCCCTGTATACCCCTCACCCCTTTCCCCCTGAGAATTATCAGTCCACTCCCTTTCAATGCTCCTGATTCTAGTATATTCACCAGTTTATTCTGTTGATCAAATTTTTAATTCACTTAATTTTTAGATTCACTTGTTGATAGATACGTATTTGTTGTTCATAATTTTTTGACTTTAATCTTTTTCTTCTTCCTCTTCTTAAAGAGTACCTTTCAGCATTTCATATAATACTGGTTTGGAGTTGATGAACTCCTTTAGCTTTTTCTTCTGTGAAGCTCTTTACCTGCCCTTCAATTCTGAATGATAGCTTTGCTGGATAGATTATTCTTGGTTGTAGGTTCTTGCTATTCATCACGTTGAATATTTCTTGCCACTCCCATCTGGCCTGCATTGTTTCTGTTGAGAAATCAGCTGACAGTCGTATGGGTGCTCCCTTGTAGGTAATGAACTGTTTTTCTCTTGCTGCTTTTAATATTCTCTCTTTGTCTTTTGCTCTTGATATTTTAATTATGATGTGTCTTGGTGTGGTCCTCTTTGGATTCCTTTTACATGGTGTTCTGTGTGCTTCCTGGACGTGTAAGTCTATTTCTTTCACCAGATGTGGGGAGTTTTCAGTCATTATTTCTTTAAATAGGTTTTCAGTATCTTGCTCTCTCTCTTCTGGCACTCCCACAATTCTGATGTTGGTACTTTTGAAGCTGTCCCACAGTCTCCTTACATTATCTTCACATTTTTGGATTCTTTTTCTCTTCTTGCTTTTCCAGTTGAGTGTGTTCTGCTTCTTTATATTTCAAATTTTTGACTTGATTCTTGCCTTTCTCTAGTCTGCTGTTAGGACTCTGTATAATATTTTTTATTTCAGTCAGTGAATGTTTAATTTCTAGTTGGTCCTTTTTCATCTCCTCTTGGGACTTGATAAATTTATCCATCTTTCCTAGCATATTCTTGAAAAACCTTATAAGCGTGGTTTTTAACTCTATATCCAGTCGTTTTTTTCCTCCATTTCTTTTGTTTGTGATCCCTTCCCTTGTCTCCCCATTTTCACTATGTTGGGGAAACTTCGGTGTTGAGTTCAGCCTTATAATGCCAGACGTGCAAAGCCGCAGAAGCCTCTGGTGAGCTTGGGATGGGTGGAGTCTCAGGGCTTCAGGGGCCACCTTGCCTTCCAGTCGGCCCCGCCCTCCACGGCCCCCGAGTCTCACGTGACTGGGTAATGGCTGGAGCGGTCCTTGTGCGCGTGCCCGCAGTGCCTCTAACCACTGCCTTTCCGGCTCCCCTGCATACCAGGACCACAGGAGTCTAGGTCCCCAGGGTTTCGCCCAAAACAGGGGATTAGTGGAGTCAGAAGTGGCACAGTTGGGAGGGTCTGTCTCCCGCCCACTCGCGAAAGCCAGCAGCATAATCAGCAATCTGTCCTGCCCGCAGTGCCGTGCGCGCCGCCACCAGCCCTCTGATCTTTTGTGACTCCCCTAAATTTCTGGCACTTCTCCCTTTTCACAGTCCAAACTCCCCCTGTATGAGTTTCGGCTGGATCTGGGGTTTAGTGTCGTAAGAGAAGTGGTTCAATGCCGTTGGGAGTCTCCGTTTCCCTCCCGCCAGAGAAAGCCAGCCAGGTACTTGGGCACCCGCTCTCTCCGCATGTGCGTCTCCGTACCTCAGCTTTTTGCAGCTCCTCTGGGTCTCCGTGAGCCCCTCTCTTTCCTTCTAGCTGTAGAACTTCCACTCAGCCAGCTTTCCTGTGGTTCTGGATGATGTCCGTTCTGTCTTTTAGTTGTAGTTTTGAAATTGTTGTGCGAGGCAGCAGTGTAGGTGTTTACCTATGCCGCCATCTTGGATTCTCCTCCAAACATTGTTTCTTAAAAAGACTATACTTTCTCCCCTGAAATGCCTTTACATTTTTGTCAAAAATCAATTGTCCATGTATGTGTAGGTTTACTTTTGTATTCTTGTTTCATTGACTGTCTCTCTTCATCTCAATTCCACAGCATGCTGAATACTAATGCTTTATAAGTCTTGAAATAAGGTAATTTTCCCTCCAATTTTACAAATTTGTTTTTGTTTTTCTAGACCTTTAAAATGTCAGTATTTTATTATGTAAATTCTAATATTTCATTCTACACACACACACACACACACACACACACACACTCACACACACAGCCTGCTAGGATTTCATTTGGGATCATGTTGACTGACTATATATGGAGTAGGGCAAATGTAGGTTTACAGCTGCTCATATGGAAACTAATACAATAATTAATGAAAAATAACACAAAAATAAACTCTATGTTTTGTGTACTCCCAACAGTAAATCTACTTTTGACCCACCCTGTAGATCAATCTTTTATTTTGGGTAAAATTGGCATCATAATAATACAGAGTCTTCTGATTCATGAACAAATTGTGCCTCATCTATTTTCATGTATTTTTAATTTTCTATTACCAATATTCTGTAGTTTTTAGACTACAGATTTGGTCCTTGATATTTTTATCAGATTTATACTTAAGAAATTCATAAGTTTAATGTTATAAACATCATTGCTTTTATTTAAAAATTTTTGCTGATTAATATAAAACTAGAATTGACTTCTTGCATAATAATTTTGTGCCCTGTTACATTACTAAATTCACTTATTCTGAGAGTTGTGGCTGTTTTATAGATGCCTTTAGATTTTCTACATAGATGGTCATGACATTTGCAAATAAAAGTAGTTTTATAGTCTTCTTTCAATCTGGATACCTTTAATTTCTTATTCTTGCATTTTCTCCTGGCTAGCATTTTTATATTATGTTAAATAGAAGGTAAGAACAGACAATTTTGTCTTACTATTGATCTCAGAGGGAAAGTATTCATTTGTCATATTATGCATGATGTCAGCACTCAGTTTTTTATTAATGTCCTTTATCAGGTTGGGGAAGTTCCCTTCTATTCTCAGTTTGTTGAGTTTTCACTAAAAAGGCATGTTTGATTCTTTCTGATGTTTTATCTGTATATACTGAAACAATTTTGTTAATTAGATCATATAATAAATTATATTGTTTGATATTCAAATGCTATATAAACCACATATTCCTGCGATAAACCCCACTTGGTCATGATCATATATTTTGGGGTATAATTTGTTAAAATGTGCAAGAACCTTTTCATATATGCTTATTAGGTGCATTTGCCCATAGTTTTCTTTTTCTAAAATTTATTTCTCTGCTCCTGGTGTCAGGGTAGTGAAGGCCTAATTGAATGAATTGGAAAGTGTTTTTCCTCTTTTATTTCTCTTTAATACTCTTCAATTTGTGTAGAATTTTTATTATTTCTTCTTTCAAAGTATGGAAGAATTTACCTTGATGTCACCTACACTGAAAGTTTTATTTGTAGGAAAGTTTTAGGTACATATACATAGGGACAGGATATTTAGGTTATCTATGCCTTCTTGAGTAGCTCTAGTTGCTTGTATCTGTCAAAGGATTTATAAATTAAGTCTGTCAAATTAATTTGAAAAAAGATATTTATAATATTCTCCTAATATGCTGTTAATACCTTTATAACCTAATGATCTCACCTCTCTCATTCCAGAATTGATATTTTAGCATTTGCTTTTTGTTGTTGATCAGTGTAATTAGAACTTAATCAATTGAGTTGCTTGTCTCAAAGAAACAGGTTTCACTTTCATTTTCTTTACAATTTTGTATTTATATTTCATTTTAAATTCTATCATTATTATGCTCTTCTACTTACTTTGCATTTGATTTGCTCTTCTTTTTTACCAGCTTGATATAAGGTGAGATCATTGATTTGAGATCTTTCATTTTTCCAATATAGGCATATATTGCTACAAATTTTTCATCAGTACTGGCTGCAGTTTTGATTTTTTTTTTTTTTCAGAGTCAGGATCTTCCTCCACATATACCTTACATTATATTTTCATGCAATTTCAAAAGTTAAGAACACAAATATTTTAAGTCCAGGTCTACATTCACATACATTCTCTTTATATGTATATAGAGTTGAATGTTATATACATACTAGAGGCCGGTACACGAAATTCGTGCACTCGGGGGATCTCTCCACTTGGCCTGCATCTTCTTGCAGTCCAGGAGCCTTTGGGGATGTCCAAATGCCAGCTTAGGTCCTCTCTTCTCAGCCTAAGCTGGTAGTTGAATATTCTTAGTGCTACCGCGGAGGCTGGCCATGAGCCCAGCTTCCGGCACACTGATAATCAGGGGGTAGCTCCTGTGTTGAGCATCTGCCCCCTGGTGGTCAGTGCATGTCATAGCAATCAATTGCTCCTCTGTTCGGTCAATTTGATTTTTATCTTATGTAATGACATATTACAAAATAACACCACATATTCTGTTCTATACTTAGTCAGTAACAGTAACAGACATAATAAAAAACTAGTGATCTGGGTAAAATAGGATGTTACAAGCATAATAACAATGTCTAGTAATAGCTACCGTTTGTTAAGAGTTATTATATATAATTTTGTTTTTAATTTCAGCCTCTCTATGGTACCAGTCAGACTGTGGCATTTGTTCAGATTTCATTATACTGAGCCTCAAACGCAATTGGAGGAAATTGAGCCTCAAACTCAAATGGAAGAAATCTCTCATCAGGAGTTAATCATATGTTTCCCAATAATAGGGGGAGATTCTACCATCCGTGAAAATTGTATCCTCCAATAGAGCAAGTCATCTGGCAAGCTATCTTCTTAGAGATTGTAGAAAACTACAGAAATGTGTTGGCCAGTCCTCAAGTTTTCCTGAGGCTAATTTCCTCCTGCAAATTTTCATTTGGTATGTTCAAAACCTTTCATTTGCATTTTAGTTTTCCCCTGATTCTTACTCTGCAGGGCTTCCAATGTTGAACTGAGCTTAGAAATTCTTCCTATTAGGGTTTCTCCCCTTCCCATATACAGGGATTTCCCTCAAAGTGTATACACACTGTAATATCTGATAGCTCAATTTTGAAAATAAAATGCATTTTAACAAACACTGACTTTATAATTATTCAAAGTACGTGTATATATTTAGGATGACACCCTATACATAATAGGAAAGAAGTCTAGTATTAAATTCACTGATTCTTAACTCATTTTGAGTCATTAACGATTCTTATGCTTGATTGGTACTTATTTGTGTTTCCTAAACCCAATTACTCTGAAACCTTGGGGGAAGGTGTTCTATCTACCATGTATTTACTGTATATCTTCTAACACTGTCCCTCCTCACACAAAATTCCCTAGGCTTATGGTATGACTTGTGCCAACAAAAGCATGTATTTATTCTCATTCTTTCATGGAATAGAACTATTATTATTTTAGCTGTAGAAACTTGTTAGTGCCTGAATGTTGGCTAAGAGTCACAATAAATCAAAGCACAATATTTATGTCATCAACAAAATCCCCTACCATTTTGTTAGTAAAAGCCTTTACACAGAAATTCTCTATTTTGAAGTGAGGCTGAAATTACCTTAGATACCAACCAATCTCTGCATGGTTGCTCTCTACATATGACATCTAACTCTTGAAGCTTTAGATCACTAGTAAACCTTCCTGGGCTACAGAAATGTACCCTTATCTCTCGAAGACCAGATTCCATATGCTACATCAGTGATTCTCAGCCATGGTTGATTGCTTCCGCTCACCCAGAGTCATTTGACAATATCTGGTGACACAGTCAGTTGGCACAACTGGAGGGCAGGGATAGCTGCTGGTTTCTATTGGATACAGGTCAGGCATGTTTCCTACAATGTTCAGGTCAGATCCCCATCTCCCCCATTGCCAAATACCTGGCAATAATAATCTCCACAGAGCCTAGGTTGAGAAACTCTGTTTTATTTTATTTTGATGAAAATTTGTCCCTGGGAAGTAGATCCACCTCAGCATTTATAAGTCCTTGAAGGAATGTACCCTGGTTCTAGTGCTCTATACACTTATCTGAACCTGCCCAGATTTTAATGTGTCTCATTATCTTATAGATAAGCAAATGGGTTGATTTAGACTATGTAGTCTGCCCAAGTCATTGTAAATATCCATAGTCCTCCAATTCCTCTTTGTTTTTACATGCTGCTTCATATACCAGCTATGTCACTTACCTTGCTTGCCCTTGATGGCATCTGAGTCGTCCTAGGCTTCAATAAATGCAAATTCAAATAGAGCACTTTTCCAATATTTTGCCCCAAACTTGGATGCTTATCTTAGCTTTCTTGGTCTCAAACACAGCTTATAGCAGGTAGAGGAGGCCAACTAAAATATACCAAAGAAGAAAGTGATATAGCTCAGAGTAGCTCATCTAAGTCTGCTTTCCCAGAGTGAGAACACTCTTGTTTGAGGATGGCTTGCCAGGCCACCACACTGCATCCTCTTCTGGCAGAAGTGCTATCAGCTATAAACATTTCTCAGTCACTTTGAATTCCATGTTTTTCACTCAAATCCACCACGGTAATTTTCTTTCTTAGAACTACTGTGGAAGTGAGGCCATGGAACTGTTTAGCTTCCTAACTGGTCAACATCATTTCATAAGATGGACTAATAAAATTTTAAAACTGTGAATTCTCAACAGTTGGGAGGGTTGACAATAATGGATAAAGAAAGTCTGTCTTATTAATTAAGCTAATGAAAAGATACAGAAGCAAATTGGAATATTCAGAAATTATTTCTGGTTAGGAAGGCACATACACAGATCTGCATTGCAGAGATAATAGCAGAAAACAGGAAGAAAATATTGAAAGGAAATATTGATCATGTTCCACTAAAATAAAAAATACAATGATTGTAGTATGTGCAAAAATACATTTTCTCCCATATGCAGAATATTTTAGTGTAAACATGCTCACAAATAAAAGTCAATATAAGTTTTATTATATCCCAAGATAAAAGATTTAGAACTTAAAGTTAATTCACTCCAATTATTCTTTAAAAATAACACAATTCAGATAAATTCATCAAATAAATTTTATTAGGGCAATTACATAAAAATTTTGTTTGTCTATATCCTCAAACATTTCACTTATCCACCAATAGAGAATCATTTTAAGAAACTAAAACAAAGAAGTAGAACTTTATTTACTGTCATGGAGCAATGTCAAAATATACTAGATGAAACAAATAAATCCAAAAGCATACAAACAGAATTTAGATCTGTACAGCTAGTATAATATTGAAAGAAAAACATATTCATTGTTATATGCACAGAAAATATCTAGAAGAATACAGAGTAAAGTGTTAATGATATTTTTATGGTTCTCAAGAGCATAAAAGGCAATGGAAAACAGGATAGTGAGAACCACTTTTTATATACCTATTAATTTTATACCAAATGTAGACATGGGATGAAAATGATAGCCAAAAATATATTTAAAATATGAATGACAAAATGGAATTTAACCTATTCTATTAATTAAACAGCATAATACAAGCACTGCAAAAATAAAAAAGTTTTAGTAGTAGAGAATATATATTCATATATATTTATATATATATGAAAACATGTATGAGTACATAATCTATACACATAACACATAAATATATATGCATAAAACTTTAATATGTATATAAGTATTTAATACTGTGTAAGTTAACAAATGAAACATAGCTATGAGTAAATGACAAGTGAGTTTGAGAAACAGGTAAAATTTTTGAATGATTTTAATGCCAAAAATAAAACAATGAAACTATTAGAGAAAAATTAAAATAAATATTTATTTAATATTTTCAAGATAATTTTTGTACCATACAAAAATTCAGAAACAATAAAATAAAATATGCAATAATTTGAAAAGATGAAATTAATTTTCTAATCATACAACCAAAAGCCCATCTAAAATAATTAAAAGATGAATAACAATTTCTGAGGAAAATAACTGTGATGTTTATAGAAGCTAAAGGATTAATACACAAATTTAAAACCTATTTTAAGTCAATAAAATTATAAATTGACAAAAATGAACATATAATACAGAAAAAGTATACAAAAGTCAAACAAGTATAAATTATATATATCATTAGTAGTCAAAGTGGTGAATATTAAAAAAACAAAATACCATTAGATTTTTAGGGAACAAATTGATACCAATTTCTTTTAAATGTTGAAATAGAGAACATGAATTAAAATATAAATATATGATTTTAGTTTAATTATTTTGTAAAAAGACATAAGTGCACAGGTGGTTATCGTATGTTTGTTCATTACAAAAATATTGAAATCATTACCCAAACAGCACTGGACCACATGTAAAATAATATGATCCACTAAATTATGTTGCAGAGGGTTGATTATAAATATATGAATATACTCACTATAGAGTTAGTTAAAATATCAGGTATGAATAAATTATTTATATTAATTTTATGTGGGTATCAAAAATACAAATATGCTAGTAAAATGATAATCAGTTATTACAGTATTTTCCTTCTTTTTGCCCCTACATATTTTGTCATCTTGAGCATATACTATATTAATGAAAAAATCAGTGAGAAAAATGTATATTTAAAAATGTGCTACTCCCAAATATAAAGTTTAATTTGTAGTTTTATATTTTAAGTAGTGAGTAACCTTATTAATTTTTCAAGATAAAAATGTGTAAAATCTTTTCAGAGAGTCTTATTTTTTTTAAAAGGCATGGAAGTAAAATTTGAAAATGCAATCATTTACTTTTTCATTTTTGAAATTCCTATTCTATAGATGTGGAACGAGGCACTGGAGGTATGTGATGTCAAACAAAAACAAGGATGGCAAGTAAGTGTGGATTAAAGGAAGCAAGCCTGTGTAGAGTGTGAAGGCTTCCTTGGATAGATACTGGCGATCAAGAGGACTATAAAGTGAGAAGAATCTATGAAGGCGGAGCCAGATTATTCAGAATTTTTGAGGTTATGTTAAAGGTTTTAGTTTCCATCCGAAAAACAACAGGACTCCACTAAATAAGTGTATCTAAATAAAGGAGGGTGACATGCCCAGCTTTTGTTTTGAAAGATGTCCCTTGTAAGTAGTGCAGAAAATAAATCCAATTGAGCAAGAGCTGATATGGGGAGGTTAAATAGGACAAGAAGGTGGCATCAGTAAAGTTAGACAGAAATGGGTGAATTTGAAAGATACTTAAGAGGTAAAGCCCAACAAAACTTCATAATAGATTGTTTATAGATTGTGAGGTTGAAGATGGAATCAAGGATGAGTACTATGATTCTGACTTGAAGAAATGTATAGCTTCATTTACAAGACAGGAGCCAGTGAAATAAAAACAGGCTTGGAAAGAAAAGCTGTGGTGTGGTTTGGAAATGGGTATAAGGCATTCCTTACTTTTGAAACAAGATGCCAAACAGAATGTTTGTATACATGTCAGAACTCAGAGTCAAGGTCAAGCTATAGGGAAATAATATTGATTCTTTGCATGGAAATGGTAATACACGCTGTATATGTAAATTTGTTGGAAAGAGAGAATGAATATAAATGACTAGGGCACAAGAGAAGGAAGAGGAGGGAGGCATAAGGATATGAAAAAGAAGCCATAAGGAAAATAGGTAAAGGAATTTGAGCTTTTTAAAAGGGATATGGAAAAGGAACATGAAAAAATAGACCCAGAGCCATAGAAGCATCAAACAGACTATCAAACCTCAGAGGGAAGGCAGGGGAGGGATGAACTCATATGTACATAGGCATAACTCATGGATACTGACAATAGGGTGGTGAAGGCTGGGATGGGAAATGGGGGCAGGATGGAAGAGGTCAATGGGGGAAAAGATAGAGCATGTTTAATACTTTCAACAAAAAAGAAAAAAGAAAATAAAGAAGGAATCCTCTGAGTACAGAACTGCAGGAAAGAAAACAAAGAAAGAAAAAAAACACATGTTGAATGTTACTGAGATATCAAGGTAAAGCAAAGAGTAAAAATAGAGCATCCCATTTAGTGATAATGAGGTCAGTGGTAACGTGAGCAAAGTCTGTTTTGGTGTCTTGATAGGCTCTGATGACAGATTATAGTGGGTTGAAGAAGATAGTGATGGATGAGGAAATGTAGACTAGTATAGAATTTTTTGGAAATATTTTCTATGAAGAGGGAGTAAGGCAGAAGAAGATATCAGGTAAGGAGAAAAATTTGTTTATTTTTGAAAGATAATACTCCAGTGTGTATAAAGCCTGTAAAAATTACCTAAATTAGGAATCAGCAAACTAAGGCATTAGGCAAATCCAGTCTACTCACTTTTTGTAAATAAGGTTTGCTGGGGCACAGATGTACCCTTCCTTATATATTTTCTACTAGAGGCCCAATACATGAAATTGGTTCAGGGGCTCAGCCCTCACAGCCCCAGCTTCATCCAGAGGTCGTCCGGAAGTCTGATATAATAGCATATTACGCTTTTATTATTATAGATGCTTGCTTTCATGCTGCAATGGCAGATTTAGGTGGCTGTGACAGAGATCATATGTCCCCAAATGTAAAATATTTACTGCCTGGTCCTTTACAGAAATATTAGCCAACCCCTGATATAGATCACAAAATAATTTTGATATATCAGAAAGCAAAATGCAATATAAAAATGGTAAGTAAAATTACAGAGAATGTCAAAGAATATTAGTGGAGGGATTCTTTCAGGGTGTAGATGATATTATACCTTAGGAAATAGAATATTGATATAATTCCCTATAATTTGAAGGTAATTCTCCTCAAATTATATTTAAAAGACAACAATAAATCTTAAAATCATTAGCAATTATGAATAAAAATAAATTGATGAAACTAAAATTTAAAAAAAACTAGAGGAATTTTATATATTAAAGGAATTTTAAGGAAAATGTGCATCTAATGATCTAATGATTTTATTCTGGATTATAAAAGCAGGGATCAAGCACATGCACCTGCCTCATTTATTGTTTCTAGTATAGTGGTCTGTAGTAACTGAATAAACAAATATATAACTAGAGAAGATATTTAAGAATAATAATTATTACATAAAGTAAGTTTTTATATGTGCTATATTTTTAATAAAATGGGTATTCTAAGAAACTATCCTTTAACAATCTGATTCAAATACACAAAAATGGAAAATAAATCTGGATAAAATTTATAATGTTTCTCAGTATTAGGTCCAAAAAAGGTACTATAAAGGCTGTTTTTAGTAGATATTTTTAAATTTTCAGGAAAATAAAATCCCATATTTTAACTATTTCTATTAGAAAAAGAGTATACAATTGTACCACCTTATTAAGAGATTTTTAAATTGTAAATAAAACTAAATATAATCAATGAGAGCTGTTCTAAGAAAGACTATTATGAAAGAAACTACAATAATGCAAGTAACATTAGGAAATAAAAATATATAATTTATAATTTCAATAACTAATACCTGCAAGCTTATTTTTCATTGTCAGAATTTGATCATTCTTGTGATTGATTCGATGACAGCTCTTAAAGACCTTTCTATTTCTGTGTGTGAAGCTAAGGTTTACCTTGGAAATTTTGCAAGATATATATATATGAGGGAAAAATAAAATATGTTTTGAAAAAACAAAACACTAAAAAGTGGGAAAAAAGACATGACTCCCCCCAAAAAAGAATAACAACATGCCAGAAAGAGATTTTTAATAGAATTTCTAGATCATCCTGATGTTTATTTTATAAATAAGACTATAGGTAAGATAAATGTTCTCAACTTTTACCTAAAATAAAATCTTTTATTATTATAAAAAGAGCAATAAGTCCCATATTAACGCCTACTAATAATATAGATACAAGATACATTTCTGATAAACTAGTGAATGAATAAATAAAATGACAAAATGGATAAAATCACAGGAAGCAGTCTGTATTAAAATTAGAAAAAATATGTTCTTAATCACCATAATTATTTAATATTTTTCTAGAAGATTTAATCAATAAAATATAGAAATTAAGTAAATAAAAAACTATTAGAAAGTTAACACACTTTCTATTTTACAAAATTATTTTTAACTAAAAATTTCCAAAAATTAGCTTAATAAGTAATGAATTGATTTGGTGAAAACAGTGATAATAATTATATATGTATATATAGACATATATGCTCTTATATATGTATTAGAATTTTAAAATAAAGTAAATAAACTAATCTTATTGGGGATGTAAGAAATGGGTAATATAAATGAAGCTCTATGCAATTTCTATGCCTTTCATAACATTCCTTTTGATGACTGTAGAAATTTAATTATTTCCTTATGGATTCATTGAACCATATAATCTCATTAAAAACAAATTGTGTGTATATGTTCAGAGAAAATAAAAAGACAAAGATAAATACATGCAGAATTTTATTTTAAATGCTAATAGCAAAAATGACTGAGATAATTATTTTAAATATATGACATTTAGTAGTAGGAATAAAAACAGATTTATAAAAATTAAAAATGTATTTCAAAACTTTAAGAGTGTAAAAATATAATACTGACACAAGAATAGAAGGAATTATGGGAAGAACACAAAACCCACAAAAATGATGTGAATATATGAAAATTACATTAATATTAAGTAAAACACACTAAAATTATGTTTTACTAAGAAAAAAACAAATTGATCTATGTATCACATAATATATAGAAGAATATTTTAGGTAGCTTAAAGCATTAAATATAAAAATAAGCCTACACGCCAAAACCAGTTTGGCTCAGTGGATAGAGGCATCGGCCTGCGGACTGAAAGGTCCTGGGTTCAATTTCGGTCAAGGGCATGTATCTTAGTTGCAGGCACATCCCCAGTAGGGGCGTGCAGGAGGCAGCTGATCGATTTCTCTCATCGATGTTTCTCTGTATTCCTCTCCCTTCCTCTCTGTAAAAAATCAATAAAATATATATTTTAAAAAATAAATAAATAAAATTAAAATAAGCCTACAGAGGAAATGATCAAAATTTAGTGAGTATTTACTTACAAACTAAATGGGAAAAGCCTTTCAAAAAAAAAAAAGATAAAAGCTGTGCATGAAAACTAGTTTACTGCAGACTCATGGATTATTAATATACAATTTTTGAAAGTAAGAAATTCAATAATACAACATATACAGAAAAATCTACTGCATTCAATCTGAGAATATAAATATTAAACATTAAATATATAACATGACTACTTGTTAAATTTAAAAAGAGTAAATAACATTGGTTACAGATAGGAAAACGATGACTCTTGTACAATACATGTTGTAATACAAATATATTTTTGAAAGAGGTATTTGTTAACATGAGTTAACTTTAAAGCTTTCATTCTTTTGGCTATGAAATTTTTCTTCCAGTAATCTATCTAGATGAAGAGGTAACTAAGAAATATTTTTAACAGTGAAACAAAGCATCATCAATGTCTAACAAAAGGAAGACATAAGTAAAACATGATACATCTCAAAGATGTAATTTCAAAACATAATATTTAAAAAGTGATTGTAATAACCTCAAAATTTGAACTTCAAAGTTATAGAATATAAATATATATATACTGTTTTCAATGTAGTTTTTATAAATATACATATACATACATATGCATATGATAGAAAAAAATGTAGATTTTAAAAGTAGTATTATTGCAGAATGAAAATATTTTATAATTATTTTATTTTTATAAATAACCTCATGGCTTTCAATATTTTGTTTAGAAGTATTCATTTATAATTAGAAAGTAAAGTGTCAGGTTGACCCATAAAATTATACTTGTTCATAATTAAAAATTATATATATATATAGCCATTTAGCATTACTAGAATAGAAATAGTCTGACAACATTAATAAAATAATATATTTGAATTTGTGATTAATCACTATGTTCCAGTAAATTGTCAGTAAGAAATTCAATAAGAGAGAATGGATGCTGTTGTCCTCACCAATCTTCGTGTTTGAGTGGAGAATTGCACACACATTCCTGAGGTTATATCAAGCTTAAAGGCCCAAAATGTTGAAAGAATAATTTAAAATTCTCTTTTTCTCCAGTCCTTTGAGAAGACTGACCATGACTAGAGAGTCAATGTAATTATGATTTGCAGTAGGTTAAAAATTTACATTTATACTTTTTATATTTTTATCTTTCAAGTTTCATGATTAGAATATAAGCAATGATTCCTCCAGTTTAAAAAAAAATCTGATTAGAATACTATAGACCATATCTCAAGATGTAAACCTGATTGACAACCTTGCAACTTGAGAGGGGAAAGGGACTAAGAAAGGCAATAGCAGGATTAATGTCTCTGTTGTCACTCTTTACCACAGGTCAGAAATTACAGTGGGAACAGCTACCACTGACCTGGCATCCCTAAATGCAAAAGGAAAATGAGTTCCCTGGGTGGCACAAACCTAGTGCCAGCATTTCATTGCCAAAGACAAGATAGGCATGGTTATCATAAGGGACAACACTCCCAAAATATCAATAAAAATAGTTTAATTCAAAAGTCATATATGATGTTGTCTATTTAATTACAGTGTCCTCAGATGAAAAGTACAAAGAGTGGGGTAAGGCCTGGGGAACAGGGGTGTCAATGTGAGAAAAATGGGACACCTGCAATACTTTCAACAATAACAATAATTTTAAAAAATACATGAAGAAAAAAATCAAGTATGTGAGCAGTCTACTAAATTCTTACTATATAAATTATTATCTTAACCTGTATAAGTGGAAGAGTGCTAGGTCAAGTGAAAAGAAGTATTAACTTGAATCACCATAAGCAGTTCCCAGACTTGAGGCAGTTTACAGATCCAGAGCCTTCCTCAAGGTCAGATCGCCTTGAGGAAAGACCCTACTACACTATCAAACATTCCCACTTCTATTCCTGGCCTTCCCCAAAAGGACATACAGCTATTTACCAAGCTGACTGTGCATTGGGGAAAGTAGAGTGATCTTTGGAGGATTGCTAGAACCTGCGTCTAAAGTGACTAATTCCTGGAGATCCAAAACATCGTTGTGGTTCCCTAGTCAGAGTGGGGTCTCCCGGCCACTGATGGACTTTTAGTTCAGGTCCATTTCACAGTGGGTTCAGTGGGCCCATAAACCCATCGTGGGGTTATTTCCCTAGTTCCAAAATGCATAATTGGAGGAGACATATTCAACAACCGGCAGAAACCAAAATTTAGAGTACTTTTGTCTTGCCAATCACAAAGAACACAATGTGTAGTCTTTTCTAGCAGAGATGCCATTTTTCTTTTGTCTGTAGGCTGTTTTTTTCCTTAAGGACATGTACCTAGTAGTACCTTCTATTACATAGCATACAATAGTAACAAGACATTTTCTATGGGGATATTTAAAAAGAAATGCATTTTAAATTAAAATATATTATAGGTATTTGGACAAAAATAGGAGTTGTATAATATACTCATGCAAACGTAAGACTTCAGATTATATTTAAGCAAATCTACATTCCAGAGAAATAGTCTTCTTAAAATCACATATTAACTTCTTATTCAAGAATAGCCTGTATATTGTTTAAAAATTCCCACTTGTCATGAATAAACACTTTGGGGAAATTAAAACTACCTCCACTTGTTAAGAAAATGAACCCAAGGACTCTAAACTTAATCAGATTGGAAATTTGTAAGTTCTTTCTATAACCTATTTCCTCTTTAGAGTTAATACCAATAAAAGAATTATAAATGCTGCTTCTTTAAAATGTGAATAATAGGTTCTGCCAATGGAGTATTTTACAATCCTCGGGTATTACTGAAATATTTACAGCTCAGACAAGGGACTGAAAGGTCAGGTTTATTATTCACATTAGTAAAAATGTAACCACAACACTTGTTACTACATCAGGGAGTATTATAACCATCATTAGAATAATAATAATAACAATGAAAATAATACAGCCACATTGTATTTTGCATTTTTTTCAATAGACCAGAGGGCTTATGGCTAATAATCATTTGCATTTACACTGAAGCTTTTTATGAAGGAGTTCAGAATGGTTTTTGAATAGTAGCTCATTACTCATTTCAACAAGTTAGTTGAAAAGTTATTATCCCAGTTCAATAGATGGAAAAATTGTATCACAGAAAGGTTAGATTTATATTTACTTGTCCAATATTACAGAAGTAAAGTGAGTCAGTTTCAAATCTCTGAGACCTCTTTTTCACCCCTTGATCTAACCAATGGACCAATGCAATTTTGGTCCATGCTGTGGTTTGACCATCAACCTAAAAGTATTTTAAGACTGACCTCTTTGTTATTACTTTTACAGATCCCAAGCACAGTAGAAAATAACAATTTTTCATGTGTGGAGACCACACTAAAAAAAACTCAGGCATAATTTATTTATATTTTTCTTTTTTAAAGTCTTATTTGAAACACTTAAATCATAGTTGATTTCAATTAAAACTTATAAATATCAAATACTTAATAGTGAAATACATCATTATCAAATGTATGCTAAAACAAATAAGCAATGTTTTCAGGACTTTATTTGAACATAAATATATTTAATAGGAGTTAGTTAAAAGAAAACAAAAAAATGACTTTCAAAAGTTGCCTTCACTACAAATAATTAGATATGTAGGAAAAAATTAAAGAACCAATATTCCAGAAAAGTAAGTGACTTGAAAGAGGGAGGAATTGAAAAAGTAAACATAGAATTTATACCCAATGTTGCTTGTTTTTGTTTGTTTGTTTGCTTGTTTAAACAGTTTTAAATAAATTGAAATAAGGTATAATTCTAATGCTTCATCTAATGATGTTTGATTTTTAAGACAGCGAAACAATTTTTTCTTTAAAACTGAAAATATACAGTGAATATAAATTATACATTAACTTTCCAAAATAAAACAATTTCATTTTCCTTATTTGTCTATATCATTTGGCTATTTCAAATTTAGTGTTCCATTGTTTTGCTATAAATTTAAAAATAACCCCAAAATGGAATTAATTCACAACTATATTCTCATTTGAAAGTATAGATTTGCTTACAGAGATCTTAAGAGTTTTCTTAAACCCATTATTTTCTCTTTTCTGCATCAAATACTCAAACATACTATAAAATAAATATACATTTTAATTTTTTAATTCAATGAGATTTGAAGATTCCAAACATTAAAATAGTAATTAAAATTGTATTGTGTAGAAAATTTTGTTTTTCTATTATATTTACTTTGTTTACCTTAAATTTTTCTTTTCAACCAAAATAATAAAAATGATTACTGCACCTTATTTTCTTCTACTAAAAAAACTATATTTTTTAAAAAAGAATAAAAAATGAATCTTCTTGCTAGGTTTAATGATTACAACTTTATCCCTAACTCTGAGTTTGAGAATTCAGTATATACAAAAAACTGAAGGGGGAGAAGATAACCTTCCAAGAGATGGTGATATAGATGTCTGAAAATAGAGAAAGCAATCACAATAAATGGAGGTAATTACAGAATTAACAAACTTATTTTGATTTCTTTAAATACTTTAACATCTCCCCAACTATTTAATTTTGAAGTAATTCATGTGAACCGAACAAGTTATTAAAGAACAGGACTTATGCCCTAACCCGTTTGGCTCAGTGGATAGAACTTCCGCCTGCAAAATGAAGGGTCCCAGGTTTGATTCAGGTCAAGTGCATGTATCTTAGTTGCGGGCATATCCCAGTAGGGGGTGTGCAGGAGGCAGTTGACTGATGTTTCTCTCTCATCGATGTTTCTAACTCTCTAACTCTCTCACATTCTCTCTGCAAAAATCAATAAAATATATACTTTAAAAAAAAGAACAGGACTTATTCAAAAGTATATATTACTCTACTGTGTGCAATATATGCTTCAGTTTTTAGAAATATTTATGGGAAATATATGGATGTTTAATTTTACATGGTTATTTAAATGCAATTATATCTCAGTTACTTTGATGTTTATATTTAAGAACACCATTTATATAGTATTAAGATAAATATATCTCATTTATATGTACAAACTATAATGGCAAATGTATAATCTTATTTATATATGTGTTTATTATTTATCTGATATCCAGGCCTCAGCTTTTGCTCAGTGTTTTCCTTTTAGTCAAGTTTATTCATATTTTTTGGAAGAATTTTTAAAAAATTGTCAGTTACTTTAATATTTTATTAACATGTATTAGCTTTGTTATCATTTCATTCCCAAACTTTACATTTACGGGTATTATATAATATGTAAAATCTGACTTTAAAGTCCAACTTCTGTCTTTTAAAGGACTAATCCCCACAGCCACATTTATTTAGACCTTAATTGCTCTTGACAGTGAAAGCATTATTTTTTAAACCATTTAGCAGGAGTATAAATCATAGCCTTGGTACATATCAAGCAGTTTCAAGGATAGTAAAGCCAGTGATTTTGGTATCATAGAAAATACTGTGCTTTTTCGCAACCTGTCTTAACTTACAGTTAAAATTTCTGTACTGTGAGAGCATGAGAAAAATACCCTCATAATTCTTTTTCATTTTAAGATTATGGAGATTTTATTCAACTGACCAAATGAATTCTAGTTCTTTGGGTACTATAAAAGGCAATTTTAATTTTTAAAACATATTCAACCTAACTTTCATGTTGCTCTTTGTTTCTGATAGAAAGGCATAGAAATTATTCAAAACTCCTAGTATCTAGTGATATACAGGTTGCTACCGTTTCATTTTGTTTTAGTGATTCATGAAAAGCTAGAGACATGAAAATTCTGATGAGTCACTATTACCAATGATATTACTAAACAACTTCCAAAGCATAAAGTTATCTATAAATGTAGTTACTGAGAATGAGGATGACTAGATTCTATTGAAGATAGAAAAGTCTCAAGAAGAAAAAATCCAGAAATGATGTGAATATTACTAGGGTGTTTCAACTTGGGATCCTAGAGAGTAAACAATTGTTATAACCTTGTTTATGAATTCTGAATATGAGCTAATTTCAGAAAAAGAAATTGAACCCTTTATCGTCACTTTAAATTGTTCCTAAATTGGCAATGTCAGGCCTTTTTGACAGCTGTCACTCTGAAAATGCTATTCACAAGTGAGTTTAATTGGATCAAATTCAGACTATAGATTTTTAAAAAGAATACTTTAATTGCTATCAAAACAACTAGTTATTTGGTAGAATTTAAAAGATATGTAAATGTTTGGGTTTGTCTTTGCATGTGTGCATATGTGTTCATGGGTGTGTGTAATGTACTTGGCCCTGAAGCAGGCCATTTTTTTATTAACTCAAATTCTTTATTTTATCATTGACAATGAATATAAATAGCTTAGTTTCTCAAGCATCTCTCATCTTAACGCCTGTTGTCTTGGGATTGGTCAGAGAAATTTTACAAAGTTTACTAATCTGAGAAATGTTTTGATTTGAGCTATACTGTGCTTGTTGAATAGACTTAATTCAGTGATGGGTGACAGAGAAATGAAGAAACCAGTCCAAAGTCACACCAAATATGACCATGTGTGGTTTAAATCCTGTTTTGTTATTTTTTTTTACAGAAAGAATGGTAGACTATCTAGACATATGATACAATTTTAGAGAGGATTCAACATACAGCTTCAGAAGAATGTTCCTAACAAATTCTGGTAATTTAAAACTGTTTTTTTTTAATAATATGTCAAATCTTCAAATTGGACAAAAATTTTTAATAGAACTATATTTATGTTATCTCTCTCCCTTCCTCCTTCCTTCTCTTCCTCTCTCTGAAAACAAACAAACACACATAGATATATACTCATATAAATATACATTATGTGAATATACAAAGTATAATTTCAGTTATAACATTTTCACATAATACAACAGTAGACAGCCACCAAAATAAAGGCTATTTTCTATAACTTTATATTGGTAATGTGTAAATTTAACTCAATGATACTGATTCTGCTTCACTTATAATCCTCTTTGAACATATTATGCATTTTAGTTCTTCAAAATTCATTTAGTGTACTTCAAAATGTCAACTTCTAAAGTGTAGAAAGATGTTAATAACTTCCTTAGATCAATAGTTTGAACCTGATCTAATACATTCAATAAATATAAACTGTTAGTAATGGTCTATACAATCCACTGCACAGCAGTGAATAAAATAATAAAAGCCCCTAATAAGAAACAATATATTTATATCTTACTCAACTCTGAAGAATATAACCAAAATATCAAGTATTTGGAAAATATATAACTAATGTCACCTATATTCCCATTGGCCTAATGGCAGTACTTTGAGCACTATGGGATCATTAAACTTTATATTTCAATAACTTAACTCTTAAAAATCTTGGATGGAGGATCTCATTCATTTTTTAGCAATTTCTTTTTTTAATACAAATACAAACTTGAAATGTACTCTCTTATACTATATTTCCAATGACTAATTTCATAAAGGTCCTTGCTATTTCCAGTTGACAAACACATCCTAGAAGAACCAGATATATCATCTTTATCTAAAATTTTGGTATGCAGAATGAAGTGACTTCACAATCCTATATATTTTGTAATGAAATAAAGCTATGCAAAAGTTCACAAGCTAGCTTCAAAGTATGCATTAGCAATTTTCTCTTTTAATGACACCTTACAAAGTTTTAGACAAAGCTGTGTCCTTTTGGCTTGAAGTTATCTTTTCTGATAACATATTGAGGACAGATAAATTAAATGATTCAATTCAACCACACACACTGATCCACTCAAAGTATGATGATTGAGAAGTATGTATCTGTTAGAGTTGTGCCATATATCATATTAATTATTCATAACTATCTACTCTATTCTTCTTTTATAGATATAAGTGATTTTTACTGCCTAACTTATAATAATATTTTCCTTCAATTTATTAGCAGAGAATGTGCACATGGACTTGTTAAAATTAAATTTTATAAAGAGTAGAGCCCAACTTACTTACTTTGTAAATTGCATGCTATATTTGTGTGGTGGCTCACAGACATCATTCTAATCATAAATGTTAACATTTTTATTTTCTTCTTAAAAGAAATACACAACATGAATATTTTCACTATTTAGATCATAACTAAATATGACATTCGTGTATAAGTGAAAATTTCAATTTAATTAAACTATTTTCAAGGCACTATCTTGGAAAATTAGCATTTGGTGCTAAGTGTTCTAGTTAAATATTTATGGCTTTGTTGGGTACACTTTAACATTTTGAATAAGAAAAAAACCTACCTCACAAAATTATAAATATATTAATGACTCTATGTTGATATGTAAGCAGGATAAAAACAATACCAGACTAAAATTTAGCATACCTTTATTGTCTTAAAAAATCATTATCTTGGGCAAATCATTCCTCTTGCTTGGGTTCATATTGCAGAGAATTTTCTCAACAGGAGAAATTTTACTCCAGGGTGACCAAGAAGAGAAAATTACGGTTTTCATGACAATTTCTAAAAATTTGCTTTCCCTTATTTATTATATCCACCAATCACTATGACATGTCAGAAATGGACAGTGGTGGCTGCAAGGTTGGTTTTTGCATGCTTATGTTTCAAAACAATATAGTAGTCATTTGAATGTGGCCTGATTGGACCCCTTATAATGGAAAGTGGAGTTATAGTCTTAAATATATAGCTTACCATTTTCTACCTTTTAGAGCACACAGAGTTTGGTCTACTTCAGTAGGACTGCCATTTTAACACAACAAATTCTTATAACATTTAACTAAATTCTTCATTACTTATTGCCTTAACACCAAGTCCATCCCCAACAATGCCACTGCAATTTCATAATCATAAATGCAAATCTCCATAGAGTATATAGTATCAAACTGTGCTTTTAAACACTCATGTTTTCACAGAATAAAATGAGTTTTTATCTTTTTTTTCAATTATGGTAATATCTAGGGTCTTTGAAAAAATAATTTGGAAAAGTTTTGGATCCATTGTTCTTGATCCAAGTTCTTTAAGAATGTCACCATTCTATTACAAAAGTCAAGAGAAAATGAATGAATGGACATGGTTTTTTCCTTTCTTTTTATATCACTAGCCTTTAAATAGATCTCAAATTATAAGAAGAATCTAGAATAAAACATGATGAACTTGTTTTACTAATATTCACATATATTCTTTAAGTGTCAGACTGTAATAAAGGTATCTTTATATAGACTTTTATATGAAATTTTTTATTCTTTAAGGGCAATTGCATATATAGGTATTTTGGGGAAATTTATTATCCAGAGTTACTTTTCTCATTTTCAGTTATGAACTAAAAAAGAAAAAATGAACTCTGTGGAGAATATCTCAATATTGCAAATTATACTGAGTTGGAGATTATTTCAAACTCAGTGTATGTCTGAAAACATTTGCATTAGCATCTACATTTAGATTATGGAAAGATTTGGGTCTACATTATCAAAGAACAAATTATATTTTAACTGTTATAACTAGTATTAAAAAAGAGCAAAGTCTTTAAATACTCATGAAAACTTTATTTTGAAAAAGTAGTCACCTAAAATTGGATATTAGGACCACATAGTGCCAGAGCTTAACCTCTCTTCACTCTTTTATTCCAGCAACAAGGTCCTGGCAGTCATAGTCTTCCCACTTTTTGGCCAATTTTACCAAGAAAAGAATAATTTGTATCCAGTATTACTTACTGACAAGTTGAAATCTGTGGCTATTTTTCAATTCATAAACATGTTCCTATAAGTGATCTTTAAAATAAATAATCAGAAACTAAGTCCAAACTTTTTCTCATGAAAATGAAGAGTATAACATGAAATGCCTTCATTTGAGGCAAATGAAACAGAAAGGCTAGTACCCAGAACCCAAATCTCTCACTTTTTATTTATATACATTTTGCATCACGTACTTTTGAATAAGTTTAACAAGAATGCACATCATTTCTTTTAGGGATGACAGCAACACTGACAAACAGCCCCTATCTTGCCTGTCATTATGTTACTGCTAAATCATCCACAACATCATGACCTGATTTTAGTTTCCAGGGACATAGCCCAAAATGAAACTTAAGTTTCATTCTGATTACATACAAATAGTCAGCACTTAAGAAAACCCTTGAAAAGTGATCTATGTCTGATCATTAAAAAAACAAACGAAAACAAGGAGTGGGGGAAGGAAAGAAGGAAGGAAGGAAGGAAGGAAGGAAGGAAGGAAGGAAGGAAGGAAGGAAGGAAGGAAGGGAGCGAGGAAGGAAGGAAAGAAGGAGAGAGGGAGGGAGGGAGGGAGGAGTAGGACATATTTAAAAGCCTCATACAATTACACAGTAAGCCTCTGACATTCTCTATGCTGGTATAATAACTAAATGGCTAGTAACAGCAAAAACAAAAACAGTTATCCTTTTGAGATCCCTGTTGCATGCTTTAATTAAAACTAAAAGTTTACAACAAAATCAACCCTTGGATAAATTGCTCTTTGGTTTAAATTTTCATTACCTCCTGGAATTTTGGTAAAATCACTTTGTTTTTAACTTAAGCTGGCCTCTCCTTCTCTACTCCATTACAAAAGTCAAACAAGAACCAGAGATAAATCTTAGAATAGTTTTGTGTGTATGTGTGTTAAGTCCAGCCACTGTATACAAACTGGTTAAAAAAAAAAAAAAGATGTTGTAACATAGTACTTTATTTCAACTTAATCTCATCCTTGAATGAACTTCCTTCAAATTTCAACCATAAAAAAAAAGCAGTCAATTTCCTGGTGGTCGTAATTTAATTAAGTAACCTTTCACACTGAGCAAAACCCAAAAGCAAAAGGGTCATTAATCTTTCTAGTGATTAGAGACACCTCTAGCGCTGCAAACATTTACCTCTCCTTTCCTGCAGTAGAAATGCTTTTAGGAGGATCATGGTTCATACCTCGCATTCCCTGGAGCCAGAGATGGTATATGTGCAGGGCCCAGATCCATTAACGGATATATCCATGGTCTCAGAGTTTGTAGGCTTGTAGTCCACGTAATACTCCTGTAAAGGGGAATTCATTTGTCTTTCAGACTCTCTGGCCTTTTTCCGCCGTCTCTTCATGAGAGAGTGCTGCTGGAGTTGCTTCATGCTGGCGGGGTAGCGTTTCCAAGACACGTAGATGACCAGGAGGATCATGGCCACCGAGAGGAAGAGAGCCACGCTCCCTGCAATAATTTTATGAAATGAAACATGCTCATACTCCTGTTCTGTGCCGGGGATCTGAAACCCCGGGGAGGGGCTGGGTGTTTCCAGGGTGGGCTGGATGTTGTCAGATTTGGAGATTGTAGGTTTAGGAATCATCAGAGGCTTCTGGGGAGTTTGGGGCACCAGGTGGGATTTTTCTGTGTTGACCACCGAGACTTCAGAGCAGATATTATATGTTTCCACTGCATCATTAACCTTTTCACCCTGGATATGCTTAGGTCCCGCACATATCATGGTGCTTTCCTTATTTCCTTTGAAATTCTTAAGCCAATAAAATAGAGGACAAATACTCCGACTGCATTCCCACATATTCCCAGATAAAGTGATGGATATTAATGATATCCACGTATTGACAGTTTCCTGGGAAATGTTGGTAAGCTTGTTGGAATCCAAATTCAATTTTTGCAAATTGGGCAGGCATTTAAATGTGCCCGGCTCGATTCCTTGGATGTCATTCCCTGATAAATCCAAGTTGTGTAAGGAACTCCAAGTCCATGTCAAGCCTTGGCTGATGGAGCGAATCCTGTTCCATTGTAAGTAAATGGAGCGGAGGTTGAAGAGACGAGGGAAATGGGCAAAATTGATCTTTGAAAACTGATTGTGCTCCAAGTGGAGTTCCTTTAATTTCAGGAGGCCAGCAAAGGCATTTCGGGACAAGCTGCGGAGACGATTGTAACCCAAATCCAGGAAATCAAGATTTCGACAGTCTTGAAAAACTCTTATTGGCACAGTCTTTAATGAGTTGGATCTCAAGTGCAAAATGATGAGTTTCCGAAGGCCTTTAAACTGTTCCGATTGCAAAGTCTGGAGTTTATTGTAGGAGAGGTCCAGATTGCGGAGATTAGGAACTGGGTGAAAGGTTTTATTGTGCAGATAGGTAATTTTGTTGGAGCTTAGAATTAATTCTTTCAGTCTACGAATGCCTTGAAATGCATCTTCGTCCACTGAGCTAATGTAATTATGGTCAAGATAAAGCCATATAAGCTGGTTAAGGCCAGCAAACTGATTGGATTTGAGTTTCTGAATGCTGTTGAACCTTAATGATAAGCCTTGTGATCCTCCAGAAATGTTCTCTGGGATATCTGCGAAAGCATGAGACTCACAGTACACAATTTTGCCATCACATCTGCAGTTCTTTGGGCAAGCTCTCTGAGCCCCCGTGAACATAACAAGCAGTAGTGTAGAAAGTAGTGCTAGCACCACACGCATGCCTCGCAGCTGCGTAATTAAACGGAAACCTACAATGTTAAAAAGAAGACAAATGCATATTGTAAAGCCATTCAGATAAATCCCCAGCTTACCAAGATCAAGAGCATCTCATCGAGTGCAGTGATGGGACAGTTGATTTCAGAACCATGCAATTAACATTTAAAGTTGTCTTTAGTGCTGCATGTTTCCTATTAGGTTTTATTCGTTCTTCCTTGATTTTTAAATCACCACAGTGCTGTGGAACCGTGAACAGCTATCCCGAGTTTCAGGAGTTCATGCATACATCAGCAGTGAAAAGCACTGAGCCTGGCTTATCACTCAATACCGACATTTTAATAACAGTAGTATTTGGCTAGTCAGTGTTGAATACCAATACCAAAAGCAAGAGTACCAATTCTTCTGGTAATGGGGGGGGAAAAAAGTCACTTCCTAAACCCCCATATGTATACATCTTTCCTAGTTGAGAATGCAGGTTGTGATTTGGCAAAGGAGCTTCAGTCATATGACAAGGTAATCCAAGTCTGTCCTCCCTGAAATTGTATAATTATTGCATAACAGAAAAACAATGTTTGAGCTCTGGAATAATAATAATAATAATAATAATAATAATAATAAAAAGGCATTGGGACCAGCCAATGAAGCCTGGTATGAAGGCTAATTACAGTCTAGGTACTCTCAACATTCAGGAAGAGCTGCCTTCCGTAGCTTGCCTGTCCGGTGATATACACAGCTCAGGATCCTGACTGTTGATAACACAAAACACTCCAAAGTTAAGATCCTCAGGTTTTCATTAAAATATCTACATAAGATGAAAAATAAGCTCGCGTAGTGTTTATTGTACATTATGTTTAACATAGTTGCTTTTGCAAATGTGGGATATAAACAAGTAGAGAAACGCAAGCTACCATTCCCCTCCCCCCTATCCCAACCTGCTCAAATGTCTGACGGACTTTTTTCCTCCCCTACCTCCATTAACTTCTGAAAACCTACAAAGTTACAATCTATGGGCACTGAGGCTGCATTTCCAAGTCGTAGTATCTTAAGGGATTTCTTTCCCCTGTCAACAGTGGATTTATTAGTTCTTAGCGGTAGGAAGAAGGGGGGGGGGGACACTACTGTGTGCTGCAGTTTCAATATTTCCCTTAAATATTCATATTTTTAACCGAGAGGCAATCAGCCAAACCTCTAAGCAAAAAACAACCTCTCCTTTTATTCAACCAGTTAAGTCTTTTTTTTTTCTTTTTCTGTTTGAAACCCGATCTTGCTCTCTGTCCTCTTGCCAGCTACAGACTCATTGAAATACATTCCAGCTCTCCCAGACAGGAGAAGGGAGGCGGGGGCGGAGGGGGCCAGTCACACTTGAAAAAAGAAGACGGGCAAATGACTGCTGGAAATTTGGATGCTGTGGTCAGGATACAGCTCCAAAGATAAAACAAGCCCTTGTGCGACCTCTGAGAAAGTAACGACCCCACCCCTCCACGAACGCAGCAAAGTGTTAACAATCTTCCTGACGCCGACCAGAAACACACGCACCGTTAATGTTATCAAGGTACAGAAGCAAACACAATGTTTATCTCATGCTCCATTCCCAAGCTGTGGATACGCATACGCAGGAGACAGTCTGAAAGAGATTTCTCCGAGTCTGTTGAAGTCTGTGTTATGCATTTACGAATTTTAAAGAAACTACAGAAAGGAAAGGGATCTAAAAATATAACAGCAACTATAGCGAGTCAACTGGCAAACTCAGAGGCTGCTGCTTTTTGCCTGTTTCCCCCGTCTTTTATCAGCTAACGCCGCGACTGAGGATAGGAAGCCTAGAGGATCAGCTTTGCTAAGGAAACAACAAAAGTTCACTTACCCATCCTTTGTCATCCAAAAGCGGTCCCCCCCTCTCTCAGCTTTCTTCTTAATTGGTCTCTTGTGCCGAAACCACCACCACCTTCATGACACAGTGCGGCTGTCATTCACACCATCCTGATCCCGCATGTGAGCTAGTAGCCCCATACAAACTTCCCCGGAGAGGACGGGCAAAAAATATATATATATATACATATATGAAAAAAAAATCAGCAAGGGGGGGGGAGGGGGGGCGGGGGGAAGCAGGCTGGGGGGGGGGGGGGGGAGAGGGGTGCGGGGAGGGCTTCTAGGCTCTGAGGACCATTGTGTAATTCACCAGAGACCCATCAGCAGTAATTGGCAATCTGTGCAAAAGAGCTACAGCCCATCTTGAAGGTAACCAACTTCTCTATAAAGAGAGAGAGAGAGAGAGAGAGAGAGAGAGAGAGAGAGAGAGAGAGA
>JAAGEH010000041.1:21425145-21481755 GCA_011751065.1 Lasiurus cinereus | reverse complement strand
AGAGAGAGAGAGAGAGAGAGAGAGAGAGAGAGAGAGAGAGAGAGAGAGAGAGAGAGAGAGAGAGAGGAGAGAGAAAAGAAAATCTTCAGAATACCTGGCATTCCTTATTGTGCTGGCTTTTGCCATTCCCAGATAAAGCAATTCATCCTCTGGATTTTCAGTTCTTGAAGCAAGTAGGCCTCCTATGCTGTCTGAGACCCCAGTTTAAAAGCCATGCAGGCTAGGTTTATCCATTTAGCTGGTCAGGTTTAAAGTGTTTTGTAGCTGTGCTGAGAGGCAGCCCTTGTCTAATTCAGAAGGCTTTCCAGAGACTGATGATGCTCAGAGCTTGTTGGTGCTAATGCTTGAGTTTGTGATACACTGAGTGCCCTCCGCTGGAGAAAACAGATTGCACATTAAAGACGGGAACAAGTGAGCCTGTCAGTGGTGTGCAGCCTTCCCTCTCTCAGAAAGGGAAATTAAAGGCACAGGATCACTTTTTTTTCTCTCTCCAATAATATATATTATGAAAGGTTTATGCAATGGAGTACCGTTCTCTGATATCAAATATTAAGTAAAACACTGCTTCTCTAAATATTATGTAATTTTTAAAAGTTGCCTTGATCTGATTTATTTATTTTTGCTGCATATGCATGCATCTCAAGGGAATTTATTACATTTTTCTTCAATAACAGAACTAATTTGAGCTTTATTATTGTTGCTGTTGGTTTGTTTTATTTATTTATTTACATTTTTTAAACAAACCACATAGAGAATCAATCTTATTCAAGGGGAAAAATGTAATAAAATCATTTTAAAAGATAACTACATGGACAAACCTTAGGTCTAATTTTTAAATTTCCAACTTATAGTAATAAAATAAATCCTGCAGTTTTGTGCAATGTATTGAATATTCTAGATCATTACTTTTTAAAAGTGTATATTTTAGTCTTAAATCAGTTATCTTTACTACTGTGTTACCAAATGTACAGCTAGATAAGAGAGTCTTGATGTTAAATAAGAGGAGAAATGCTAGCTTCATATCATTAGCACAGTTACTTTTTAAAAACCTGTCTACATTTTTAATGTAAATATTTCTCCAACAAGTCATTTATCATAATATGCATTTCTATTTAAAAAACAAGTATGTTCTAGATCATTTGTTGTATTTCTCTAAAATGTGCAAAATAGAAAGGATGAAATGATGAAATACCTGAGATATGTATTTTTTAAAACCTATACACTATATATGAACCTGAACTGAAATTTAAAAAAATAACATAACATCACACTTCTATTTTGGTTATCTTCTTTACTTATTTATTTCATAATCCTCTGGCTAATACTTTTGAAACAATCCAGAATGAACCAATGTAACACAGATAAAGATTGCTGGATAAGTTTGCTAACCTAATTTACCATGTGTGAGAAGTTTAAATGGATTTTACATAAGCAACTAGAATTACTGAAAATAAACATTTTTAGAAATATTTCTTGGTTTTAGACTATCTTCTAAAATATTTATATGTGGATAGGGCTTATCATATATATAACAAAAAAATTGACTCAGATTTAATAGTATGCAGTGACAGGCAATTATCCAAATACTAGTTTTCTGAAAAAAACAAAACAAAAACAAAAGGGATAATATGTAACCCAAGTATATTGCTTTCCCATTAACTGATATCTGAATTTCTATTTTAAGAATGTTTAAGAATTTGGCTTGAGGATTAATACCAGTTGAAATGCAAATGCACACCAAAAAAAGTAATATTATTTGATTAATGAAGTGGGGAGGGTTATCTATTTAAACAATAAATGTAAGTAATACACATGTAATTTGTTTATCATAATGTAGTTTATATAGAAATAAAACCCCACCCAAATATTCAATGATAGAGGAATAATTCTGAAAAAACACCACAAAAACTCATGAAATAGAATACATGCTGCCATTAAAAATAAAATGGTTTATTCATACTGAGAGGAAAGGATGACCACAACTTATAAAGTAAGGAGAGAGGCAAAGAAAACACCGGTGAAGGAATTTATTGTTCTACACATTTTTCTTTGCACTGGGCCAAAGTAAAAGGGAGATTATTTAAATGAATTTTACATAAGCAGCTAGAGTTACTGTGCATCATTGAAAATGAATATTTTTAGAAATATTTCTTGGTTCTAGACTATCTTCCAAAATATTTATAAGTTATGGGGGTACCATGGGTATAACAAATATAGTTTTTATTTCATCTTTTATGTTTTTTTCTTCTACATTTAAAAATTTTAAATATGATGTCTATATGTACCAAACGTATACAGACATATGAGTGAATTTTTCTTTCTATAAAATATGAGAAGAGCTTTTGATAGTGGATTAAAAAAAAATCCAATGACATACCCATATTTATGGTGTAAACCTGTATACATACATAGAAGTGTTATTTGAAGTACTAAAAGCTAATAGATGCTGTATTATAAAGTCATTACCATATCATATGTAGAATGTATAAAGAATGATGTCAAAAATCAGTTACAGGTCCCTTGAACACACTGTGAGGACCTAAGAGGGTCAAGAGATTAGAGAGTGACAAATGATGTTGTGTGAAGATTTCTAAATATCACCTTCACACACACACACACACACACACACACACACACACACACACACAGACACTCACCCTTCAAAAGGGAACGTTTTGGAAGAAAGGAGAATGTCAGTTACTAGGTTTAATTGTAGTGAATGGGACTTCTATGAGCTACTTGAACGTATGTGATTCTAGCAGTGAGCCCAGTACAATAGAATGGTATCTGATTTCTGTCTGGGAAATCCAAGAGATAAGAAGAAATAATACTTTCACCAATAAAGATTCTTTTAAAAAAGAAGAAGAGATGGGTGAAAAAATAAAAGGGAGAAAGAACAATAAAACTTGTGTTGAGATTGGCTTTTGGATTTCACTTTCAGTTTATCTGGGTAAAAACGTGCACAAGTGTTTTCCATGGAATAAAGGAGAAGTATGTGGGAGAAAGTGAGCTTGGTGTTGTTTTCATTCCTGAGGAGAACAGAAATAGTCTATATGAGTACACTGCCCAAACAGACAACAACAACAGAACAAATCAAGTTTGACAAGCATCACATGGATGAAAAAGAAAAAAAAAAATGAGTCACCTCATCATGGGAAATTTGACCCATTATTTCTAATGGGGCAAAAAGGGAATTATCAATATGCCCGTAAGAAATAGAAATACCTTTGTCATCTTCCAGGCTCAGACATCTTAGATCTTTTTACAGTAGTACCAGTTTTACAACCATGAAGTTTCCTGGTTGTCAGAAACAGCAATAAGTAAGTGTGAGAGGATATAGGCAAGAATGAGAAAGCTGGGGGACATCTGTAATAGTGTCAACAATTAAAAAAAAAAGAAAGAGGAAAGCTAACTATGCTTTCACTGTTTTCTACAGCAAATGGCTCACTTGCAACTGGTCCTACATTTGAACATAGGGAGAAGATTTGAGCTTTATATGAAATGAGAGGCCCAGTGCATGAAATTCGTGCTTGGGGGGAGGGTCCCCTCTGTCCAGCCTGCACCCTCTCCAATCCCGGTCCCCTCAGGAGATGTCTGACTGCACATTTAGGCCCGATCCCAAGGAACGGGCCTAAACTGGCAGTAAGACATCCCTCTCACAATCCTGCACCACTGGCTTCTAATCACTCACCTGCCTGACTGCCAGTTGCCCCCAATCCTCCTCCCCCTGCTGGTCTAGTTGCCACTCACTTCCCCCCTTGCCAGCCTAATCGTCCTCAATTGCCCTCTCCTGCCAACCTGGTTGCCTCCAACTGCACCCCCTGCCAGCTTGGTCACCCTTAACTGCCTCCCCACCCGCCGGCTTGGTCACCTCTTACTGCCCTCATGCTAGCCTGATCGCCCACACAGCCTGCTTGTTCAGTCCTTTGGTTGTCTCTCACTAACCCCCTTTCTGGCTTAGTCATAGGCAGTTATCTTATGAGGGCGTGAGGGTTAATTTTCATATTAACTCTTTATTGTATAAGATATGATCTATTGACTAATGTGGTAAATTTAATACTTCCATTTACTGATTTCAGACATCATGAACTAAAGCTAAAATAATATATTTTGTTACCTCAAAGCATTTATTGATCTCACCTTGATAACTTAAAATTGACCATGGTAGAAGGATATTACAATAAATAGAATGTTCCGTATGTTCTATTTTCAAAAGATTTTTCATATATCATGGAAATCAGCAAAATCTAAGAATTGAAGGTGTGATTCATTTCTTGAGTGTCCAGACTTAAAGTGATGAAGAAAACTTTAGTAATAGGGATTAAACTTAAAAGTATGCTGCATCTGTAACTAATGATAAATGGCACAAAAATTAAGAACTGTATTTGCAGTTTTTGAAAACTATTATGTGGATTGAATAAAAAAGTCACTCATATTGCCCAGGCTGGTGTTGCTACATGGTTAGAGTGTCATGGGGTTTGATTCCTGGTCAAGGACATGTACCTAGGATATAGGTTCTATTTCTGGCCTTGGTTGGAACATGTACAGGAGGCGATCAATGGATGTCTCTCCCCATCCCTACTCTCTTCCTGCCCCCACTTCCTCCCACTCTCTCTAAAAATCAATGGAAAAAAATATCCTTGGATGAGGATTAACAAAAACAAACAAATGTCACTCCTATCATTAACAAATGAGCAAAATGTCTATGTTATTTCACTTTTGTCTTACTCATTAATGTAAACAAAAATATCACATAGTATTCATGTGTGAATAATACTGAAAGAGCCAGTTGTTAAACAGTACACTAGGGGGTATATATATTTATTGTCCCAAAAGCAAACTAGTCTGAATACTTAAATGCTAGTGGTGACCTCGTTTTAATGAATAAATTATGTAGTCAATCAATTGCTATTATTATAGTCAATCAATTGCTATTATTCAGAACCCTCAATACCTTCTTTCCTAAAATATTATTTTCCCATTTCAAAATTAAAATGGTATGTGTCATTTACAAAAATTAAGCTAACAATTTATAAAAAAAATCTCAACTCAAATTGAAAGAAAATAAAATGGAAAATTATTTTAGTTCATGCAAATGAACATTCTGTTATAGTCAGATATAACTTGATTCAGAAATGATAAGTGTCACTGGTAGCCAATTTCTTTTAGTCCATTTCTCAGGTCTAACTTCCATATTTTCCATTCTAATTCTGGTTTCAAGATAATCCCCGTGGCTCTAGCTCTGTGTTATTACAATTCAAGAACTAATAATCATTTCATTGCATGCAGTAGCTCTAGTGGAGTGTTTTTCTTATTCTACCCCTGAATAATTTTCTGTTCCACAGGACTGAGAGTCCCTAAGTAGTTTAGTTTACATATAGGCCATACATTCCATCTCTCGAGTTGTACTGGACATAGCTTATAAAAAACAAAAACAAACAAACAAACAAACAACTGATAGTGAGAGGGGAAAATATATGTGAGTATGTCTTCCAAACTATACAGTCATCAAGAAAAGTGACTGCCCTACCAAAGCACCTCATGCATCTCAGCAGGAACCATGCAACTAATTACTTCCAGATTAACACAAGCAAGAAAGAGGGTTTCTTTCTCCTTCCTCGAACTAGAACCCTTTAAAGCCGTGTTTAGATACCGTACTAGATGACAAGGGATAATATATGTTATCAGTATAAATGGGAGGAAGGATAATGATGAATATTGGGAGCAAAAAATATACACTAGGCAAATAAATACACAAGTGAATCAAACACATAAATAAAAGAAAATAACAGTTAAAAAGCAAAAACAAAATAACAAAACATAACTATGTCCCAGTAAATTTTTTTCTGTTCTTGCTCTACCCTGGTATAAGGACATCATGGTACCTATGCTTTTTTTTATTCTCAATATGTGAAACTCTTCCTACACATATTCTTAATATGTGTAACATATCCCTAATCCTATTAACTTCACATTTAAATGGTAGGAGAGCAAATTAATATTTTCAGTACTTTCTCCTACACACACACACACACACACACACACACACGTGCACATACACAAACCACCATACATGTACATGTTTAAAAATAATTTACTCTTCAAGACACATTTGAATTATGAACATAATTAATTTCCAACACAGATCATCTTTTGAAAATAAGTAACCTATGACCCTTTTTCAGTTTACCCATAATGATTTAAAAATACCTAATTTCTGATAGTAGTGATAATTAGTTACTTAACTTGTTAAAAATTTAAAGAAAAATAACATTTTATTATGTGTATTTAACTGAGTTAAACTTTGGAGACCCAGACTTAAAAATAATAGTGGTTACTATCTTTTAAAAAAATAAATCACAAAATAGAGATTTCCTCAGATTAATAGAATTTGTAAATAATAAAGAGATCAAAATGATAAACTAAAACAATAATTGAAATTAATATACCTAATGATAATTTAAATAGAAATCTGTAAAGCTGAATGGGAGATTATTTAGTGATCTAGGTAAAAGAATATAATATCAAATTTAGTTTAGGGGCTTTTGTGAATATCTCTACATATTTTTCCCACCATATATCATAAAAAGAAGCCATTTTACTGAATTGAAAATATTTGAATAAAGCAATACTTACTCTGATATGTTTAACTTTACTTAATTTTACTTATTAATGTGCTGATCGTCTCACTGACTTCTAATTGTATATAGAAGGACATTGATATAAATAGACACATATAGAAACTAAAATTAAGATAAGCCTAATAGCCTTTCAAAATGTCACAAATAGTTAATATTAGTTTTATTAATAGACTCAATGTAGGTGCAATGATTACAGTTTGCTGACCTAAGATTTTGTCTACTTTAGCCAAATAGTGGAAACATCCATTGGAAATTTTGTTACCAAAAAGTAAACTTGACTCAACTTGTGATTATTTGTCTTCAATGTCTGCTGTTTTCATAAACTTTGAGATGACTTAAGAAATCATACCCCCCAAAAATAACAGTTCTGATATATAAAAACTCACAGCTTTGATTCAGGAAAAAAAATTTAAAAAGAGAGCAATAGATCAAGGATTGTTTCCATACAATATTTTAAAACATAACAATATAGATAGGGGTAATACGTTATAGGAAAGTCAGACTAGAAAAAACAAACAAAATATATATATTTCTACCTGGAAAAGAAAGAGAGATTAGACACCACAAAGTAACTATATTATCAGATATTATATTTTCAATTATAATGCACATGTTTTTATGCTTGTGTTTATCTTCTGTAAGGAAGGGGATGGTGTGAATTTAAATAGCAGAAATATTTTGAGACCTAAGTAAATAATGATAGTAGAGCTACTATAATATTACCAGTAAAGATTCAAATTTAGATAGCTTTAATGTATAGCTTTTAATAGTCAAACATTTAGTAAACAAGTACTAATCATTGTGTAGCTGGATATAAAAAATAATTTAATTAGTCCTATTAGTCCTAACTTAAGTTCCTTATCTGTAAAATTGATACAATAGAAAAAATAGTGTATCATTTCTATGGTTATTGTTTTTAATATGTTTTTGTTGATTTTTAGAGAGAGAGGAAGGGAGAGGGAGAGATAGAAACATTGATGAGAGAGAAACATCAATGTACTGCATCCTGTATGCTCCCTACTAGGGATCAAGCCCACAACCTGGGACAGTGCCTTGACTGGGAATGGAACTGGTAACCTCTTGATGCATGGTATGGTTGAGATCGATGGTTATTTTGAGTAATATATATATCTTATGGGCAATATTATAGTAGCTCTACTATCATTATTTACTTAGCTCTCAAAATATTTCTGCTATTTAAATTCACACCATCCCCATCCCTATATTAATAAGGTTATACATTTGTATTTAATGTGTATTTTTGTTTTCTCTGATAGATTTGATAATATTCAACTCAGCTAGTCTGTATATATTTTATATTTTTCATTATCAACTTTTCTTGAAAGAAAATTCAAGCTTTACAGTTACGTTTTGTTTTAATTGACTAATACTTTCAATATATTATCTGGCCTACACAGACTTTTTAGTCATACATGTATTTTTGTATTGGCACTATCAACAAGGGGACCTGTGTATGGTTCAGGCTCAATCTAAAATAACAAAATGACCTTAGTAATATCACAATTTTTACAAACATTTTTCCTCATCACCTCTAAATGAAGACATCAGTTTGTTTTAGGTGCTAACAGTCTCTGATCAATTGCATACTATCTGAATTATAGAAAACAAATGATAGGTTATAAATACCAGAAAAATTCAAGGGAATACAGTCATGCAGTGCAAAATGATGTTTCAGTCAACAATAAACTACATATGATGGTGGTCCCATACACACACGTGTGTGTGTGTGTGTGTGTGTGTGTGTGTGTATAAAACCCTAATATGCAAATAGACCAAACATTGGAACTGAACAACCAGTCCCTATGACGTGTGCTGACTACCAGGGGCGTGCAACGAACATGATGGGCATCGGCCGCAGCAGGATGGTGGAGCAGAAGTGCCAGACCAAGGCTGGGCACTGATCACTGTTATTAGGATGAGCCTCTGGTGGTTACTGAAAATTCTTTATTCCCACATGCTATGGTCCCACCTGTTGCTCCTACCTGCTGCTAGCATTGGCCCCGCTTGCACCCAATACTGGTGCCCAGCCCCAGCCCTGAAGTCTTGGTGCCATCAGCAGGTGTGAGCAGTGGCTGCCAGCCCCAATCACCCCTCAGGGCTTCTCCACCTCCCCCTGCTCTTGAGGGGCAATCAGGGCTGGCAGCCACTTCTCCCAACAGCTGCTGGTGCCATCCCCAATCATGGGAGCAGAGGTGGTAGGAGTGGGACTTCTGGCAGACAGAGGACATGGGGCTGTGGTGGGAGGCAAAGGGCAGAGGATAGGCTGATACCCGCCCCTGTGTCCACTGGCTTGTGGCCCACAGTTTTTTCAAGGTGCACAAACTTGTTTACTGGGCCCCTAGTAGATTATAATGGAGCTAAAATAAGGCTATTTCCTAGTACAGTCTTAGCCATCATAAGGTTGTAGAACAATGCATGACTGTTCCCTGCTGGTCTCAGTCTATTGATAGTAATACCAACAGCTAGAAATGTCCAGGGCACTTACCTGGGCCCCAGTGAGCTTCCCAGACATCTCTCCTTTCCAAACCAATGTTATAATTGGACTGACTCGTATTATGATTGTAAGACACTCTTAAGTGATAACTATTAGGAGGCTTTGAAGAAAAATAGAGTTTATTACATACAGGCCATCGAGGGGGCATAAAGAGAGGTGGAGGAAACAGAGAAGAGTGAGTGAGCAGGAGAGTGAGAGGACACAGACCTGGAGTTCTGCATTTAATGGGGTAGCAGGTTAGAAGGTACAGGTTTTTCTGGCTCACTCTTCATTGGAAAATTTAAAACATAAGAGAGCCCTGGCCAAGTGGCTCCCTTGATTGGAGTGTCATCCTCTACACCAAAAAGTTACAGGTCCCATTATAGCCAGCACACATATCCAGTTTGCAGGTTTGAAATCTTCTTGGTCATCCTGCTTCCTTGACATAATTGGACCTATCATGGATTATTCCACCAACCATTAAAAATCTCTCCATCCATCTCATGCATTACATCCTATATAATAAAAGCCTAATATGAAAACTGACCAAATGGCAGAACAACAGGCAAAACAACCAGTCCCTAGACACAAACTGACAACAAGGGAGAAGACGCTCAATGCAGGAGCTGCCCCCAGCCTACAGGCCCCAGGCTAGCCCCACAGAGGGAGAGGACCGGTGGGGGCTGGCAAGCATGCAGCACCAGACTGGCCAAGGCAGGTGCCAGCAGGGGTACCCCAATCATCCCACCCCACAGATTGGCCCTGATCACCAGCCAGGCTAGGGACCCTACCCATGCATGAATTTTGTGTACTGGGCCTCTAGTCCTATTTAATAAAAAAGTAATATGCAAATTGACCATCACTCCAACACACATAATATGGCTGCCCCCATGTAGACACAAGATGTCTGCCACAAGATGGCCAGCAGGGGAGGGCAGTTGGGGGTGACCAGGCCTAGAAGGGAGGGCAGTTAAGGATGATGAGGCTGGCAGGGGAGCAGTTAGGGATCAATCAGGCTGGCAGGGGAGAGGTTAGGGGATGATCAGGCTGGCAGGGGAGTGGTTAGGGGGTGATCAAAGTGGCAGGCAGAAGCAATTAGGGGCAATCAGGAAGACAGGCAGGAGAGCAGTTGGGAGCCAGCAGTGAGAGGGATGTCTGACTGCCCGTTTAGGCCTGATTCTACCAGGATTGGGCCTAAAATGGGCAGTCGAACATCCCTTGAGGGGTTCCAGATTGGAGAGTGTGCAGGCTGGACTGAGGGACCCACAACCCCTGTGCACGAATTTTGTGCACTGGGCCTCTACTTACATAATGAAGAGAATATATGAGAAATTTTAGTGAATTAGATGAGATGACATTTAACATTCACCTGGCAAGATTAAAGTCTTCTATAAATGAATTCATGACTTCACAATGAGTCCTTTAGCCCTCTACTTCTAAAAAAAAGCCTTTCAACTGAAAACAGAACAAAACAAAACAAAAATATTAAACATATTTTAAATACACATTTTCCTTATTTGTAACTATAAAGAACCCAATTGAAAAAAAAAAAAAGCACACAACAACAACGTAAAAGTTGATTTGGAGGTATGTTCCAGTTTGTAGCAACTTCAGCATTAGTATTGCAATTATTCAAGGATGTGAGCTATATAAGTTTCTGTTACAAGGTCCCCTGCTGCCCTGAGAAACTCTCATCTAAAGCAGACAGCATGGAGTCACTACATAGCAAATGGACAAGTGAACATCCTCAGCAGCTGGGAGTAGATTTTATCTTATTCTGCAGGAAAGTAAATAACAAGGCAACATGAATTTAGATGCACTGTAATTCCTATACCAGCTTAATGATTAACACATAATTACAATGTTAATAACAACCACCCAGATATTACCCTGAATTACATGTCTCATAAGAAAATTCTACTATAGCAGAAGCATATTTCTCATACACACACATGTCCCCCCCACACACATCAAACACTTTTCCCACAAACAAATATTTTTTTTATTTTTAAGCATTTTACTTGCCATAAATTACTGCCCATGACAATATAATTATATATTTTCTACATCTAACTTATTTGAAATTTAAGACTTTAGTAATGAAAAAAAAAAAAAGAAACCAAAATGCCATTAGAAATTAGTAGAGGAAACTGAAAGGGTCTGCCATGATTGGAGGGATTCTCAATTTTAGATCTATCCAGATATCAGCTAATGAGCATGGCTTTGGTTTAGTTATTTAAAAATTCAGGATGCAGGTTTTTTGTGTTTTGTTTTGTTTTTAACATCTGCATATAGTCTTATAAAATTTACTATATTTTCTAAAGGTAATGGCAAAAATCAATAGGTATTAATAAGTGAAAACATGCACTCCTGGAAACTTCCATAGGCACTAAGACATATTTCTAGAGGAATAGGAATTGCATTTCAAATTTAATGGAAAGGCTTTATTTCAGTAGGCGGTTTTTCCTAATTAGAGGGCAGGCAAAACGGACCACCCACTCTGGTAGGCAAGTAACTCACTTCAACATATGGAATGAAAAAGGGGCCACATAGTAAACCTGACAAGCTCAGGGAAGGCCTACATGTAGGCCCTATAAACTTGGAGACCTAAGTAGTATGGTTGGAAAGTAAAACTTTCTAATTAAAAGGGAGACATGTCCTAGGATGGTGTCTTCCTGACAAAGATCAATCTTTACTTTAACTGAGCCTATTGTCTTTTTGTACCTTTGATAACACATCTTTGGGAAGTTAGGTAATCTGCTTTTTTTTCAGACCACTCAGGGCAAAATCTCTCTAGAAAAGGAAGCCACAGAACTCTCCATTGTTCTCCCACATAGCATCTCTATATGTGCTGTCAATGTCCATTGTTAACTAACCCATACCTACCAAGTAACAGAAGCCTGTGTTAATCTACTTTACTTTTTATCCAGTCTCAGAGATTCCCTCCCTTTGCTTCTTTCCACCTCCCTTATCTATCACCAATGGACTTCATGTAACCCTCTTATGTCTTTCCCTTTGGCTCAGTTGTATACAATAAATGGTAAACCTGCCATTTTCTGGAGCATTTTCTCAATCCATTGAGATTTTGTTTTCCCTGCAATTGTTGTTATTTTGGCTCAAATAAACTCATAAAAATTCTCTACAGGTTTGGATGTTTCTTACATCAACAGGACATGAGAGCTTGTTTCTGAGGACAAATGGGCTGGGGAGATGTAAGCTCTATACCTCAACACAGAGGTTAGAGTCCCACAGGCACCCTGTTCCATCCATTCAGACATGAAGCTCCAGGGTTCAGCCAAAGTACAGCTGGCAGAGAGGGGTCTGGAAGAGCAGCCTTTCATTCGCCTGGGATAGGCTACATGATCACACATCAGAATTGCTACGTGATCATAATGAAAACAACAAATATCTATTTAACTCTTACTTTATGCCAGTCACTCCTCTAATTTTTTTTTTGTTTTTGTTCAAACATATGCTCTAAGTACTATTACTAATTTTATTTTATAGATGAGAAAACAGAAAAATAGATTTGAAGTTAAATTTCTGAAGATTGTACAATGATTAATGGTAAAGTCTGTATTAGAACCCATGAGTAAAATTCCAAAGCCTATGCCCTTAGCCTCTAGTTTAGCACAATGCAAACTATTCCACATTTTAGTTCCTCTTGAGAAAGTGGGAAAACATAAGCAGAAGCTGTAAGCACCATTAGTATTGGAGATAGATTCAGTCCTCATCAGATTTGATTTTTATACTAAAGTTGTATGGACAATGGCTAATCTGCAGAGCTAAGTTAATGAACTCACTCTGAGTTAGTCTGTCCTGTGTGGCTCAGTGATTGAACATCAAACTATGAAGTAGAAGGTCAGGGTTCCATTTCTTGTCAGAGCACATGGACAGGGCTTGATCCCCAGTGCAGGGCAGGGGACATGCAAGAGGCAATCAATCAAAGATTCTCTCTCATCATTGATGCCTCTATCTCTCTTTCTCTCTCTAAAATCAATAAAAATATATTTAAAATGTATTTTAAAAAGCATGGAACTATATGACCTCTCTGACATTATGTGTGGGCTGAGACCCTCTTCAAGGGAACAAAGACAAATATCGACTGCTTCCAAGAAGGAATGATTAAATTTTAAGTCCAATGGAAGATGGTATTGATATCACTGTGATTAGCTAGTTATTAATAACAAGAAAGAAGCAAAGGGGAAAGCCATATATTATAGGCATACTAGAGGCCTGGTGCACAAAATCTATGTACTTGGGGGGGAGGTCCCCTTAGGCCATAGGCCAGGCTGAGGGATCCCATTGCTACATGATCAGGGACGGGGAGAGACAAGGGATATTGACCAGCTGGGGAGGGACTGCAGGAGGACTTTAGGGCATGTCTGGCATTTCTCAGTCCCGATCAACCAGATTTCAGCAGCAAGATTACCTTCTGGTCAGAGCATCTTCCCCCAGGGGTCAGTTCTTATCATAGTTACTGCTTGACTATCTGCCCCCCTGGTGGTCAGTGCATGTCATAGTGAGCAGTTGAGTGGCCTTAGCATATCATTAGCATATTATGCTTTGATTGGTTGAACGGACGACCAAACAACCTGACACATAACATTAGACTTTTATTATATAGGATTGGGTAGTTTCACCAGGAAGCTACAATTTCACGTTTCCTAAGGAACAGGATCTATTCCCTGCAAAATACTGGCGAAAGGGACTGAACAAAGGGAAGATAGATGCAGTAAAGTTGGGGTGAGAGAGGGAAGGTATTTGTCTATCAACCACACTAAGAATAGGGATCATTAGCCAGAATGATTTGGCCAATGCTAGCATGCTAAAATTTGGGAATACATAACCTCTTAAACAAAGGAGTTCTCTGTCTCTTGTGATTGACGCTTGGCTGGTGAAATTATTTTGCTCCTACTTCCTTGCATTAACCTCTATTGCCCACAGCCATGTGGGCTACACACCCAGTAAACTAATGGACTACAGCAGGAAACACAGCTAAGCTAGCCTGATGCTGTATTGGACCTGGCTTCAACAATGAAAAGGGAACTCTGGACACTGGCTCTTATTTTAGCTCTGCTAAAGCCTCAGCTACACTTCTTCTATGGGAAATGGAAGATTTGGAAACTCAGGAATTTAATTCCACAGAAATAAATATTTCTATTATACTTCATCCTTCTAAGGGGGCCTTTATAATTTCTTATTTCAGCCATACCCCAAGACCCCCACCCTCTTGAGCAACCAGGGTAGATGAGCCCCACTCCTATTCTGTAACACTATCATTCGTATAAAAAATGAACTAAAGGATGGAGCTCACACTGATGGAAGGCTAGTGGGCTGCGGATTACTAGAATTTTCATCATACAATTTTTTTTTTTAAAAACCAAACAATCTACCAAATAGAAAATTAGAACACTTCGGAAGAAATTTATCTTTTGTTCTCAAAGTCTGTAATTCTCTCTCCTGCCACATATTTTACAAATGCAATTCACTTACTACACAATGAACTAGGAAAGGCAAGAATATATATTCTGTGAAGAGCCATTTACTAAATATCTACTTTTGCTTTGCCTGAGATTAACCTGAGAGCACAAATAAGTATGACATAGACCCAATTTCAAGGTATTTTCTATCTTTCTAAAAGAAGTAATGCATATATTTTAAAAGACAGTTTAAAATAATACTTACAAACTTAGAATAGTTAAAGTAATTAAATGAGGATACAGTTAGACTGAGGCTGCTCTAATGCCACAGTAACCTACGTAAGCAAACTGAAACCTAAGCCAGAATCTATACTGCGTAACCCAAGAAAATGAAACTTAAGAACTGTCCATCACAAACAGTACCAACCAGGCTTTCCCAAATAGGACAACTTTAAGCAATAGCCAACCAAATAATTTTCTTAAGCTGCTTTCATACCTTCTCTATAAAAACTTCTCCCCTAACTCCTGGTTTAGTGATGGTCAATTTGTGGGTTTTTTGAAAATATATTTTATTGGTTTTTTACAGAGAGGAAGGGAGAGGGATAGAGAGTTAGAAACATCGATGAGAGAGAGACATCCATCAGCCACCTTGTGCACGCCCCCTACTGGGGACATGCCCGCAACCAAGGTACATGCCCTTGATCGAACCTGGGACCTTTCAGTCCGCAGGCTGATGCTCTATCCACTGAGCCAAACCAGTTTCGGCAGTGATGGTCAATTTGAATTAATTGAAATAGAAATAAACTCTGGAAATTTATTTTGTTTAAATGTGTATGTGTGTGTGTGTGTGTGTGTGTGTGTGTGTGTGTATTTTTCATTTCCAGGAGAGAAAGGGACAGGGAGAGATAGAAATATCAATGATGAGAGAGAACCATTTATTGGCTGCCTCCTTGCATGCCCCCTACTGGGGATCCAGCCTGAAATCCCGGCATGTGCCTTGACCTGGATTCTAACTGTGACTTCTTGATTCATGGGATGATGCTCAAACTGAGTCACACCTGCCTTGTAGCTCTTGGAAATTTAACGTGCCTCAGTTCATACTTTAACACAATGCATGACAAAGCGGGGTGATAAAACTAAGTATTCAAAGTGTAGAATGTGAATGTGGTGAATTATGTCTGTGGCCCATGAAGTTTTTTGACAGATTACAAATCTGTAAGTTTAGAAACCATTTGTCTCCCCACAAAAGTGTCAGCAAAATTCTTGTAATTTAAGTTTTCTTAAACTGCAATGCCTCACTTATACTGTCCTCTTAGGTCCAATTGTCTGTGAGTTAATCACCATATTAGAATATATCTGAGCTTTAATTTGTCAAATTCTTATTCAATATTAACTTTTAATTGGAGTCATAAAAATAGTTTATGCCTCATAATGGATTTTCATGTCAATATAGACACATGATTGTGACTAGATAATCATATGATGCATGTAGAAATGAATATTGTTATGTGGGGCTAAAAAATATTAATAATTTTCTTCCCTCCTTCTAAGTTCTTCTGGTTAGACTAATCATCAAATTAACAAAGATTTACTAACAGGAGAAAATCAGCTTTGGAAGCATGAGCATGGGGAACTCACATAGGCATGGAAATTCATTTGCAGTTCCAAAGATAATGAGGCAAGTTTGGGTATGTAAAACATGTTTGGACAAATGAGAAAAGTGCAATGGGTATTAGATTTCACAAGTGAAAATGGGCAATTTACTGAAGAATACCAGAATATACATGGCAGGAAAATTCTTAAAAAACATATTTCAGAGAGGGAGAAAGAGAGAAATTTTTTAAAATAAATTTTATTGATTTTTTTACAGAGAGGAAGGGAGAGAGATAGAAAGTCAGAAACATCGATGAGAGAGAGACATCAATCAGCCGCCTCCTGCACACCCCACTGTGGAGATGTGCCCGCAAGCAAGGTACATGCCACCAACTGGAATCGAACCCAGGACCCATCCATCCACAAGCCGACTCTCTATCCACTGAGCCAAACCGGTTTCGGCGAGAGATTTTTAAAAGTCATTCAGCTTCAAGACCAAAATAATTCATTTATCTATATCATTTAAGATCATCCAAGTTTACAAATTAGGAAAATGTAACATTTGAAGGTACTATTACTCAACTGGCTCTTTTACTCTGAAAGTATTAGGCCCTGAAAGATGATTTTCTCCAATTTTCAAAATGGAAAGTTGAAGTAATAGTATTTACAGAATGAGGTATTTGTCACATCATCTTATCAATGATGCCATTTTTCAAGTATTAATCCTTTTAAACCAAAGGCTAATTGAGGAAAAATGTACCTTCAAAAAGAGAGACAATATTTGACTATCTCAAAACATGAAAATACTATTTAAAAATGGTTGGACACTAAATTAGTTGTCCAAACATTCTAATTACTCATTTAAAAAAACCTCAAAATAGAATTATTACAAAGAAATTAGAAACACAATTTCATTAATATAACATTTAATTAACATTACCCTTAAATAATGTAAAAATGATATTAAAGAAGACATGCATTTACAAGCCCAAGTTCCAATTCTTTCCTTAGACAATAGAAACTATCATTTATATTAAAGATCAACCTAGAGTTAGTTAATTGTGGCTTGAGTGCCATAAAAATAATTCAAACTTGGCAATTCTTAATAAATTTAAACTCCATAATTTGTGTCAGCCTCAGAACAATTCAGCAGACTAAGAAGTCACTTGTCCTTATTCTTAATGTTATTAAGAAGAAAACCTATGATATATGTTATATTCTATTACTACATTTACATGTGCTCTTTTATAGCCACGAGTAGAAAATTAAACTTCTGGCATTCCTGCAAGCCAAGATGTGTCAATTCTTAATCAAGACAAGATTTATTAATCATTTCTGTACCGTATCACAGATCCTCTTACAAGCTTCACACTGTTCCCCCATGGTGAGACCTTAATTTCTATAACTACAACCGCTTGGAAAACAATGTGATATTATAAGTACACGAAGCATTTCAAGGGATTTCACAGATAAAATATCCTTCATACTGCCAATGAGCTTCTGTCTAAAGGGAACTGACAAATGTCTTATTGCACTATTCATTCCCTATGTGAAGTTAACCCTAAGGCTGCCTTTAGAGACATATTCAAATAGAGTCAGGCCCAATATCTATAGGAAAACATTGCTTGCTAAAACTCTTTTATTCCCAGTAGCTTTTAAGTTCTTGACAGCTTTATTCTAGACTTGTATGTAGAAGTAAAAGTTAAATGCCAATTTAGTTTCAGAGAGAAAAGTCATGATTCCACTCAAGCTCTTTTACTGTCTGCGGATCCCAACCTCTGTGGCAGACTCTTGGTTATGTTACACATGACAGCCTGCTTCAGTGATCTCCTCTGTGGTGACATTGGTCAACATGAGCTGCTGCACATTCTTCTTTAAAGAGAGGACTACAGAGTTTTCCCTTTAGAGATGTCATTTGCATGGTCTGGGATTATATATAGTTTTTCATTGGATAAGTGAATTTCTGAAAATTCATGTATGTAAATTTCCTATCATAAACAACATTAAATCTAAATGAACATAGAAGTTAAAATGACATTTAAAATAGAGAAATGTTGATTCAAAATAGAAAGTTGATAAGGTTGTTGGAAAAATCTAATTTATTAGTCATTGAGGTAAAAGGAAAATTAACTTATGGCTCACCAATTGGCTACATAAAATCAAAAGTAATTTCTCTATTTAAAAAAAAAAAAAGGAAAGCAGACCTAGCAAATATTTAAAGCAATTTTGAGAGACCCACTTATAAATATGTTTTATAAAAAATCTTGTAAAAATTGATAACAACATATTAATATACAAGTAGATATGCCAGTGATGAATGTAAAAATACAATTTGTATTTGGTAAATGCAATTAGGAATTCTGAAAATGTGAATGTATCATTTGTTATAAAATAAGTGCAAATAAAACAAAAAAGAGTGCATTTAAGAAGTACTAAAACATAATAAATGTTTAATATGTATGTAGAATAATAATTTCCTATGGGATATATAAATTAGCACAATTTCTAACAATTTTACAAAGTCTATTAACAACCATATACTAGCATATGTATGTATATGTATTTATATACTTAGACTTGGCACTTTTTCTTATAAATACTACCATGTTTCCCCGAAAGTAAGACATCCTCTGAAAATCAGACCTACTTCCATTTTTGCCTCTCACTGTAATATAAGGCATCCCCCCGAAAATAAGACCTCCCCAATAATAAAGCCTCTCCCAAACATAAGACCTCCCCAGAATATAAGGCCCCCGAAGCTACCCTACGGCGTCTGACTCCAGATTTAAAGAGACCTCGCACTGCCTGAACAGCTCCAGCTGCGCTGTGGCCAATCAGTGAGCTGGTTTGTGATGACAACTACTACCTTACCGTATACAGGTAATAAATTTCCTTTTTTTTTTTGTTGTTCAACAATAAATGTGTACTGTATTCTTCTTCATGGAAAAATAAGACATCCCCTGAAAATAAGAGCTAGCGCATCTTTGGGAGCAAAGATTAATATAAGACACTGTCTTATTTTCAGGGAAACAGGGTAATGTAAGGGCAAGAAACTCCTAAAAAGAGAGGATGCTCAATGTAGTCTCACCTATTTTTAAATTAGAGTTAATCATCTATTTTTTTATTTGTTCTTCAGTCAATTTCATAATATATTATTTAATCTTTAGTATTTATTGTTATTCTGTGGTAATAAAGGGAACATAATTTTAAGTAAGTAAAGAACAAATCAAATGTATATCTATTATGTGATAATAACAATATAAAATTATATCTTTTCTAGATGTAAGAAAAGATAATTCACCACATAAGAGTGATAAGAATTATATCTTTCTTGTCTCAATTTAATTTTTTTTAAATTACATATAAACATTTCACTATAAAAAAAGACACACATACACATCTCTCTTCTATTTCTCAGAAGAATAGTAGCTAGGCTTTTGCTACTTCCTTTATCAGGGTTTGGTAAACTCTGTACGTTGTGCCAAATCTAGCCAACCACTTACTATCCTCCTATCTAATAAAAGAGTAATATGCAAGTTAACCATCACTCTGCTACCCCTACAAGCCATTCCTACAAACCATGCCCAACAGCCAATCAGGGGCAAGTATGCAAATTAACCACAACCAAGATGCCTGCGACCATGAAGCGAACAGGAGGAAGGTTTGGGTTTCCCAGGTAATGAAGGAAGCGAAGCTTTCCAGGCACCCTTGAGGGCCCACTCAAGGTTATAAAGATTTTCATTTTAGAAGATAAATCAATCCCAACAGAAATGGTTGCCTCCACCAAGTGAACAGGAGGCTTGGCTACAAAGTTTCAATTATAGAAGATAAATAAATCCCAGATACCAGGGCCTCTGCTTGGATCACTGGGGGTGGGGTGGGGGCTGTGGCTGGCCTGAAAACCACCACAGGCCCCTCACCCAGGCTGCCCCACACCACAAGGGAACCCTCATCCTGATCTAGGACACCCTTCAGGGAAAACCAGCTGGCCTCCACCCATGCATCAGGCCTCTATCCTATCTAATAAAAGAGTAATATGCAGATTGACTGTCACTCCAATACACAAGATGACTGCCCCAATGTGGTCACAAGATCCTGCCCCCATGTGGAAACAAGATTGCCATCACAAGATGGCCAGCAGGATAGGGCAGTTGGCAGGAACCAGGCCAGCAGGGGAGGGCAACCTGAGGGACCAGGCCTGCAAGGGTGGGCAGTTGGGGTGACCAAGCCTGCAGGGGAGGGTAGTTAGGAGTGACCAGGCCAGCAGAGGAGGGAAGTTGGGGGTGATTGGGCCTGCAGGGAAGGGCAATTGAGGGGACCTAGGCCTGCAGGGGAGGGCAGTTGGGGGCAAACAGGCTAGCAGGGGAGCAGTTAGGCATCAATCAGACTGGCAGGGCAGTGGTTAGGGGGTGATCAGGCTGATAGGCAGAAGCTGTTAGGGGCAATCAGGAAGGCAGGCAGACGATGAGTTGGGAGCCAGAAGTCCTGGATTGTGAGAGGGAAGTCTGATTGGGATTGGGGCTAAACAGGCAGTTGGATATCCCTCTAGGGGTTCCAGATTGGAGAGGGTGTAGGTTGGGCTAAGGGACACCCCTCCCCATGCATTAATTTCATGCACTGGGCCTCTAGTCTATAATAATAAAAGCACAATATGCTAATTAGACTGGGAGACCTTCCAGAGAACCTTCCAGTGGACCTTCTGGACCAAGTCACAGCAGCAGGGACCAAGGCAAAGGCAGCCACCCTGATGGTGACAGGAGCCAAACCTCTTTCAGAGAAGAAGGGAGAAAGACAAACAAATCAATGATAAAAGAGAATCATTGACCAGCTGCCTCTTGCATGTACCCTATGGGGATCAAGCCTGCAATCTGGGCATGTGCAGGGAAATGACCTATGACCTTCTAGTTCATTGGTCTACAGTCAACCACTGAGCCACACCTGCTGAGCCAACCACTTGTATTTTTGTATCACTGAGGGCTAAGAAAGGTTTTTGAATTTTTTAATGATAATTTCTCTCACTATTATTTTTGGATAATTCTAAAAACCAAATTGCTTATCATAGTTATTTTGGAGTATTGGCTTAGGTGGCATTTTTGTGTGAAATAGCAAAACGAAATAAAAATTCAATGGGAGGATCAGTCAACATGTTAAATATTTCCATTTATGTATTTTAGTTTACTGGTACAATGCAAATATACTTATATTGTTCCTCTGTTTGACAAAACCATATTGTCCTGTAACTTCTTTACTTTTTTGATCATATAATAAGAAATATGAAATGCTGTTATGCTATCTTTCCTCTATACTGTTAAACTATTCAATTTCAAAGGCAATGTCCTGCACATTTTAAGCCAATATCATTGGTGTGGTCTTGACTTGGCAATAGCTGCTCTAGGGGTGAAAAAAACAAAAACACAAAAACACGGACAGGGCTACCCAGTCAAGGGAGAACAGCCTGGGCTCTTTCATGGTTCACTGCCTTGAAATGAACCTACCCACATTCTACAGCAGGATAGACTAAAACAAACAAACAAACAACAAAAAATAAAACAAAACAAAAAAAAATCGGAGAAAAATACAATGAGTAGAACCACTCAAACACAAAAATCAAGATGAGGGTGCTGAGTCAGGCAGGCCATTTTGCAGAGAACATTTTAGTTTCTTTTAGGATTTCTATTACTCTATTCAATGCTATTGAAAAGGAACTTAAAACAAATTTGTTGTCTACTGCCATTATTATTAGTTGTGATACGTGAACTCAAACAAGTGTGTAATTCAAACATGCCATTTTTGTATAGAAATTGTCTTCTTTTTTTCCTGAAATTTAAGTAGTACACACAGTAAAAGTATTTCAGGAGTACTATAATTATTAAAAAACAAAAACAAAAACAAAAACAAAAAAAAACTGAGTTTTCTTGTACTTTGACTCCTATTCCCTCTCTCTAAAAGTAATACTACTTAGCTTTAATTTTTTTCTATTCATTTAAAAAAAACAAACACTATATAATTGGATCTACATATATGTATACTCTACATACAAACAAAAATATATTTTACCCTTACCAATTTCATCCTCTTGCTCTTATAACTTGAAGATATTTTAAAACTGTTCATGGTAACTTCAAAAATTATAGCTGACCCTTGAAAACACAAGAGGTTGAGAGCACTTAACACCCACAGAAATGAAAATCCATATGTAACTTTTTGACTCTCTCAAAGTTAACAAATGTTGGCCATAAGTATTACCAATATACAAACAGTCCATTAATACATATTTTATATGTTATATGTATTATATACTATATTCTTATAACAATTTAAGCAGGAGAAAATAAGATGTTATTCAGATAATCATAAAGAAGTCAAAATATATTTACACTATTTATTGGCAAAGCTCCACATATAAGTGAACCCAAATTGTTTAAACCTGCATTAGTTATGGGTTAATGGTTCACCAAAGGTTTTAGGAATCCATACCATAAAATAAAGCCTTTTCCCCTACACCTAGCTGCTAGTATTGGTGGTCTCTGCAATTTCTTAATTGATCACAGGTTTTGAACAATCAAATGACATTAACTAATAATTACTGTAATTTTGAATAATCACTTAGATTAAATGTCATTTCAAAACTTATCAGCATGAGAAATATTTGCTCTTTTGAGATACATCCTTTGCCAGTGTCATAAGCTAGTTACTGAGTTTAAACTCATTCTAGGAAGACGAAGTCACTTAGGCATATGCAAGCAGCTATGGAGAACTGATCTGCCCCTTTATATGGATGGAGGTCTTTGGTGGCGCAACATTTGAAGTTGATAAATGTTGACATGAGTTGGTCCTTTTCCATCTGGTTCAAATCCAGGTGAAATTAGAATGGAATCTCTTGTACTGATTGTATTTTCCTCTATCTATTTAGAGATGCACAAAATAACTAGTCGAAGAATAAAGAAGCAATTTGACACAGTTAACAGAGACTATTCATATAGGCTTGTTTTGGGGGAAATAAAGCAAAAACAAAAACATAGGGGTACAGGCTCATGAGCAACATAATCTGCTGTTAGTGCAAACATCACAGTAAAAATCAGATTTACTTTTATATAAATTATTCCCTAGGAACATTATTTCCTGTATATTTGTTTAAAATGTATTTAAATTTGGAGAGGGTAGAGAACATAATTACTTCAGTAGTATACCTTGGCATTTATTTCTTTAGTTTTAGATTAGAGATTTGAAAAAGTGCTTAGAATGGTACATTTTGTAAAGTCAAATACTTGTATGTAACATTTTTAAGGTATAAAATGTAAACCTGATTTCACCATAAGCAAAAGTAAAAGAGAAATGACAAGTTGCCACAGTATTGGCAAAACATATGAATGTGAAAGGGTATTAATTTCCTTAAGAAGATATATCAAAGTCATAATTAAACCTTAAGAATAATAAAAGTGTAGATATAAAAGGCAACACACACAGAGACACTCAGATAACAAATACAAAAAAAGAATTCACTCTGATAAATAGTAAAATAAATGGAAACTAAATAAAAATGAGTAACCTTCTACTATGTCCAACATGGGCCCAATCCATTGACAATTCTTTCAAGATAAAGTAAGACTGCATCCCCTGTGCCCTCCCTAGTCTAAGGCACTGTCATCACTCACCTGAACTACTGCAGGAAACCTCCACAATTCTATTCTTGCTTTCCTCAAATCTATCCTACACTAAATAGCCAAGAGGAAATATTTAAAATATAAATAAACCATGTCATTCCTATGTTGAATGCTCTTCTCAGGGCTGCTGCTTCTAGAAACGGCAGCACAAGCCATATGTATATTCTCTTCAGATGCATGAGGGCACCTAGCCAATATGCTCCTGGGTTTCTACTTAGGTGTTTAGAGATGTGCAGTGAATTGGGACACTTGCCTGCTTCTCTAAAGAGCATAATTTAGCTTATTGGATACTTGTAGTTAGGGCGTGATGGGTATTATGTTACTGAGAATGTAGACGGAAACAAAGCAAATAGCATTTTTGTCCGTGCCAACACAGTGAATGTACATTCAGAAACAGCTAGTACAACTAAAATTTGCTTCCTTCAAAAACCAGCACAAGCATCCCATCCACTATCTCTCTTGTCTGCTACACTAATATTGGCAGTGCCAGCACCATTCTTATTTTGTTTATAAGTAAATCCTTGGGTTAATTTACACTTCCCTCAACAGCCTGCAGTGTCTTAGAAAATTTTCTCAAAGTGCTCTTCAGGCAGATAGCATTTGTTAAAATTACTACTGCTGTGTAACAAATTAATCAAAATTAGCAGCTTAAAAGGTGTAATTTGTTATGCTCCCTTTTTCTGGGCACAGGGATTTGGACAGGGCACAGAAGAGGTGGCTTTTCTCTACACCACAGTGTCTGGGGCCCCAGCTGGGAAGATACAATTGTTCACTCCCAGGACTGGCACCTGAGTTTCAATGGCTGGAACAGTCAGGCTGCTAGAGTCATACATGTGGCTTCTCTATGCCTCTGCTTCCATACAGCATGGCAGACTCAGGCTGGTCTAACTGAATGACTCCAGGCATGATCACAGGTTTTACAACACAAGGCAGAAACTATATCCCCTTTAAGGATCCAGCCTCAGGATTCAAACAGCATCATTCACCCCATGATGGTCCAAGTAGTCACAAGCCTGATTAGATGAGATTGCCAGAAGGAATAAGAAGTCCATACCTCAAAAACTACACTGATTTGTGTATTTTTTTAATTAAATCTTTATTATTCAGATTATTACATTTGTTTCTCTTTTGTTCCCTCCATAGCATCCCTCCACCCAGCTCCCACCCCTCCCTCTGCCCTTAGCTCCCTCCCATTGATCTCATCCATAGGTGTATGATTTTTGTCCAGTCTCTCCCTGTACACCCCTCACCCCTTCCCCACTGAGAATTATCAGTCCACTCCCTTTCTGTGCTCCTGATTCTATTATATTCACCAGTTTATTCTGTTGATCAAATTTTTAATTCACTTAATTTTTAGATTCACTTGTTGATAGATATGTATTTGTTGTTCATAATTTTTTGGCTTTTACCTTTTTCTTCTTCCTCTTCTAAAAGAGTACCTTTCAGCATTTCATAAAATTCTGGTTTGGACTTGATGAACTCCTTTAGCTTTTTCTTATCTGTGAAGCTCTTTATCTGCCCTTCAATTCGGAATGTTAGCTTTGCTGGATAGATTATTCTTGGTTGTAGGTTCTTGCTATTCATCATGTTGAATATTTCTTGCCACTCCCGTCTGGCCTGCATCGTTTCTGTTGAGAAATCAGCTGACAGTCGTATGGGTGCTCCCTTGTAGGTAATAAACTGTTTTTCTCTTGCTGCTTTTAATATTCTCTCTTTCTCTTTTGCTCTTGGCATTTTAATTATGATGTGTCTTGGTGTAGTCCTCTTTGGGTTCCTTTTCTTTGGGGTTCTGTGTGCTTCCTCGACTTGTAAGTCTATTTCTTTTACCAGATGTGGGAAGTTTTCAGTCATTATTTCTTTAAATAGGTTTTCAGTATCTTGCTCTCTCTCTTCTTCTGGCACCCCCACAATTCTGATGTTGGTACGCTTAAAGCTGTCCCAGAGTCTCCTTACATTATGTTCAGATTTTTGGATTCTTTTCTCTTCTTGCTTTTCCAGTTGAATGTTGTCTGCTTCTTTATATTTCAAATTTTTGACTTGATTCTTGCCTTTCTCTAGTCTGCTGTTAGGACTCTGTATAATATTTTTTATTTCAGTCAGTGTATGTTTAATTTCTATTTGGTCCTTTTTCATCTCCTCTTGGGTCTCACTAAATTTATCCATCTTTTCTAGCATATTCTTGAAAAACCTTGTAAGCGTGGTTTTGAACTCTATATCCAGTCGTTTTTTTCCCTCCATTTCTTTTGTTTGTGATCCCTTCCCTTGTCTCGGCATTTGCCCTATGCCGGGGAAACTTCTGTGTTGGATTCAGCCTTATGATAGCAGATGCAAAGCCGCAGAAGCCTCTGTTGAGCTTGGGATGGGTGGAGTCTCAGGGCTTAAGGGACCGCCTTGCCTTCCAGTCGGCCCCGCCCTCCACGGCCCCTGAGTCTCAGTGTTGGGTAATGGCTGGAGCAGTCCTTGTGTGCGCGCCCGTGGTGCCTCTAACCGCTGCCTTTCCAGCTCCCCTGCGCACCTCGACCACACGAGTCTAGGTCTCCAGGGTTTTGCCCGAAACAGGGCCCAGTGGACTCAGAAGTGGCACAGTTGGGAGAGTCTGTCTCCCGCCCAGTCGCGAAAGCCAGTGGCACAATCAGCAGTCTGTCCTCCGCGCAGCACCATGCGCGTGAGACCGGACCTGATCTTCTACGACGCCCCTAAATTTCTGTGCACCTCTCCCTTTTCACAGTCCAAACTCCCCCCGTATGAGTTTCGGCTGGATCTGGGGTTTAGTGTCATAAGAGAAGGGTTTCAATGCCGTTGGGAGTCTCCGTTTCCCTCCCGCCAGAGAAAGCCAGCCTGGTACTCCAGCACCCGCTCTCTCAGCGCGCGCGTCTCCGTACCTCAGCTTTTTGCAGGTCCTCTGGGTCTCTGTGAGCCCCTCTCTTTCCTTCTAGTTGTAGAACTTCCACTCAGCCAGCTTTCCTATGGTTCTGGATGATGTCCGTTCTGTCTTTTAGTTGTAGTTTTGAAATTGTTGTGCGAGGCAGCAGTGTAGGTGTTTACCTATGCCGCCATCTTGGATTCCTCTGATTTGTGTATTTTTTTTTTTAAATTCTACTAGTTGCCGAGACTGGTTTGGCTCAGTAGATAGAGTATCGGCTTGCGGACTGAAAGGTCCCAGGTTCGATTCCGGTTGGGGGCATGTACCTTGCTTGGGGGCACATCTCCACTGTGGGGCGTGCAGGAGGCGGCTGATCGATGTCTCTCTCTCATTGATGTTTCTGACTTTCTATCTCTCTCCCTTCCTCTCTGTAAAAAATCAATAAAATATATAAAAAAAATTCTACTAGTATTTACTTATTTTTTATTGGGCTGACAGTGGTCAACATGAACATATTAGTTTTATGTGTGGATTTCTGTATTACAAAATCTGTATATAGATAGCACCATGTGCCCACCACCCAAAATCAAGTTTTCTCCTGTCACCTCATATTAGGACCCCCTTTTCCATCCCAAGCAAACAACACACTGCTGTTTGCTATTTGTTTGATCTGTGTATTGATACAGTTATCCATTTTGATGACTCCACCAGGACCGTGTGGACCTCAGTAATCCTGGAGTGTTTTGAACTCTATATTTGGTTTATTGCTTGCCTCTATTTCATTTAGTATTTTTCTGGAGTGTCCTCTTCTTTAATTTGGAACATGTTTCTTTGTATCCCCATTTTGGCTGACTTTGTGTGTGTGTGTTTTTTCCTATATAATAGATAGATCTCCTGTATCTCCTAGTCTTGGTAATTTACCTTATATAGTTGGTGTCCTGTGAGACCCAATAATGCAGTCTCATTGGTCATCTTAGGTGGGTGCTCCAAAAATGTCCCTTGTGTGGGTTAGGTGAGATCTGCTATTGTAATTGAGTCTGGATTGCTATTGGCTGATTTGAGTATGGGGCAACCCAAAGGCTGGCTGATTTGGTGATCAGGTGTTGACCACATGAAACAGAATTTGCCCCTGCAGCGTCTGGTGCCTGCTGACATCTTCCTTTGGATGTACTGCTTGTGAAGCTAATTAAATCCAGCTCTGATATTCTTTGACACTGGCCACTAGGTATATCTGTTCTGGGGCCTCTTAAGAAGAATTCTGGTGCAGGCAAATGTCAGACATTGCCTATGGCTGGCTTTGGGCAATCTGTTTGGAGCTACAAAGTGAGCCACAGTTTGTGACTGCCTCTACTCACCCTTGAAGTGCATGACAGGGACCAAGTTTCACACCAAGGCTAGTTTCTATCAGCACTGAGCCCAGGAGCAGATCAGCCAAAGTACAGAAGCCCAAGATCTGACTCTACCTGTCTCCATCTGCCTGCTGCAGCCACTAGAGGTTCAATCACTAGAGGTACTTGAGTTGCATGAGGTAGGATCTCATTGAGTCACCAAGTAGGGGCAAGTGGTGTTCACCAAATTGACACAGGTTCAAACCAGGTTCCAGTGCTGGGTTTGAAGCTACTCAGCAAATGTCTTATTGCATAACAAATCCAACTCCCACCCACCTGGTGCCCATACACCTTTGTGGTGGAGTGGGGTTTCAGGGAGTCATCAAGGTGTGGCCAGTAGAGTTTATTAGGCCCAACAGACTAAGATTTGGCTGTGTAAAGTGAAGGCTCTGCACCAGTCGGGTGTGCAATAATAAAATGTTCACTGTACTAGAGCCACACAACTCAGTCTATCCCAGATTCTGCTGGGAGACCTTGCTTAGCAAGGAGGGCCTGTAAGAAATGGGATGGAGGGACTAGTAGATTAGCAAAGAGGGGGAGATGCTGGTCAGTCTTGGGGAAAGGTGGGAAGGCTCTGCCCCATAGTCACACAATTTATTCATTGACACACCCTGAGTCTGTCCAGACCTCTACAGGCAGTTTATTCCTCAGCAAAGTATTATCTCTGCAGGGTAGAGCAACAGGGATTGCTGATGATAAGGTTTTGCATCCCCCCAGGTTGATGCTGTAATGAAAGCAGTGCTCCACCTAAGAAAGATAGCATCTGCAGTGTGGGAGAGGGACTCAGCATAGGAACCTGGGCGCCTGTCACTTCAGTTCTCTCTCAGGAGCCACAAACTCCAATCTCTCCTCGCACAATTGTAGTCCATTGTGCCCTCCCCTTACCAGAGACCAGGGAGAGTGGTTGTAAATGAAATTTTGTGCATTGGCTTTTTAAGAGGGTGCTTATGTGTCCAGCAGACTCTTGTCTCTCTCTGGCACACAAGAACCCTGCTGATTTTCCAGGCCATTTGTTATGAGAGCACCTATTTCTGGCTTTGGTCCTCTGGGCTTGGGAGCACTGCATGGGGTTAAGACCCTACACTCCTCAGGGGAAAACCTTTGCAGCTGAACTATCCCTCCAAAATCTCGGCCATCATGCATTCAAAAGGGGCCAGACCTTTTGTGTCTCCACCCTTCCTACCAGTCTCTATGTGACTTCCTTTGTAAATCCTTGGCTATAAGATTTCTCTTCAGTTAGTTTTCAATTGATTATTCAGGATGATTGTTGTAAATTTTAGTTGTAAATCCAGTTTGGTCCTGGATGGAGATGAGCGTATCTTCCATGTATTCTGCAACCATCTTCTAAACTTTATACTCTTTTGAATATTGTTGTGAAATTTGAGAGATTACAGTGTGGAGGTGGCAATCCAGGGAGAGGAGGTTCATTGGGAAACATGATTTTCCCTACTCCATTTGCAGAAAGAAATAGACATGAACCTATTCAAATCCCATTCCCCTGCTGATTAGGTATTTATTGATGATGAAAGTGATATTAATGTTTTACTTATTAAAGTACTTAGAAGTACTTTTTAAAACTCTTCTTTATAAAAAATATTTTATCGATTTAAGAGAAGAAAGGAAAGAGAGAGATAGAAACATCCATGATGAAAGTGAATCATTGATCTGTTGCCTCCTGCACGTCTCACACTGGGAATTGAGCTCACAACCCAGGCATGTGCCCTGGACAGTAATCGAACCCGACCGCTAGGTTCATAGGTGGACTTTCAATCGGCTGGGCTTCTTGTATATTTGTAACTTACTTGGAACCTAAGAATATGAAAATCATTATAAAGACGAACATATAGACAGATGATGCAGAGTCAGGGCAAAAATTTATGAAAAAGAAAATTATAATGCAACAAAAAAGTTGAATTTCTTTGCATGTTTTGTTCATTGTTGCATGCATTATTAAAAATTATTAAAATTATTCTAAAAACTGAATACAAATTAAATTTAAAGGTATATATATGATTTTTACTTGAAGTTAAGTTTTTTTTTGCTAAAAGTCAACAGAGAAAGTTAGTATAGAATACATGGGAAAAAAGCAGACCTTTTACAATGTAAGTAGAAGTAACATGTAGCAACTAATTTATAAAAATAAAAGGTGTGTGTGTGGTCAAAGGTAGTTATATATCAAGTATTCAATAAATTTATGGATCTATGTCTTTTTTAATGAAAAGGTTTTGGTAAGTGTGGTATGCAACATATTAAATATAACAAGATATAGTTAGTAATTAAATTGTGCTAAAATAATTTTATGCTTTTTATTTTTATAAAATCTTAAAACATGTACATTTCTGGACTATAATTTTAACCAGCAGCTCTTTATAAGATAGGATTTTTAAAAAATAAGCTCAGAAAGAATTCTGGGTAATTCAATAATGGCTTTTTAGGACTTGCTCTATTTACCTTTCTTATAATTAAGATATTTTTATAGTAGGAAAACTCTTTTACTAACACACAAATGTCCTTTAAAAAACAGATGGTATTTTTATACTCAAGAGTTTAATTAGTGCTTCTTATCCTAGTGTCTGTTTGGGGATTAGGGAGTACTATCCTTTAAAGAAACACATTTGTAAAATATTATTGATGCAAATATCTCTCTACCTCAAGTGGAAATGCTAAAAATGATCATGTAACATCATTAAATGTTACAACTATGTCATATCATTTTCTTCCTCAGAGGAGCTCTTTTAATTTTAAAGTTCTTATCTCTTAAATTGCTATGAATTTTAAAATTGACTCCATTATTTAATCATAAGCAAATAAATAATAATACTTTGATATGACCCAGCCCAGTGCTATATTTAAAAAAAATACTATAAGAAAATAAATATACATTCTAAAAATTATCATACACTAGTGAAATCAAATAAAATATTAGGTTCTAACACAGTTCCTACCTTCTCTTTTGTAATAGAAGAGGGGTGAAAATAGCTGATAAATATGTACATTACATTTGCTGTCTAATACTCCTGATAATTTTTATTAAAATTGTTTGATTATCGTAAGCAATATATTATTTAATAAATAATTTAGAATAATGTCAAATGACAAAAAGATGAATTTTTAGCAGAATGGCCAAAGGAAGAGGAAACTAAATCATATTCAAGTTTCCAGAAAACAACTTAATATAATTCCATAAACTAAAGAACTCTAATCCCCTAATTTTTTATAGAAATTAGTAAAAAAATGTTCAAGAATAAGGAAACATATTTTTCCATGGTGAAAACCAGACAGAATATGCCTCAAAGCTGAGAAACTTTTTGAATTTCTTATTAAAAGCACAGACTGAGAAATATCTAACCAACCTGGTTGACTATATGGATTAACCATCTCATTTTGTTTTTGGTGATAAGGGTCATGAAAATGAATATTAAAGAATGAATAGTTGAACTTATAACAACTGGATCTAAATATAGGAAGCATAAGTATCAATGAGAGAAGGGCAGTTATTGACCCTAAGCAATGGATTATCCTTTCAAAGATATTGACAATCAGTTTTATTTTCTTTGAAATTGATAAGTAGGAAAGTCAATAAATTAATAGCAAAGCAAATTTTATCAAGGCAGTAGCAAAATTCATAAAATATTTTATATTACTAATATTAAGAATTGTCTAAAAATATCAAGATATTGCAAATTTAAAATGTTTAATGGCATACACATATTGTATAAAATAATATGTATATATATACATATATATGCACACTAGTAATTAATGTTACTAATATTGTCACCTGTAAAATATTTTAAAATATATAAACATGCTTTAAAATACTATGTTATATCAATAGAGAGGAAAATTAGGGAATATATAATTTGAAAAGCTAAAATAAGCTAATTGTTTTATATTCTATAAAAGGGGTAAAGATATTTATATTGTACTATATGTTGTTTAAATATATTTTATTTAAATGGTTTTTTATTTAAAATTGATTTCTACAGTCAAGACCGGTTTGGCTCAATGGACAGAGCGTCGGCCTGCGGACTGAAAGGTCCCAGGTTCGATTCTGGTCAGGGGCATGTACCTTGGTTGCGTGCATATCTCCAGTAGGGGATGTGCAGGAGGCAGCTAGTTGATGTCTCTCTCTTATCAATGTTTCTAACTTTCTATCCCTCTCCCTTCCTCTTTGTAAAAAATCAATAAAATATATTTTAAAAATTTGATTTCTACATAGAATTGGTATAAATGAGTTTTTGAAAACTAATTATTTAATAGATAACTAAAATAAGTTGGTCTTTTAAAAAATATATGTTTTATTAATTTTATTTTATTTTTTAGAGAGAGAGAAAGGGCAAGGGAGAGGGATACAAAAACATCCATGAAAAATATCAACATCCATCAGCTGCCTGCCTACTACATACCTCCTACAGAGATCAAGCCTGCAATTCAGGCATGTGTCTTGACCAGTATTGAAACATGGCACATGGATTGACATTCAACCACTGAGCCACAATGGCTGGGTAAGTTGGTCTTTTTTAATTAATTTATTTATTTTCAAATTGCTAGCTGAAGAAATAAATGTAAAGAATTATGAAAGCATATTGTGGTCTGCAAAGGCTATATCATTTACAATTCCATTTATAAAACATTCTGCAATAGGCAAAACTATAGAAATGGTAAACAAATTAGTGGCTGCATAGGATTTAGGAAAGATAATGTGTTGAATAGGTAAAACATGTTTTTAGGGTCGTGAAACTACTCTGTATAATACTGTAATGGGTTGGTACATGACATTATGCATTTGTCAAAATATATAGCACACAAAAAGATTGCAGATTAATGTATGCAAATTTAAAAAATCATTTATAATATCATGGGATCCTAGAATGGAATACAGATTATGACATAAGAATTTCACTGTATTAAAAATGTATAAAACATATTCACTATGGGAGATGAGATAAAAGTGCTGAGCTAAATTACAATGAAAATGTGAGAAGATTATAAGACTAAAGGCAAAAGGAACTGTACAGAAGCATTGTAATCTAGTGGATAACATTTTTCCCCCCATGAGGAATGGGTTAACAGTTTTGAAACCACTATATATGTATACTAGAATCCTACATAATAAAAAGCTAATATGCAAACTGACCTAATGGCTGAACAACTTGTTGCTATAATGTGCACTGACCACCAGGAGGCAGACACTCAATGCAGGAGCTGCCCCCTGATGGTCAGTATGTTCCCACTAGGGGAGCACTGCTCAGCCAGAAGCCAGACTCACAACTGACGAGTATACTGATGGTGGCAGGAGACTCTCCTGCCTCTGTGGCATTGCTAAGGCTGTCTGACTGCTGGCTTAGGCCTGCTCCCAGACAGTGAGAGGGCGCAGGCTAGGCTGAAGGATCCCCTTTCCTGACTGCATGAATTTTGTGCACTGGGACTCTAGTTATAAAAAATAGCTAAATGGACGATGGGTTGTAGGAACCAGGTTTCTCAATGTTAGAGGTGACAGGGTAAGTAAGAGGAAAGGGCTAGAATATAATGGGTTAGAGAGGAGGCATAAATAAGAACTTATTTAGTTTAATCTTGATATGGAGGGAGACATTTATAGATATATGTATATACATTGGTTAGCATACACACATATGTTTCTATGTTCTGCCACCTGAGAAGACATAGACTATTGAAACCTAGGGACGACAAGTAATGTAACACTCTAATCTTGCTTACTGATACCATCCTTAAGAAAAAGTAGAATCTTGGTTCCCTGGAAAAATGACTGATTCTGGGGTTGAGGAAGAGAATGTATAGATGAACCTTGTACGTTTAGTGCTAGAAATTAAGGAAGCACCTAAAATAACAACAGTAATAACAATGATGAAAGTATGTGAAAGTGACCCAGGAAACAAATGAAAGAGATCCTAATAGCCAAAGCTGGAACAATTTGAGCAACAGATTAAATAGCATATTGCATTATAACCCAAATATAATAAGATTAATACTCATGAGTTAGTATTGATATAAGTAATTGAATAAATAAATGAAATAGAGAAGAGACAAATTTCTTATGCAGAACAATTCCAAACAATTTAAGTATACACATCACCCGCAAAATGGGACAGCACAACTCTCCATGTTCCAAGTGTGGGCTGCACACAGTGATTTTCTTCATAAAAGTATAATATGGGGAGGGAGAAAAAAATAGTAACTTTACAGTAGAGATACTGCACACATACTGCCTTCAGCCAAATCAACAAGGTTGTAGTAACAGCAATTAGTTATTTGATATTCTGTACCCCTGATATTAGTAAACTTTACCTCTGTAGACATTCTCTCCAGAACAAATAACCTTACTCTAATAATTAGAAACAATTTTTAAATTTCAATTTAAAGCAATTTATAAAATATACAAGGATTATATACATCATTCTCAAAACTATCAAGATGATCAAAAACAAGGAAAGTCAGAGAAACTCAAAGCCAAGATGATTCTATGGAGACATGAATGCTACACATCATGTGTCCTGAATAGGATCCTGAAAGAGAAAAACAACATTAAAAATATGGAAATATGAGTAATGTGGGAATGTACTTGATAATAACATAATCAATGTAGGTTCATTAATTGTGACAAATTAACTATCTTAATATAAAATATTTTAGAAGGAGAAACTGGGTGTGAGATATATGGAATGTCTTTGTACTATCTTTATAACTTTTTGTAAATCTAAAACTTGTCTAAAATGAATATTTATTTTTAAAAATAATTTTAGTCATATGCGATAATGCCACCTAGATTTAATCATCCATCCTATAAAATAGAACATTTCAAAAAGGGCAGGTAGCATAATAAGCTAAAACATTTGTGACTACCCTCCTGGTATAGCTCAGTGTTGGCTGAGTGTTGACTTATGAAACAGGAGGTCAAAGGTTCGATTTCTGGTCAGAGCACATGCCTAGGTTGTTAACTCAATCCCCAGTGTAGGGGAGTGCAGGAGTTAGCCAATCAATGATTCTCTCTCATCATCGATCTCTCTCTCTCTCTCTCTCTCTCTCTCTCTCTCTCTCTCTCTTTCTCTCTCCCTTCTTCCCTCTCTCTCCCCTCTCTTAGGATATACACACCCACACACATATATCCTATCTAATAAAAGAGTAATATGCAAATTGGCCATCACTTTAACACACAAGATGGCTGTCCCATGTGGTCAAAAGGTCCTGCCCCCATGTGGACACAAGGTGGCCACCACAAGATGGCCATCAGGGGAGGGCAGTTAGCAGGAACCAGGCCTGTAAGAGAGGGCAGTTGTGGGCAACCAAGTCAGCAGCAGAAGGCAGTTGGGGGTGACCAGGCCTGCAGAGGAGTGCAGTTAGGGGCAAACAGGCTGGCAGGGGAGCAGTTAGGCATCAATCAGACTGTCAGGGAGTGGTTAGGTGTTGATTGGGCTGGCAGGCAGAAGCAGTTAGGGGCAATCAGGAAGGTAGGCAGGAGAGCAGTTGGGAGCCAGCAGTCCTGGATTGAGAGGGATATCCGACTGTCCGTTTATTCCTGATTCTACCACAATCAGGCCTAAATGGGCAGTCGGATATCCCTCAAGGGGTCCCAGCTTGAAGAGGGTGCAGGCCGGGCTGAGGGACACCCCTCCTGTGCATGAATTTGTTTGAATACAAGTGCAGGAAAATAAATGGCAGTTGTATTCAAACAAAACTGGAGTCTGTGCCCCATAGCAATATTGTAATATGAACAGCATATAAGATCAAGAGTTTTAGTTTTAAAACTAGAAAATAATGTCCTTCAATAAGGTCACAACGGGAGCAATATTTCACAATGCCATCTTATACAGAAGTTCAGAACATTTCTCGGAGTTTCCACCCTACCTGTATTTCCAATCACCACATCTTGTTTAATACTAAATAATGAAGCTGGATATCAAAGATGCTTTTTTTTTGAAGCTAGAAAATACCAACAGTTCTTTATTTCCTCATTTTAAAACTTAGGACACCAAAGTTCATAAAAATCATGTGTTGTACTCAAAAGCACGCAGGTAGAAAAATGAGAGTTCAGATATGTCTTGTCGTTCTGGTTCTAGAGCCAGAATTTTACTTCCAAATACAAAATTGACTGAGGTTTTCAAATGAACAATGTATTTGTAGAGATTTCTCAAAGCCTTTTCTGATAACACATAAATTCATATACCACAAGGGCATTAAATGAAACAAGCAGTATCATAGATGTTAGAAAACACATATGAAAGTTTCTTATAACGCAAGATATTTTCTTAAACCACCTTCTTTTTGAAACATGACTTTCTAGCCTAATTGGTTTGAATTTCTTTCCATACAGAGTTTCCTTTAATTAACAGTTTACCTTTCAGTGTGTGGTTTATATTTATTATTTGAGTAGTTTTTCAAAACAAATCCATACAGATTAATTTTTTCCCATTTCAAAACCAAGAGTTTGACCAGAAAACCTGTTTAAGAAGAAATTCAAAATTAATATGTAATTAATGATACTTACATACAAGACTAAAAATTAGCATATTTAGAAATATGCAGTGGAAAATAAACACATTAAGCTGAGTGATATGTGGTCTTGCCAACAACAAATAGGATGTGACAAGCTGCAGGCCCAGATATTACACTGTCTACAATAATAGACATAGAAGGATATAGTGTAATGAGCACACAATTATGAGTTTTAATAAGGATATGCTACAGCTGAAGTTGGAATACTTTTAGGGTAATGGACCTTCATAATTTAAAGATAGGCAGTAAACTGCAGACAGTAAAATTCAATTACACTGACTGAGATGCATTCAACATGCTCCCACGAAGCATACGGTTCCCAGCATCTATTTGCTGATAATGTTTCCTACAGTTATAACTGGACACACTTTTATTCTGATCATTTCTTTATGAACAGAATAGGGAAACTGAATGGTTACTTTAGGATTAGACAAGACTGCTAGTTTATCATGGTGATATATTGTTTCTTCCAAAAAGCCTATGTAGACTTTGCCCCGTCACATCATTTTACAAAAAGGAGTAATAGTTTACCCAGGGTCCCAAATTCATTATGAAATGAAAATACCATCTATCCATGGGAGAAGTAATGTTTATGGAGGAAAGCTGGAAGAAAACATGGTAATGGACAATGGTAGTGAGCATGTCATTCTGAGAATGATAAGGTACTTGGTTGGACTATTATTCATTCCCAAGGTCATCAGAGGATTCAAGAGAGAGGGAACAATTCCTTTAAATATTTTAAAAGAGTACATAGCAACTTAGTGGAATCTTGATTTCATTACTTCGATAAATATATCTATATTATGTTTCTTAGAAAGAGTCATTGCTTCCTGTATGGGGGTTTTAAACTCCTATATTACAGAATGCTATTGTAGCATATCTTTTATGAACAGAGTGTTTAAGAGTACTTCTTCTGCAAGAAAAATCAAATTGCCCACAATATATGCAAATTGTTTGGGAACTGTTGATCTGAATGAAATGTTCAGACCCTTAACTGGCAGGTTATTAGATACTAACAAGAGAATATATGGCATTACATTTAGAAAATTTACAGGCCATAAAAAGAAAACATGCATTAAAGTTGTTTATATCATAACATTGCAGGCGATTGAAAAGTAACACATTAAGTTACTTTATTTTGTCAGCAAACACTACTCAAGCAGTATAGCTATTTTCCATTGCGTATCATTATCAATGGACTAATTTTTTTTTAATTCAGTCATTACTTAGAAAATGCAGTGAAATATTAATCTTAAATTTTTTCTTCATTGTGTCCCCACCTCTACTTACTGAAATGATAAAGTTATATATAAATATCTGGTTAGAGTCATCTTAGTAGCAGTGCTTTCAGTCCTAAAGAATGATAAGAAGTGAACGATAAGGCTTTCATAATCTTGGGAAATATACTGAACTATTATATTTTTATATTATTATACAGTAATTACATTTTTACTTGTATTTTCTAGATGCCTTCAAGTCAAGGATGAAGTTAAAAAGTAAACATAAAGATCAGGTAAGAAGGCTTTGCCTTAGGGCTTTAAGACTCTTTGGCAATCCTGCTTGATTACTTTCTCATCTCTTGGGTTTTTTAAAAACATGCATTTTTTTTCAAGTTGTAATCGATTTTATTTTTTAGAGCAGTGCTAGGTTTATAGAGAAACTGTACACAGAGTAAAGATAATTAACATATACTCTCTCTACCTCACATCCCAACATACAATTTTCCTTATTATTAACATTGTGCATTAGTATGGTATACTTTTCTGCAGTTGATAAACCAATATTGATGCATTACTAATAAAAGTCTATAGTTTACATTAGGATCCACTCTTTCTGTTGTGCAGGTCTATTCATTTTGACAAATGCATAATATTATAAAACTATCATCTATACTAATAAAAAGTAATATGCTAATTAGACCATTGGACAGGACATCTTCCAGCTATCCGACTTCTTTCTGGACAAAGTCACAGTGGTGGGGCCTGAGGCAGAGGCTGGGATGATCAAGCTGGCAGGAAGATCGTTAGGGCAAGCAGAGGCAGTTAGGGGCAATCAGCAGGCAGAGTGGTTAGGGGTAGTCAGGCAGGCTGGCAGGGGAGCAGTTAGGAGGCAACCAGGTCAGCTGCGGGGGGGGGCAGTTAAGGAGCAACCAGGCCAGCAAGCAGAGGCAGTTTGGAGGTGACCAGGCTGGCAGAGGGGCAGTTAAGGGGGCAGCCAGGCTGGCAGAGGGGGCAATTAGCAGGTAAACAGGCCTGCAGGGAATCAGTTAGGAGGCGATCAGGTCAGCAGGGGGGCAGTTAGGGGGTGACCAGGCCAGCATGCAGAGTGGTTGGGGCAATCAGACAGGCAGGTAGGTGAGTGGTTAGGAGCCAACAGTCCTGGATTGCTAGAGGGATGTTCCTGGGATGGGGCCTAAACCGGTAGTTGGACATCCCCTGAGGGGACCTGGATTGGAGAGGGTGGATGCTGGTCTCTGGGACCTCCCATGCATAAATTTTGTGCTCCAGGTCTCTAATTATAATATAATAGAGAATAATTTCAGGTCTCTAATTATAATATAATAGAGAATAATTTATTTATTCTAAAAATCTCCTATGTTCCCTGTATATATCCTTCCCTTCCTCCATCTCTTCAAATAGCTGGCAGGGAACCAATGATGTTTTTACTATCCTATAATTTTTTCCTTTTACAGGATATTATATATTTGAAATCATACAGTAGATATGTCTTTTCAGATTGGCTACTTTAACTTACCAATTTTTTTTTTTAGTGTGGAGTTTTCATTGAAGTGTATGAAACCTTACTCCTACAGGATACACGCCACTCAGAGACAAGCCCAGTACAAGCAGTGGTTCATGCATTTTACTTTTTAAAGAAGTAGATTGTTAAACAGTCCCTAATCTCTTCCCAAACTGACTTTGTTTCCAACAGATTGTAGAAAAATTCAAGACTGGGGGCACTTCAAAAACACTTGAGTTTGTGGCAAAAAATAATTAGAAAGTAATACATAGATTCACTAGACATATAGGTAAAACTGTAGAGAGATATTTGCATCAAAAATGAAATAAAAAAGCAAATAAATACAGACTCCAGAAACAAAACCATTTGTCTATACTCAACTGACTTTTAACAAGGATGTGAAGATCATTCAATGGAAAAGAACAGTGTTGCAATAATGGTTCTAGGATAACTGGGTGGTCATATGCAAGATAATGAATTGGATCCTTGTCTCCCATAATATGTAAAAATAAGTAAAAATGGATCAACAAATTAAATAAGGGGTAAAATGATAAACTTTTGAAAGAAAAAACAAAAGCAAATCTTCATGATCTTGAATTTTGCAATAGATTCTTAGATATGACACCAAAACCATAGAGAACAAAAGGAAAAATAGATACACTGGACTTTATCAAAATTTTAAAAAAAAGTGTAACAAAGGACACTATCATTAAAATGCAAATACAACCCATGGAAAGGGAGAATATATTTGCAAAGCATGTCTGATAAGAGATTTGTAGCAATAATTATTACAACTCAAATTTTTAAAATGATCAAAATATCTGATAGACATTTCTCTGATAGCAACATACAAATGGCCAAGTAAATAAAGAGGTATTCTACATCAATAGCCATCAAAATGAGATACCACTCTATACCCATAAGATGAAGTGTTTTTAAAAAGTCAGAGAATAAGAAAAAAGTCAGAAAGTTTCTTAAATAAACAAAAAGTTACCATATGACCCAGCAATTGCACTTCTAAGTATTTATAGAAAATAAAAATTAAAATATATATCCATACAAAAATGAGTACACAAATTTTTATAGCAGCATTGTTTGTGCAATTTTTGCTAAGAGGTGGAATCAATCCAAATATCCATCAACTGATGACAGATCATCATAACGTGGTAAATGCACACAATGGAATATTATTCAGCGATAAAAAGGAATGAAGTGCTAATATAGACCACAACATAAGTAATTTGAAAATTTTTTGCTAAGTGAAATAAACCAGGCAGAAGATGGTCACTGAAGCTCACATACTACATGATTCCATTTATATGAAATATCTAGAATAAAAATTTATGTTTAAAAAGACATAAGATGGATTATTTGGCTGGGGGAAGGATGGGGATACAATAAGGTGATAGATAGGTGTACATGATTTGTTTTTGAAGAGATAGAAATATTCTAATATTGAGTGTGGTGCTGGTGTCAAATATATTTGAATATACTAAAGCCCATTGAATTGTAAACTTTAAATGGGTGAACTGTATGGCAGTGAATTATATCTCGATAAGCAATTTTTAAAATGAATAGATGAAGAAAAAACAACATGGTACATCTTTGCAATTGAAAATTTATCTATAATAATAAAAGTTTAATATGCTAATTAGACCAGACAGCTGAAATGCTTTGGGCCATCATTCTGGATGTCCTTCCAGACGAAGCCACGGTGATGGGACCAAGGCAGAAGCAGTTTGGGGTTAGGGGCAATCAGGCAGGCAGGTGAGCAGTTACAGGCAATCAGGCAGGCAGGGCAGTGGTTAGGGGTGATCAGGCAGCAGGCAGGAGAATGGTTAGCAGCCAGCAGTCCCAGTGAAAGGGATGTCTGACTGCCAGTTTAGGCTCAATCCCACAGGGCTTCCCCTCCCCATACATGAATTTCATGCCATTGGGCCTCTAGTACTTATATGTAAGTTTACTGGAAACACAAGAAAGAGACAATGTAAAGTATAGTTGGGTTAGTAAGATTTCTTAGAGACATCAAAATTCAAAACTAAATATTATCAGCATTCATCACAAAATTATGACAAAAGATTTTAAGAGGAATGATTGTTCAGAATTATAGTATTTAATAAAAGGAATATTTAAACTCAAAAGAGCAAGACTATGGCCAAAGCTTCACTCTTAAAGCAAGGATGATCTTGTTTAAACTGCTTTTCTAAGCCACCATTTTTATTCTGTAACAGTTGACGTATTTTACACTATGAAACACTGGAAATGAGAATAATATAATAAAACTAAAAAATAAAGTTGAAGTCCAATAATGAGGACATATTTTAGCAAATATTCAGCCTGTAAAATTACCAACTTCATTGATGTTTCCTAAATCTCACCACAGGTTTGCTTCATCTTCAAAACTTTTGGTAAATGCCAATCATGATCCACAGAGCCAAATTTGCACAGTCTCCTTAATTTTTTTCCTATCTCAGTGAGATAAACATACTACTGTAGTGGTATTAACTTCCCTAAATTTCAAATAGAATACTTTTAAAACTTAAACTTTACAAGTATTTTTTCTATTTACATTTGCTTGCTGTTACTGATATGTGATCTTTCTACATTCATACTTTCTTGAGTATCACACTTTTACTACATAGAAATAATTTCTTAGCATTATTTTCAAAATGGCAAGCAGTAATTAAACATGTAAAATAACTATCATAAAGGAATCATTACTGAAATAATAAGAACAGATTGACTATTCAAGCACGTAGGACTACATGATGTAAGTAGAGCAAGTGCATACTGTAGTGGAACCCTTTAGTGATGCTATTATGAGAACAGAAAACTTGCCAAGATAGGTTAACATTAATGAATTTGTATTATATGATATTATATTAGACTAAAACATTTGAGTGAAAATAATTATTTTTCTCTTATAAGTTAAATTTCCCCACAGTATAAGAGCAGTCTACAATACACCAAATTTATTCATATCATATCTCAAAACTGGTTTTCTTTTTTAAATTCCATTATATATTAAAATTTGAAATATATTTGATACCATTTTAAAATTGAATCACACTAAAATGGTTTTGTATAATAACTTCCACAAATTTAGGAAAAGGTTAGCCGAAGGTCACACATCCTGGCAGTGCATGTATTATGCTTGTGGCTCGAGGAGCTTGAACAGACATAGAGCTTGTTATTAACTGGCTTTTCAAGCTTTGTGATTAAGACTCAGAAAACTTTTATTTGAATTAGCTAAGTAATATAGTGATAAACTCTGCTTTTGTCCTAACTCTGAGAGATTTAACAAAATCTTAAACTGGTAGAATACTCTAAGTTATCTGCATTATAGTTCCTTTAGTGACACATATATGTCATTGCATAAATATTTATATTTCTGTAAATTGTTAAAACTGTTTCTAAAGTTTCATATATATATTTTTAATTTTTTATAATTACACTTTATATTTAGTATTATTTTGTATTAGTTTCAGGGGACAGTATAGTGGTTAAACAAACATATACTTTGCATAGTGATCCCCCCGATATTTCCATTATCCACCTGGCACCATCATAGATAGTTTTTACAATATAATTGACTACACCCCCTATGCTGTACGTCATATCCCCATAATAATACTGTAATTACACCTACATATTACTTTTTTGTAATAAATATCCTAAAATTATTTGTAAAAGTAGTCATCCAATTATACAATAAAGTGAAACATATACTTTCACTCACTTCTTTCTCCCCAGTCAAATATGCTATCTAAACTTTAGGTGGGGGGCAGATTATTTGGATTCCATCCTGTCACATTGTCTTTGAGACCAAAGTAACATCAAGGTTATGAAAATAAAACAAAACACAGGACTGTAAATAACCAGATGTTCTTTATAAGCAATTTTTAGATACAGAGAAATTCATTTAGCCTACAATAATATATTGAAAAATGTTTCCTCAATTGCTTCCACTCTCAGAAAATATAAATTAGTTATTATTATTTCATGTTCTTATTGGTTTTCCACTTCTTGGACTGGCTCTCAGATGATTCCATTAAACCCACATATGCCAGCACTTTGTCCTCAGTAGAAATCCAGAAATGGAATAGGTCCCTCATTTAAGGATAAATAAGAGCTTATATTAATGCACACTACAAGAATTGAAAAAGTTCATCAATATTTACTAAATCAGTTTGTCTTTACACTATTTCTATGAGCTCCTTAAGAGTTCATGGCATGAACCAAGTGACAGAGAGAAAAATTCACATTATACATAATCTTGTATGCCTCGACAAGGATGTTGGATTTTAAGAACAATGAGAGCTATTTTCAAATTTATAATAAATGAGTGACATAATATGGTGCAGATTTAGATATAGTAGGACCGTGGAAAAAGACTGAAGCTAACAGAATTAGAAGTATGGCCATTATGCTGATCTGAGGTGAGTGGTAATAGTGTCCTGAATGGAGCCTGGGGAAAGCACAGAGGTAGAACAGGCATGCATTTCTGTCTAGAGGCAGACTCACTCTGATGATGGATTAATATGAAAAGGAAAAGAAAGAATATATGCTGAGGCTTAAGCAACTGGGAAAATCATCCCATATAGTGTCAGGGAAGAATGAGAGAATCAAATTTAAAAGATTCCAAATCTTGCTTTTTTTTTTAATTCTTTTTAATATATTTTATTGATTTTCCTGAGAGAGGAAAGGAGAGGGACAGAGAGTCAAAATCATCAATGAGAGAGAAACATAGATCAGCTGCCTCCTGCACACCTCCCGCTGGGGATGTGCCCGCAACCAAGGTATATGCCCTTGACTGGAATAGAACCTGGGACCTTTCAGTCTGCAGGTTGATGCTCTATCCACTGAGCCAAACCGGTTAGAGTGAGAGAAAAAAAATGATAAGGAACAATCTAGAGCTCTGTTATGAAGATTTTTCAAATTATTTAATCTACATTTAACCTGTGCCATCCAGGACAGTCCAAGTTAGCTACTAACTTCATGTAGCTATTGAGCACTCAAAATGTACATAGTCAAAATTAAGATGATAATAGTAAAATATATGCACTGGACTATGAAAACATAGTATAAAAATAAAATAATGTAAAATATTGAATTAATATGTTTATATTGATTACAATATGAAATAATATTTTGAATTTATCCTATTTAATGAAATATTAAAATGAACCACTAAATGAATCACTCTGTGGTTCATATTGTATTTCTATTAGAAAATCTTGGAATAGAACAGCCATCAGCAAACTTGACCTCTTTTTATATTATCTGTGAGCTAGATATGATTGATGGTTTAAAAATAATTGAATTATTCTTTTTATTTTATTAAACGTAATAATAACCTCCATGCATCTTTTCATTTGCTGCACACAACAACATAGACTGAGGGAGAGGATCCAATCCTGTTAGCCCTGTAACATCTATTTATTACAGAAATATTTTTCCTAATTACAAAATATGTGTTACCAATTTGGATAGTTAATATTTACACATGAAATGCAAGTACGGAGATATTTTCTCATTTAAAAACATTAATACAGCCAATACCAGTTTGGCTCAGTGGATAGAGTGTCTGCCCCCGGACTGAAGGGTCCTGGGTTCTATTCCGGTCAAGGGCATGTGCCTTGGTTGCAGACACATCCCCAGTGTGGGGCGTGCAGGAGGCAGCTAGTTGATGTCTCTCTCTCATCGATGTTTCTAACTCTCTATCCCTCTCCCTTCCTCTCTGTATGAGATCAAAATATATTAAAAAAATAAAAAATAAAAACATTAATACAGTAAACTTCTCCATTAACTTACTTTTAAACATAATTATGTTGCTAAAATGTCATTTTATTTTATTTAAATTAAATCTATTTTTTTCTAATTTCCCTTACTTAGACTATGAAATTTTTTTTTTAATATTTTTTATTGATTTTTCACAGAGAGGAAGGGAGAGGGACAGAAAGTCAGAAACATCAATGAGAAAGAGAGACGTTGATCAGCCGCCTCCTGCACGCCCCCTACTGGAGATGTGCCCGCAAGCAAGGTACATGCCCCCGAACCTGGGACCTTTCAGTCCGCAGGCCGACGCTCTATCCACGGAGCCAAACCGGTCTCAGCGACTATGAAATTTTTAGTAATTAAAGTATAATTTGTAGGTTAAAACTGTATATGGTATATAATCATCTACTTAGAAAAACTACTTGCAATATGTGCACGTACACATACATGATAATAGAGGACTAAAGAGAACCAGTCGACAGTATTGGGGAAGAAAATATTTGTGTTCCCCATCCCCCAAGTTACTATCTGTGGATAGGAACTGTCAAAACATGTATGCTAGTGATGTCTAAACAATGAAAGACACATAATAATTTTTTTTGGCTTTCTATTTTGCAGAAAAGACATGTGGGAGGATCATCCAAAAATAAAGAACACATTCTGTTGTAAAATAGTTCTACCAAAAAACAACAACAACAACAAAAAAAAGTACAGAGGCACAAGTCTGTAACTATAGCTCATGTGTGGGAAAAATATATATTTCCATACTGAGATATTATAATTTTAAAATATATTTATTAATTAAAATAGTTATTTAATCTTTGCCTTACTGTTCTCTATCCTCTCACAATATGTAAGTAAACAAAATATGTTTTTGCTTGGTAAGACATTTATTTTTATTGAAGTATAGTGGACTTGGTGGTTATATATAAAACTAAAATATTGGCCTTTCTCCCTATGTTCAAATTTTTCCCCTGTTTTATCACTTTGAGCAGAGATGCAGAACAAAGGACTGTCTGTATTTTATATGTAGACTCTGCCACCGAGTTTATTGCTTCCTTTGATCTGTAGTGTTTTGTAAACTTAAGGTAGAACTGATATATAATGTATGGCAAAGAAGAAACATTGATGTAAGTTTTCAACAGAAACTATTTTCTAATATTATGAGCTTCATAGAGTAATTTCAAAGGGGGACCAAACTATTCACTTCTATGTGTTTATAAAAACATATATTCATGTAATAGGCCTGAAAATCTGGGAAATTTAAGGAGTTGTAAACACATGCTTGAATCTTTGGAAACAATTCTCAAAAAAACTGCATTGTCTTGTAAATATAGAGCTGTAAGCAGAAACAAATGAAATCGAGGAGAATCCAATATTACTTTTAAATCATGAGCAGACTTTTTTTTTTTTTTAATGTGTTGGGCTTGGGTATTCAATGTGTTTTCTCAAATAAAAGAAGGGAAATTCCATCTCCCTTCTTGGCTCTGGAACCCACTTCCACATCACACTGCCTCCTACTGGGCTCTGTCCTTGTCAACTTTCTTTAATCGCTTTTGCATTCCTGTGTCAAATTAAACTTTACAGAGTATCACTTTCAACATTTTACTGCCTTAGTCACAAAAACTCCTTTAGTTACACATATTTTGACAATCAACGTCTTCTACAATCAGATGTCTACTTTCTTTTCTATACCAATATACCAAAAAAAGAAGTTCGATTTGGCTTATTTATTTTCATATTTTCCACACTCACTTATTTTTTTATTATTATTTTTTAAAATATATTTTTATTGATTTCAGAGAGGGAGGGAAAAGAGAAGAGAGATAGAAACATCAATGATGAGAGAGAATCATTGATTGCTTGCCTCCTGCAAGTCCTCTACTGGTGATTGAGCCCACAACCATGGCATTGCCCTGAGCAGGAATCAAACCATGACCTTCTGGTTCATAGGTCAATGCTCAACCACTGAGCCAGCCAGGCTGCACTCACTTCTTTAAAGTGCTAGGGCAGGACAGGCTTCAGGTCATGGTGCCAAAATAAGTCCATGAAAGTAAATTTAGGATTGAAAGGAAAATCAAATTCTGGCAGGGCATGCAAACCATGTCATAAATATAAAGAGACAAATCTCAAGACTGGGGACCAGCCCTAATAATGTTCAAGGAGAGACATGATAAAATGAAGAGTCAAGAGAGGTTCCCTGAGCCATCAGAACATTGCAGGTTCATTAGAAAGGGTTCTCAAGTAGAATATATGTATGTGGAAATTTTTTTAAGGTATTAAGAAAATGTAAGTTGTGATAAGTGAGGAATGGAAGAAAGAGACAGGAAGAAGAGAAGGAGCAAGGGAGGGAGTGAAAGGGGGAAGAGAGGGAGGGAGAAAAGTAGGGAGGGAGGGAGAGAGAGAGAGAAAGAGAGAGAGAGAGAGAGAGAGAGAGCGAGAGAGAGAGCGCAAAAACAGAAAATAAAAATACTGTAGAATTTCCATGGCCCTCTTGCCCAGAAAGTATTTTTTTTCTCAGAGTTTACTGTAATGTAGATTCCAGACTTAGACATTTAAATACACTTTTTAAATGCCTGCTTCTTCAGAATGGTAAGAACATTACAACTAGAAGAAAGATAATTTTTCATCATCTTCTTATATGTCAAATTCCTTTGAGCAATTTACAGCATTCAAAAAGTATATTGACAGATCAGCAAAAATGAAAGGGCATTTTCTTCACCTTGAGAAATGGTGATCAAAAGAAATGTGCCAACCAATTAAAACATGATCAATTCCTCTATTTCCTTTCTTTTCTGTCATAAACTGTGGCTAAAAAGAATTAAGTTATAATTCTTTCAAAGCCAGCCTCATCTTGATAATGTCATATAAAAAAGCAATTTGGATCACAAGAGTTTAAATATACCATGTGGTGAATTACAGTGATACAATTTTATGAAGGCAATATTAATCATATTTGAAATTCATGGCAATCTGTCTAGTAGTTAGTTCAGTTTAGAACAAAGCTATTGGTATCGCTAGGTTTAAAATGCTTTAGTAGAAAGATATGCAGAAACAAAATCTGAATGAGATACCACCTTAAGAATAAATTCCTTTGTTAAAGCCATTTGTAATAAAGTTTATATATTTTTCCATCATGCCTATTTCCTTGCTTCAGAAGGCCAGTGTTTTCAGTTGGTTTGATAATTTGGGTATATAAAAATAGGGAATACATTTTCTCTATCTGCTACACAGTACAAGTCAATTTAGGACTTTGATTTATGGATACTGGATAGCTCAAGAAGGCATATAGGTTAGACATATGCTCACATGTCAAAATATTAAGAGCCTGAACACATCTGGAAATTTTACAGTTCCTGAGCCACTGATTAAAAACTGTCAAAATCTCACTGAGGAGAGAAGGAGTCAAAAGAGACTCCCAAGGACAAATGTCTTAAAGGGAAATGTGTGCATGCTTGCTTCTTTCACCTCACCTACAGGGCATCTGTTTTGCTCTTCTACTCTCTGGTTTATAGTGACTACTTAATCCTTGGACCCACTGTGAGTTGCATCTCCAATAATTATTACGATGCGTTACTCACAGATCTGAACCTCCGTGGGAGATACCCCCTCTATTGTGTCTGTTCTGCAACAGTAATTAGATTAGTCCCCTAACATACCAGCTGATGCACCTAAAGTAAACCATGTCTCACTTGTAATCCATCTGTTAACTCAAAAAGACACAGCAGAGGAGTTAGGAGGTAGGAAGGACTTTGCAGGAATCTATGAGAGATGATCATGTGGCCAATGATGGATGAGTGGATGTCAAGGGACAAATCTGATTCCTCTTAGTCTGGCTTCAACTATGTTTCAAATGAAAGAAAAAGTAAGGGCTAGCTAGCATCAGAGAATGAACTTGGAAGAATATATAATGGGCTTGAAGGATAGAAAAAAAGGAGTTAGAAAAAGTAGTCAGCTAAAGAAGAAAAGAACATACAATTTTGAGTGGCCTAGGGACTTACATTAAAGTGAATTCACAGTTCATGATCTTAAGCCTGAATTAGGTTTAATCTTTGTGTTTGCAAGTTTTCTTCCAGTCATTCAGCAGCAGAGGAATGTTATTTATAGCCAGCAAAAATAGTGTTTGTGAGTGTGGGTGTGTTTTATATAAGGAAGAGATTGGGTAAAATAAAATAGAGAGACAACTTGAAAATATTCTCTGCATTTTTATCAGAGTGCTATAGTTTGCCTTTATCATTAGTAATGCATTCCATTTGTCTAAGTCATATATTTTATAACTATGAGTTTTGTAGGTGATTAGTTTATATAATTTATAATTAAAGGAGCAAGAATATGTTATTTGGAAGGCATTCACATTAAATTAAATAAAAGGTTTCAGAAAGCCTAAAAGTTGCCCTATAGACATACAAATCTATATTAACAGTGTTGCATAGTTATGTTCTTATCAATGAGTTTTGCTTAAAGAATATCATGGATATGAGTAAAAGAAAAAAAGGAATTGTTTAGAGCACTGTAAAGAAATACTTGCTTATCTACAAAATTCTCTGGTAATTAGCATTGTTAGAGTGAACACATCCTTAGATGGACTCCATATGTTTTATCCTCTAAAGTCCACTAGTACTTTGAGCTTCCAGGAAGGGAGCATGCAGTTTCCTGGATGCAGAGTAGCAGGACCAGTGAGCAGTCCTGCTGAAGCAAGATCCAGGAGAGAGCTCCAGAGCAAAGGCAAAGACAGCAAGACAAATTACCCAAGTAAAGTCTCACAAAAGAAAGTCCATCTCATCTTCAAGGTAGCGTCACAAAGACACTAAATGTTCTAACAAGTTCAACTACATTGCTTGAAAGGAATAAAGCAGCATACTTAATAACAGTACTTGTATATAGAGTTCAAACTAAGAAATAATGGCTAACTCATATCAGTGCAACTACTTCTATTACTGTTAAGAAATCTATAACTACAGTTTATCTATTAGTATATAAAAATGTATATAACCTCTTAACAGCATATAATTTGATTCAAAAACAGCTACTAGTATTTTTTACAAACTGACAAACATTTCCTTATTATCCAATCTATTTCAAAAATAGTCACTAATGCTATACATTTGGCTCCTATTAAAAAAAATGCCTCTCTTACACCTAATATTAGTTCAGAGGGTCTATTCCAACCAATAAGAGAAAAAACATATAGCATAACTAATGAAATGATAGCACAAAGAACCTAAAAGGATATTTAAATTATATATAACCAGAAAGTCATAACTACTCAGAATTTTTGAATATATATACTTACTATTTATAAAAATATGTAAATATATCAGAAAATAATAATGCTTAAACATTTTAATAATGCAAATGCTATTCTTTTTGGTGTGTTTTTTTTATGAATCTGTCTTGAATCTTAACAATATGGACTAGGATTTTTCATATTGAGACAACCTTTTACTCCATGTAATAGATTATGCCTGGTCTTACAGAATAGATATTCTAAAATGCTGTTTTATTCCCTTTACTATTACTTAATATTTTGCATATTAATTTATAGGAAATATTATTTTTTCCTATCTCTTATTGCAATTATCTTTTTTATAAGCATAATTATGATTTAAAATATGTCCTAGGTTGTACTATATAACTTTTGGATAGTGTGTGCATTTTAGCCTAATTTAATTATGTTTAATATAAAATTAAACTTTAAAATGATCACTGTAACTGCACAAACAATGAATAGCCACTGTGAACCTTTTGGTGTGTAACAGTCTCCCAGGCCTCATCCTTCTCAATTTGTACAACACCCTTTTGTTGTGGCAGTTTATTTTTCTTTCTTCTCATTTTCCCCTTTCCTCCTGCTGGCATTATGAAAGATTTTTATAGCATTGATCTCTCTTTGAACCTAGACAGTCTATCAATTATCCTAGAATTTTCATCTGGAAATTGAAATGGAAAATTTTAACCTATTTGTTTTAAGTCTTTTGATACTGATTAGCTACCTACCTAAACTACTATGGTACATTCATATACCACCTTTTAATGCCTGTGTTTTCTTATTTCTGAACAAGGTAAATAAATCTGGGTCAAGCACTAAGAAAAGAGGTGTATAACTTAAATTTTCACTTGTTTATGTCCATATGAGTGACAACTTTGCTAATGTTTTGCAGAATGATAAAATGGCCAAATCATTGCTTTGTTTTGTTAACTTCCTTCTATTATCTATTATAGAATTCATAAAATTTTGTATTTAGAAAAATGAAATATTTTAAATAGATTTACTGCATGCTATAATCCATGTAGCTCTTCCTTTCACACATCTACTAAGCCAACAAATTGCTTTCTCAAGAGGTCAAGAGGGAGGCTTTGGCAGAGCATGGGGATTTGGGGGGTTGAGAGTAGCAGCGGTGAGGATGTTTTGCATTCTTGCTATACCAATGTATGTAAATACAAACATGCTTATTTATCACAGCTCCAAGGAGATGGGGTTGTATCTGTGGCTCTAAGAAGGGCTCTCTAGACTTTAAGAAAATAATTTTATTTCTTTCTTTAGCATAAGTAAAATTACATTTCCACATAGTCAAGTCTTTCTTACTAGAGAACTTTACTAGGCTTGAAATTTAAAGATGCTTTGTTACATATTCCATTGTCTATCATTGTCTCCTGTGTATATCTTTGCCTTCAATACCAGAAGGGGAAGGGAAACTGGGTGAGAACATAAGAACATGTCAAGATATCTATGTCAAAAAATATATCTACATCCAAGCTTTATTATTAATTCCCTATAAACCCAAATTTGATGTACATTCAGGCAAAGCTGTGTACATTGATAATTAGTAATCACTGTTCATAATGCAAAATAGCAAGAACTTTTATCTAATAACCAATTTAATCCAATTTGTTAACTATTGCAAAAGAACACCATGTGACTGTTAAAACTGAGGTATGTTTGTTGACTTGTGTTTCAGGTATTAGTTTACTCAGGAAAATAAAGATGTGTGAAATTGCATTTCGCCTGTTTTTAGAATATATGTGAATGGCTGATAAAATTAACATGGGTTTTCTATTAAGGATGTTATAGACATGCCTTTTACCTGTGGCTCACCTTATTTGTTTTTATTGGATATTGCTATTCTAGATATACAAATAATAGAATAGATAGATAAAGACATAGGCATAGATACATAGATTAATGTATGTGATATGTATTAATGCATATTTGTAAGGAACAATAAATCCTGCAAAAACATACCTCTCAAACAATGATAATCCTTGAGGCATAAATTTATGATAGTTTCAATAAGCTTCATGGGGGATTACATGGAGATCTCTACTAGACTTTTTCAATTTTGTCTCCTTTTGACAACCTTTTCTCTTTATAAAATTGTCATCTTCTTTGTTTTTCCATAACCTATGTTAACATTCCTTGACATGGATTTCATTAAGACTAACTTCATTTACTTATTGTGAGCTCAAATTTGTTGGTGAAATTTCTTACATGTGACTTCCATCCCAGGCCTTGTACAACACAAAATCTCACTCTAATACCAGCTCTGATGTACTCTTTTGCATGTTCATAAAATGTGAGGCAAACTCTTCCTGCATCTGTAAGAGACTTTGCACCTTAACTCATGAGCAAAAGTTAAATCTTAGAATATGTAAAATGTATTTTCAGAGAAAAATGCATTTTAATAAAAGTACATATAACTATTTTATAGGCAAAATCCTCTGTATCTGGTTGAAACATTTCTTCCACAATAATTAAAATTATGTAATAAATGTGAAATATGTTTTCTTTATGACACCTGGGCTCTCCATCATAAGAATACTTTATATATTGCCTTATAAATATTCTCTCTGTATCACAGAAACCTTAGTTTAAGGAAGACAACTTCTTGAGCAATATTAAGATATTGACTCTGGAATCAATTAGGGAATAAAAATGAAGTTATGTATATTTAATCTACTCAGTGAGGATTTGGGGCTGCCTCTGAGAATAAGAGAGACAATTAGTAACTCCCCAACCAAATCTCACAAGGTTATATATAAGGACAGAATTATATCAAAACATATGGGAAAACATTTTCAGAGTATAATAGGATAAAAAATGTAGGATGTTTTATGATTGATTTTAATTGATAATTATATTATTTAAACTTTATAAGAAATATTCATTTAACTTTTGTGAGTTAAACATTTTCTGTAAGCCTTAAGGGCCAGTTCCTTTTTTACTTCATTTCTTTCCACATCTATAATAGAATGTATATATTGTTATGTTTTTATAACCTTTTAAAAATTCTACTTATGGAGAGCAATGCTTATTTTAGCCTTTACCACCTTTTCTAAACTGTATATGCCAAGGGGACTCTAATATGCTATTCCTCCCAGCAAAATAAATAATGTATGGAATATAGTTTCTTTCAGAAAGAACACAGGAAAGAGAGATAATAGAAAGATTTTCATTTTATCCTTATTTTCTAATATATATAACCTTTAAAATATTGTTATGTTTATTAAATTATCTAGTTTATTTATACCCAAAGATTTTAGAACAATTTTTATTTTCAAACTACACTGCATACATATTGAAAGAAGGAAGGAGTGAAAGAGAAAGAGAGGGAGACAAAGTGTGGGAGAGGGAGAAAAACAGAGAAGAAAGAGAAGAAGAGAAGAAAGAAGGGAGAGAGAGAGGGAGTGAGGGAGGAAAGGGAAGAGAGAGAGAGAGAGAGAGAGAGAGAGAGAGAGAGAGAGAGAGAGAGAGGAATTGGAAAATAAAGAAGAGGGAAGGAAAGGGTACAGATGGAAGTTGGAAGGAAGGAGGGAAGGAAAGAAGGGAAAGATAAGTTACACTCTGATTTGAATAAGTACCCAATCAGGACTAAAATTTAACTATATTTTCAGGTATAAAATTACCTTGTTTAGCATTTTAAGAGTTTCTAGTTTAGAGACTGGAACTTTTTTTGAGGAAACATTCTCACTTTATTCTGGGACAGACAATATCAGGGTAAATCTTTTAAGTCATGAGGCCCTAAGATAATACCTACCCATTGTTGTCCTTTGCAATAGTGAGGTTGCCAAATGCTATCTTTATTTCTAATAAGAACATTTTATATTTGGGTGGAGTATTGTGGTCTCTGAGACTATATATTTTCCTTTAATTCTACCAAAGGGGTAAAAAGCACTGTGTATTTTGTGATATGTTAACCATATGTGAGATACAAGGATTAAAGCAGCTCAGGAAGGGGTGATGAACTCAGATTAGAGCTGTCATCTCTTACTGAAACTGCTTTCAATGATTGTGGTCATCTAGCCTCTGTACTGTATTTCCCCTTTTTATGCAATGATTTGCAGAAAAGTCTTAAGATCTTAGCTGGGTAATGCTGTTTGTCTTTGTTTCTGGTTTTTATTTGTTTGTTTTATTTGTTTTGTTTTTTATTTTTGTTTTTAATTTTTTGGTCACCAATTTACAACATCAATCGCCAGCTGAGTGACAATAGCACAAAGATCCTCTGTGGCAGAGACTAACTAAAAAGGAGGCCAGAAAAGAAGGTCTGGCCGAGACCAGTTTGGCTTAGTGGATAGAGCGTCGGCCTGCTGACTGAAGGGTCCCAGGTTCGATTCTGGTCGGGGCATGTACCTTGGTTGCGGGCACATCTCCATTGTGGGGCGTGCAGGAGGTGGCTGATCGATGTCTCTCTCTCATCGATGTTTCTGACTTTCTATCTCTCTCCCTTCCTCTCTGTAAAAAATCAATAAAATATATTAAAAAAAAAGAAGGTCTGAAGAACTAGTTCTGGAATATACATAAGGTGAACATTAATTTACTCACATAAAAATTAAATGTGTAGAAATATCCAAACTGTAACATTAGTGTCACTTCTTTATCATTCTTTTAATCCCTCAACCTGTAGGGTTACAAACACACTTGCCAATGAGTGATATCTCATTTATTTCTAGTTCAGTCTTAGATTCTATCCATTATCTATCACTTAATAACTGATTAAATAGCCCCGTTTGATGACTTTGGTCTACATGTTTTTCAAAGTTGAGTTCTCTCCTGTGGGTGCCTAACATCATCCCCAGAGTTACTCTTATCTATACTAATAAAAGAGAAATATGCAAATTAACCATACATCCCTGACACCCACCAGCCAATTAGGAGTGAGTATGCAAATTAACCCAACAAAGATGATGTGTTAATTTGCAAACACAGGCATGGAGCAAAGACTGAAGGCTACTGAAGACTGAAGTTGACTGAAGACTGAAGAGGCTTGGCTTCTCCCCTATGGCTGGAGCAAGAAGCCTTGAGGCTTGGCTTCTCTGCTACTGCCTGAGCAAAGGTCTGGGTTCCAGGTGTCAGAGGAAATCTGGTGCCGGCAGCCAGGGGAAGGAAGACTTATTGCACGAATCTTTGTTCAACAGATCTTTAGTTTTGAATAATTGCTGTCTGGGTAAGGGTCCTCTTGTGTTTTCATTTTAAAGCTGAAAAGGGATGGTGGGCGGAAACTAGTGATTACCTGCATAGTCAGCTTTGTCTCTGTAGTGAGAAGCAGGTAAAGACTGTTCGCAGGAATAGTGATTGCTTTAGTGCAGCTGGCTCACATGGCTATTGAGTGTGAAATTCTGGCATCTGACACTGGAATCCATTTTGCTACATTATGACTTATGGCAGGCCTGACAACTTGACCTGAGTGGGACAAAAAGATCCAGGGATGCCTAGTATTGCTTTCATTCAATCCAACCTATTATATTTGCTAAGAATAGCTTTAGTTTATTTATTTGTTTAAGAACAACTGCCTATGTCAGCTGTTAAACTGAAAGTGAGAACTAGATTAAATATTTCCAGAGCAAGGTTTTTTTTTTTTTTTGTATTTAATTTCTGTCATTATGTGCGCAGACACGAATGGAAGACAAATGGCAGCAGGGTCTTATTTTATTTATGGCTGTATTTCCACACTTAGAAAATTGCCTGGAATGTAGTCAAGAGTCAATAAATATTTGTTGCATGTGGCCCTGTGGTTCAGTTTGTTGGGACATCCCCCATATACTGAGGGGTCATGGGTTTGATTCCTGGTCAGGACACATATTCAGGTTGTGGGTTTAATCCCTATTTGGGGTGCTTACAGGAGGCAACCAATTAATGTTTCTCTCTCTCTCTTACTTCCACTTCTCTAAAAATCAATGGAAAAATATCTTTGGGTAAGTATTAAAAAATAATAAAAGGGTATATATATCTATATATATGTATACAGTGGTACCTCGAGATACGAGTGCCCTAACATACAAGATTTTTGAGATACGAGTTGTCGAGCGAGCAATTTTTGCTTTAAAATACGAGCAACATTTGAGATAAGAGTAATCGTACGGATTAGCTGGCTGCACACGACCCACCAGTTTACCACGCCTCAAGGTTACGGAACAAATTAAACTCGTATCTTGAGGTACCACTGTATATCTATATCTATATCTATATCTATATCTATATCTATATCTATATCTATATCTATATCTATATCTATATCTAT
>JAAGEH010000041.1:21373089-21425135 GCA_011751065.1 Lasiurus cinereus | reverse complement strand
TCTATATCTATATCTATATCTATATCTATATCTATATCTATATCTATCTATATGTTGTATGTGTGCACACATGCATGCATGAATCTTCATTTATACAAGCCAAAAATACCAGTGATAAATGGCCTCATTTATATATATAAAAGCTTAAGTGACTGGCCAACTGGCCATCCAGCTGGTAGGTAGCTATGATGTGCACTGACCACCAGGGGACAGACACTCAACACAGAAGCAGAAACCACAAGCATGGAAACATGGAACAGAGTGATTACTCTAAGAGGAAAGGGGTGAGAGGGGAGGGTGGGAAGAAATTAACCAAAGATCTTATATACACACGAGAGGCCCCCATGCACAGATTTATGCACTGGTGGGGTGTCTAAGCCTGGCATGTGTGGATCAGGCCAAAACCAGCTCTCTGACATCCTCCGAGAGTTCCCAGATTGCAAGAAGGCACAGGCCAGGCCAAAAAAACCCACCAGTGCATGAATCTGTGCATTGGGCCTCTAGTTGATTAATAAACATTTATGACCTTTATCCTCAAAGTGCAGAGTGTGAACTAGCAGCATCCACATCTCTTCACAGGTTGTTAAAAGTGCATAATCTTGTGTCCCACCCAAGATCTTAGTAAACAGAATCCATGTTTCATCACATTCCCTAGGTGCTTCATATTTCACATGACAGTTTCACATGCTCAGGCTCTTGTTAAGTCATCATACATAGTGTTATACTCTCACTTATATCATTAATTAATCAAAGCAACTTTTCCACTGATCCTTACTCAATCAAGATTCAAAGTACCTCTGACTATCCAATTTCATGTAGCTTTGACTGATTAAAGAAAGTAGGCATATGGACAGTTATAGATCTGTGGGTGTTTATTTAATGATATCAATTAGGATCTCTTATCTGGACATGTGAATCTTGATGCAAGGCTCTGGGACTAAAAGCTGCTAGAGTTATTTGTTGGAAGCCCCTAATGAAATTTCATGAATTCATGATCCTGAAATCTCCAGGTGGGTCTGAGAACAGGCTGACATTTTAACTTGGCTGTTAATAACAGTGTAGTTTCAATAGCCTTCTTGCTCCTTCCCACCACCCCAGTTAACTAGACTTGGTTTCTGTCACCTACAAAGAAATCTATTTTTTAAAATAATTGATAAATAAAGAGGAATATAAGCAAAAGACTCCAGGTGAAATATGGGAGCAATTGCAATTAAATGTTAGAAACAAACAGGGTAAAATTCATCAAGGTATACTGTATATGTATATCATGCAAAGTAGGCCGTCCACTGCTCCCTCACGAGCCTGTGGAACCTGTAGCCCACCTCTGGGAGCCAGGCTGCTTCCCTGGGAGGGGGAAGCGAGCTGCCTGCATTTACAGGAGCCGTGAGGGAGCCATGCTGCTTCTGTGGAAAGTGGGCACGCTGTCTTTTCTCCGAGTCTGCTCAGCTGCAGAGGCTGTGCGCCATCACCCCATTTCTGTTTCCATCTCTGCCCTGGGCCTCATCTGTTGGTGCAACCTTCTCCAGTTTGGTCATGACTCATTAGGATCCTAGCCTAGTTTGCATATTTCATCCTTTTTTTCTGGGGGAGATGGCATTATATAGGATGCATTGAAAATCCAGATATTCAAACAATTAACAACATACTCATTGAGAATGAAACCTGGGGGTAAGGAGTCAATATGGGAATAGGTTAATTTAAAGAAGATACATAATATCGACTGTGATAAAGATGACTTTTTGCTCCCCTTTATCAATTCCTTTAAAATGAAAACCATAAGAATTTTCTAGTATATGGCCACCAGTCAAAGACGACATACGCCTGCTTATCTGCAGCTAGGTATGCCACTTTGCTTTAGTTCCAGTCAGTGGGATATATGCAAAAGTACTTGTGTAACTTCTGTGGTATGCCATTAAAGCGAAGAAGCATCCTCTTCACTTCTTCCAACCTTTCCATTGGCTAGAAAATAGTCTTGGTAAAGGGAAGCAGAAAGCAGTTTTAGGCCACAGTATAGAATCCATGAGTTAAGGATGTCAAAGCTGTGCTCAGAAACATTCACAGAGCCCTGGGCTACTTATATTTGGACTACAGTCCGGAAGAACATTACAATTCCACCTTGTTAAGCCACTGCTACTTTAGCTTTTTTTTAGGAACTTGATCATTATCCTCCCTACTACACACAAATGGAGGTTGCTTATAGCAACATTAAAATTGAGAGAGCAACAAGCACAAACTTTAAATTCTTGCCTCAAGGTATGAAATAAAAAATGTAAGTCTTTTAAGCACCAAGGTTTAGTGCTTAAACCTGTATAGTGAACTTTACTACCTATTAAACTCAGCAACCAATTTAACACAATTTGGAATACATAATAGCAATTGAATACATAAACTTTCAGGGTGTATTTTTTTAAACATAGATATGAATAAAGATTAGGATCTTAATTGTAAAACAGTAATATTTCTGAGAACTCAGAAATCCTGGATAACCTTAAATCCCAAAAACTTACAGAAAAAAATAAATTTCCCGAATAACTTTCTTTTGTCTGAGAAAGCTTTCCTTAAAACACAAAACCAAACCAAAACAAACAAAACACCTAAACACCTAGAAAAATAATTACTTATTTATGCACCCTCTTCATTGTTTTTCTTAATCAAAAAGTGATTTTGCTACTAGTGGTAAAATGCAAAAAGATAGTCAAAGTAAACTTCATACCCTAAATTTATTTAAATAAATGAAGAAAAACTATATTATAAGAATTTTGGAATCATTTGTGGGAATAGAAAGAGAAAGGGCATGACAAAAGGTATATTAAAATGTTTGTTTTTTTTCAAATGTAGCTCAATTTTGACATGAGAACACCTAACCAGAGAGTTACATAAAACATTGTACCCCAGGCTGTACTTTTTTCCTGATGTGTTAACCTTTACTGCATAACAGAATGTGCAAAAATTCCTTAAATATAAAAACAAAACATCAAAACAAACAAAATAGTGTATTGCTTTGGAAAATTAAACCTCTCATGCTTACATCACTAACTCTGAGGGATGTTTGTGGAGTCTAGTGTTGCTAAAGGCCTTTGCTGATATTGTTCAGCTCTGTTTATCTACTCAACTGACTAATCACTCTGATTTGGATGTATAATATACATTTGCTTCATAAATGTAACAAGTTCAAAACAGAATTATTAATTCTCACACTGACCCCTTTAACCACAAATTCCTTCCTTAGATTCTCCTGGTACCAGTTTTCCTTAATTTGCTGATGCACAAAACCATCAGAACTGTCTTATTTCTTTGCTTCCCTTATAGCCACATCCAAACTTTCATTAAATATGTTCAGAATCTGGACATGCAGTATTTTTTCACTGACATCGCTCACCCAAGCCACCTTCCTTTCCTGTCAGCATGAGCACAATGGTCTCCTAAGTGTATCACATTTTCTTTCACGGCTCTCATGCAGTTTCACTAGTTCTAGGCCAACACAGAAAATATAGATTACAATATGCATTAAGAATTTTATCCTGAGCAAGAAAAAAAGAGTAAGGAAGAAATAATATTTTTGGGAAAAAAAAACACACACATTAAAATAATACCCGTTTATATTGAATGAGGAAAAAAAAAGAAAGTAAAAGGCATAGGTGAAATTAGAGTATAAAACGACTTCTGGATTGTTTATAAACTGATTTTGGTAAAGTCAACATTTATTTATACTGGATCAACACTAAGCCAAAAAAAAGAAAACACTATAAGTGCCTTTTCTAATTCTAAGTCACCTACCTAATTATTAATAGTTGATCATCAAAGTATATTTAGTGTTTATTCTTCATTTGTTCCCACCAATTCTGTCCCCAACATTCTCTAAGAAGATCCATAATCTCTATAGACTGTAAATCAGATTCTCTTACCACTGACCTTTACTAGTAGTTGAATTTGGTAAAAGAGAGGCATTAGCATGATGGCGGGGAGCAGAAAAAAAAAGATAAAAGAAAAGGGAATTTTTTCTCTCTCTCAAAGTCACTAATTATTCAAGAGAGGCAAATCAAAACAATAATGCAGTATAATCTCACACCTGTCAGAATGGCTATCATCAACAAATCAACAAATGACAAGTATTGGAGAAAAAAGAACTCTTTTGCACTGATGGTGGGAATGCAGACTGGTGCAGCCACTGTGGAGAACAGTATAGTTTCCTCAAAAAACTAAAAATGGAACTTCCATTTGATGCTGCAATCCCACTTCTAGGAATATATCCCAAGAAACTAGAAACACCAATCAGAAAGGATATATGCACCCCTATGTTCATAGCAGCACAATTTACCATAGCTAAGATTTGGAAACAGCCTAAGTGCCCATCAGCAGATGAGTGGATTAAAAAACAGTGGTATATCTACACAATGGAATACTATGCTACAGTAAAAGAGAATGAATTCTTACTATTTGCAATAGCATGGATGGAACTGGAGAGCATTATGCTAAGTGAAATAAGCCAGTCAATGAAAGAAAAATACCACATGCTTTCACTCATTTATGGAATATAATGAACAACATAAACTGATGAACAGGGACAGATCCAGAGACAGAGAAGCATTGATGAGACTGTCAAAACTCAGAGGAAAGGTATGGGAAGGTGGGGGTAAGTGGGTTAGATCAACCAAAGAACTCTTATGGATGCATATAAGCTTAACCAATGGACATGAACAACAGGGGGATGAGGGCATGAGTGGGAGGTTAATGGAGGGATGACACCTATGTAATACCTTAATACAGTGGTCAGCAAACTCATTAGTCAACAGAGCCAAATATCATCAGTACAACCATTGGAATTTCTTTTGAGAGCCAAATGTTTTAAAATTAAACTTCTAACACCACTTCAAAATAGACTCGCCAGGCAGCGGTATTTTGTGGAAGAGCCACACTCAAGGGGCCAAAGAGTCGCATGTGGCTCACAAGCCTAGGTTTGCCAACCATGGTCTTAATCAATAAAGAAATTTAAAAAAAAAGAAAAAATTAAAGGGAGTTTTCTTTTGTCAGAAATAAGAGTATTGGTGTGAGACTTTGCTAATATGAAATATCTTATGCTATTAATTTCCCAACAAACACCACTACATCTACACCCCATACATTTTTATGTTTTAGTTTTAATTCAAATTGAAATATTTTTAATTTTCACTGTAATTTCCTATTTGACCCATGAGAGTTGAAGATTATATTGTTTGACTTTCAAATATCTGAGAGTTATCTCTTCTTAATTTTTAGTTTAATTTATCTCTTAAAGAACATGCATTTATTTATTGTTTTAATTTTATTAATGATTTTTCTATATTCCAGAAAATGTTCTATCTTGGTGAAGATTCCATATGCATATGAAACAAATAGGTAGTCTTATGTTGCTGGATGGAATGTTACTTAAGTATAAATAAGGTAATGATGGTTGATAATTCTCTTTGGGTATCTTATAACTCTTACTGATTTTATCTGTTACTTGTTTTATTACTGTGATAAAATTGTTAAAGTTTTCAAATATAATTTAAGTTTATCTATTTCTACCACTTTTTGGTTTAGATATTTTGAAGTTCTGATAAATTTACATCTTTATATATTTGTTTTTATCCCTGACAATAATTTTTGGAATCTGCTTTATCTCATAGATATCTAGACATTCCCCTTTTTTACTTAGTGATGACGCAATGTATATTTTTCCAAACTTTCACTTCTAACCTATCTATGTTATCTTTCTATTAAAAGCATTGTTTAAATACATAGTTGTGACTTGCTATTTTATACTATTTATCAACCTCTGCTTTTAAATCGGGGTGTTTTGAAATTCTGTTTTAATGCAACAATTTATATGATCCTATTTGAGTTGATCATTATTTTAGCTGGGTTTTTTTGTTCCTTGTTTCATTTGTTCCTTCTTTTTTTTGTTTGCTATATTATTGACATTTATTCTTATTCCATTTTATTACTTCTATTGGCTTAAGTGTTACAATCTATTTTAAATTTTTTCAGGGCTTGCCTTAGAGCTAATAATTTATATTTGTATTAGAATTGGCCTGTAGGTATTATTAGACTAGTTTGCTTATAATGCAAAACCTATTACTAACACTTATATATGTTATAAACCCACAACAAATTGTCACTGGTTTTTGCTTTAGACATTAAATTATCCTATAGATATATTAAAATAAATGGAAAAACTTTTAATATATTTGCTCCCCTTTTTAATGTTTCTGTTTGTCTTTATTTTTTTTTACAGAAACACATTTCTCTCTGGTATTACATTCCTTGCCCTAAGAACATCCTCTATTATTTCTTGTAGCACATGTTTACTGAAAGTAAATTCTCTAAACTTTTGTTTAAAAATGTTCTATTCCACTTACATTTTGAAAGGTATTTTACTGTCCATGAAAGTCTGTTGGCAAGAGTTTATTTTGATTTATTTATTTTTTCTTTCACTACCCTAAAAGATATCACACCATCATTGACTTTCCAAGCTTCTGGTAAAGAATGTGCTATAACCTTTTTTATTCTTTATTTAATTTTTCCATTGCCATTTATCCTCACTCTACTCTCTTCCACCCTCACTCTCCCACAATCAATAGACTGTTGTCTGTGTCCATGAGTTCTTTCTATCATTTTTTTTTCTTTTTTGCTCAATCACTTCACATCCCTAATATTCCCCACTCCCACCAGAGTTGCTTGCCTGCTCTCTATGAATCTGTCTCTATTTTCCTAAGGAGTTCAGTAGTTAAATTCCACATATTAGTGAAATCATGTAGTACTTATCTTTCTCTGACTGGCTTATTTCACATAGCATAATGTTTTTCCATATACATCCATGCTGTCCCAAAGGGTAAAATTTTATTCCTTTTAATGGCCTGATATTATTCCATTGTATAAATATACCAGAGATATTTTATCCATTGTTTCTCTTTAGATAAATGCCTATTTAAAGGAAATAATAATTTTCCTTTATTATTCACTTATATAGTTTAAGTATGCTGTGCCTAAGGATGTTTTATTGATATTTAGCCTGCTTGAAATGACCTATGATTCTCAGACATATGGTTTGATATTTTTATTACTTTGGGGATATTTTTGACTGTTATCCCTTCATATAATTACTTTGTGCCTGCTCTGCACATATTAAACCACTGGAAATTGCCTAAAACTCTGACTGCTGTTTTTTTCCCTCCTTGTTTTTCTTTGTGCAATGCAGTTTATGTAACTTCTATTGCTCTATCTTTAAATTTACAGATTATTTATTAAGCTTTTATGAATCTACTAATGAGTCCATTGAGAAATTATTTGTCACATATAATGAAAAATGACATTTTTAGCTTCCTTCTAACTCTTGTTTTACATCACTTGCTGAATTCTCAATCTTTCCATGTATATTGTGCACCTTTATCACTATATTCCTGGACATGTGAATCATAGTAAGAGTTTAAGTGTAATTGTTCCAAATGTGAGACACTTAAGTTTATATATTTTGTTTTTTGTTTAATACATGTAGTATCTTTTTTCTTGCTTTTGAATGCATCTTGCAATTTTTAAATGAATGCTGAACATCACTAGGGAACAACAGACACTGAAGAAAATTGTATTACATCTGGAATGGGCATATGTCTTCTGTCATATTTTTCACAGAGTCATGCACCACTTAGCAACATGGATACATTTAGGGAAATACATTCTTAGGTGACTTCAATATTGTGCTCATGTCTTAGAGCACACTTAACACAAAACTACTATTCACCTCAGCTAGATGGCATAGCCTATTGCTCTGAGGTTACAAACTTGAACAGCATATGACTATACAAAACATGAGATTAATTCAGCACAAGAGAAAATGATGCAATCCAGTGACATGGAAAACATGAGATGGATAAGGTTGCTATCAGCATCACACAACACAGTGTTTTACAGTAATTTTTTATTTTTAAGTATAAAATAATAACACCAGTGTAGTATAGTAAACACAAAGTCCACTAACATATTATCATTATCATATATTATATACTGTATATTACTTATATATATAAAAGTTTAAGTGACTGACTATCCAACCTTTCAACTGTCAGACTATGACACACAATGACTACCAGGGGGCAGATGCTTTATGCAGGAGCTGCCAAGCTGCAGTGACTTAGCAGCTGCTGTTCTTGGGTGATGCCCCCAGAACCAGAGAGGACGGAGCCTGATTCCAGGGTGCGTCACCCAAGAACCACCCTCTCACAATCTGGGATCCCTCAGGGGATGTCAGAGAGCCAGTTTTGGCCCCATCCCCTTTGGTGCACAAATCTGTGCACTGGGCCTCTAGTTATACATAATTTTACAAGCTGTACTTTTATACAAACTGGGAGCACAATAGTTTTGTTTACACCAGTATCCCCACAAACAGGAGCAATGCATTTCCCTATGACATCACTAGGCAATAGGAATTATAATCTTAATGGACCATCATAATATAACTGGTCCACCATTTACTGTAAAGTCTTTAAATGGCGCATGACTGCATAGCAGTTGAGTTACTCTTATTAGAATCTGAGTTGGGTTTGAAATTTGATTTTGCTATAGTTAACTTCATTGGTGCCACAACAGTCAAATGTACCTAATGACACCTTGTTCTTAGGATGGGAACTGAGATGCTGGAAGTTTTTCCTCTAGCTGACTTCTCATCTTTAAGACGTCCCTCTGTGCCTGACACTCAGAGAAACCACTCCCCATACTCTTGTACTTACATCATTCAGTAAGCACTGCTGCTGGAATTTGCATTTGCTTGTGTAGACGTAGATGGCAGAAAGGCACCTCTGCTACCCGGATCCAGTCTTAGCTTTAAGTAAGCCATTCATTCCTGGGCCTCAGGGAAGGAGTTTTGTGGCTCTTCTATGCAGTGCCAGACAAATTCTGTCTTGTATCTAGGTAGAACTTATATGGAAAAAGGTACGTGTCCCTGGCCAGAAGTAGAAAATATTAATGGCATTGTGCCCAGAATTATTTTCTGATTATCTAAAAAAAAACAATGTAGCATAAAGATTTTTCATTTTGTTTTGTTTTTCTGGTTTTCTTTTCTTTTCTTTTTTTTTCTTACTATCTTTTCCTCAGAAACAAGTCATTTGTTTTTGTATCCTGCTGAAGTGGTGTCTGATCCCTACCATTTTTATACTTCTGAAAAAATGTTCTCTCCCTTTGTGCTTTTTCTAAAGAAGAAGGATGGAAGAAAGAAAGAAAAGAAGGGAGAGAGGAAGGGAGGGAAGGAGGGAGGGAGGAAAGGAGGGAGGCAGGAAGGAAGAAAAAAAAGGAAAAAAGGAAGGAAGGAAGGAAGGAAGGGAGAAAGAGAGAGAGGTAGAAAGCCCACAACTGAGTAAAACACTTCCTTTGTCTGTAACTGCAGAAGTTATTTTTTAGAAATTCATCAAACTTATTGTTGATATTTTCCTTGCTTTTTTTTAGCTATATTGTCTTCCCATACTCTTCTCCTGCCTGCATTTATTATACCTCACTAGAAGGACATATCCATATTTAAATATTAGGATACTAGGTGTTCTATAATGTCAGCTCTCAGATGGGATATTTTCTTTATTAGGTAGAAGGGACACTCCTTCTTAGCTTTTTTCAAATCCTCCTAATAAGGAGGAATCATAAGTTTTAAAACAGATTATACTAGATGCTTTGTACAATATAGTTTGTAGAGAAACAATGGTGAAACCTGGAGAACAAATATGAGGTTCTTAGAACAGTTCAGGAAAAACAGGTTGATCATGTGGCCAGGGTGGTAGCAGTGATAATTAGATTTTTAATGTATTTAAAAAGCAGTATTGATAGAGTTCACTGATGGATTCAATGCAGTGTATGAAAGACTAGAGTTAAATATAGCTTCACTATTTTTGACTAAAGATACTCAAAGAATAATGTTGTTATTTGAAAAAAATGAAGAAGAATGATATAAAATCTCACTTTGGAGGTGGGATTTAACATAAACACAAAACACTGGTTTCAGATAAACTCATTTTAAGATATCAGAACTTTGAGTATAGATGTTGTATAGGCATTGCAATATGTGAATCATATTCAAGGCAACAGATTAGTTTAAAAATTATGTTTATCCCATTGCATTTTGTACTCAACTTTAATACAACCAGTGTTCATATAGTACCTACTATGCATAAGACATAAAAGTAAATATGATAAGATTCTTGTTGCCCAGGAGGTCATAATCAATTTAGAAAAACACATACAGATATAGGTGGAGTTCAAATAAAAACAAATTAATAGTTTCTTATCATTTTTCATTAAGTGCCATTGAATTATATGGCTATTGATTTTAGCTACAATTTTAATCAAGTATGAGTTAAAGAGTGTAGAGATTATGGTAATTTATTACTACAAGAATATGTAAAGAAATTGTGGCAGTAAAGTATTTATATTGGAGGGACAAAAAAAAACCACAAACACATTCAGGAATAGGTTTAGACAGGGGTAGAACATTAAATAAAACAGTTGGGGAGAGACAATAAGCCAGAAAGAGTCAAATCAGTTTAGGCAGACGGTGTGTGCAACAAAAGTATGCACACACCACACACATATATTCATATAATTTATACATATCTAAGAATATATACATTATTTACTGCTCCAGTATATTTACATACATGCAAAACATTTTTATATTAAAATAATGATAGTAAATAAATTATATATACAACATATATAAATATTTTTCCCCAGGAGGAGTTGGAGTAGTGGTTTGGACTGAGCAAGCAAAAACCTTTTTTTTTTCCTAAAAAGTAATGACTATTAGAGAAAAGACATGAATGGCCTAATTTTATAATTCTAATTATTCCATAGAAAAACTTGCCAAGGTTATGTTTGCTTATGTTTCTGGATCCTTATCCACATTGCTTGAAATAAGACTTATAAAATGTGTAACCTAATATTTAAATTAACTCTACCTCCTGGGAAGGAAAGAATACATCTCCATTCCTAGAAAATAGCACCTAATAGAATAGCCAAACTCTAGAACATTGACAGCACAAATGCTGGTGAGATGTGATGGAGCTCTATTCATTGCTAGTATAAATGCAGAATGTCACAGCCATTGAGGAAGACTGTTGTAAGTTTCTTACAAAACTAAAAATACTCTTATCATAAGACCCAGCTATACCAATCTTTGGTATTGACTCAAAGGAGTTGAAAACTTATGTCCATACAAAATCTGCTCATGGCTGTTTATAGCAGCTTTATTCATAATTGCTCAAGCCAGGAAACAACCAAGATGTCCTTTGGAGGTGAATGAATAAATAAACTATGTTACATCCAGACCATAAAATATTATTCAACACTAAAAAGAAATATGCTATCAATCTATGAAAAGACATTTGGAATAAATTTAAATGCACATTACTAAGTAAAAGGAGCCATTTTGAAAAAGCTATATACTGTGTGATTCCAACTATGTAATATTCTGGAAAAGGCAAAACAATGAGAAAAAGTAAAAAGATCATTAGTTACCAAAGGTTAAGTAAGAATGAGGGATGAATAGATGGAGCATAGAAGAATGTTAGGGCAGCAAAAACTACTCTGTGTGATACTATTAATGATAGATATATGTCATTATACATTTGTTCCAAGGCATTGAATTACAACATTATTAGTGAACCCTAGTATGAACTATGGATTTGAGGTGATCATGGTATGTCCATGTAGGTTTCTCAACTGTAACACATGCACAGTGAAGGGTACTGATAGTGGTGGAAAAGAGTATATGGAAAATCTCTGTACTTCCCACTCAATTTTGCTATGAATCTAAAACTACATATTCTAATAAAGTTGTTTTGATACAAAGAAGAAAACCCCACATTATTAAGTAGAGTATGAAGATATAGTCCTTTGACAGATAATACATAAAGTTAAATGGAACTAGACACTTACAATAGTGTGTGTGTGTGTGTGTTTAATTCTTATTGGGGGATATTTTTTCCATTGATTTTCAGATAGAGTGTGGAGGTGGGAGGGAGAGTAGAGAGAAACATCTACATGAGAGAAACACATCAATTGGCTGCCTCCCACTCCCTGACCAGGCCAGGGATCCAGCTGGCAACCAAGGTACCCGTCTTTGACCAGGGAATCAAACCCTCCACCCTTCCATCCTTGGGGTCGTGCTCTAACCACTGAGAAACCATCCAGGGCAATAAAAGTTTTATTTTATTTTCAGTAAATAAAAACTGCTAGTCCAGAATGACAATAAAAAGTGACCTTTTTTGTTGTTGTTGTTCAATGTTTAGTCTCTGACAAACACTCTTCAAATAAATTCACATGTATAAATATATTAACTCCACACACAAAAACCTATGAATGCACTTGTAGTATTTCCTGAATATTTAGATCAAGGACCTGAGGTCTATAGAATTTATGCAATTTTCCTAATGTCACATAGCTCCAAACTGGTAGATTCCAGTTTCAAATTCAAGCATTACAGATGCTGAGTTATTAACACTGTCTACTACTATTCATATATGTAGTTATCACCTGAATCTCTCTTATGATAGTATTATGATTCTGCATTATTGCATCCGAACAAATAGAATACTGTAGTGTGAAAACCAAGTATCCAAACTTATTTGTCTAAGTGAAGTAATGTTGGAAATCATTCAGAAAGACAATTTCTTTCATCCTTGCGGATAGGATTGAATGACCTTTTGTTCCAATCAGGTTATATATTGAATGATATAGCTGAAGTGATTATTTACCATAAAAAAAGTTATATGAGGTTTTTAGTACTTTGGTTTCCAAGGAGAGAAAAATCTAATGGCACTTTATTCTTTATGTTTTCAAAGATAGGCGACTTGAGTTTTTATTTTTTAAAACCAGAAGATATATGTAGATCCTTATTTCCTGTTTCTAAGCTATTCTCCATAGAAAACATTTTTTTATGAAATATTAAAGTTTAAGAGATAGTTAGTTGACTATGTTTAAAAAACTCTCTGTAGGCAAGGTTAAATAAATACCCCCCCCTAATATTTAACCCAAGGACAAGGGGAATTAAGCATGAAGTATTTATCAAACTTAACACCTAATTACAAATCTTGGTGTGTGTGTATATTTTTAGGATCACTGTTTAAAATTTGGCTCTCCTTGAAAATGCTGATGATATAATTGACATAGCTATGCATATAATAACTCTAGTGAAAAAGCATAGTAGTGAAACTTTCAATGAGATAAAGCTAATAATTCTAGTTAGTGTTGTAAAATGGAATAATGTAAGTGGCACCATATGGTGTAAAGGACAATTACCCATTAACACCTGAGACTAAAGTATAAATAGACTCAATTTACAAATAGATATTTATTCTCTCCAAAACAATAATACACCTTTTTCACTTGCAGAAATTGAAAACAGATCCATTTACTTATAGAAATTAATATGCAATATTAAAAGTGATATTTGACAGAAAATGAGGAAAATTTGGAGTATCCATCTCATTGCATGTATTATAAGTCCATTTTGGGGGTGGGGGATTATTACCTTACACTACATTACAGAATACATTATAAGTGGCTGAAAGAATTATTTTATAGTACCAAACATTATTTTTGTAAATGTTTATAATATTAAGTGCATAGAAAACCATCCTATCTAATAAAAAGTAAATATGCAAATTGACCATCATACTGTCACAAAGATGGCAGTGCCCACAGCAGAGGCAGAGTTTCCATAACGAAAGATGGCTGTGCCCACAGGGAAGGCACAGTTTCTGTAACACAAGATGGCTGCACCCACAGCAGAGGCTGAGTTCTGGTAACAAGCCTTAATGAGCAATCAGCAGGGACCTGAGGCTGTGTGGTGCTGGACCGACCGGGGCAGGGGACCTGAGGCTGCACCTCCCATCCTGGCACCAGGCCAGGGTACCTCAGGCAACATCCTCCTCCCAGCAGGACTTGGCAGGGGACCAGGCTGCACCCACCTGCCCAGCAGCGCTTGACAGTGGTCATGACGTTGCACTCCCTGACTGGCAGGGCTTGACAGGGGACCTCGAGTTGCACCCTCTGCCCCAGTGCCAGGCCAGTGGACCTCAGGCTATGCCACCTGTCCTTGTGCCAGGCTAGGGTACCTGAGGCTGCACCCTCCACCCTGCATGGCATGATGGGGGCTTGAGGCTGTGCCCCAACCCAGCAGGGCTTGATAAGGGTATGCAGGCTGGGTCTGGATCTTGTCCAATGGGGGTGGGGCTGATTGGGTCTGGGTCTGGGTTTTGTGCAATTTTGAAGCATTTGAAGCACTGAGGGTTGTGGGGGACTTGACTCAAGTCCTGTGGCATGTTCTAGATTCTGACAGGAGGAAGATTTTTATGTACATTTTACTAATTTTCTTTCATCTCTGATACTTCTATTTTAAAGGGCAAATAGCGATATTAAAATATTTCCTCTAATTAATTCCCTTTTAATGTGCACAAATTTTGTGCACTGGGCCACTAGTATTAAATAAATCAGTAAACCCAAAAGCCAGAAATACTAATAATAAACACCACAAATACTGAGAAGTTACTCTGTGTCAAACACTATCTACATTCTTTATCTGGATTATTTAATTTAAATTATCTAATCAAATCTCACAATTGACCTAGGACCAGTTAGTATTATTTCCCCTCAATTTAAATAATAATTATCCTAGCCAAAAGAGGTTTTATCTTTGTCTAAGATTCTAATTGCTCAATTTTTATAGCTAGTAAATGGCATAATCAGAACTTAAACCAATTTAATTTGGCTTCAGAAATGCAACAAAATACCAGATAACATTTTCTAATTGTCATAATTTTTTCCATCTTATATTGTTCAGTGATCTCAAACAAAAGAAGGAGGGACTATTAACATATAATGTTGTGACTACTGCAGTGTGATACTTATTTTTGAAGATATTCTGATACTAAAACTTAAAATATGGTTATCCCTTGATTCAGCCTTTGCACTTTTAAATATTTAACTCGTTAGTCTCCTGCTGGACTTTTTTTTTTTCCTTCTTTGTTTTCATTACATATGAAAGAACTGTGATTGGAATTTTTGGATACTAATTGTGTTTTTAGAAAACAGAATTTAACAAATATGAAACAAGAGTTGAATATGAGTATAGGTCTTGCCTAGTTTCTCCTTCTGTTTGATAATTGGCAAAATTAAGACCTGGAGAGGTTAAGTATTTATTTCCAGTCATAGAGCTAATTATTATGGAGATGGGAATAGAAAATAATATGCTGTAATGAGCTTTCTATCCTACAGACATTTTGTTATTTGTATTACTCCTGCAGACATCATTTGTGTTATTCTGCAGATATTTTCATGTTATTCTGCAAATACCTTGTTATTCATGGAAGATAATGATAGAAAATGTATATACCACAGTTTATGAAATCTTGGGTTCTCTCAAAATCCTAGCTCTTCAAATTACATACATGCCCACTTATTCTACTGCAATGAACAGCTAGAAATAAAGACTTTTTGCCTCAGGAAGCTAACAGATTATGTGTGAATTTATTTTTTGAGTTATTTCTAGAAACCTATTAAATATCTTTCATACCTTCTGCCAGTGATATTCATACTCAGAATAAACTATGTCTTAGTTTAGTAATTGCAAGATTCACTAGAGTGTTTTTGAAAATTAGTATCATAATTATGTTTTAGAAATAATTTCCAATTGAACCATACACCTATCATTTTCCTTTTAAATACAGCAGAATATTCTCTAAAATTTGTTCCTAAAGCTGGACATGATTTTGTTCCAAATTTTCTCCATTATATAATATGTTCTAATGGATGCTCTTTAACATATAATTGCATTATTGGGCTGGTATTTCTAATAAATAGAAGAAATATAATTGGTGGGTCAAGTGATCTAAATATTATGTTACTCAAATAATCTAAAAAGTATTCTAGGTTAAACTTCCAAAGTGTGTGTATGGAATAACTGCTTCCCCATAATCTTGCCAATTATTAATTATAAATTAGAATTACACATATAATTTATACACACACACACACACACACACACTTATATGTATTTAAAATTTGGCTTATCTTAATGGTATTCCACAAGTATTTTAATTTTAATTGTAGAGATTATTTGAGATATTTGATACCTTTAGCTTATGGGTCATTTGTATTAGTTCTTATATTAACTGACTTATGTCCATAGTTAATGACAGTTCATACCCTATGTTCCCTTTTTATTTTATGGGGCTGATTTCTTTTTTATTACTTGGAAAAACTATATATATAGTTCTGTTCTAACTTATTAACTTTAATATATATATATATATATATATATATATATATATATATATATTAAAAAAGGTCCATATTGTCTTTTCTATCTGAAGATTGATTTAATTTTCATGTAGTCAAATCCATCAATCTTTCCCTTTTTGGTTTCTTGATGGCTTGTCTTCTTGTTCATTGAGGTAAAAATAGTATTATAATATATAAAATGATATCATAAAATATTTTATCTTTACCTATAAATATGTATATGTATAGATTTATAATATATGAATGTTGTGTATACTGTTCTGTGAAGATCTTCCACTCATCTGGAACTATTTTGTGTATATGAGAAAATAATTTTTTTCAAAAATTGACAGTCTTTATTTTAATATAATTTGAAATACTGCTCAATAATCATCCGTAGCACATGTGAAAACCCATATATACATGGAATTTCTATTTAGTCTTTTTCTTGGCTTGTTCCATGATGTGAATTGGAAGCAGGCTCTTTACAAACAAATCTTTCATTCACAAAGTCTGCTTCCTAATGGTGAAGGTTTTGGGGGTTCAGAGTATAGGTTAAATTATCACAGCATTTTATGTCAGTAAGTTTCCTGCTAATACTTTAAACTATTGAGTCTTGTGTTGTTTTGTTTGTTTGTTTGTTTGTTTTTAGGTACTTATAGTAAACCTTCAATAATTTTATTTATTTACTAGAAGCCAATCCATGAAATTCATGTAAAGGTAGGCCCAGCTTCTGGCATTGGCTTCCCTTCAGCCCCCAGAAGCCACCTGGGGCCTGGGCTTCCCTCTGGACGCTGGCAGGCATTTGGGACCTGGACTTCCCTCACAGCCCAGCTTCATCCAGAAGGTCATTTGGAAGCATGTAGAGTCTAATTAGCATACAGTGGTACCTCGAGATATGAGTTTAATTCGTTCTGTAACCCTGTTCATATATCAAGTTGCTCATAATCTCAAAGCAAATTTCCCCATTGAAATCAATTGAAATGCCGTTAATCCGTTCCAGCCCCCAAAATGCCACCCCAGTTGTTCTTGTTACGTGTTTTTGAATAAGAAAAATATATTTATAAATGACAAATATTGTATAAAAACATAATAAAAGAGAATGTAAAGGAATAAACTGGTTTTATAAAATGTATTTACCTACTCGCTACACTCTTAATGGTACATTTTATCCCTAAACTGAATGTAACTTAACTAATCTTCACTGAACTTAATTTCTACTGGTCTTTGCATTTTTGGCCAATTTCAAAAAAAACGTGTCCAACAAGATTTGCCTCTTCTTCCCTTTCAGAATGTTTCTGAAATGGATGAGGCAAGTTTCATTGAACAGCTCGGATGCACGACCAGTAGCAACTTTTTCTGGGTGTTTCTTTTCCGAGAAGTGTGACACCCTCTCCCACATTCCTAAAATCTCCTTTATCTCACTTGTAGAGATCTCCTCCACCTCCTCAGCTGCCTTCACATCCGAACTTGCTGCCTCACCATGCCTGACGATGGAGTGAATGCCGGACCTTTTCCTGAAGTTATCAAACCAGCCTCTACTGGCTTTAAATGAGTCTTTCAATGCTTCGTCTGTGGAAGTGCGTGGGGTCTACTCCAGCAAATCACCATAAATCGCTCACGCCTTCTCGCATATGATGCCCTGTGTTAATGTATCTCCTTTAAGCGGCTTCTCCGTCACCCACACCATCAGTAGATTCTCCATCTTTTCATGGAGAGAGCTAAGGAGCTTAGAAATTATTGTAACACCCTTAGCTGGCATTATACTCTTTATCGACTCCTTCTGTTTAAGCACAGTGCATATTGTTGAAGTACTACGCCGTATTGCCTCGCCAAGTCAGCCACTCGCACACCTTGCTCTTATTTTTCTATGATTTCACGCTTTAATTCAATAGACATCATCCTCTTCTGAGCACTAACCTTTCCACTAGCTTTCTTCGGACCCATGGTTACAAAAAGAAATGTGATAAAGTATGTAAATGTACAAAAGATGCTTCGACAACGAGGTAAACAAGCACACTGACTGAGGTGTGGGAAACTATGAGATGCTTGAGTCGCAGTAAACTGGTAGGTCGTGTGCAGCCGGCCGATCCACGCGATTACTCGTATCTCAAATGTTGCTCGTATTTCAAAGCAAAAAATGGCTTGCTCAATGGCTTGTATCTCAAAAATCTCATATGTTAGGGCACTCGTATCTTGAGGTACCACTGTATTAAGCTTTTATTATGATAGATTTATTCCCAGTTTTCTTGAGATATAATTGGCATACAACATTGTATAAATGTGATGTGTACAACATATTGATTACAGATTTAACCCACAAAAAAGAAATCTTCCGATTTCAAAACTGTATACCTTTTCATTTTTCTACAATAGGCTAATTCTTCCCTGATACTCTCTCTCTTTTACTTGGAGAGTAGGATATAGCCACCATACCTGTACATTCAGTTTGGTTAGATAACCTCATCAAGATTGATGATTCAAGAATCATTTGTTAGGACTTCCAAAGATTTTGCCAAGACATGGCTGGAGCTTTTATTTTTCAGTATGCATTAATTCTTTCTCTGCTTGTCATATAGTTAACTGCTAATTGCTTTGTTGATGCTTTTAAAATTAATAATTTACAAAATAACTTTGCAGAAACACTCCATTGTCATTTATTAGAATGACGATGTAAACAAGCATACATTATTTATTGTCTAACACTGCTATGTATACAGGGAAATAATTATATCATTTACAGAAAAACATGCCATATCCTTACCGGTTAACAAAATTACAATTTTATATTGTAAATCCATTTAAGATTTTTACCTCTAAACCCCTTATTTTATATATGATTTTGAAACCTTGAGATATTAGCCAGTAAATCCTAAATCAGGTAGTGATCATGGCATAATTGGCCTAATACCAGGTCGTTGCATCCTTAAGGAACTCTGTTCCAATTACGTTTCCTGCCTTACACTTTTGAATTAATTTCCTATGGGCAGGTAGTTTGAGTTAAGGGAATTACTATTTTCTGTTCAGCCCAACGTCAGAAGCGAAACCCAAGAATGAACCTTAGATCCCTAAATAATATGTAAACAACATACATCTTGTCCTTTGCAATCTACATTGGATTACACTGTTTATAATAAAACTTCTCCCACACCAAGAATCACATCTCCAAGGATACTATGTTCATTTCAGGATAGAAATATTCATTCTTGATTAGAGAGAACTACTCATCAGCTTTGTTGTCTATATCCACTGCCAATACTTAAAACAACTTGATGTTAAATAAGTTTGTGAAAATATTAAATACCACTAAAGAATAAAAATTATAATTATACAATAAAAGAATAAAGAAAATACAAATGCTGTTGCATTTGAGAAGTATTTTGAAGTTACTTTTCAAAGAGAATTAGTCATGGAATGCTATAATTCGCAGCATAAAATAAAGTCTTTGTTATCATGCACCTAACTTATTTTTTTCCTTTGCAATTCTCATTTGATTACACTCTGTCATTATGTTCTTTTGAAAGATTTAAAAAAGGATTTGCATAACTGGGGAAAAAGATTTTAATTACTACATCTTAGATAAGAGATTTCTACTCTGTTAAAACAGATAAGTTTAGGTCAAAATGCATAATTTAGCTTATTTTAGGTATCTTTTTATATATAGAATTATGCTAGTATTCCATAGAATTATGCATGGTAAAAATTCTTCCTTTTTTAAATTCAAGTGAGCTATCACACAGCCAAGAAAGAGAGAGAGAGAAGGGGAGAAAGAGCAGTATTCTTACAACTAATTTAGTATCTTTTACTATTTTCAAATACACATATAAAATGTCCTCTCAATGCAATATCACAAAGACAGTATTTCCTCAAAACCAGAAATAACTGGTTTACTTATGGCTTTAATAACATAATCAATTATGAAATAAAATGAAAATATACAGGAGTTGGCAAAAATAGGTTAACAGTTGTAATACAAATAAATAATACAATAATTAATACATAATAAATCATAACACAAGAATAAACTCTGTGCTTTGTGTATTCACAATTGTAAACCCATCTTTGCCTACCCCTGATTATGTGGATATTTTTCTTAACATCACTAATAAAAATAATAAAGCAAATCAAAATAGAATCATCACTTTATATTTTGATGAAAGGTAAGCAAGTAGTTGAAAGATATGTTAGTCAATGTTGCAATAAGCAGCCCCTACCATCAAATTTGTATTCACTGAATGCATTCTCAGTGAATGAATAAATGGACTCGACACTGAAATAGTTGTATGGTTTTTAAGACTAATAATTTTTAGGCATTGAAGAATTACAGCTGAAATTATACTATTTAGATCTGGTAGTGTAAGATTCAGGCACTATTCACAGCTTTATAGAAATCCAGTATATTTCTTCCAACACCACCAGCTCATGGTTCACATGTCAATCAACTGTTGTCAGAGATAAAGAGTACATTTACAAGGCCTCACTGAACGCTGTTGGTGGCCACAAACACATAACTAAAAGAGCCTTAGGAACCATTCTGTTTACAGCAATGAATTGGACTAGAAGCCCTATCAGCAGTTCCAGTGTCTGTCCTGTAGTGTTCAAAATGTGTTAAAAAGTGAAAAATTGAATACATTCCTCTGCTGCACCTGATAGATGTGATACACTCAGTTTTAGTTTCCAGGTTGAAACACAACATTTTCATTAAAACCTTCAAAACAGCCACTAACTGTCCATACATATGGTAGCATTTAATAGAACTGAAGTCATTCTCATCAACAGGAAGGACCCTGGCTCTAAGCTTTAAACTTATATAATCATATGACTGTATACACACCTTAAAAAGTGTTTTAAAAACTTAAGTGATGATGTTGCAGGTAGTTAGATATAAGCAGAGCAAGGTCCATGGGCCAGGTACAGAAAGTCACCAGAATGGAAAGCCCCAGGTCCCTAGCTATGGACAATCAGTTATAGGGCAGGACCTCTCCCCGGGGTGACTTTTCTTCTCCTAGCATAGTGCTGGTCAGGAGGTTTGGACCTCTGATCTTTCCTTCCTAGAGATAACATCTAGGCCCAGTGGTATTAAAGCTCCTGGACCAGATAAGGAACAAAACCAGCCATGGCTAATGTCAGGACCAGATGCATTGAAAAGTGACCCCATGCCTGGCGCTGGGCAATCAATCAGTGGAGACCACAAGCCTGAATAGGCACACCTGGAAAGCTACTAAATATTCTATTGAGATCTCCCCCTCGGACCTTCCCTAAAATCTCCATCCTTAGAATCCTTAGGATAGAGTATCCAGTGAACTCTCCCCCGAGAGGCACACATGTGCCTTTCCCTTCCATCCCCCCTCTCCTCTCTGTCCCACGCATGTTACCATTAGCTTCCTCATTCCTACCCATGCTCCAAAGGCCCTTCCTTTATCTCTGTAATTTGTTTCTTAAGTCCATTTCTTCTAGGAATTACTTTCTCTACCTCCGTGATTTATCCATTAAATGTGCTCCTACAGTTTGGGTCTGGAATATGAATTCTTTTCTAGCCAGAACCCAAATTCCAAGGTTGCTGAATTCAGGTTTGGACTGACCCCACTGGTCAGACACCTGGTACCTTCCTGCTGCCTACAACAACCATATAAAGGCACTGGGCTGGCATCATTGATGTGCCAAATGATTGGCCAAGTACTCTAGTGCTACTATTTCTGTTAGTCAGTGGATGTCTGCCTTAGTAAGAGAACTAGAACAATAAATTTATGCAATATGTCTTCCAAATTAATATATTATAATTTTGACCTGTGCTTTTATTACATCACAAGTTTTTATGTCCTGTTAAGACATTCTGGTCAATTGGCATTTCAGAATACAAATCCTGGTAAGAATTGTGAAGTATGGGAAATGAACTTGCGAACCATGATGACATCAAGACAGAACAATTGCCCATTTAGGCCCGATCCCTCGAGGCAGTCGAACATCCCTCAAGGGAACTCAGATTGGAAAGGGTGCAGGCTGGGCTGAGGGACACACATACACGTGCATTGGGCCTCTAGTCATGATTTATCCATCATCCTCATCATCACCACCATCATCACTATTATCATCATCACTGCACATATTTCTAAGCATTTTACAGGTCCTACCTCACTTCTTCCTAATAAAATTCTGATATAATATTTTCCTCCTGTAAAGACAATAGTAATAACGTATAGAGAATTATGTAAATTACTCAAAAAAATCCAACTAGTTTATGGCAAAACCCAGCCTTTATGACTGGGCTATTGTTCTGAAGAAGTTAGCACATTCATTGTACGAGGCCTGCTTACTTTTCTGACATCTCCCAAACTGGCTGAACCAAATACCCAAAGATTCTCCAAAAGCCAATATACTGAGACTTGATGATTTTCTTGCTTCTTTTCTTCCTTCACTTCTTCCTCCCTGATAATATGACTTTGTACTGTGTGTTTAAATCTTGAACACTGACATTTGGAATTTTTCTCAAACATCTTGGTTATTAAATAATTTCCCAAAATATTATTTTTCCTGTCTCAAATACTCAGAAGGCTAAAGAAAGAAAATGTGACTAAAGCCTCCTTGAAATAGCAAAGCCAATATAAACTGGATCAAGTCTATTATGATCCAAAATTAACTACCAAATTATCTAGTGAATAAATGTATTACAAAGTTTGTAAAAATCATTTTGATCCAGAGTAATTGGTATTATACTAGAGGCCTGATGCATGAAAATTCGTGCACTGGGGAGGTCCCTCAGACCAGGTTGTTCCCTCTAACAGTCTGGGAGCCTTCAGGGGATGTCCTACTGATGGCTTAGGCCCAAGGGGAGCAGGCCTAAGTTGAAGTCTGGCCTCCCTCTGTGGAAGGTGACTGGGCTGCTAAGGGGAAGGTGCAGCCCTCATAGCCACTGCAGCTGCCAGCCCTCTTCAGCCCTTGCAGCCACTGGGGCTTTGTCTGAAAGGACATCTTAAAGATATCCACTCTATCCAGTCTAATTAGCGTATTACCCATATGTCATACTCTCTTATTTCTCCACTAAATAGCAGGACTTAGAGCAAAAGCCAACATATACCTTCCTCACCCCATTGACTTAAAATCTTATACTAGTAGATGTGATATCCAGTCACTCACAATAAATGTGCTCCAAGGCAAAATGGGTAGATGATTGTGTCAGAGTTTAGTAATAATATTTTTTAAATATGTCAAAAAACAAGTCAACAGAAACTTAAAGTGTAAGACATTTTAGCAATTTTATATTTAGATGTATTTCAATGCTAATAATATTTGAAATGGATTGGCAAGCAGGTAGAAATAAATATGAAACATGGCAGAAAAACTTGTAGGTGAGGCATATAATACTATTTTTTAAAGTGATAAAACCTTGCATAATGGCCTATGTCATTAATGTCTAATATATTTTCTTTTGCAATCACCATTTGCATGATTTCAGTTTTATACCCTTTTAAATTAATTTAAAGATTAATGAGATAACAATTTATTGCTAATACCTTTAAAATTATCATTAAATGTAAAAACTGAGTTGTAAACCATTTGAAGAGGGCATGTAGAACTTCTCTATAAATTTCAATATACAAAGTACAGAAATGGACCTTCACAATGTAGGACAAGGAAACTCAACTAAAATATAGAAAATTAGGAATTAATCCAAGATGGCGGCATAGGTAAACACCTACACTGCTGCCTCGCACAACAATTTTAAAACTACAACTAAAAGACAGAAAGGACATCATCCAGAACCACAAGAAAGCTGGCTGAGTGGAAGTTCTACAGATAGAAGAAAAGAGAGGGGGCTCACAGAAACCCAGAGGAGCTGCAAAAAGCTGAGGTACAGAGATGCGTGCCTAGAGAGCGGGTGCCAGAGAACCTGGCTGGCTTTCTGTGGAGGGAGGGAGACAGAGGCTCAATGGCATTGAACCCCTTATCCTGTGACACTAGACCCCAGATCCAGCTGAAACTCATATGGGGGGAGTTTGTACTGTGAAAAGGGAGAGGTGCATGGAAATTTAGGGGAGTCACAAAAGATCAGAAGTCTGGTGACGCGCACAGCACTGTGTGCAGAGGACTGGCTTCTGATTGTGCCACTGGCTTTCACTAGTGGGTGGGAGACAGACCCTCCCAACTGCACCACTTCTAACTTCACTAAACCCCAGTTTCAGGCAAAACCCTGAGGATACAGACTCATATTGTCCCAGAGCACGGGGGAGCTGGGAAGGCAGCAGTATAGAGGCACTGCAAGAGCGGGCGCACAAGGGACCACTCCAGCAATTACCCAGTCACGTGAGACTCAGGGGCCATGGAGGGCGGAGCTGACTCGAAGGCAAGGCGGTCCATTAAGCCCTGAGACTCCACCCATCCCAAGCTCAATAGAGTGGTTTGTGTAATTTTGCTAGTCTGGTATCATAAGGCTGAATCCAACACAGAAGTTCTCCCAGCACAGTGAAAATGCCAAGACAAGGGAAGGGATCACAAATAAAAGAAATGGAGTAAGAGTGGATATAGAGTTCAAAACCATGCTTATAAGGTTTTTCAAGAATCTCCTAGAAAAGATGGTTAAATTTAGCGAGACCCAAGAGGAGATGCAAAAGAACCAACTAGAGATGCAAAAGAACCAACTAAAAATTAAACATACACTGACTGAATTAAAAAATATTGTATAGAGACCTAACAGCAGACTAGAGGAAGGCAAGAATCAAGTCAAAAATTTGAAATATAAAGAATCAGAAAACACCCAACTGGAAAAGCAGAGGAGAAAAGAATACAAAAATGTGAAGATAATGTAAGGAGCCTCTGGGTCAGCTTCAAGCATACCAACATCAGAATTATGGGGGTGCCAGAAGAACAGAGAGAGCAAGATACTGAAAACCTATTTAAAGAAATAATGACTGAAAACTTCCCACATCTGGTAAAAGAAATAGACTTACAAGTCCAGGAAGCACAAAGAAGCCCATATAAAAGGAATCCAAAGAAGACTACACCGAGACACATCATAATTAAAATACCAAGAGCAAAAGACAAAGAGAGAATATTAAAAGCAGCAAGAGAAAAACAGTTCATTACCTACAAAGGAGCACCCATACGACTGTAAGCTGATTTCTCAACAGATACAATGCAGGCCAGATGGGAGTGGCAAGAAATTTTCAACGTGATGAATAGCAAGAACTTACAACCAAGAATACTCTATCCAGCAAAGCTATCATTCAGAATTGAAGGGCAGATAAAGAGCTTCACAGATAAGAAAAAGCTAAAGGAGTTCATCAACTCCAAACAAGTATTATATGAAATGCTGAAAGGTACTCTTTTAGAAGAGGAAGAAGAAAAAGGTAAAAGATAAAAAATTATGAACAACAAATACATATCTATCAACAAGTGAATCTGAAAATTAAGGGAATTGAAGATTTGATCAACAGAATAAACTGGTGAATAAAATAGAATCAGGAGCACAGAAAGGGAGTGGACTGATAATTCTCAGGAGGAAAAGGGTAAGAGGTGTACAGGGAGAGACTGCACAAAAATCATACACCTATGGATGAGGTCAACGGGAGGCAGGTAAGGGTAGAAAGAAGGGTGGGAGCCAGGTGGAGGGGAACTATGGAGGGGAAAAAAGAGAAACAAATGTAATAATCTGATTAATAAAAATTTAAAAATAAATAAATAAAATAAAATATAGAAAATTATCAAGAGGAGGAAGTTTTTCACTTGGAAAATCAAAGCCAAATCCTATATTATAAACTTTTTAAATTTTAAATATAATTTTAATGGATTTATCATAAAGTTGAATTAAAACTTATACATTTCATAATGTAAAGAGCGTTATAATATTTGAATATATATAAATAAAGGACAGATCACTTTAATATTTTTGAAAAGTTTATAATTTTGTCCCTGTTATCTTTTTAATAATAACAATAATATTAATATATGAGTTTGATAACCAAAACCAATCCCCAAGATTTGTACATAGACATCTATTTTGTGTGAATGTTAATGCTCTTTTACTGTTTTATATATTGAATATTTCCTTATCTTTAATTTCCTTAGAATGCAGCTTGAAAATCACAAGTAGCTAAAATCATGTAAAGCATGTTATACATAAGTACCAGTACATTGATAAAGCCAGGATTCATTTTCTCTACAATTAAAAATAAGCTTGCTATACACTGAATCATGAAGAAGAAAAAAAAAAGTCCAACATGGAGGAAGAAATATAACTAAGGTCTTGAATTCATAAAAAAAAAGTATAGACTTGACTTTCCTTGGACCAATGCCTTCTCTAATGATTTTACCTTATAAAATAGTTTATGACCATAATGTTGAGAAGAGAAATCTGCATTCTTACTGACACTGAAAAATATGATTAATTAGTTAACTTCTTAATTGCAAAATTAACACTTGACAAAAGTAACTTTTCAGAGCAAAGTAATTCATTTTAAAAAAGTGCCCATGGAGAAGCTCAGAGAAACAATTAATATAAGATATTTTACTATTATTTGCACTTATCTCCATTTTAAAAGTAATTCTTAAGGAAATCCTTCATTCAATTAGAGAATTTGTGAATAAGAATTATGTCTTTGGGTTTAGGAGAAAAAGATCTCAGACTATTTTGAATATAATTTCTCTATTTTCACCAGTTAATTTTTATAAGGATTTTTTTACATGTATTTTTTACTGCAAAGCTGGCAACAACCATGCCAATATACTACTTTAAAGGATACACTGTAACATGTGCTCACAGTATGTGATTACCCTATGTGCTATCCATTTAATTAAGCTTATGCCTGGAATTCATCTTTTCTAGGTTCCTCTCCTTCACCATTCCTATAAATTTATCACTTCCAGCTTTATCTGGAAGTATCTTTCCCAGCATGCTTCTCTGCAAAATCACTCCCAAACCCAAGCTCGGATCACTACTATCTCTTGACAAGTTTGCTCAATGATATTTCTAACAATCTCATCTTCATATGCTCTCTTCTACCTCTCTTCTAATTTTTTCTTCACATTGTAGCCAAAGCAATCTTTTCAAAACTCAAGTCTAATAATGTCTCCTTCTCTTTTCCATATGCCACACTAAAGAACTGACAAGCATGGTGACTGTGCTTGTCATGAGGTCAATTTCCATTCATCACTCATAAGGCCCTGGACCCACGCTTTAAAAAGGCATGCCAGATTGATAAAAATAACTTAAAGGAATGAAACAGCATTGCACGAGAATTGAAGTGAGGATGAACATTTAGTTTGCTCTACCTTGATAAGACAAACTTATGTATTGATACATAAGTAAAATTTTAAAATAGAAAGAAAATATTTTGTAAATGCCTTCAAATAAAATGTGTTTCACAAGTTGGCTGCACACACTAATTTCCCTATTTTATATAAATTAGCCTCCAGATACCACCACTTCCACCAAAATCAATATTTTTCCTTCTAGCATATTGCTACTATCCTTTACACAATGACAATTCTCTCAATGCCTTTGGAAAGTGGAGTAACTAAATGTCTCATCAGTTATTGCATCCATCTCAAAGCCCCGGTCACTGAGTGTTGTTCACTCATTTATATGTTTTCTATATTAACTTGTATTCTCTAATTTAGAAAGAAAATTGTAATTTTTATTATGACCTACAATGCTTAAATAAAATAATAAAAAATCAGGGAGGAAATATCAAAATGTATATGTAACACATTTATTATATAAACGTAGAACCACAGGTAACAGGTTATTTTGTTTAATAGTTTTGGGTATATAAATTAGGTTGTATGCACACCACACACACACACACACACACACATATATGCATGCACATGATAGAAAAAGGACAATCATAAAGGTTGATCCTCCAGTTCTCCCTTGTCTTTGCAAATGATCAGGAGGCCATCTATTACCTATTTTCTATTTCCTCATTCAGGGAATATTTCTATTGAGATTCTTTATCTGGGGATAATCAAACATTCAATCTTGAGAGATCTGCAAACTTGGTGATGCTGTTTGTCTACAGACCTCCAAAACCTTTTAGTACTAGATATGGTAAAGGCAAGAGGGGTCCCCAGGATTCATCACCTCTTTGACCTTTTTGTGAGGAAGTGATACTCTTTCCCCTTCGTAGTGAAAAATCAAATACTCCTGGTCGCATAACATTATCTTTTGTTGCCTGTTCTATCATGGCATTGGAAAATTGAAGTAACTAGGGGCAGCTTCAACTCTGAATTCAGTGGAAGTGATGTGCTATTCTTATTCAAATCCCGTTACTAGCATTTTTTGTTTCATTTGCATTACTAAGGGTTTATTGATCCTTTTTCCCTCTGGGTTTCTTATATTCTATCTTTTATCCACATATCCATAAAAATAAATGTTTCAGGAAAGAATAATAAAAATATTGAACATTGATTTAGCACCATCTATGTGCTGGTAACTTTTCTAAACATAAAATATTAACTCATTTTAGCTTCTAAATGATTCTGTAAGATAGGTAGTGTTACTACTCTAATTTTACAATGAGCCAATAAAGGTATACAGAGGTTATTACCTGCCATAAATTAATAAATCTTGGTGGCAGGCTGATATTAGAATCCAGGCAGGAACATAATGCTGTGTGAAAGGAAATGAACTCCCCTCCATCTTGTCCTATAGGGCTGGGACCCCTGCCTAAAACCCCTCCCTTTTTCTGGGAGTGGCCACAGGTGTACCAGCAATGTCTTAACTTCCCCGACCCCAAATGGACCAATGAAGCTCCAGGGACACAGCTAAGGTCCTAATTAGGCTTAACCACAGAAAGACCCCAATTCAAGTGACCAATCTCTGTAGCCTTCATCACTTTCCCAAGCCCCCTAATTATCCTACCCCATAAAACTCATTGTTCCCGCCCGGTCCACTCTCTTGCCTCGCTGCTGCGTCAGAAAGAGGCTGAGAGCCAAACCCGGGTTTGAATAAAGACTCTTTGCTTTTGCATCGGAAAGGCTCCTTAGTGGTGGATTATTGGGGACTCCGAACTCTGGGCACAACACTGTGCTTTAATTTTAATTATAAAAACACTTCTGATTTTGACTGTTCAAGGATGCGCTATTTTGTTTTGGATAACATTCAAACACCTTAACATGCCTTACAAAGATGCTTCTCCAATCATTTATCTTAGTATTCTGCACATGCTACACTACAGACATAATGAAAATATTGTTATTTTCCTGAAATGTCCAAGTTTGGTTTGATTTTGAGTCTTTACATAGTTGTGTCTCACTTCCTAGGACTAATTCCTTTATATAAATGAATCATTCATTTGCTTAATGGCTTGCTTGAAGAAGTAACCAGCCTCAGGTATGTGATATAAATTATGTTATTAAAATGTTTGATGTATAACCTACTGTAGTACTCACCAAATTCTGCTATAATTATATGTTTGCCTCTTCATAAAGTTGTAAGGTTTATGAATGTCTCCAATTTGGCACAGAGTCGGTAATAAATATATGTTGAGTAAATCAATGAGCAAATGGGTAAATAAATAAAATAATTTATCTAATTTATTTACTATTATATATAGGATACTATACATTGCATAGAAATGTATGATTTACAGTATATTTCTATTATATTTTTGCAAAAATATAAATAATGACATTTGTAAATGTGATTCATTGTTTACAACTGTAATTATATCAGAAGTTATAAAATGAACACAACTCAGTGGGTGGTATGGTTAATGAGAAATCCTAATTTGCAATCCTATTAATGTAGGTTTTGATATTTTGTTTTATAAGAATTTTATGAGCTTTGTATGCATATAGAATTGTGCTGGTATCAGGATGGACTTAAAACATAAATCACAGTATTTTTTAGGGTCTGTCTGGTAGGCCATGATTCAATGAAAATATAAAATATAGAGCCACATGAGTTGCATCTAATGAGGATTATAAAAGATAAATGCAAGTAAGCTCCCGAGAACTGGTAGAAAGACTTGCAGAGAATAGAAATTCCTTGACAGAGAGATGAATTCGGGAGCAATTGTGGACTAGAAGAATGTATGTAGGTAATGAGGAGACACTAGGCCACACAAAGCATGAGGAACATGTAGTCTATCAAGACTTTTAAATATTCTGCACTAGATGGAATATCTGAACACCAGAAACAAATACAGGTAGATATGATATAAATTAGGCAGAAAAAAAGTGCTGTTTATAAGGCAATGGAGTCTTTCAGTAACCACTCAAAAGCTTTCTGATTTTTTTTTATCACAAATCAAATGATTCCAACTTGCATCATATTTCTCATTATTAAATGAAAATAGCCACAAAATCCATAGTAACAGTCAGCTAAAATAATGTCTTTTCTAATGTATCAGACAGCTTTTGACTTTTTCATCATAGATAAGCACAGAGGGCCAATTGAGACAATTCTTTCAAATATTTATGGTACCATTGCAGGAAAAAGGATAATTGAGCACAGCTGATCCCTTGAACAATGGGGGAGAGGAGGAGCACTGATCCCCAGACACTCAAAAATCTATATATAACTTTTGACTCCCCCAAAACTTAACTATTAATAGCCTTACAAATCATACAAATAGTTGATTAACACATATTTTGGGTGTTTTATGTATTTAATACTGTATTCTTACAATGAAATAAGCTAGCAAGATTATGTAATTAGCAAAAGCCTAAGAACACTGACCAGTGTAGCTTGGTGGTTAGAGCATTGGTTTGATTCCAAATCAAAGGAATGTGCCTGGGATGCACATTTGATCCTTGGCTCAGCCTGGGTTGAGTGGAGGTGGCAACCAATAGATGTCATTCTCTCACATCAATGTCTCTCCCTCTCTCTTTCTCTTTCTCTCTGCCATTCTACTTTCCTCCCTCCTTACCTTTCCCTAAAAATCAATAGGAATATCATTGGGTGAGGATTAACACACACACACAAAAAGGAAAGACAAACATAAGAAACAGAAAATACATTTTTACAGTATTTATTGAAAATAATTTTCATTGCAAAACTGATTTGGCTCAGTGGATAGAGCATCGGCCTGCAGACTGAAAGGTGTCAGGTTCGATTCCGGTCAAGGGAATATACCTTGATTGCGGGCACATCCCCAATAGGGGGCATGCAAGAGGCAGCCGATCAATGTCTCTCCCTCATTGATGGTTCTAACTCTATTCCTCTCTGTAAAAAATCAATAAAATATATTTTTAAAAAAATGAAAATAATTTTCATGTTAAGTGGACCTGCATACTTCAAATCTATATTGTTCAAAAACCAACTGTGTTATGTCCACACAAAAAATTTCACAGGACATCAATTAACCTAGATCTATTTTCAAGTGCATGAGAATTAATTAATTAAACCATATGCCATTTCTAACTTAGGAAGATCCAGAGCAGCTCTAGGCTAGAAACCCAACTTTGATCAACTGAACTGTCTCTCTTCTATTTTTATATCTTTTGAAAGTATTGATCAGCTAATTCTTTTCATGCTCTCTGTTCTTCAGACTCTGTTTTTCCAAAAAAAAGTATTTAACTTAAAACAAGTGGAGGAAGTTGAGACATCTGTTTAAGTGAAACTACTCTCTATCCCCATAAGTGAATAATAAAAGTTTTTAAGGAGCTGAGACCGGTTTGGGTCAGTGGATAGAGCTTCAGCCTGCGGACTGAAAGGTCCCAGGTTCGATTCCGGTCAGGGGCATGTACCTTGGTTGCAGGCACATCTCCAGTGTGGGGCGTGCAGGAGGCGGCTGATCGATGTCTCTCTCTCATCGATGTTTCTGACTTTCTATCCCTCTCCCTTTCTCTCTGTAAAAAATCAATAAAATATATTAAAAAAAAAGTTTTTAAGGAAACTTAAAGTAAGTAAATGTAAAATGCTGTTCCATTATATAATTTAAAATGAAAACATTTTTTTAATTCAGTTAGTCAATTACTCTAAGCTTTTCCAGGTAAATTTTTGCTTTTCTTGGAAAAAAATATTTTCATATTTTTTAAAAATGTATTTTATTTATTTCTTACAGAGATGAAGAGAGAGGGATAGAGAGTTGGAAACATCAATGAGAGAGAGACATAGATCAGCTGTCTCCTGCACGCCCCCTACTGGGGACATGCCGGCAACCAGGATACATGCCCTTGACCAGAATTGAACCCAGGACCTTCCAGTCCGAAGGCTGACGCTCTATCCACTGAGCCAAACCAGTTTAGGCTATTTTCATATGTTACTATCATTATTGATACTATTTGCTAGAAGGAATAATTTTAAAGCAGATTCTTTGTTAGCTTTTGTATGTGTCTCAAAAATCAAATGATTTAAATCAATACCAGTAGAAGAAATAGAATGTAAAACACTGTATTTTTTATATAGTAGCTAATCGTGATCCTTTTTGTTCTTCCAAACACATATATTCAAACAAAAATAAATTATGTTTGCTGACCTTACTTTCCAACCAAGATTTCCATAGCTGGGTTCCTAATACAAAATACAAATTAAAAGCCTTTGTGGCTTTTAATTAAAAATGAAGAACTAGTCCTAACAAGTTTGGTTCAGTGGCTAGAGCATTGGCCTGCAGACCGAAGGGTCACAGGTTCAATTCTGGTCAAGGGCACGTACCCTGGCTGCTGGCACATCCCCAATAGGGTGTGTGTAGGAGGCAACTGATAAATGTTTCTCTCTCATTAATGTTTCTAACTCTCTATCCCTATCCCTACCTCTCTGTAAAAAAAAAAAAAATCAATATATTTTAAAAATCCTATATAATAAAAAGGCAATATGCAAATATACTAAATGGCAGAACAACCAATCAAAGTATAATATTCTAATGATATACTAAGGCTGCTCAACTGCTTGCTATGACATGCACTGACCACCAGGGGGCAGACAATCAACTGGTCTGACCACCATGGGGCAGATGCTTTGTCTGGTAGGTTAGCTTGCTGCTAGGATCCAGCAGAAAGGGACTGGGTGTGATGGGCGGGACAAACTCTTGAGCTCTCTCATGGTCCCTCTAGGCCTAATCTTGCAGGTGGGATTCCTCAGCCTGGCCTGAGCCCTCTCGCAATCTGGGACTCCTGGGAGGAATGTCCAAGAGCTGGGTTCAGCCCAATCCCTCTGACCAATCCTCTTGGGAGGGTGCCTGATGCAGGGCTCATGGGTGGGGAGCACTGCTAGGGCAGCATGAACCTCTCCTGATAGGGACTGATTGGGCATGAGCCCACAGCAGGCACAGTGGGACCGGGATGAGCAGGAATGGCAGGTAGGAGCTGCAGGCAGCATTGGACTGTGGGTTTTAGCCTGTTCCCTGTAGGAACCCAGAGGTACCCCACCCATGCATGAATTTGTGCACCAGACCTCTAGTAAAGAAATAAAAATGAAGAACTGAATTCATGCCTCAACTCCTTTTGGTGAGTGAATTTATTTTCTGAAAGGGATACAAAGGGAAGTACTTCACAGGAGCAAGAAGCAGTGGAAGTGAGCAATAGGGCAATATCTTCCAGTGCATTTCTAGGAAAGAGCAGGCAGATGATAGAAGGTTAACAAATGGCACTGGATGGAGTAAACTCCAAGATGCAGCTGAGGTGAAAGCCCCTCACAATCTGGGAGAAAAACAAGTCTGAAATGATAAAGTTTAGTGGGAGACAGAAAGCAAATTATATAGAGATGGATGGAGAAACAATTTTGTCATCACAAAAATTTCCTTAAGTTTAGTTTATAAAGGTAAAACTATTCCATTCATTACCCCAAAGGAGTTTATCTTGATGATTTGACTATATGAGAACTATGAAAGGTTGAGTATTAAATTGTTGATTGAAAAGAATAATAATGTTGAATTTGCATTAGCCAGTATCAAGCCATATTAAAGTTAAAATAATTTAAATCAGTTTCAGACTCTTTCAGAAATGGTCAGATCACTGGAACAAAATATAAAGCAAAATATAAAGTAATATGCGCACCTAAGTAAAATAGCATAATATATGTTAAAATTTATTTCCTTGACAGATTCAATCACAAAATTTTAAATACATATAAATATATCCACATATGTTTACACCTTTCTTATTGTCTATGTACATGACCAGACTTCATTTTTTTGACTTGATCTCCCTATTTCTGAAAGTGGCTAGCTACATACAATCACTGATATTATCTATTGTCTTTTTATATTTTTCATAATGACTTTAAGGTACATAGAGATTTTTGTTGTTAATCTTATCGGAGTGTACTCTATTAAAATGCCATTGTTATTTTAGTTTAATACTATGTGTAATTTTGTTTTTTTATATTAATATTATAGATTCTGCTTTTAGTGATATTAAAATTGCCTAAATATCTTTCTTCACAGCTTTTATTAACATTTATTTTGCCATCTTTCATTCTTCTGTTTGTATATTTTAGAAGAAAAAAGAGGAAAGTTGTTCACTCACATTATAATTTTTCTATTTTTGGAATTCCTACTTATAGGTGTTCTAAATTTCTCAACTGAATCATCTGCAAATATTTAAGCCTAATTATATGGTTGTGTATTTACTTGTTTCTCATGTTTCTTATATTTCTGTCTTTTCCTTTCTTAGATTTATTTATGTATTTTTTAAAGGAAAGGGTATGAGGTATTTGTACTTTATTAATCTATTAATCTTCACATATTGAGAATATATTTCTTTTGTCTAGTGCTTAATCAAAGATTTGACCATGGGATGCTAAGTTCAATATTCTTAGAATTTGGAGGTAGTGATCCACTGCTTGCAATAACCTGAATTTCAAAGAAAGGGTCTGAAAATAATCACAACTTGATTTCTTTATAAATATATTCCCTGTTCTCAAGTTTTAGGGCACCAAATACTTCTATTTATTTTTAGACTACAATATTTCCTTTCTACGTGTTAAAGTCTCTCACCATACTAACATTGACAAGCAAGTTGGTCACTTTCCATAATTTATTCATAACTTTTGATACATTTTCTTCAATTATGCTTTTGTATTTATGCATGTGTGTTGTGTTTCTCTCTCTCATTGGATTTCCTAATAACTAATAAATGGATATGAGTATTGGATTTGTTAAATCAATTTTGAATTTTCAACTTCTTCATAATTTTAATCTTTACGTTATATTGCACTATATTTTAAGAGATCTACTCAGCTTTTTTATATAATGAATATGCTATTATTTTATTCTTATATTTGTTTAATCTCTATCTTAAATACCATTAACAATTACCTGATTAACTTACTTTCAAACAGAGTTAGTTCTTTCTTCTCTCTCTCCCTCTTTAACTCTGTGTCTGTCTCACCCTAACCCTCTCTCTCTATACACACACACACACACACACACACACACACACACAAAAAAGAGACCCAGTGCACGAAATTCATGCATTGGGAGGGGGGGTGTCCTTCAACCCAGCCTGTTTCCTCTCTGATCTGGGATCCCTTGAGGGATGTCCCATTACCTGTTTAGGCCCAATCCAGGTAGGATTGGGACTACATGGGCAGTTAGACATCCCTCTCACAATCCAGGACTACTGGCTCTCAACTGCTCACCTGCCTGCCTTTTTGATTTCCCCTAACTGCTTCTGCCTGCCAGTATGATCAGCCCCTAACCATTCCCCTGCCATCCTGATTGATGCCTAACTGCTTTTCTGCCAGCCTATTTGCCCCTAACTGCCCTCCCCTGTGGGCCTGGTCACCCCTAACTCCCCTGCAGGCCTGGGTTACCCCCAACTGCCCTTCCCTGCAGGCCTGGTCACCCCCAACTTTCCTCCTCTGCAGGTCTGGTACCTCCCAACTGCCCTCCCTGTTGGCCTGATCATCCACAACTGCCCTCCCTTGCAGGCCTGGTCCATGCCAACTGCCCTCCCTTGCTGGTCATCTTATGGTGGCCATCTTGTGTCCACATGGGGGCAGGATCTTGTGACCACATGGGGGCAGTCATCTTGTGTGTTGGAGTGATGGTCAATCTACATATTACTCTTTTATTAGATAGGTTAGAGCCCTGGTGCATGGGTGGGCGTCAGCTGGTTTGCCCTGAAGGGGGTCTCAGATCAGAATGGGGGTTTGCAGGCCAGTCACATCCCCTTTCCCCCCACCATCTCCAGCAACCCAAAGGGAGGTACTGGTATCTGGGATTTATTTATCTTCTACAGTTGAAACTTTGTAGCCTAGAGCAGAGCCAAGTCTTCTGCTGGCACAGCCATTGAAACTTTGTTGCCTTAAGCAGAGGCTTGGGCAGCCAGGGTGTGTGGGAAGCTTGGCTTCCTCTATTGCCAGGGGCAACCTAAGCCTTTCTCTTGTTCTCTCTGTTGCTGTAGCCATCTTGGCTGAGTTAATTTGCATACTCACTCTGATTGGCTGGTGGGTGTTGTTTGTGGGTGTGGCTGGAGGGTGTAGCTGAAGTAAGGTCAATTTGCATGTTACTTTTTTATTAGATAGGATATATATCACACAAAACACATAGGTAGTTATGTTTCAAATATACAGAATCACTTGCTTTTTGGTTTTTGTTTGTTTGTTTGTTTGTTTTCCCAAGGCTCCTAATTTGAAGCTGATTACTATTTTTTAAAAATATACTATCTCTTGTTTGTTGCCTTGATATGGATTATTTCTTCTCAGTTAGCAGTCCCAATACCAAAGTTGATGATCATTAAAAGCTATATAATACTTGTTTCTTGGCTATGTATTCGCACACATAAATACTGAATTAAGATTTTTCATGAGTAAAATGAAACTCAGGGATTGCTGGTACTAACTATGGGAGTCCGCACCATCCCAGTGAGTAAAGAGGTTAAGTGGGGCTGTTTTACATCTGTGGGGAGTGGAAAGACTGTCTCTTTTTCTGAAGCAGTTTTCGGTCAGCTTTTTAAAATCCCTGTGCTTCTAGCATAAGACACCTATACACAAAAGTGCTCAAACCGAAAGATGCAGCTCAATGAGTTACTGCAACATGCGTATCTATGCAGCCATTTGAGAGAACATTGTCAGCACCCTAGAAGTGCCTCCTCGTGCCCTCTCAAAGACGCACTCCACTCTGTCCAATTCAAGGTAATTACTATCTTGGCATTAACTTATATATGTTTATATATATATATTAATTTATATTGATTTCAAAGAACAGACCTTAATGCTGGCTTTGAGGATAGCAGCATCCAGATTTGGATCTCAAGAATGAAATGGCTGTTCAGGTTGCTGCAGCCTTGAACTTTGGAAAGACATGGAACAAGGACCCAGGGTTTGGAGCCAGACGCCCGTTGGCTTCCCATCTCCTCTGGTTCCTGGAAGACCACAGGTTTGGACAACACATGTGCTATTCACTCTCCATTCCTGCCTTCTGGTGGTCCCTCCAGCAATTGGGCCAGAAGGCACTCTTCTCATACTGTGACACTGATTGGCTGCGGATGGGGCAGGAGGACACAGGCTGGTAGATCACAAGCACTGGGGATTGCATCATGGATGGACTGAACAGAACTCTTTACAGTTGAGTCTGGGAGGAGCTGTCTTTTGGTACCAGGTACCCAGGTGTTTATCATTCCCAAATTAAAACACACCACACACACACACACACACAAATATTCCTAACCATCTAAACATCATTATTTAGGTTTGTTCTTAAAAATCAATACAAACAAAATAACAGTGTATTATCATATCTCTACCATCTTTCACTCAATATTATGTTTGAAATTTATCATGTTATTCCACATTGCATCTTGCATCATTTAGTTTCTTTTCATTGTTATATACTAATTCATTTTATGAATATAGCATAATGTATTTTGGGTTATTTTTAGTTTGGGGCCATAATGAACTATATTGACTATGTCTCCAGGAAAAGCTTTATATTCACTGATGAAGCTGAAAATCACCTACAGGTATTGTCAGTTTTTCTTTTTTATATGAAAGTTTCTGATGGTTTATCATCATTATGAAATGTAAAAATTTTCTGTATTTTATCGAGGGTCTAAACTCACAAGCTATGAGAATAGAAGGCAGTTCCCCCAAATTGTGTAATTAATTGTCCTGTTGGCTCTTCCATAGACTTCCTTCAATCTCTGATTTCTGAAGCATGGAAACTGAACTGGTAATTCGGGCTATTATCTTGAGAAAACTCACCATGATGAATGCTGTGTGGGACTGCAATGTTCTTCACTAGTTAACTAAATGTCATCTCTTTGGTATTGAGAAATGTCTCAAATGTCCTTCTTTAGTAATATCTTTCCAAGTGTTGCAATAATGCTATGGGTTTATTTTTGTATCAATAATCATTTATTAGGCAATAGAAGAGGTAAATAACTCTCATGGTCATTTTAAAGCATAATTCAAGAATTTAATAAGTGAACAGACAAAGGAAGAAAAGTAAAATTAGCCGCAGCAAAATAGTCATAGAAATCGTCTGAAACTACTAAATAATTTATATATTAACATCTAAAAGGATAAATGAGTTGAGGTAAAAATTAATATCACATGCCCACTGACAAATATCCAGAATGAGGTTTATTTTTGAATGGCTCAGAATCTATTCCACCCTCCTCCAGTGTTCCACTTCACTGAAGAAGCAAGACAGTAAAAAAAAAAAAGGGGGGGCATTTTTCCAGAGCATCTAATAACTAGGAAACTAGGATTTGGGATGTTATTCTGCTTATCTTCTCTGATACAGTTGAGGAAGTAGTGGGTTGTCCTGGGTGTCAAAAGAAGGACACAAACTTCCGCCCTGGATGGAAGTAGTGTTTCCGTCACCTATGCTAGTGCAGCTTCCTGATATCTGGGTCATAGATACATTGTGTGTCTCTGCAGTTTGTAGGAGCATCAACTTTATTATGCAGTAAAGTTTTAAAAAATAAAATTGCAATATTATAACTTAGATTCATGAATGATTAGAGGACTGAGGAGGTTCAAAACTTCCTTAATATGGCCCTTCTATAGTTTATTTTAGGATGGAGGTGTCCAAATACAGACTAAGTTAGAGCCTTTACGTTGTTCAGTTCTTATTATTTCATAGCCTTTCCAGAAATCCAGTTTAAGGTATTACTTGCGAATAACTGAGAACCTAAGAACTGAAATAGTGATTCTTTAGAACGTTTATATGACTTCAAGTGTACTTGAATTCCAAAGATCAAGAGTTGTTTTATCTGGAGAAGTAATACATTCTCCACTATCAGATGAACCTCATTTTAATTTTTTTATTTTTTAGAGATAATGATAAAATCTGAGGACGTGATTACCTATTCATTCTTATACCCTACACCTTCCAACTTTTCTTGCCATTAGATCTATAAAAACAAATTAAATGACTCATTAATTAAATCTAATGTCTAACCAAAAATATAAAAATACCTATAGGATAAAAGGATTATATTGTTCTGATAAATGTAATGCCCAAAAGGAATAGATATGTAAAATGATTTCAGTTCTTTTACTTTAAATACAATTTTTATTTTTCAGTTGCTCTTTGAATCAGAACAAATTTGTTATCATAAACTAGAGTATTGATCAGGTTTACTGCATCTTGTGTTCCAGGCCAAAATGCTATTTGCTTGCTTAGTTAGAAAAGGACAACCTAGATTTAACAGTGATCAACATTAAAAAAGTGAGATAATAGGAATCAAAGTCTAATGTTCAGGAAGGAATCTATAACCTTAAGGTGATAGGGGAGTTGGCTTAATTTATCCTTTGGACTCATACCTCAATCTCAACTGAGTCCCATTAAGGTCATAAAGGACAATTCATTTATGAAGCTTTGTCAACTAACTATGAAAGGGGAGAGTATTAAACTGAAATAGGCTTCCCCATTTCTCCATGGAGAATGTGATCCTAGAGTTTCAAAGATTAATAACTAGGATTTTACCAGTTATCATATAAATCAGCAGGTTCCTTGGGTCAGACTGATTTGATCCAAGCAATCACTGGTGGCTGTTAATTGGTATTTGTTCTCTGAGGTTAGAATATATATGGAAATATGTTAATGTCTAATTTAAATTGTATAATTGGAAACAAAGTAAAATAGGCCTGGCAATGAGGTCCTATTGTTTGGGGAAGAGATGCATTCATGATATTTCATTTAGTTCACAGCATGGTTCAGTTAACAGGCCTAGATACTTTCAAATGAAGGAGGTGAAAGGACAAAGCAGAAATGAACTCCCCTCCATCTTGTCCTATAGGGCTGGGCCCCCTGCCTAACCCCCCCCCCTTTTCTGGGAGTGGCCACAGGTGTGCCAGCAATGTCCTAGCTTCCCGACCACCACCCAAATGGACCAATGAAGCTCAAGAAACACAGCTAGCGTCCTAATTATGCCAAACCACAGAAAAACCCTAATTCAAGTGTTCAATCTCTGTAACCCTCCTCACTTTCCTAAGCCCTCTCAATTATCCTACCCCATCCCCCGCTCGCTTTCTCATTTCGCTGCTGCGCCAGAAAGAGGCTGGGAGCCAAACCGGGGTTTGAATGAAGACTCTCTGCATTTGCATCGGAAAAGGCTCCTTAGTGGTTGATTATTGGGGACCCCTGACTCCAGGCACAACAGGAGGAACTTGGTAATAATTAGGAAGGACTCTGCAAAACTCCAGAAGTAAATCTTTCTAGCATGCTTCAGGGTGACCAGAGGTTGTTCACAAGGTAACTGCTCTAGGAGAAAATAAAATTCCCAGGTCTTCTGAGAATTACTGGACACTAACTCTGTGTCAACATTATTTGGGGGAGATTCAAAACATCTTTTTAGTCCATCAGTTATAGTAAGAAGTTATAGGGGTTGAATAATAAGTGGATTTTTATTTGGGTTTCCAGTGAGTGCTTGACCAACCTCTAGGTATTTTCTTCAAAACTAAATATTAGACCATCATGCAAATAAAACCTACTAGATATCTAGATTTCTTATACTTATATATGTGTATATATATATATATATATATATATATATATGCAATTTGATAAATACGTTGTGCTGCACGTTATTTTTTGAAGCAGAGTTAGATTCATTAAATGGGTCTTTGGTTAAGTGAAATTCAATATTTCTATCTACTTAAATTTTTGGATTCTTTCTTCTACATTTTATTTAGGAATTTCTGGCATATCAACTTTATTTAATATTGGCCTCCTGACCACCTAGGAGAATACTCATAATGGCCCCTTGTCTTCTAGAATAAGAGTTATTATTGTAGTTAGTGCCAATTTGACCATTAGGAACTGATCCTCTTTCATAGTTAATTCAAAGCAACATATAACCCTTAGGGAATTGCAGTGGTTAATGAAAATCTTCAAAACTTTAAAAGATGAAAGTGTGATGAATGTAATCATGTTTCTATTTAATTCTAGCTTTGACTCAGAAAAAGAGTAAGGCTTTTTGGATAATGACTTGGATCATTGAAATCTTATGTATGTCAAGAATCCATGCTGAGCCAAAACCGGTTTGGCTCAGTGGAGAGAGCTTTGGCCTGCAGACTGAAAGATCCCAGGTTTGATTCCAGTCAAGGGCATGTATCCTGGTTTCGGGCACATCCCCTGTAGGGGGTGTGCAGGAGGCGGCTGATTGATGTCTCTCTCTCATCGATATTTCTAACTCTCTCTCTCCCTTCCTCTTTGTAAGAAATCAATAAAATATATTTAAAAAAAAAAGAATCCATGCTGAAACCACTTTGACTCAGTGGATAGAGCATCAGCCTGCAGACTGAAAGGTCCCAGGTTCGATTCCTGTCAAGGGCATATATTCTGGTTGAGGGCATATCCCCAGTAGGGGGTGTGCAGGAGGCAGCTGATTGATGTCTCTCTCTCTTATGGATGTTTCTAACTCTCTATCCCTCTCCCTTCCACTCTGTAGAAAATCAATAAAATATATTTAAAAAAAAAAGAATCCAAGGACCTTCTAAAGGTACACCAGTTCAGAAGAAAAAATCAGGAAGTATATGGTACCAAACCCAGAATGCAGTGTATTTATTAAATCTGAGACCATTATAAGATGTGCTATCTCACTAAGAATACAACCCCACATACCATTACTCCAAATTACCTATTTAGATTTTGTGGTTTTCACCCCCACCATTCTGACATCTACCATCTAATAATCCTGATCCTAAGTGTAAAATGGAGAAAGATGGGAACTTTGCCTTAGAATTGGCAAGAGGGCAAAGATGTCTAGATGTCTTCTCTCAATACTTCTATTCAATATAGGCCTAACAAGTAGTTCATTTGGTTAGAGCATAGTCCCAATACAGCAAGACTGCAGGATCAATCTCCAGTCAGGACACATACAAGAAACAAACAATGAATGCATTGATAAGTGAAACAACAAATCTGTTTCTTTCTCTCTCCCTCCCACTCTCTCTAAAATCAATAAAATATAAAATAAATAAACTATTCAATATAGCACTGGATATTCTAGACAGTGCAAAAGAACAAAAAATAATGGTAAAATATAAATATGAGAAAGAAAAATACAAAATATATTTATTCATAAATGACATTATTATCGGTGTAGGAAGTTTTCACAAATATGTCCAAAACATTACTAGAACTAATCAGTTTAGAAAGTTGGAAGGTTAAAAGATTTTTTTTTATTGATTTCAGAGAGAAGGGGAGAGGGAGGAAGATAGAAACATCAATGATGAGAGGGAATCATTGATCAGTTGCCTCCCACATGCCCCACATTGGGGATTGAGCCCACAACCCAGGCATCACCCCTGACCTAAATCAAACCCGGGATCCCTCAGTCTGCAGGCTGATGCTCTATCCACTAAGCCAAACCAGCTGGGGCTGTAAGATCTTTTTTCAAAAGACTCTTTGCAGCCCTGACCAGCATTGGCCTGAGCACCAAAAGGTCCTGGTTTCTATTCTCATTCAAGGGCATATGCCTGGGTTGCAGGTTTGATACCCAGCCCTGGTTGGAGAGTATGCAGCAGGCAAACAATGGCTCTTTCACAACAATATTTCTCTTTCCCTCTCAGTTTCCCTCTCTTCCACTCTAAAACTCAATGGGGAAAAATATATTCGGGTGAAGGTTAAAAGAGTACACCCTTTGCATTTCTACATGTTAGCAAGTAACAATTAAGAATTGAAATTATATTGTCCACATCCCTCCATGTCTCAAAGGAAATCCTTCTTTCTAACTGCTGCATGGTATTTCATGATGTAAATGTTACCACAGCTTTTTTTATCCACTCATCTATTGATGGACAATTGGGCTGTTTCCAGATCTTAGCTATTGTAAATTACACTGCTATGAACATAGGAGTGCATACATTATTTCTGATTCGTGTTCCGGGTTTCTTAGGATATATTCCTAGAAGTGTGATCACTGGGTCAAATGGAAGTTCCATGTTTATTTTTTTGAGAAGGATCTCTTGCTCTTTGCTTCAGCATGGAGGCAACCGGAGACTATTCTGCTAAACTAAATAAGCCAGTCGGAGGAAGACAAGTATCACATGATCTCACTCATATGTGGAACCTAATAAACAAAATAAAATGCTGAACAAAATAGATCCAGAAACATAGAAACATGGAATACATAAATCTCAGAGGGAAGGTGGGGGAGTGTGGGAGGGAAGAGATTTAACAACCAAAGCACTTTTATGCAAATATGTATTACCCATGAACACAGATGATAGGGTGGTTAAAGCTTGGAGTGGAGGGGTGAGCATTGGTTAATGGGGTCAATGGGGAATAAAAGGGTGCATCTGTATGACCTTCAACAATAAAGATAATTTTTTAAAAAAAAATTGAAATTATAGATGGAGTGAAGTTAACAAAATAGCAGGGTGAACAAAAAGGCACAGGCTCTCCTTCCCTTGAAAGGGACACCAATTAGAGAAAATATAGACCAATTTATTTTATGAGAAATCCAAAAATAAGTTAAGCTCCTACTTCCAAAACAGGTAAGAAACCAGCCACTTCAAAATGGGTAGAAACATTTGTGACACTCACTCATTATAGCCCCTCACTCCAGCTCAATGTGATTTCACTGGGAAAACCCTCCCAGTTCTTGGTTTCTCCTGAGGAGGGAAACTGTTAACAGTTTTGTACCATAAACTTTACCATTTATGTATCCCCATAAACATGTCCAGTGGATACATTTTCGTTGTTCAAAGGTTAGTCTGGCTTCCCTCATTATTTCAAATCAGTTAAACCTGAGTAAGAGTGAATGTATACACATTTTGAATAAGTATCAAGGCAGTATTTGTACTTCAACTGTATTTTCAAACTTCCAGTAGCATTTTATGATGAATTTCCTTTGTTCAAAGTTTAGTCTGGCTGAAAAAAACAAAGACAAAACAAAAACATCAGTCCAACTAGTTTTGCTCAGTGGTTAGGCATTGCCTTATAAATCAAGAGGTTGCTAGTTTTATTCCCCTTCAGAACACATGCCTAGTTTGGGGGTTCAATCCCCTGAGGAGGGGATGTGGGCTGTATATGAAGCAGGAGATTGATGTTTCTATCTCATCGATGTTTCTCTCTCTCAAATCAATAAAGACATATTAAAAAAGATATATAAAGAGAAAGATCAATTGAGCTATCAGCTGCCAAAGTGTGTGTACATGGTTTGGGGACACCCTGTATATAGAAAGCACAGGTCAGTGGCTGTCTGTTAATGGGGGTAGAAAGAGAAGACTGACCAAAAAAGGCCTAAGGGAATATTTTAGTGATGGAAATGTCACAAAACTATATGTGGTTATCATCACACAATTGTATAAATCTACTGAAAATCATTTAATTAAATGCTTATAATGGGTGAATTTTATAATGTTTTATGATTAAAATAGTTTTTAAAGGTGTTAGGACCCGAAAGATGGTGAACTATGCCTGGGCAGGGCGAAGCCAGAGGAAACTCTGGTGGAGGTCCGTAGCGGTCCTGACGTGCAAATCGGTCGTCCGACCTGGGTATAGGGGCGAAAGACTAATCGAACCATCTAGTAGCTGGTTCCCTCCGAAGTTTCCCTCAGGATAGCTGGCGCTCTCGCAGACGAACGACGCAGTTTTATCCGGTAAAGCGAATGATTAGAGGTCTTGGGGCCGAAACGATCTCAACCTATTCTCAAACTTTAAAGGTGTTTTTAAAGCCGCTTCTTTAAAAACAATGATAGCTACAATTTCTTAAATGTCTATTCAACATAAAAATGGTACACACATACCATCCGTAAAATATATATGCCAGATATGCTATTTTATTTTTAAAATCAGAAACTTTTCCCCCGACTTAACCGGATGATTCTCTAGGAAAATATAAGGTGCTAATTTAATAAGTAAAAACACTTGAACATGGCCAAAACACCAAATAAATTTAAAGAAATAATCTTTTCCAAAATATTGAAACAAAAAGGATGGGTTTTGAAACCTAGTTCGTTGTCTCTCAAAAACTGAAGAATGAAGTCTTGGACAAAACTGATGAATGGAACCAAAGTTTTTTTTTTTAATATATTTTATTGATTTTTTACAGAAATGAAAGGAGAGAGATAGAGAGTTAGAAACATCGATGAAAGAGAGACATCAATCAGCCTCCTCCTGCACGTCCCCTACTGGGGATGTGTCTGCAACCAAGGTACATGTCCTTGACCAGAATCGAACCTGGGACATTTCAGTCTGTAGGCCGATGCTTTATCCACTGAGCCAAACCGGTTTTGGCAGGAACCAAAGTTTTATGGAGAGAAACCAGTCTTGGAAAAGGTGTGGCTGGGATTCCAGGAGTAGGCCAGTGTCCACAGTTTTCTTTCCCTGTTACAGTCAGGAGTAGTTTAATATCCAAGCTAATTGAAGTCTAATAGTCTATGTTTGGAGGCCCACAGGGCCATAAGCTTCGTGGACACAGGGGATGTTTTCCCTTACGAAAGGATCTTCAGGTAATCATGTGCAGGAGAAAGGGACTAAGAGGGAGTGCACTGGCTTTTAATTTAGGAGGGAGAGACAGCCTTGCTAGCTCCTGATTGGTCTTTTCCAAGAATTCTGCCTTAATAAACATCCTTGGTTTATATGCTTCACTGACTTGTGATTGGTTATCTGACCTGTCTATCTTAGCAATATCCATATATTTTAAAGTTCATGTCTCTCCAGATGTTCTTTCTTCCTGGCATAGTTGGGATGTCTTAGTAACTCGGCCTCATTGGGTTCTTGGGTTTTGCCTTCCCTTCCAATGGTCTCACCCCTATCTTCCCAGCTTCTTTCTGCCTCCTCAATATCAAAACCCAAACATATTTGAAATTTGTTCATTCAAATATTCTAGTATTAGCTAATTTCTGATATTTAATGCTTTCCAGATCATATAAAACTTATTCCAATTTAACTCTGTTTTATTTTATAAACAAAATAACAAAACAAAAAAAAAACACACAAAAAAAACCACACACACACAACTAAATGTTACTTACAAATATTTGGAGGTCATTTGTATATAACCAGAAAATTGAAATAATTTTATATTAAGTACTTAATTAACTCTTCTTAAAATAAATTATTTTCATAAACATTTTAATTTATAGAATTCAATTCATCCTGTGAATAATACAGAGAGAAAATTTTAATTATTTTCTATGGAAGAATTTAAAAGCATTTGATAAAAGCTATGTAAATATTCATATAGACATATTCATACATCACAGAAGCAGAGTTCGTTTAAAAATGAGGCATTCTTATTAATATTTCAAATTAGAACCACAATTCTTATAAGCATAAAAATGGTCTGATATGCTTCCCCTCACTCCCAGGAATTTTAGCAGTCAATTTAGATAAGAAAATAAAGTTATTATAAGTATTGAAAAAAAGAAAAATATTCCTATTAGTTGGTGCTATTATTCTTTTTAGAAAACCTAAAGAATCAAATATAAATTGAATAAGGTCAATGTGGCATGCAATAAAAAGGTAGGATTATGCTACATAAATGTTTGAGGGGAAAAATAAAAAAGCAAAATAGTATTTATTAGGTGTTATTTCATTAGAATCTATCTAATCTATACATTGCACAAAATGTAATATAAATATTTCTATAAATATCTCAGCATACATTTTGACTCAATAATGCAAAACACTGAAAAGTGCTCAATTAGATTATTTGATGAATGGTTTTGATAAACTTCCTTATTATTTAGGAAAAAATAAATTAGATTTCATTCTACAATTACTAGAAAATAAATACATTACACAGTAAATATATACACATATATCTATATGAATGTAATAAGAAATTGATTAAAATATTAGATTGTAACATTTGTGTATGTATAGAATTTTTGACTGCAAAAAATTATCTGATTCAGAGAAGGTGACAATTAAGGGATATATTTAAATTTATAACAATAACTTTAAAAATAAGGAATTTCAGAAATTTCTGCAACATAGGACATTATAATTCAGTATTACTATTTCATTAGGAGCACTTACAAATCAATAAAATACTAATTAGTAGAAAAAATGAAAAAAAGTATATTTAAAGCCAATTATTAAAAACTAGAGGCCAAGTGCATAAAAATTCTAGCACTAAGGGGATCCCTCAGCCCAGCGTGCCCCCTCTCTCAGTCTGGGAGGTCCAGGGGATGTCCTACTGACAGCTTAGGCCTGCTCCCCCTCAGCAGGAGGCAACTGGGCTGATCATGAAAGGCACCACCCCCATCACCTCGCTGCTGCTGCCACTGCCACTGCCACTGCCACTGCCAGCTACAGCTGGTGGTCCTTGGCCCTTGCTTTTTAGCATTAGCCCTGCCTCCAACCGCTGGTGGGTGTGGGATGATCTGGGGCCAGGCCAGCTGGGGAAGGGGCTGTGGGAGGTTGAGGCACAGCAGGTCACATCCTGTCCAGCATCTGCAGAGGCATGGCTCGAGGCCCAGGCCCACACAGCTGCCTTTGTGACTATCTCTGCAGAAGGGGCAGCCCTGAGACCAGGATTGCACAGCCCTCTCTCTAGCTGCCTCTACAGAAGGGCCCACACCTAGGCCTCTCCCAAGCTGCTGCCTCTGCTGCTCAGCCTCTGTGAAAGGGGCGGTGGCAAATGCAGCGGCAGTGCGGCCTCTGCTCCTGCTCTTGTGGCAGCAGTGCTGCCTCCTCTGTTTCTGCGGTGCTACCTCCTCCACTCCTGAGGCAGCACCTCTCTGGTGCTGCATGTCCTAGGCCAGTGGTTGACAAACTCATTAGTCAACAGACCCAAATATCAAGAGTACAAAGATTGAAATTTCTTTTGAAAGCCAAATGTTTTAAACTTAAACTTCTTCCAATGCCACTTTTTCAAAATAGACTTGCCCAGGCTTTGGTATTTTGTGGAAGAGCCACATTCAAGGAGCCAAAGAGCCATATGTGGCTCACAAGCCTCGGTTTGCCAACCACTGCCCTAGGCCCTTGCCGCCACTGTGGTTTTGTCCAGATGGACATCCATATGGACGTCCAGAAGACGTCTGGTCTAATTAGCATATTAGCCTCTTATTAGTATAGATATCATTTGAATAACTAATATGCACTTAAATAAGTGTTTCACTTCAGTAAGTAATAAAATTACTAGAATTAAAAAGATGACTAAGTTTCATAATTTTCTGTAATAATCAGAGTTAAAAATAGGGTACATTTTTATTACTGTCTCTAATAAACTTATGTGGATACTGACCTACATATATAAAGGAATAAACACTGGTAATCCTTATAGATGTTTTTCTCTTGATGCTTTTAATATTATCTCTTTGTCTTTTGCTCTTGCTATTTTAATTATGATGTGTCTTGGTGTAGTCCTCTTTGGATTCCTTTTATATGGGGTTCTGTGTGTTTCCTGGACTTGTAAGTCTATTTCTTTTACCAGATGTGGGAAGTTTTCAGTCATTATTTCTTTAAATAGGTTTTCAGTATCTTGCTCTCTCTCTTCCTCTGGAACCCGCACAATTCTGATGTTGTTATGCTTAAAGCTGTCCCAGAGGCTCCTTACATTATCTTTACATTTTTGTATTATTTTCTCTTCTTGCTTTTCCAGTTGAGTGTTTTCTGATTCTTTATATTTCAAACTGTTGTGTGAGGCAGCAATGTAGGTGTTTACCTATGCCACCATCTTGGATTCTCCTATTTGGCACCTTTTTGAAACAGTTTTTTAAAATATACATTTTGCTTGATTATAATATTCATTTCAATGAATTTGCATAAATAAATAATAAAATGTGGCATATAGTTATAAGGTTGTTGATAGAACTTATGTTCACAGAAGCAAAAAATTCAAAACATATTAGATGTTAAGCTATTATTTATTTAAAGTCTTATTAAGGTAATATTACTTCCATACAATGACACCATTAAAATGTGATAGAACATGGAATTTCTCTAATATACACTAAAGTATAAAATAGGCAACAAATCTGAATAGTGCTCCTCCATTGTGCGTGTTTGTGTGTGTGTATACTGCTGTGCATGTGCATGTAAACATTGATATTTCATATTAATGTAAACATATGATTGATAATTACAGTGTTGACTGGCTTTATCTGATTGGTGTCATAGGGTCTGTTTTATTATTTATTTATTTATTTATTTATTTATTTATTTATTTTTAAATATATTTTATTTGTTATTTTACAGAGAGGAAGGGAGAGAGATAGAAAGTCAGAAACATCGATGAGAGAGAGACATCGATCAGCCGCCTCTTGCATGCCCCACAGTGGAGATGCAAGCAAGGTACATGCCCCCAAATGGAATCGAACCTGGGACCTTTCAGTCCGCAAGCCGACGCTCTATCCACTGAGCCAAACCGGTATCGGCTTAATTGATTTTTTTAGATATATTTTTATTGATTTCAGAGAGGAAAAGAGAGGGGGAGAGAGAGATAGAAACATTAATGATGAGAGAGAATCACTGATCAACTGCCTCCTTCATGCCCCACACTGGTGTTTGAGCCCAAAACCTGGGCATGTGCCTTGATCTGGAATGGAACGGTGACCTTCTGGCTCATAGGTTGATTCTCAACCAAAGAGCCATGCCAGCTGGGCGTAACTTAATTTTTGGTATTTGTTACAATTGACCTTGTATAACAGTAAAGAAAAGAGCAGTAAGTATATTAAAACTAAAAAACTACAAAGTACCAGAAATATTGATTAAGGAAAGCTATAAGAATGGAATACTGATTCTTGTAAAGAATACCAATAATAATATCTATTGTCCCCTCAAACTAAAGAATTTCTATTAACCAATTCCTCACTCTGCTAGTGTTTAGGTTTCTTATTGTACATTTAATTCCATGATTAACTGATATAAAGATAGGGGCTTTTTTATCTTTCCCATTTAAATCCTGATACCACTTTGATAATTGTTTAATTAATATATTTGGTTATGAAATAGTAGATGTCTAATCCATGACAGTTACAAACAAGGTTCTGAGGACAAATATGTCTAAAATATAATTGCTCCTTGCAGCCAGTTGCCAGTTAAAGTTTAAAGTTATGTTGCTCTGGCTATGTTCTCATTTCTACTTTGCAATGAAATTTATATTTGGAGTCTTGCCTATATTCCTGGGATGGTTCAAGTAACATCTGATAGCTTGAGAATCTGGCTCTCTAATCTACTTTTAGCATATATTCTGAAATTTATACTTAAAAGATTCACCTTAATTTACCTTAGATTGTTAATGTTCATTCATCTTAGAATATTAGCCTTTGTTTCTTGAAGTTTCTATACCAGCCTCTGAGATCCTAAAGTTTTTACTTCCCAATCTAGCAGGAAGGTACACCTCGAATGTTGGACAATAATAGCAATAATTTAAAGACAGAGGAAATGCCCTATTGAGGCATTATATTTCCTATTAATCTGTAACTACAGAAATGCATTTTTAATTTTTTAACTGAAGAATTATTGAATCATTATCTTCATTTGTTTTCAGAGGTTGTGAAAAAGGTAATACTTTCCTGACTCTATAAAACTAACCCAAATAATTTTAGCATGCAAAACGTTATATTAGTTCTTGAACAAATTCAAGAACTACACAAATTCAAGCCACAGGTCTTTTCTAATATACCTCCTGTTGATTGTTTGATAACATAACTAAATAGTATTCATTACTTATTACATTTAGCAAAATAATAATATTTTAATCCTCCCCCAAGGATATATTTTTCCCCATTGATTTTGGGGGATAATGGAAGGGAGGGGGAGATACAGAGAAAGAGAAACATATATGTGAGAGACACACATCGTTTGGTTGCTTCCTGTTCACATACAGATCTGGAGCCAGGGATTGAGTCTACAACCAAATTACATTCCCTTGACTTTAATGAGACCCAACACCCTTCTGCCTGCAGTCTGACGCCCTAACCACTGAATAAAACTAGCTAGAGCTAGCAAAATAATTACTCATTTAATTGTTGAGGATATTTTTTGTCCTGGACTCTTCTTCCTTTTAATTGAAGAATTTCTAAAGACAGATAAGATGGAGAGTGGCCTAGTAATGTTTGGGAGTAAGAGGCAAAGTAGCAAGCAGCAAGTATGGAGTATATTTGAAAAGTCACATTTAATTTCCTAACCAGTTACTGTTTTCTTTATGTTTCAGAACATCCATTGTTTCTCATAATAATGTTTGTGCCCTTCCAGTCTTTGCAAAAAAATCCATCAAACATTTATTGGGATTTTCATGACTCAAAAAAAAAAAATCAGCTAAATTAGACTACTGACATTTCTTGAGTATCCCTCAATTACCAAATATAGTAATTGGTTCATAAACAGATAATGTTTATGATATCAAGTTGTACTCTTATGAATCAGATGTTTATGAACTCAAATTGTACTCTTATGAATCACAATATTTTATTTTTTAATATTTTATTTATTTATTTATTTATTTATTTTTCCCCTATTGCTCTCCCCAGT
>JAAGEH010000041.1:21335435-21365445 GCA_011751065.1 Lasiurus cinereus | reverse complement strand
CACCATTTTCTCCTCTGATATTTCTTTTCATTCAAGTAGTATGGCTTGCTCTATAGAAGTTATTTGAAAATGACAATCTCTTTTTTTAAAAAAACAAACAAACAAACTTATTTTTAGAGCGAGAGAAAGACATTAATTTGTCATTACACCTATTTATACGTTTATTGGTTGCTTGCTGTAAATTCCCTGACTGGTGATCAATTATTGTTGTCAGTTGTGCAACTCACATATGCTGTTTCTTACTCTCTCCAAATCACAGAAGTAATATTCAAATAAGGAATGAATAAACTTAGTCACACTACTTATAAAAATATTGATCATAATAATAACTAAAAAATATTTAAGAAGTAATAATGTTACCCTTGTTTTCTATTCTATTATATACTTAGTTTAACTATGAAAATATTATCCTATATAATAAAAGCCTAGTATGCTAAGTGTTCAGTTGGCTTGTCACCCATTCAACCAATCAAAGCATGATATGCTAATGATATGCTAAGGCTGCTCAACCACTCTTCCACTAGCTATAACATGCACTGACTACCAGGGGCCAGAGAATCACTGGTTGACCAGTCGCTATGATGTGCACTGACTACCGGGGGCAGACACTTTGACCCATAGGTTAGCCTGCTGCTGGGGTCCAGCTGATAGGACTAAGTGAGACAGGCTGGACATGCGCTAGAGTCCTCCCCTGGTTCCTCCTGGCTGGCCAACCTCCTGTGACCCTCCCTGGCCCCAATCATGCACCAGTGGAGTCCCTCAGCCTGGCTTGTGCCTGCTTGCAATCTGAGACCCCTCGGGGGATGTCAGAGAGCTGGTCTTGGCCTGATCCCGCAGGACAGGCTAACGGACCCCACTGGTGCATGAATTTTTGCATTGGGACCCTAGTGTTTAAGAAAACCACATTTCTAAGATCTTAAACTAATTTTAATGCATTGCATTAAGTATACCTTGATTTATTGTCAATATTCTTCTGTTGGCAAACATAGCTTAGTTATTGACAATAATATTCTTACTGACAGTAGAGAAACTCCAGTAATAAGCTATTTTTTCCCCATAGAGATTACAATGCCATTTCTTCTACATAAATCTTAATAGATTGAGTTGATTATTCATAATAAAATGGAAGACTAAGTCAATTTATAATGACTTCAAGTAATTGTATTAATCTCTATTAACCAGTAAACCTACTTGAATTATAAACTAACTTTTGATGTTTGATGTTAAAACAAGTAACATTCTGTGCTCAGTATAGACAAAATAAACAAATTTGTTAAAATTATTTTTTGATAATTTACATAAAATCTTCAAGAAATGCTAAACTTGAAATTTATTTAAAAATAAACTTTTATAGATTTTATCTATGATGAAATATTTGCTTTCCATTGATCACTGGAAAATAAAGATAACTAAAACATGAAAAGTAATCATACACATTTCACATTTTCACCAGAGATCAATGTTTTTATTAGTTTTATTTATATCCTTCCAGGAATTATGTAGAATATCGTAAATATGTTTTTATGTCAACAAATATTCATTTCCATAGTCAATTGTCTCCAAGCCTGAATGTGCCATATTTGATTTACACAGGTGATATATTTGGAAATTCCTATTGTTGAGAATTTTTCTTGCTATTAATAACTATGTGATGCACATTGTTAAAGATGGCTTTAATTTGGTAAAAAACTGAAAATAAATGCTTTCCTGAGTGTTTGAGATCCAATCAAGTCCTAAAGAATTTATACCACTGCCAAAAACCTATTGACAGATCATGTAAAAGTACAGAAAAGATTCAGGAAACCACTCTGAATGCAAAATTATTAACATACCATACCCAATAATTTCTGATTTTGTTAGTATTTTTTATGTCAAAGATGAGATTACACTACAGTCATTTGCTTGGAATTGGGCTCAAGATATGACATTCTCTCCTTAGATGCTCAAGATATATGGCATTCTCTCCTTAGATGCAAAGTCAAGATCTGAAAAGATTTCTTATGGAATCCATGCTTCTTATGTAGACTAAACAAAAGAAACATTATTAGTAAACAGCTTTTTTGTTACATTTTGGTAGTATGGGTGAGAAAACTCATAATATTTGTAAATATTTTAATTGATATTTTTATAGTGGCTTAGATTATAGATTATCAAGATGAGATCTAGGCATCCAATGTATTTACTTAGTGAATTAAGAAAGACAAGCAGATGTTTTAGACATGATACATTTAGATTTAGAGGATTAAATGAATACATTTCTATTAATTAATATATGCCAGTGGCTTTTATCTGCAAACTCATCTTATTGGCCTAAGCATAGATGTAGTCCCTATAATTTATAATCCAGGCAATTTAGGTACAGGAAAAAATGCAAAGCTAGTATTACAGCTATAATATAAAATAAAACCTGATTTTCAAAGACAGGGCTCTTTCTACCTTTCCAAATAGCTCTATAATAAGTATTGGTCTAACTATGACTCAGAAATATAATGTTTACATACTATTATATACCACATATGTACAAAACATATAGTTCCTTACAGCTTTAGAATCCTTTATAATAAAAGGGTAATATGCAAATTGACCCTTATGAACCACTTGGAATGACCGGTCGCTATGACGTGCACTGACCACCAATGAGCCTATGCTAAACGCAGGGACTACCCCCTGGTGGTCAGTGCGCTTCCACAAAGGAAGCTCCACTTAGCCAGAAGCTGGGCTGATGGTTGTGAGAACAGTGGCAGTAGCAGGAGCCTCTCTCTTGTCCATGGCAGCCCTAAGACGTCCAACTGTAGCATGGAGAGCTGTCCTAAATTGTTAGTCGGATATATCCTGATGGGTCTCAGATTGTGATACGATGCAGGCCCCCTGAGTGCATGAATTTTTATGCACTGAGCTTCTAGTGATATAACAAAGACCTGAAAATGTAGTGTAAATCATACTCATTTAAAACATTGATTTAAAAACTTTTGATGTTGATGCTAAAACAAGTAAAAATAAATTACCTAATAAGATGAAAATGAATTAGAATATTACTTTTCAAACTCCCTGTACATATTACATGGGCACATTGTTAAAATGCAGATTTTTTTTTCAGTAGCTCTAGAATAGGGCCTATGAAGTTGCATTTCTAACAAGGTAATGCTGATGTATACTGTGAGTAATAATAAACTATAGGGTTTATCATTTATAATTAAAAAACTTAGCTTCTTTTTTAGGAGGAGCTATTAAAATGCTGACAAGTCTACACACATGTTTTTAATTCATATTAAAAATAGCAAGTAATAAAATACATTTTTGTGACTTTTTAATCTTCATTGATTAGATTGATTAACATTGGTACAAAATCTGCAGTGTCTATTGTATCCATATATCTACATAAAATGTTCAGTTTCTCTCATGCTCAGCATGTATGATCTCATTAGCACCTGTGATTTAAAAAGCCCGAATTTTTTTCAGCAAGAAGTTTTATTAATACACGTTTTATTTCTATGTCTCTCATTTTGTGATGTTATTATGTGCAACCAAATGTATAGTTAGTGCACTAGGCCATGTTTACTTCATACATATGCTAAAGATGTGAATCATCATAGAGTCGTCTGCATAACTAGAGGAAGGTAAGCATTAAACAAAAACGACTTGAGAATAAATGAAAATAACTTAGCTCAAATGGAGTAATTTGACAAGAGTAACAAAATAAGTTGCAGAAAGAATATGTTTGCTAGAGGCTTGTAAATATGAATGTTATTATTTTTGAAGAAATTAGTGTACAGCTATCTATCTCTTTTAGAAGAATTATGAATTGTTTACTAAATATATTTTCTGAAATATCTTTATTTGATTTTTCTTTGCACTGTGGTATGAAGATAAATGTTTAACAGCTAGTTTTTTTTGTAATAAAAATGCCAGATTTGTAGCATTTTCATATTTTCACAGTGTAAAAAATTGCCATGGTCAGTTCAAGCAACCAATCTGACATTTCTGAGCACAGAGGTCAGAAAAGATGTATAGAGAGGCTTTTGCAATTGTATAGAAGAATTTGCAATTTTTCACTGACTTAGTAAAACTGAGCACTTTAATGTTGCATCACAAGAAGTGTTAATGATATTCTTTATATAACCTATTATTTGTTTTCAATGATAAAATGTGGAAAATGTCAGTAAAGTAAAGACAAAATTAGTAATAAATCTAACATTTAAAGAATAAAAATTACTTAGTGGTACATGCCTTTAAGCATTTTAATTAAAATATCTATATGCAAAGTCATCTCTGTTCCACATTTATTTGTAATAAAGTAGAATTTTTAAAAAGTATTACTTGTTCTTTATAAATATGTAATGCTCAAATGAAAATATATTCTATCAGTATAATAGGATAAATTGACTTTGTTCTCTGTAGTTGAGTCATCTGTATATTTAGACTAGTTTCATAATTATAATAGTTTAAATAATATTCTTATACAGAAATCTTTATATTCATTACCTCTGTTTCTTAGGAGCAGTTAATAAAAGGGAAATGTCAAAAGGTGCAATTACTTTTAAGATTATATGTGTTGCTAAATGACACTCAGGAAAGTTCCAATTAGCACACTTTTATTATATTATTTTAATAAATATTATATTCCATATGAAAATTAAGTAGTAAAATTTTTAGTTAGTGTCATTCCCAAAACACATCAGCTATACACATTTATTTTAAGGGTAAGTTCTTAGTGGTATAGAATTTATCTATGCATATTTTGTGTTTTTTAATGTGTTCTAGAATAGTATTTTTAAATTACATTTTTAATAATTTGTTATACTATATAAATAAAGTGATATTTATCTATATTAACCTAATATAAAAATATATGTACTATATCTAACTTTATATACTATAAAACCTTGTTTCCCTCATTATTTGGAAGAATATTTCTTAGACTTTTTACACAATCATTACTTGTGAACAATTGTATTATACTTCTTGATTTCTAATCACTGTTTTTCTTTTTCTTGCCTAATCAAACTAGCCTAGATCTCTAGTATAATATTAAGAACATTTTCCCCCTGAAATTATGGAAATTAATCAATTTTCACCACTAACAGAAATGATTTTTCTTCATTTCTTTTGATGATTATAATTATTTTTTATTATAGCAATCAGGAACATTTCATTGATTTATTTTTTTATGTTAAACCAATATTTTATTCCTGAAATAAACTGTTTTATGTATTGAGTAGAGGACCTGTGCAAGAAGTTGTGCATCGGTAGGATACTTTGGCCTGGCCTGTGGAGATTGGACCCAAACTGTCTCTCTGATGTTCCCCAAGGGGTCACAGATTGCGAGAGGGCAGTTCTCGGGTGACACAACCTGTAATTGGGCTCCTCCCTCTCTGTGTGTAACCCAAGAACCACAACTGCCAATTCACCTCAGCTCGGCAGCTCCTGCATTAAGCATATGCTTTCGGTGGTCAGTGCACATCATAGCTACCTGTTGGAGTATCTGCGTCCTGGTGGTCATTGTGTACCATAGGTACCAGTTGGATGGTCAGATGGTTGCTCAGACTCATATATATATATACATACTAGTGGCCTGCTGCATGAAATATGTGCATGGGTGGGGGAGGTCCCTCATCCCAGTCTATATCTTCTCAATTGAGGACCCCTTAGGGGATGTCTGATCCAGGCCAAAACCGGCAGTTGGACATCCCTCTCACAATCTAGGACTGCTGGCTCCTAATGACTCACCTGCCTGCCTGCCTGATCACTTCTAATTGCCCTCCCCTGCCAGCCTGATCTCACCCTCAACTTCCTCTGCCTGCCTGATCACCCTGACTGCCCTCCCCTGCCAATCTAGTTGCCCCCAACTGCCCTCCCCTGCAGGCTTGATCTCACCCCCAACTGTTCTCCTCTGCTGGCCAATTTGGTTCTGATTGGTCAGTTTCTATGCCAGTCAGCATCAAAAGCTTCACTTCCTAGGCAGCCACTGGCTCCTCACAGTTGACTTGGTCAGTTTCTAAGCCAGTCAGTGTCTCTGGGCCTATCAACGGGGCCTGATCAGAAAGGCAGGGCTGATTAGCAGCCCCAGTGGAGGCCTGGAGAGAAATGGAGGTTCAGCTGCTGGCCCTGCTGGGAGAGAAAGAGGCAAGTGCTGATCAACAGCTGCCACACAGGCTATGAATCATACCCTGCTTCTCTTTAGGCCTCTCTCTGGGGCTGATTTGCAGCCCCCTCAGCAGTCAGTGCTGGCTCACCATGCCTGCAGCTGTAGCATTCAGTGCTGGGTAGCCACAGCAACTCAGTGTTGACTGCAGGACAGACTTCTGGTTGGTCAAGCCTCTGGTCATGATGAACCCAGGGTTTTTATATATTAGGATAGGTTTTATTTTTATTTTTATTTTTTGAATAAATCTTTATTGTTCAGTTTATTACAAAAGTTTCTCTTTTTTTCCCTCCCACAGCTCCCCTCCACCTGATTCCCCCCACCCACCTCATGCTATGTTTGATTTTTAATTCTGTAAAGAATCATTGCATCTCTGTTTAAGAAGAATAGTCATCTGAAGTTTTCAATGTCCTTTATGGACTTGGAATGAGGTTTATAATAATTAACTCATAAAATTAGTTAAAAATGATTTCCTTTTCTATTATTTATTTATTTTAATAGAGAATAGTTTACTTTTAAAATTGTCTTCCAATCTATTCATGTTCTTCCTGATGACTCACCATTCTATGTAAATTTTAAAATGTTTGTATTATAGCTCAGCAGGCGTGGCTCAGTGAACATCAACTTATGAACCAATAGGTCAGGGTTCTATTCCTGGTCAGGGCACATGACCGAGTTGTGGGATTGATCCCCAGTGTGGGATGTGCAGGAGGCAGCCAATCAATTATTCTCTCTCATCATAGTTACTATTCTCTTTTTCCTATTTCCTTTCTTTTTGAAATCAATTCAAATCAATATTTTAAATTTAATTACAGTTTACATTCAATATTATGTATTTACCTGACACTATAAATAGTTATTACTATATTATTGATTATAGTCTCTATGCTGTAATTCCAGAACATTTAATCACCTCAAAATTAAATCCTATTTATACATAATAAGAGGCACTCAATTCTTTGATAATGTGAAAGTAGTCATAGATAACTCATTAACAAATGGCTTTGTTTGTATATGAATAAAATTTTATTTTCAGAATGAATTCCCAGGATGCAGGCAGATTTGCTCTTTAGGCCTTTGAGTACTTATCCCTGACTTATTAGTATGTATAATAAAGTTAGTGTCTGCAATGTTGTATCTGTTCTCTGATAGATATTCTCTATTGCAGTTTGTGTTCTTTCATTTTTTCTTACCAGATTACCAAGTGTTTTGTCCTTTTACTTAGCTTTGTAAAGAAGTACATTTTGATTTGATTGCTTTCTCTATGTGTTGCTTCTCAATTTACAGTATTTATGCTCTTATGTATGTCTTTTACTCTCTTTGGGTATAATTTACTCTTCTAAATTTTAGGGGTTGACTAATAGATTTTATCCTATTCTTTTCCAATATAAGTGCTCAAAATTATAATATTTCTTCCAAGCACATAGAAGAAATATACACAAAATATTTTAATGGAAGATTTTACAAATTTATTCAGTTGGAAATATTTTCCAAATGTTTTTGTCATTTTTCTCTTTGACTAATAAATTGTTTCAGTTGCTTCATTTGAAAGTGAGAATTTTTACAGATTTAAAAAAATTAATTCTAATTTAAATTCCTTTCTTCCTCTGCATAATTTCAAATCTTTGAATTATTTTATTTTATTTTACTTTATTTTTCCCTGTCACCATTTATCTCCCCTATACCCTCTTCCACTTCCACGCCCTCTCCCACCCATAGGCACAGCACTTTCCCATGTCCATGAGTTCTATATGTCTCTCTCTCTTTTTAAACCTATGTTACTCATTCCCTCCATGTCCCCTGCTTCCCCATTCCCCACCCAAGAAGTTACTTTATTATATGTATCATGGAATTGTGAATTGTTATCTTGGTGTGAACTTGAGACTCTTGCAAAAATTCAGTGTCAGTCTTTCTACAAAATGGTGTAATTCATAAAATATATCAATAATTATAAAGGGGGTTTGAAAGGATAAAAATTGAGGCAAATATGAAGAAAAAAAAGAATAAAAAGTCTCCAGATGAACATTATGTTCATAAAACCTTTGGATCTCATGATTGATAAACTGAAATTTCTAATTTACTTGTGATTCACTTTGGAGTGCTCAACGTAAATTGATTCTTAATAAACATAAATACTATTTTACTGACAAATCCCACTTCTGAGACCAGTGCCAGAGTCCCTGTCAGATTTTGAATAATGTTTTATTGCTATAACACACAGAGATAAGATTAGGTGGTAAATCGATTTCTCAGTGCACTTAACTGAAATTTTAAATTCACTTCTATGATATATCCCACAGTGAAGTGTGACCAAAATAATCTGGCTTTGTAGAGACCAAGTTTATAAATCATTTGATAGACATTTTCTTTAAAAGCAATCTCTAATTTGTTATTTACCTATATAATAGGAACACTTTATGTGCAACTCTCTGAAAAGAAAAACACTAAACTTATATTTTTTAATATGTAATTATACATAATTAAACTATTGAAAATATGCATCACATAAAATTTTCAATCCAACTTCATTCAAACTTAGTGAAATATTACTTCTCAGCATGCTTTTGAGTTAATAGAAATGAGTTATGGTATTTTTATCACACTAACAAATTATGTAACATTCACAATAAAAACATGCTAACTGAAGAATTTGTCTTAGATTGTTTTAAAGTGTAATGATGCTTTTTAACAACTCAACAACATAAAAATGGGATGCATTAAAACAAAGTTGCTGTTTGTAGTTAAAGTTTACAGGGAAGATTGGGGTGGGGATGGTAAAAGGAAAGGCATTTTTATACCAACCATCCTCCAAGGGCAATCTCATAGAAATCTTCCTCCAATAGCACATGGATTTGAATTTCAGTGGATATTGTGTAAAAGTAAGTTATTCAATTTGAAAAAAAAAACAAGTTCAGTTTGATAGAAGAAGACAAAATCATAAAAGGAACTATGTTTATGTGTGGCAAAAATGTTTTATATTAATTTCCTTAATAATTACTCATGGTGTCTTGTCTGTTGGGTTTTTCTTATCTTATCTAAAAGAAGTACAGCATTTCCTGTAGTGGTTCTCAGGCAGTAAAAGGTCACAGATACATATACTCTGACCTTCAACTGTCAGAGTAAAATAGCTTTCTAAAATGCCTCTAAAGACAGGTAACAAAGAATGGGCAGACTAGCATAATAGTGAAATTAAAATGCATAGAAATTTCAAGTCTGGGCCCCCCTAGATAGATGTAAGCCACCATTGACAAAATCAACTAGTATGATGGCAAATATATAACTTTGCCAAATCCAGAAGCTCTGATTTGTAGTGTTTGCCAAATATTCTCAACCATGTTGTTTTTAAACTAGTGGCAAATCACTGACTCAGAAAGGGAAATGTACAGTAGGATACTTTTATTTATATAAATGCATATATTTATTTTTTATAGCATCCTAGAATATAGAATACATACCTAAAGAATATAAATAATATCAAAAGGTAGCAAAATAGCTGAAACCAGTTTAGCTCAGTGGATAGAGCATTGGCCTGAGGACTGAAAGGTCCCGGGTTCGATTCCGGTCAAGGGCATGTATTTTGGTTGCAGGCATATCCCCAGTAGGGGGTGTGCAGGAGGCAGCTGATCGATGTCTCTCTCTCATTGATGTTTCTAACTCTGTATCCCTCTCCCTTCCTCTGTAAAAAATCAATAAAATATATTAAACAAAAATAATTAATTATAATGTACACTTATGCAATTCATTTTTTAACAATCACTTTGAAAATTTTATGAAAATTACAAATTTGATTTTAGGAGCCAGTACAAGTTGACTCCAGCAGATTATTGAATAAAATTATTTATATATAAATATATATAAATATATATATATATTATATTATATATATAATATTTTATATAATTATATATATAATATAATATATATTTATTTATATATAATATATGTAATATATATTATATATAATGTTATATATATATATAATTTACATGTTTTATGTATGCATGACATAATTCAAGCTGTTGTATTATAAAATAATTATAGTAGTTAGCCTTATATATAAGATCTCTGAGGTCAACTACTTTATGGAAGCAAGCTAACTACTAGATACAGAGTTCAAACAATGGTTATAAGGATACTCAAGAATCTTAACAAGAACTCCCAGGGACTTAGTGAGAATTTCAAGTGAGAACAACAGACATGAAAAGGATGAGTCAGAAATTAAGCATACACTAACTGAAATAAAGAATAGTTTAAAGCGGATCATCATTAGAGTAGAGGATATTCAGAATCAAATCAGTGATTTGGAATATGAGGAAGCAAAACCATCCAATCAAAAGTGCGAAAAGAAAAAGAGAATCCAAAAATCTGAAGATAGTGTAAGGAGCCTCTGGGACAACCTCAAGTGTACCAACATTTGCATTATGGGGATGCCAGAAGATGAGAGAGAGCAAGATATTGGAAACCTATTTGAAGAAGTAATGACAGAAAGCTTCCCCTACCTGGTAAAAGAAAAAGACTTACAAGAGAGTCCCAAACAAAAGGAACCCAAAGAGGCCCACACCACTATATGTCATAATTAAAATGCCAATGTTTAAAGACAGAGAATCTTGAAAGCAGCAAGAGAAAAGAAGTGAGTTACCTACAAGGGAGTACCTATATGACTGTGGATTTCTCAACAGAAACTTTGCAGGTCAGAAATGAATGGCAAGATGGTTGGTGAATAGCAAGGACCTACAACCAAGATTACTCTACCCAGAAAAACTATCATTTGATAGTTTTGAAGAACTGATAAAATTGAAGGTCAGATAAAGAGTTTCCTAGAGAATAAAAAGCTAAAGGAGTTCATCATCACCAAATCACTATTACATGAAATGTTTAAGAGTCTTCTTGAAGAAGAAGACCAAAAATATCAACAATAAATGACAATAAACATATCTATCAACAAATGAATACAAAAATCAAAATAAATGAACAATGAATCTAATGAATAAAATAAACTGATGATAAAATTGAACTAGGAGCATTGAAACATGCAACAGACTGATGAATCTCAGACAGAAGTGGGGTGGGAGGGGGCAGAAAGAAATTAACCAAAGTATTTATATGCATACTAGAGGTCTGGTGCATGATGCACCAGTGGGGTCCCTCGGCCTGGTGTGCAGGATTAGGTTGAAATCAGCATGCAATTTAAAACATGTTTGTTTATTTCTGGAATATTCCATTTAATATTTCAGACTGTGGTTGACCTTGGTCTTAAAACTGCAGAAAATGAAACCACAGCTATAGGAGACAACTTATTTGCCTTGGGAGTCTTGCTTGAAAGTTTAGGGAAATCTCCTTAAAGCTCCTTACCAAGGCATAGAGACATACTAAATCCCCAAATCTCCACTGCGTATTAACACCTGAAACTAAATTTAGGTTACCCACCTCCACATGACATAATAATTCTTTTCATTTTTAGATAATTGTTCTGTCCCAAATTTCTAGCTGGGGTCTTATCTGGTGTACTGTGGTAAAACTTTTGGCAAGCGCCCATTTATCCCAATTTTTTAAAATGAAACAAAATCCTCTTCATTTGTTCACTTTCTACTTGACATTATTTTGCTCTGAAATCCCATGTGAAGAAAAAAAATATATATCTTAGTAGATGAACACTGTCTCCCCAACAAGAGATGAGACATTATGCAGTAAGCAGAAAGAATAGAAATTGACCTTATTTCTTTTTTCTTCTCTCTCTCACTTTCTTCCTTTCCTTCATGAAGTCTTTATAAAAAAGATGACTATAGTATTCTCTGTGACCAACTATCATTCATGAAATTTGATTTAAGAAAGGAATCATGTCATAAAAATCAAACTCTTAATTTTGTTATTCATTCTATATGTACAGGAAGGTAAAGATCAGAGAAGTGAATTAATTTGTTCAAGGTTAAATAAAATATAACAAGTGACAATATTTGAACCCAGGTATTCCTGACTTTAAAGTTCATCCTACCATCAACTCCTTTTAGTTCTGTATTAAATCTCAAAATGAAATGATCAATTGAGCAAGGGAAATATTTCATCCCCAAATACTCCTCTATTTCAATAGATCAAAACCAAATTTTAACAAAGAAATTGCATTTATTTTCAAGGGAGAAACAGTATAAAAGACTATAAATTTAAAATAATGCTGAGTAAATAAATTGATTAAAATAAATTCACTAAAAAATCATCCAATTTAACACTTATTTATAAGAATCTTTCTATTATTTCATTATCTAATTCAATTAAATTTATGCAAATTAGATATAGAGACATAGCCTAAGACAGTCTTTTTTCAAATTGTGGACATTGTCGCAAGTAATAAACAGATTTTATGTCATGTAAGACTACACCACCACCCCAAAAAGAGAGAAGTTTTGCAAAACAAAACATATTAACCCTTGTTAGGTGAAATTTTACTCTCACCATATTTTATCTATTCTACTTTATTCACTTGAGAATACTGTTCTAACCAATTCAAATGGTTTGAAAATCATTTATGTAGGCTATGTGATACTTATTAGTTTTGGAGACATTTTTTACTCCATCTTTTTAATTGATCTTAAATAAATGAGGTCTGTATCTTTGGTTATGTTATTTCACCAAATCAGAGAAAAAATGATATCTAAAAATTCTGCAAATTATGTAGTGTTAGTTTTCTATCTGTAGCTTCATTCACATCTAAATATAGAATTACTAGAGGCCTGTTGCACAATATTTACGCAAGAATAGGCCTTCCTTCCCCTGGGTTTGCTCCGGGCTGCCTGGGAGCCTGCAAGTCCTCAATCCCAGCGCAGCACTGTTCCTGTAGCTCCCTCCATCCCCATCATAGCAGGTAGCCTGCCCTGCCTGGCTACTCCTCGCCTGCATATGCAAATTAATCTACCAGCTTTGTTAGGTTAATTTGCATACTCACTCCTGATTGGCTGTGGGTATAGCAGAGATATAGTCAATTTACATGTTTGTCTATTATTAGGTAAGATTTGCTTGTATTTCACCTAAATAATCCACCAAATTCAGTCTAATTTTTTATAGTTTTTCTTGATATGCAATTCTTCTATTTACTGAGTAGAAACCTTACTCATTGAAACTTTTATTTTTAATCTTTGATCTGAACTCTGGGATCCCATTGAACTTCCACAGGGCAGCTTTTCAAATATTTGATAGCTTCTCAAATATTTGAAGAAATCTTTCCTCTGCCTGTCTTCCAGAATGTAAACATCCCAGGTATTGAATATCTTTCTTATGAAACAGCCTTGAATATCATCATTGTCCTGGTCATGCTTTTTGGAATTTACTTCCAACTCATTTATGTCCCAGTTAACATAGTTTGCATGAAATGAACACAAGTCCTAAGGTTTGTTTTTTATATTTATTCACAGATTGCTTTCATGTATTATTTTTAATCTAGCTCCCTTTTTACATGTGAAAAATTTATTATGGTACATAAAATACAGACCTCAATTCTACATTTAGAATTTCTCTTTTAGTTATTTTTAAGTACTGTATGCAGAAAAGAATCCCTGGCTGCTCAAAGGTGATAGATCATGTCAGCCGATACCCATCTTTCTTCAAACCACATGTTTCAATAGGATTCATTATATGCCTACATAGATCTTTTGATATTTTTTAAATGTTGAAAACTAAAACTGTAAACAAGAATCATTTTCTGTTAATTAAAATGTACATTGTAGATGGATATTTAAAATAGTGACCTTCATTCTCTCCTCTCCTAAAAAAAAAAAAAGCAATAAAAAATACTCTCTTCCACTTCAGTTTTCTGTGAATGAAGAGTGTTTGGACACAATGGATCCATTGTGATTGGTTGTTGCTGCATAGTGAATTGAACTGATAGATAAATGAAAGGATGAAATAAAGAAATTAGATTTAAAAAATTAATCCAACTAAAGAGAGTAGCTAGTAGACCTGAAATGTATCACTTATGTTCATTTAACACTTATATTTGAGTATCAAATTGTACAGTTTCTAGTTGGCTCGTCCCAGCTCTTATTTTGTATTAGAACTTGCTTACTAATCGAGAACACCATTTTCAGGTAACTGTCTGTTACATTAGAGCCTTTATTTTATGAATTTATGCTGTTATGTTATTATGCTATTCTTTTCAAGAAAATACATTTTAACCTGGAAAAGCCTGAAACATAGTCTCTTCTTTCATCTAGTCAAAATTAACTACAAGATTGCACCATTCCAATGCCTTTTCCAAACTAATTTTCCTCCAACTATCAGTTTCACATGATATAATTTAAATACCACTGGATCCAAACAGAACAATTAAATAAGCATTGGAATGAAATTGGATTATGATCATCATAGGTTTCCAGAGAACAATACTGAAAAGCAGCACTAGTTTGCCCTATTGGATGAAGACTCCATGACTATGTCTCAGGTTTACAGGAAGGAGAGCATGGCTGAAAAAAAAATTAAGGTTATGTGTGAAGAAAAAAAATGCATTAGTGTCCATATACTTATTTTGGGGAAAAAAGGACAGTTTTATTGTTAATATACTACAATGTACTAAAAATTACTTTGCTACTTTTTAAATGCTGATCTGAAGATATGTTATTGATTTTAGAGATTCTTGATTGGAAATCAAATCCACCTTTTTAAAAAATATTTTTATTGATTTCAGAAAGAAAGGGAGAGGTAGAGGGAGATAGAAACATCAATGATGAGAGGGAATCACTGATTGGCTGCCTCTTGCATGCCCTTACTGGGTATCAAGCCTTCAACCCAGGAAAGTTTCCTTTAGTGGAATCAAACCTGGAACCCTTCAGTCCACAGGCAGACACTCCATCCACTGAGCCAACCAGCTAGGGCAAACCCACAACCTTTTGGTGTATGGGTCAATGCTCCAACCAACTGTGCCATCTGGTCATGGAACATTTTGCTGCTTTGAAATACTATATAAGTAGGGTGGAGAAGAACATGTATCAGAAGGCACAGTCATAGTTCTAGAGAAAAATAATTAATAAAGAATAGGGGAGGGTAGAGCCTTTCTTTTCTTTGTTTTCCTATATCTCTTTCTGATGTGAGAACATCATTGTCACTTCTCTAAAGTTATTAATACAACTTCAGATGTGTCTTTTAGTTTAATTCACATGTCTCTTCTCCAGTCAGTCCCTCTCTTTCCCAAATACCCAACACTGCTGTAGCATGGTTTGTATTAGTCTCAAAAATTTTGAGCTTTGGATATTCTTCATTTTCAGTAGCTCAGCACATCATAATCCTATTTTGTGTTACTTTTTTATACCTTTTCTCTTTCTTATTATTAATATCAGCCTAGATTCTTAAGAAGATGATTGTAGATGAACCAGAGGCTATAACTTCTTGGTTCCCTATCCTACCAAACATCTAATGAATTATTGATTAAGGTTCTAAGTTATAGTTAATTGGCCACATCAGATTTTAGTTATATGATTATCTCCCAAGAATGCAGTGATTCTGGGATTGAGCACAAAATATTCTTTCTGCTTATGACAAAGGAAATGTACTTCAACTAAAAGTTATAGGAGTTGCTGGGTTTCAATTTCAATTAAGAGTCTGGCAATTTCAAGCAAAATTGATAGGTTATTCCAAACACTGCTTTAAAGTATTCCACATAAAACTTAAATTCCAGCCAGTTTATATGTATCACACAATGTGCCACATTTATTGGATTATACATAGTAATCTACTCTTTTGTGTGCCTACTTGTTCATAGCCATGTTCTGTACTTCTCCTATTCTGCCCCATTATCCCTGCAAACTATGTTCACTTGTTACCTTTGTGCATGATCTTTTACATTAGCTTTGATAAATGAGAGAAGCATGGAAGATAAGAATTTCATGTCCTCACTCTTTCTGCTAGGAGCTGTGTAAATTCCCTCAGTGCTTTGAACCCCCATGAACAGACAGACCTTCCTTCCATGGACACAGCCCCCACTGTTTTTAAACTTCCTTTCTAGTGACCTGAGAGTTTAGGTTCAGGTGTTATCATTTCTTTTGCCCTTCTATTTCTGGAAAGACAAGAACTATCATTGTTAATCTTCCATTACGTTAGCTGTTTTTCTTTTGGATATTGATCTCCTGTAAGATTTTTTACTCACTAATTTAGATTGTTTGATCTATTGAACTAATTGGAGTGAGATTTATTATTTTAACCCGACCTAGACTTATACATATTGAAGGGGATCTACACATTCCTGATCAATGTGAGTTGCTGGGTTTCAACTTTGATTAGATTCCTTGGCAAAACAGTTTGGAAGTTAATTCTGGAATGTTAGGAGGAAGGATATTTCTCAACTCTATTTCTGTGCTCCTACCTGGAACTTTACAAACTTTCACTTATATAAGTGAGTGGAAGAGCTATACCTGAATCTATTAAGTTAACAGCTAAATGCAGACACTTGAAATAAGTATCAGAAGATGCACTTATAAGGTCCTATCCCCTCACTAAAATGTGTCTGACTTTATGATTGATATATCTGCAGGCTAGCTTTGTGACATTAAGCAGAGAGTTTATCCCCACTTTGTCTATTTCCTTATCTTTTTCTAAAAATCAGAAACATGTCTATTAAAAGGCTGTTTTGAATGTATTTAAGAGACTAATTCATTATACTACTTAAAATAATAAAGTGTTAAAGAAATTTAAGATAGTGAGATTATTAAATGTCCATAGAAAAGAAATTTCTTGACCTGACAAATATTCCTACTTTGCTTAATTCTTCTAAAGGGGGAAAAATAAATGACTTTGTGGTCCATAAGAAAATTTACACAGAATATTATTTAAAAAGATATCTTTGGTAAACCTCTAATTTCATAATCTGTCTTGTTTGCATGATGAATTTTAATCTTCTTAACCTTTATGTTTATATTGTTCAACACTGTTTTTCAAGCACCATCAAATCTCAAGTCATACTATATTTAAAAAAAATAATATAATAAATTTAATTAAACTCAAAAAGTTCTGCCATTTAGACCAAAATAGGCATAAAGTGTCTACACCCAATGAGGGAAATTAGTTATTCCTTAAGACCTATTTCTTTGACCAGGACACAAAAAGGTTACACCAGGGCTTAATTATATGAAGTAAATTCAATGCATTGTACAAAATATGTACACTATATGTACCAAGTATGACCCTTGCTACATGGTAGATATCTCAACTAAATATTAGCATTTTATAAAAAAACATTTTACTCAAATTAATAATTTAAATGTACATACGTAAACCTCTGAGGCAATGTCCTAATTCTTATAGCTCAGTAGAAACATATTAAAGAATGTGAACCCTTTGAAAATCCCTAACTACTTCAGCTGCAATAACAGTGTTCCCCTGTATGTCCTGGTCAATTCGAGTGTATTGCAGTGTAATTCAGCTGAAGTTCCTCTGCACCTGATTTGGGAAATTCTTGATCACTTGCTATATTTCTGGACCACTAGTTGTAGTTTCTGGGCTATTTTTTGTCTCCCTCTGGTCTATATATTGATAAAAAGGACACAAAAGTTTAGGTGTGGAAAGTAGAATGTTTAACTATGGACACTGATGGCTTTTGAAGTTTATAGAGGCCTTTAAGTGCAGTTGAAGCCTTTATTTTTTTTTAAGTAACACAATGTAAAATAATGCATTATTATTAACAACCTGCTGAAATAAAATAATGCATTATTATTAACAACCTGGCCACTCAGAGAATTTGTATCTCAAATTGGTACCAAAAATATTCTAGACTTTTGCTTGAGATCAACCACCTATTTGCCCTGAGCTTTCTATCAGCCAATGCAAAGGGGAAAACTGTTCAGGTGCAGAATTATAGTATCTTTGATATCAAATAAGTGAGTTACTCAAGAAAAGTACACTGAGTGGCCAGATTATTATGCATTCAGAGATCATAATAATCTGGCCACTCAGTATATATATATATATAGCCAGGTAATATTATTTTTAAAAGCGCCACCAGGACTTTACTTTTGTGACTATTTGTTTTAGTTTTTGGATGTGAAAAACAACAACAAAAACTATTTGTTCACTTCTTTAGGCTGCCTTAAGGCAGAGTTTAGCACAAAGTATGAAACACAACTGTGTTATATTAAAGACTTGAGGCCTGGTGCAGGAAATTCATAGGCCTGGCTTCCCCACCTCCCTGCTTCCTCCTTCCCTCACTCCCTCACCACCCTGCCGCTGCTGCTGGTCACCCACCATGTTCTTTGTCAACCCAGGTGGTCAGCTCACATCATAGGGAGCGATCAAACTCCCACTCTCCTGGTGGAACTCCTGAGTGGTCAATTTGCATATTATATAGATATAATATCTTTTTAATTTGTTACCTAGTGAATTCATGTAAAGCCAAAACACAATCTTGCTATGTCTTAGGTCTACAGCAAATATAAGACTTTTCACATTTTTCATTTTTAATTTTCATGACAGGGTCTGCCAGTTAAACAGAATCTGTGGGCATAAACTCCGAATCTCCCACTGTTAAGCAATAGAAATGATGACAAAACAGCAGTTGGTGCCTAGGCAACCCTCTCCCACCCTGAGGACATCACTGATTTTTTGTTTTTGTTTTTGTTATGTTTTGAATACATACACACCTGCATAAATAGAGGGCTGTCATTCTGGCTTATTGCTAGGGAAGACTTAATCCCGTAGTCAAGCCATTCATGGAAGCAGGAAAAGGAAAATAAAGAAAGCTTATATAGGCTAAATGTGTTTGGTACAAATTAAATTTGAATTGTAAACAAGGCTAACAGCAAATTAGCTAAAGAACATAATTATTTTTATCTTATTTTACTGTCTTTACTCTCCTTTTCCACCATTTTTATCACCTGTCCCCTTGAAAATAATAAACATACCAACATAAAATCCTTGTTTTGCAAGTGAGTACTGTGACACTAATTTTAGATATTTTTATTTTATTTTATAAAATAGAAATCTTAAGTAAGCCAAATATAAAATGTTATATTTTTTACCTTCTATGTTTAAGTATATCTGACCGTAATTTCTGTGAAATAAGCAAAATATCTCTGATATCTAAATGCCCCACTAAAATCCATTTAATCTTTTTTGTTATTAATAGTTTTCAAAGTCAATTTATTTGGCTTCTAGATATGAGAAATGCATGAGCTTTTAAAACATGAACCATTGAAAAAAATAATACTATTAGATGAAAGGGATATTTAAAAGATGCAATTTGAAATAAAATAAAAAAAACCCACAGTTTTATATATTCTAATTCCCAGAAGAGCAACTGGGTATTCAAGTATATCTGCTTACAAAGGTAATCCTGATTTTTCTAAATAGGAGAATCTGAATAGTCAACCCCAGTGTAGTCACTCCAATGTTCCATTGAAAATACTTATGAAAGCATTAGAAATGCAAAATAATCTTTCCAACACTCATCAACCAAATGGAAAATTCAAAAGCAAGACCTTAAAAAAATTCCATATTCACAATATGGAAAAAATCACTGCCAAAAGTATGCAGTTACTTATATTTCCCAGGCTACCTACATTTATACTAAGATTTCAGGAAACTTGCTATACTACTAATAAAAATGAACTTCTATGCTTCTTGTATAGGAGCCAGAATTTGTTTTCCTTATGCTTGTCCCATGTCTAATTCCTATTATTTCTTTTATAAGACATCTTGCTTTGAGAAGTAATGCTGTCCTCAAATATACTCACATAAAGAACCTCAAAGTACTGTTTTGAATAGTTTTGGGGAGGAGCAAACATAGTAAGTTGTATGGTTTTGATAATTTAAGAATTAAAACAAAAATAAAAACAACAAAAATCAAGATGTGAACATCAAAAAATTTTCCATTTCTGAACAGAGGATCAATAGAAGAAACCTATATTCCAGGGCCTCAGGAATAAACAGGACAGAACCGGATGAGGGGGAGGGGCGGGAATCAGAAAAAGCTTCTGTGAAGATTCAGAAGAACAACTCAGAAAATTATCTTCTGGAAGATGCCATGTAATTTTCACAAATAGAGGTAATAAGATAATAGAAGAACACTGCAAAAAAAAAAGAAGAAAGAAAGAAAGAAAGAGAAAAAAGAAAGAGAAAAAAAAAGGTTAACTAGAGGGTATCTCTTACAATAAAGTACAGATCTATCCTATATAATAAAAAGGTAATATGCAAATAGACCTAACAGCAGACCAACCAAACAATCAAAGCATAATATGCTAACGATAATGATATGATAAGGTTGCTAAACTGCTCACTATGATGTGCACTGACCACCAGGAAGCAGATGATCCAACTGGTAGGTTAGCTTGCTGCTGGGGTCCAGCCAATCAGGATTTATCATGCACTGGTGGGGTTCCTCAGCCTGGCCTGTGCCCTCTCACAATTCGGAGCCACTCGGAAGATGTTGGAGAGCTGGTTCCAGCTCAGTTCCCCAGGCCACTCCCCTTGGGAGGGCACCAGACACAGGGCTCATGGCTTGCGAATGCTGCCAGGGCAGTGCAAGCCTCTCACTATCAGGATTGATTGGACACTAGACCACAGCAGGCACAGTGGGGCCAGGATGAGCAGGAGCAGCAGGTAGGTACTGCAGGCGGAGTTGGACTACAGGTTTTGGCCTGATCCCTGCAGACCACCCAGAGGAACCCCACCTGTGCACAAATGTGTGCACTGAGCCTTTAGTGTATATATAAAAGCCTAAGCAGTCATTACTACTTAATTACCAGAATAACCCGAAAAACTGGTCAACCAGTTGCTATGACATGCACTGACTACCAGGGAGCAGATCCTCAATGCAGGAGCCATCTCCTGGTGGTGTGTTCCTGTAACCCCTCCCTGTCTGCCTGCCAAGCATTCACAGACCCGTCCCCTTCAACCGGCCAGCCCCTGATCTGCTAACCAATCTTTTGTGGTCCCTCCCCCCTGCGGGCCAGTCCTCCAGTAATCCTTGATCATCAGCTAGGCTGAGGGACCCCACCCATGCACAAATTTGTGCAGGAGGCCTCTAGTATTTTATAAAGGAAGATTTAGAAATAGGAATACTGCATGTAAGCCATTACTAAAGAAAATAATATATTGAATATAAAATAATTAAAATAATATTTAGAAAGAGCAATTCTTAAAAGAAGTGATTGGTTAGAGAAGGAATAATATGTAGAGGACAAATAAATAAAATAATGTCTGCCAAACTTATATTTTCAGATTAAAGTTTTAATTCTCAGATATACTAACTTAAAAATATCCACCTATATTTTCATAGAATTTGTGACATCATAAAATAAAGAGAAGAATATATAATCCACCTAGAGAGAAGAGTTTATGTATAGAAGTAAAAAATAAAATAGCATTGGAATCAATGCCTTATCCACAATACTAACAGTTAGATGAAAGTGAAATTTATAGACCTTAGAAATATACACTATATATTCGGAAAACTTTCTAGTAATAGAACACCTAAAAATGCTGAGTAAAATAAAGTGATCTTTCTCTTCCCAAGTGAAGAATTATGCTACTTTCTTTAGGGCAGACTGTCTATAAATTATTTGGAATTCTTCTGTATGGGATATTTTTGTTTTATCCCCATGTATTAATCTACTCAGGCAATAGTATGGACACATGAATATTTGTTTAGTACTTTGGGTTATAATCCAATAAAACATGATGTTTTGCTCATATAGTTCCAGCTTTGACAATTGGAAATTCTCTCAGTTGCTACAAGTGATATACCTTCATTAGCTATTTTATAGCACTTTATTTTTTGGCACTATCGGAAGCTGTAGGATCATCTTATATATTTCCCATTGTAGTGTTATAGTCAGCCATTTCTCCATTGTCCTCTGGTTCTATTTGTTAAAAAAAAATAAATGGTACTAGAAATATAGCTCTAAGTTCTGGGTGAGCTCACTGCTACTGGGATGCCATTTATTTTAGGTACTCTAAGCCAATAGTATAATTAAATGCACCTATATTAAACATTGTATATACCCACTAGAGGCCTATTGCATGAAAATCATACAAGGGTCTCGGCCCTTGCAGTTCCAGCTTCGTCAGGTAGGTTGTTTGGTTCTCCAGTCTAATTAGCATATTATGCTTTAATTATAATAGATACCATAACCTTCTATATCTATATTAAACTAAACATGTGGTGATAATAATATCTCCAATTCTAATTCTTTATTGTGTGGATTATGTAGTTTCCACTTTTTATCTCTAAATTCCCACCTACAATGATGGACCTGATTTCCATCATCTGCCACGCATTTACTTATTTCATTCCAGTGTTCATATATAAATATATAGCTATCAGAATTGTTAACTTATACCCTGTGCATAAAAAACTTTATTAACTAGAGCAGTGGTTCTCAACCTTTCTAATGCTGCCACCCTTTAATACAGGTCTTCATGTTGTGGTGACCTCCAACCATGAAATTATTTTCATTGCTAGTTCATAACTGTAATTTTGCAACTGTTATGAGTTGTAATGTAAATATCTGGGTTTTCCGATGGTCTTAGGCAACCCACAGGTTGAGAACTGCTAACAGGGTCACCTAAAACCATGGAAAAACACAGATATTTACATTACAATACATAACAGCAGCAAAATTACAGTTATGAAGTAGCAACAAAAATAATTTTATGGTTGAGGATCACCACAACATGAGGACCTGTGTTAAAGGGTCGCAACATTAGAAAGGTTGAGAACCACTGAACTAGAGTATAGTGTTTATATGTTTTATTTCCTGTCTTAAGTCTTCGAAGAATTTCACTTATTTCCCAAGTTACTTAGGTTAGCACTTTTTTCTCCATGCTCTTCATTGAGATTTATTGTATCATGTATTTGTAAAACAGTAAGAGTCTCTTGAAACCTTCTGCATTTATTCCTGGGATCTCTCAACCTCATAACTGATATGATTAAAATTATATATATTAAGATTCACCTTCTATGTGTCATACATTTTTATGAGTTTTGACAAATGCATATAGTCATGGTATCCACTATTAGAGTTGTATACAGGTAGTTTCACTGCAAACCTCAGGGGCCACATTAGGAGGTCAGGGCAAGGTGCAGGCATTGTGCAAGCAGCAGGACCTGGGCATATGCCTTTATTAGTATACATGGGTGGAGTGTTTCTGGGTTCCCAAACCAAGGCTGGTTTAGTTCATTGAAACAAAAAAGAGGGGTTTCAGTAATCTTTGCAGAGGTCTTATCTAAGGAGTACACAAGGACAAGGAGACAAGAAGCAGGAGAGATTGTTTATCACCAGGGACACTGAGGGAGTCATTCATATCAGTAGTTTACACTGACTTGTGACTCCCCTGTCTATTATCTAGGCAGTTTCTAGCCTCAGTTCAGCTTTTAGCCACACAAAATAAACATTTAGGCAGCAATACTTTGCTCAATAACACATTCAATGTAATTACACTTCCACCATCCTGACTCTTCCCAATTTACTTCAGCTTAAATTTCATGATATCATAATCACTTTCACGCAAATATTTTCAGTTTTCCTACCTTCAGATTTACTTTTCCATCATCATGTTCATTTAGTAAAATCCTTATTAAATATGATGCGGTCTATTCCACATTCACACTCATGCCATTTAATGTGGCTGTAGGATTTAATCATGACCACGATCATGAATGATGTGGTCTCTAAATACTGCATAGCAATTGTATTGTCATTTTCTAATCATATATTCCAACATTTCCCTAGATAACTATTTTAACTTTGATTTATCCTTGAAACCTACAACACATCTTTCCCCATACTTAATCTCAGCTGAAGACATTTTTCTATTTCACTGAGAAAAATTAAGCAGTCAGAAGTAAATTCTCCATATGCCCACAATTTCATTCCCCAATCGTCCACCATCTGCACCCATGCTGTCTACCTTCCCACCTGTTTCTGTGTTGAACCATCTGCACTCTATATGAAGCCAATATCTCCGATTATATACACTACTAGACCTCATCCTCCTCAATTACTTAAGGATTTTACCAAGGATTTCCCCCCCACCCCCACCTTTCTTGCTTTGTTAATTTTCCCTCTTTCACGTAGAAACATGCTATTCTCTCTCCAACATATATTAAAAAATAGTATCTTATCAGTTCTTCACTTTTCTCCAAGGTTATGTCCCGTTTCTCTGCTCCCATTTGCAGCAAAACTCCTTTAAAAAATATCTCCAGTTTCTGTCTCTAACTGCTGTATTGTAATTCTCTCCTAACTTCACTTAAATCAGGCTTTTGCTTCCTGAACCATTTTATTATTCATGTGGAGGTCATAAATAACTTCATAATTGCTGCATCAATATAATCTGGTTAATTTTAAATAGCTATCCTATTTGAAACATCAGACACTGTTCATCACTCATTCCTTTCTACACTTGATTTCTAATATAGTATACTCACCTGGTTGTGTTCCTTATCATTTATTACTACTCAATCAGACTGTCTCATCTTTTTTCCCAAAGCTCATTGAAGTGTCCCTTGAGTCTGTTCTTGGTTCTCTTCTTTGTTTAATTACACTCATTTCCTTTGCAATATTTTTTAAAACACTACCCAAATTCTAGTGAGACAGAAATTTGTATTTATAACTCTGATTTATTTCTCTAAGTCTAGATCCATATACAACTTTCTCAACATCTTCAGTTGGAATTCTAATAAATATCAACATTCATATCCAAATTGAACTTTTGTTTTCTCCTCTCAAACACATTCTATAGATAATCTGCCCTTCTGAGTTAATGACAACTCATAATGTAATTGCTCAGTTGATGTGTTGGAAGAAAAATATCATAATCTAATTGTGTTGGAGAAAAATAATCATGCCTTATTAATTTCCCCTCTTTACCCTTTGCTTTCATGTAAAAGCATCCCATTCTTCAACACACCAAATACAATATTCCAGGGAGTCCAACAGATCTATCTTCACAATATGTCTAGAATTATATTAATTGTTGAAAACTTAAAATTAATACTTTAGTACTTTCTATCCATTATCTCATTGGTAGTTTTTGGAATAAAGTCTTGTTTCTCCATTTTCAACTTTGTCTTCATCAGTAGGTATATAAAAAAGCAATGATCTCTTTAACAGATAATACTTTTCCCCTTTCTTTAAAGACATTTGATGGTTCTGCATCTTACTCAAAGTAAAAGGCAGTCACAGAGAATTGTGCAAAAATCTCCCCATTATTTCTCTGAGCTCACATTCTACTACTATGTACCACACATATGCTGTTGATCCTCTTTGCTTTTCCTTAAACAAGTGAGGTACCCTCTAGCCTTTATATTTTAGTACTAGATGATTCCTATCTGGTAAAATTTTACTCCATGTCTTTATGAAAAATTCCTTTACCCACTTCAAACTTCCGCTAAAATTTTACCTTTTCAATTCACTTTATTCTAAACAATCTATTTACAATAGCAATTTGTTAACTCTATATTCATTTATTTTTTCCTAACACTTTTAACTTCCTGACATTTTATAATTAAATCATTAATGATAATTATTGTTTGTTTCTGTTTTACTAATAGTATATTCTGAAGAATTATGCCTGGCATTTGGTAGGCTCTCAAAAATATTTATTGAGTAAATAGATATAAGATTAAAAATTAGGAAGGGACAACATTATACCAGCAAAAGGAAGAGCTGGAGTTTAATCCAAGGTTATCACAAAAGACAAAAAAATATATAAATTGGCAAGATAAAAAATGGAACAAGGAGATTAAAAATAAAACACATTAATCTAAAATAATTTTATTGAATATAAAATTTCATTTTATATATTTTTATGATAGAGAATTATAATTCTATTTCTATTTTCCAAACATTATTTGAAATAGATATATTTTCCAAATTAGTATATATAATTTAATTATTAATATTCATATTTTTTAATTCTCATCAAATCTATTAATGTAAATAATTCTGATTCCTTCTATCTCTGCTTTTTTCCCTCACCTTTTTTTTTCTCTCTCATTGATTTTTAGAGAGAGTGGAAGGGAGGAGAGACAGAGAGAAACATCAATGTGAGAGAGACACAGCAATTGGTTGCTTCCCTCACATGCCTTTACCAGGGCCCGGGATCGAGCCTGCAACCATGGTGGTATGTGCCCCTGACTAGGAATAAAACCAGGGAACCTTCACTCTGAGGCCTGACCTTCTATCCACTGAGCTAAACCTGCTACACTGTCTTCTGAAAAGAGTTCTCATATTCTAACTTATTGTATATATTAACTATTGTGCTTTATATTATTTTCTCTCTTCTTACTCAAAATTTAGGTCCTATTAGAGCATGTAATTTTACACTGCTTGTTTTCCATGACCATTTAACTGTGCTTGGCACATAGTATATGTTCAATAAAAATATGGTGAATAAATAAATTATTATATTTTCTATTACTGAACCAGCCTTGAATTTCTAGGATATTTCATTCTTGGAATGTTATATTATTCTATTAGTACACTGCTCAACAAACCTGACTTAAATGTATTGGTATTTTAAAATTTATTCTGATAAATTATGGGTCTATAGATTTTCTTTTTTACTGCACAGTCATTATCACAATTTTGTATTGTTGCTATTAGTATTATAAAATAATTTAAGAACTATTTTCAAAGCTCTGCTTCATTTCTTAAGCCTGGGAACTTGTTTCTAAGAACAAAAAACCCCACAAAACCCTAGTGGTTTAATACCTATAACTTAAAAGACCTTATTACAAGCATGCTAGTACTAATTTGTCAATGGCCTTGCAATATTAAATCTAAAAAATTTCACTGGTATAATAATATCTAACTTAATTATAAAATGTAATTTAGCTGTTTATATAAATATAAAGTTAAAATATTTGTATATTAACAAGCACTCTTTTTGTGAGATCAAGCAATAAGAAAGTCTATTAGGTATAAATTACTATTAACCTACTTGCTGAATAATTTATCTCTGAACTTCTTAATTATACTTTTAATGAAGAATAAACAAGATAGTTTAGTTTTATTACAAATTATTGCATGATGAGCTGAGAAGTTATTAAATCAAAATGCTTATGTATTTTTATATATGTGGATGTGTGTTAATACATGTAAGTAATTTGAAAAACATGAGAAAACCTTTATAGTCCCTTTTATTTTAACATTGACACTACATTATGAGACAGTATAGCCCTAGCTGGTATTGCTCAGTTGGTTGGCCTCCTCCTGTGCACCACAAAGCCTATCCCTGGGGTAAGGGCTGTGCAAAGGCAGCTGATCGATGTTACCCTCTCACACCAATGTGTCTCTCTTCTCCCTTATCTCTCTGTAAAAAATCAATAAACTGTTCTTAAAAAGAAAAGAGAGAGTATAACATTATCTGCCATATAACATGTGATAATTTGGGCCTGGTGATGGGAATTAACCTGCCATTTTGAAAAAAATAAAAATAATTAGCTAGCTAGTCTGGGGCAGGGTGAGTTAATGTGAATGGTGTGTAGGGTAAGGTATTAGAGGTACTTTGGAATCAGACCATGTAGGGCCTTGTAAACCATGGAAAAGTTTTCTCCAAACATTTAAAAACTATATGTTTTATTGATTTCAGAAAGGAAGGGAGAGGGATAGATAGAAACATCAATGATGAAAGAGAATCATTGATTGGCTGCCTCCTGCAATGGTCCCACTGGGGATTGAGCCCACAACCTGAGCATGTGCCCGGACCTTGAATGCAACCATGACCTCCTGATTCATAGGTTGATGCTCAACCACTTAGCCACACTGGCCAGGCTCTCCAAATCTTAATTTTCAAAATGATTGCAAATTACTTTTTCATATAATTAATACACAAAGAAATGGTATAGCAATACTTGTTATATGAAATATATAGACACTATTATTTTTATCTTGATGTTTCTTAGATAAGTGTAAGTACTTATTAACATTATAAAATATATTAACTTATAATATGTCCTTTATATGAAAGCAAAATCAAATTATTTTCTACAACTTAATTTTATTCATGCAGTGGGCTTATTTAGTCCATACCAAAAGAGAAAGTTATTTAAGAAAATGAATTCTTTTTAAAATATGGTTCAAATCAAAGTTATTTTCCATTCTAACAGTTCTACACATTTCACAATTTTAGATATGTTTTAAGCAATTTAAATACAAGCTAATGTAGGAATTATAAGCTAGTTCTTGTTTTAATATTCCTTACAGGTTATGAGAGGAAGACTGGCATTCAGGCAAGTGAGTGTTGTGCCATTCTGCAAAGAATACGACTTTTTAGGAATATGTTAAAGAAATGTCAACAATGCTATTTGAAAGACAAGCTGATAAACATATTTTAAAAGGGTTGCAGTGTTTCCAGGTGATGAAATATTCAGAAAGTATTTATTTTCATAAAAAGGCTGATTTCTTTGGGGCACTGCCTTGCATTAGCAATCTGATTTTAAACCAGAATAGTCATTCCTAAGCTTACAATTTCTGATCTTTCCTTTCTTTGTCACCATGCCACACTATATCATAGCCAAACTCCTGGTTTTGTCCTTACATCATATAGACATGAGAATGTGTTTACTCTCCCCTTATTTCTTCATCTTTGATCAACCAGGAATAAACTTCTAACAGCTCAGTTCTCTCCTGCTAAGTACCTTTGTAAAACTATATGAACACCTTAATCTTGGAAAGGAAAATTAATCCAAATTAATTATTTTTTTAAATTCTGCATAAAGTTGCTAAATTAAAATTGAAATGTATGTTTAATGCTTTGCACATGAGAAATTAATACATTGTTTTGATTTAATGAAGATCTTCCTGTCATTTGCTAAAATTTATCATCTAAATAAGGTGATTATATTGTATGTGTTGAGAGGACATAGTTCTAGGCTAACCCTATGTAAACAAAGCCTCTTATAATTATCAAAATAAAACAAGCATAAGTGTTAGATATATGTTTAACCATTTATCTGCCATTTTGTTTTGATAGAGAGATTGTGTATGTAGGGATAAAAAATATGTTTTTTTTAAATGAAAAGTAAAATATTTGAATCAAATTTTAAAATTTTATATTTTCTACCTGGATTTTCAAACACATAATTTATGTTTTTATAAATCTTTTTAATGCAATATTCAATGGCTACATGCTATTTATTCTACCATGTGGTCATATAATAAATTTTGACATAAATGTTATTAATGGCTTTTGCTGATTTTCTAGGTCTTGTCCTGTTGGTCCTATTTGTCTCTGAGACATTCCAACCATGATCTCTGCATCTCAGGAGACAGATTCCCCCAGTGTGTGTATGTGTGTGTGTGTGTGTGTGTGTGTGTGTGTGTGTGTAGGTCAGTTGTCTTCCAGTTTGACCAACGGGTCTTTAGAAAAGAGGAAGGAGAGAGAGTGCATTTTACCCTTTTTTCTCTACCTTGGGTGATTTTTCTTATGTCATCTTCCCTGACACCCCAGCACCTGCAAGAAATGCTTACCATGGTTCCAGCACTTACCAGGTGACCTTGATCTCTCAGTTCTTATTTTGAACTTCCAGCCTCAAGTGGTGACAATTTCCTGCTCTTGTCAACTTCTGAATCCCTTAGATCTTCCACCACTGGTACAGCCAGGTCTCTAGGTGAAATTCCCTTTATTTTGCTTATTGGAGCTGACTAATAATTAGGAATATCCCAGTTTATTAATCTTGGCATATCATTATGCTATTTTTATATAAAGATCTCTTAATTAATCACTTAATTAAAACAACTTTTTGATATATATTGCCAAACTATTGTCCAGAAGGTTCAGATTCAATAATAATTTTAGAGTGTGCTTCAAGAATTCCTACACACTTTCTTAATGCTGAAATTAACACTAAAAAACAGCATTGTTTTTTTTATTTTTTTATTTTTTTATTTTTTT
>JAAGEH010000041.1:21309459-21325435 GCA_011751065.1 Lasiurus cinereus | reverse complement strand
ATTTCTCTCACGTATTAGGTGGCTTCATGGCATAAATAGTGATGGGTCAATAAAAGCTGATGGTATAAAAATAAATATATTCATGGGCTAAATTTCAAACTTATTAAGAACAGGAAGTTTTGTGTCAGCAGGATCTTGAGTCAAAAACCAACTTTTCATTGTGTGGTATTAATAATTTAATCATCATTAACCTTAGTTTTCCTCCGTAATCTAATAAAGGTAACATATCTGCAACAATATTGGAATACTTCTTGGCTGAATTTGTAGTAGCCCACTGTTTCTTCCAAAATCGATTGTTTTTTAATAAGAGTGAAAAATATTCACATGTGAGGTGGACTATGGCTCCTATATCATCTGGGTCTTTAAGAATGTCACTAGTATCTATCATTCCTCTTATATGCACTATTGATTCTGATTTACTATCTTTCCTGGAGATGGAAAGGGCAATATCATGTCAAAAAAATTCTATTTGACCTCCCTTACTATGGTAGCTCTCAAAAAGTCAATGGTTATTGGATTAGTTAACAAGTATGTCAATTCCAAGTACAAAAGTCAAGACTCAGGAAATACCTTAGAGGGTCTGTGTACCAGTATATCCAATGTTAACCACACCTTGGCCAGAACTCCATTTGTTACCTATCTCATATACTTTTAATCTATTAAAGAACTACTAGTATAATGACACTTTAGATTATTAAATGTCAGTGTCTATATATGTCTGTATTTAACATTTCTCAAAAATGTCTGAGTATTTCCCTTTTCCTAGTATGTGATGACCTGAGTAAGATATTTGAGGAAGGACTTGGGGGATCCTTACTATCACTCATTAGATAGGATTGCATGGGAATTCCATTCCACTTTCTCATGGAGTCCTAGCCTCTAATTTAGTTAATGGTTTGGGGGTTTAAGACAGGGATTTCAATATATTTTTAAGAGGTGTGATTAATAGCACTCACCTTCCTAATCACTCACTCTTACTTGTTTTTAATTGTGAAGATTGAGGAGCATTCTTGCTGATTGTCCATCAAGAAAGCATGATGGGTCAAAGAAAAATATTGGATTTTGATGCAGGCACATCATGGGGTTCATCTAGTCTCATGGGAGCTTTAGAACTGGAATGACCTTATCATATTGTCCTAATGTAGGACCAGAAGCCATGAATTTCTGTATCCACATTGACCAGTCATTGTACACAATATGCCTCTGAGGAACAGAAGAAAGCTTTGTGGAGGTGGCTTTTTTCAGCCAACAGTAAACTCCAGGCAATGTGTGTGTGTGTGTGTGTGTGTGTGTGTGTGTGTGTGTGTGTGTATAATAGAGGGTAGGTAGACAGTGAGATTCACTGTCAACATTTCCAGAAGCTAAAGGCAAATAGTTTAGTCCTCAAAAGAGTATGGTCTGAATATTTTTATCAAAGTCTTAAGTCCAGACCATCTACACTAATAAAAGAGTAAGATGCAAATTGACCGTACCTTTGTGACACCTACCAGCCAATAAGGAGCGAGTATGCAAATTAACTCAACAAAAATGGCGGATTAGTTTGCATATGCAGGTGGACGATCAGCCCAGAGAGGGATTCTTGTGTCATCACCATGGTGACAAGGCAGGCAGTTTGCATTGCTTCAGCTGCTCTGGGCCTCTGGGTAGCATGGAAAGGCGGAAAGTTGGCTCCAGGCCAGATTGAAAAGGCGGCTGCAGCTGGAGCCAAGGCAGTGCTGGCAGCCAGGGGAAGGAAGGCCCATTCTTGCACAAATCTTTGTGCATCAGGCCTCTAGTAAAAAGAATAACTGGTAAAAAAAAATAGTTACATTAAAATTAAGGCTTCAGATATTAGATAAGGTAAAATAAAATTACTGATAGAGGTTAAAATGCATAAACATGCAAAGGATAAGAAATGTCCAGAATATATGTTTTAGTTTTAAAAAAATATTTATTGTTGAAAGTATTATATATGTCCCTCCTTTTCCCCCATTTACCTTTTTTAGCCCATCCCTGCCCTAGGCCTTTACCATTCCCTTGTCTGTGTCCATGGGTTATGCATATATGCATAAAGTTATTTGGCTGGTCTCTTCACCCACCACCACCCACCCTCATCTTCTCTTTGAGATTAGATAGTATATGCTTGAAAAGAGGCAAATAACTTGTGTGTGGTTCACAGAAAGATGCATGAAGTGATAGTAAATACATTGAAAAAAAGTGAACATTCATTTGCATATAGAGAAATACAAATAACAAATGCATAGGTAAATAATATTTGTACTCAGAATGACAAGTATTAAAAAGTTTGACAGTGAATGTCAAGACTGTTGCTTATGTCTGCACTGTAACTGTTGGAGCCCTAACCGGGTTGACTCAGAGAATAGAGTGTCGGCCTGCAGACTCAAGGTTCCCAGGTTTGATTTGGGTCAAGGATATGTACCTTGGTTGTGGGCACATACCCAGTACAGAGTGTATAGGAAGGCAGCTGATCAATGTTTCTCTCTCATGAATGTTTCTAACTCTCTATCCTCTTCTGTAAAAAATCAATAAAATATATTTAAAAAAAGAAAAAAGACTATTGCTTATGTCTGCACTATAACTGTTGGAAATGTAAATTGCCCGTAACAGTTTGGAAAATTATTTGGCATTATTTAATAAAACCAAATATGTTTAAATTCTTTGACTCAGAAGTATCACTTTTACTCAAACATCCTTAAAACTTTCGTATTATCCATACAAAGTTATAACAGCAATATCTATAAATACAAATGGAGATTTTCACACAATATAGCATTAAAAATGAAGGAACTATAGTGACATAGATTCTGGCATGAACTTTATTAATAAATAATCTAGCCTATATAATGAAGAGGTAATATGCAAATTGACCATCACAACCTCACAAGATGGCTGCTTGCAACTGGGCCAGCAGCGGGGTTAGTGAGGAATGAACTCTGCAAGCCAGACCAAGGCACCCTTCCTGCCAAAGGAACCTCGCTCACTCTGCAGAAGCCCTTAGAGCCCTGGCATCACCCCCCCTGTGGCTGGCCAAGGTGGGACCATGAGAGGTTGGCTCCAGGACGTATTGGGCCTTTCTCATCCAGTCCCGCCCCGCCAGCCACCTTCTGGTTAATTTCCTTTCAATGGGCACAGATCCATGTACCAGACCTCTAGTAACATAAAAATAGATAAATAATAAAACATGGACATAAATATATAGTTATCCTATATAATAAACCCTAATATGCAAGTCAACCAAATGACAGAATGACCAGTTGCTATGAGCAGGGCCTAAGCTAGAAGGCAGACATCTCCTGAGGGGTCCTGGACTGAGAGCAGGTACAAGCCAGGCTGAGGGACCTCCTCCCTGTCCCCCAGTGCATAAATGTTGTGCACCTGGCCTCTAATATGTACAATAATATAGAATAAATGTAAATAAAAATAAAAAAGATAAATTATATCATAAATTCAGGCAGGTTTAATTTAATATAAATTTTAAAAGCATGCAAGACTAAATGATAAATATTTTTGAAAAATATACAAATTATTTGATCTCTCAAGGGAAGAGAGGAGAATCCTATATAATAAAAGCTTAATATGCTAAGTGTCTGGTCAACTGATCAGCTATTCAACCAATCAAAGCATAATATTCTAATGATATACTAAGAGCACTCAACTCCTTGCTATGACATTCACTGACCACCAGGGGGCAGACAGTCAACAGGTTGATCAGTCATTGTGATGTGCACTGACCACCAGGCAGCAGATGCTCTGACTGGTAGGTTAGCTTGAGCGAGATGGGCGGACACACCCTGGAGCCCTCCTGCAGTCCTTCCATGGCTGGCCAACCTCCCGCATCTCTCCCTGGCCTTCAGTGGGGACCCTCAGCCTGCCCTGTGCCCTCTCATAATCCGGACCCCTCAGGGGATGTCAGCAAGCCAGTTTCATTCATCCCAATTCCACAGGGGAAGTGCCACTCAGCCAGAAGCCAGGTTCACTGCTGGTGAGTGCAGAGGGGGTGGCAGGAGCCTCTCTTACCTCTCTGGCAGCACTAAGAATGTCTGACTGCTTGACCATTACCCAAGGGCTCCCAGACTATGAGAGGGTGCAGGCTGGACTGAGGGATCCCCCTGAGTGCATAACTTTGTGCACCAGGCCTCCAGTAATAAATAATTTCAGGTAGGAGAATTATTTGCATGAGTGTGGGAGAAGTTAAGAGAAGACATAAATGGAGAAGACATGAAATGGTGGACTTCTAGGATTAAGATCTAGATTTATAATTACTATTTGCTAGGAAATTCACGTTATAAACTTTATTTTAGCAATCTAACCTCTAACAAAACTATTTTTAAAGGCAAGTGAATGAACATCTATTTCTAAGTTAGCTCTGGGTTATTTTATAACTGAATTTTTATCAGACTTTTAAGGGACAGCTGATTTACATGGCATATAAGTTACTATAAAGTAGAGGGGAAAATAGCTCTTTTAATTTTTTCTTCCCTCCTACATAAAAGATTCAGTGTGTAGGCTGTGAAAATAAACAGGAGGATTCTGATTCACTAGGCTAAGCAAAGAACTCACATTTCTATTTTCCTTACCTTCCCATCTCCTAAATTATCTTTGATCAATAAAATGATTCACTAAACACCATATCCACATTCCAAACTAGGAGAATTTGGAACACAATCTTGGAGAGTTAGCTGCTTCCTTTAAAGGAGATGACTTACAAATTGTACACACCTCGTCTCATCTATCAAGGCCTAAAACATGGTCCCATGACCTATATTAGTGACATAGAAGGCTTAGAAATGTAGTCTTCAGATGTGCCATATCCCCAGCTAAAGTGTTAGGTTTTATTAGTAAAAAGAAAAATCTTGAGTATATGATTTTCCTCCCAATTGTAAGGCCTTCTGACATACAGAACTTTTCATAGTAAGCTTCTGTATAGCATTTCCAGTTATAACCAATGCCCAGCAACTCCAATCAAACTTCTGTTCCTTCAACTTTATAATTTCTGTCTTTGCAAAGGTTATTCACTTTGTTTGAACTGAATTAGACCCTTCATTGCTATGTTCATAGTAAACTACATGATTTACACTATTCTCTCAAATTCTTCAGGTGAACACTTTGCTTCTGTGTTCCCAATCATAGTTGTACCTTTGCTTATTGATAAATATTCTCTGATAGACTATGCTATATTGGACCATGCATCTTATTAGTAAATCCACAGGACCTGGCACACATTGTAAATAATAGTATGCACCCTTTCTGTTTCAGGATCCCCAAATAATTCATCACTTACTGTTAGAGAAAGTAGTTAGGTATTCATGTCTAGGAAAGTCAGGAAGCTCTTGGATTGCTTTTTGACATCTACACACCATTCTACCATCAATATTTGCAAACTAAAGGCCCAGTGCATGAAATTCGTGCATTCGGGGTCCCTCAAACTGGCCTGAACCTTCTCACAGTTTGGGAGCCTGTGGGGGATGTCCAACTTAGGCCAGCAAGTAGGCTTACGCTGGCAGCCAGACATCCTTTAGTGTTGCTGTGGAGATGGGAGAGGCTCCCACCACCACTGCTGTGTTCGCCAGCCGGGAACCTGGCTCACAGCTTCTTACTGAGTGGCGCTTCCCCTGTGGGAGTGCACTGACCACCAGGAGGCAGCTCCTGCATTGAGTGTCTGTCCCCTGTTGGTCAGTGTGCATCATAGCAACTGGTGGTTCCACTGTTTGGTCAATTTGCATATTAACCTTTTATTATATAGGATAGGATATCCTTCATTTTGATATACAGGGTGGGGCAAATGTAGATTTACAGTTGTGAGTATGTGAAAAACAGAATTTATTCTTCTACTATTATTTAGTAATATTGTATTATTTTCCATTCAAACAACTATAAACCTATTTTTTATTTCCAGAACTATAGGGCACGAGGTCATCACTTGAAGCTCAATTTAATTAAAAAATCAATTCCTGAAAAAGTTTATTACTGTACCATGTAGGAAGGTAAAAATATTTAGTAGTCCATATGGTTTGGGTTTACATGTTTCATGATGTGCTTAGATAAGATTTCACACATTTTTGTTTATTCCTCCCCATTATATCCCTATATCACTATACCATGCTGTTATTATTATCTTTGTACATTTACTTCTTCTTTTATATTTCTGTCTTGTTTCTAATATTTTTTAATTAAGAGTCTCTGAGTGTCTTGACACCTAACCACAGTGTGTGCTATATTAATATTAAAGGTCCAAAATGATTCATAGCTGCAACTACATTGTTAACATTTTTAGAAGTTGATCCACAGTAGAAAGTGTATATTTATGCATGTGGGTGTGTACATTTGTAAAGTATGTACTTATGTGATGAATCATAATATGGCAATGTAATATATGATTATCATCTAAATTGGAAATATGGAGAACTGGAAGTAAACAAATAGCAATTTAAGAAATCACCCAGGATTCAGGAACAAAAGGGACCAGAGAAAGTTAAAGAAGAGTAGTATCCCTTTTTCCCAATTATTCTTTTTCTATTATGAAAGTTTTAATTAAATAAAATAATTGACTTCATATTAAAAGGATGAAAGTTAGTGTAATTCTCTAAGTGCTTCATCTAAAACAAGGAAGAGCTCTTTTTCTTCAGATATAAGAGGAAAACAATTATTAAGACAACCTTGAATCTTCTCTGCAAATTTATGGGGTCATGGTGAACTCATTTGTAGATCTATCCAAATACAGAATCTGGAATTTGTGTTGACACACCTTCAAAGTGTAAAATGAGTTTACTTTTCTTATGACTTCATAGGGTGCTTGCAGAATTCAAGGCTATATTTGCACTTAGCATTTACTTGAATAAGAATTTGTTCCTGTACTATCTGGGTCCCAGTTACTGCTGAACTCTGGGATATATTAGGTGTGGGAGTGTGGGAAAAGTATATACGAAATATGATCATTTTAAATGAATGAATTAGGTTATAATTTTAACTACATACAAAGATGAAAATAAATATGATGAATTTCAAAGTTATCTGCTGGGTGAGAGTACTATATTGTGATTATCAATATGCATTACTTTATTAATGGTTGTAGATTTTATTGATTTGACTACTCAAGGCACTTCAGGGCATAATTGATTAAAATGTTGTATAATTTTATAGATTCTATGAGTTACTCAAATTCAGATTGCTCTACAACTCCAGAAACAAAGTTCCCTGATGTAATGTGTTTTGTCCAATTTACTGTACCTGATTGAAGTACATGATTCACTTATTGAACCGAATACTTCACAGACTAAGATTTTATCGTTTTTATCAATGGAAAATATATTTGCATCTTTTTTGTTTTTCTAGTAAAGGAATCAGAATATGAAAAAATCCTCTTTGGAAGGTAAGCTTTGGTGTTAATATGACTATCATTTTTATTGCCATTATTTTTACTTTGTTAAAGGAGTCTTCCAGGCTCGTAAACATTGTCAGTAGTGTAGTTCTCAAAGAACAAAAACAGAAACAATATTCACACCAACATGATATTAGTCATCCCATTTAAATTGGTTAGGAGTGAATTTACAGTGGTACCTTGAGATATGAGTGCCCTAACATACGAGATTTTTGAGATACGAGCCATCGAGCGAGTGATTTTTGCTTTGAAATACGAGCAACATTTGAGATAGGAGTAATCGCGAGGATTGGCCGGCTGCACACGATCCACCAGTTTATCAGGACTTGAGCGTCTCATAGTTTCCCACCCCTCAAGGTTACGGAACGAATTAAACTCGTATCTCGAGGTACCACTGTATGTGTATTAAAGTGCTTTTTTCCCCAAGTGTTGCTTCTTTTCCCTTCAGATTGTTTCTAAAGCATACATTTTCTTAATTAGAATAATGATTTTAAAAGATTTTTAAAGTAATAAAAATAAAATGGTAATTCTTTTCCTTAAATAAACACCAATGTATTTATGTTATGGCATTGTTTCTGTATGTTGAGATTTTTGGTACATAAAAGCAGATCTTCAGATTGGTGGAAAGAGACCACCTATATATATTAGGCAAAACTAATTTAAGTTTCTAATTTATAGATCAAAGCAGATAGAAACTTAGCTGAAGTTCTCTGGCAAGATGGAGAAAGATAAATAAAGCTAACATTTAATAAACTTTCTCTATTTTTGACTAGTTTTAGATTTTTAAGAGTCTCAATATGCTGAAAGATTTTTTTTTTAGTTATACCTTCTCTCCAGATCCCCTATTATTCACACCTCAGATCTCTTAAAACTTAAAAGAAACCTCACAATGGATAAAAGATATAAGAACATACAGTTGACAGAGGAAGAAACCTAAAAGGCCAATAATCAAATATATAAATGCTGGACCTTACTACTAATCATTAATAAGTAATATAATAGTAAAGTGGCATTTCTTGCTGAATAAATTAACAAGAAAATCAATGTCTAATATTTGGAAAATGAACAGGAGAAGAGAAATTTATATATTTTAGAAAGAGTAAACTTAATAATTATATACCAAAATAATTTAAAAATGAGCAAGAAAAAAAGCATGTAACCTACAATGACCAATTCTTTTAAGTGTCAACCCTAAATAATATTTTAGGTTTTCAAAAAAATATATATCTGTTTATAAAGTCCAAAAAGCATGGAAATCTTAAATGTCCCTCAAAGGTGAATAAAGTAATTGCATTTTACTTTATTGTAATAGTGGAAAAAAGTAATTAAAATGAGCTCTAACTAGATGTATGTCTGAATCAATGTTAAAGACATAAGTTCAAGTTTAAAAAGACAGATATCAAAGTCTCAACACTATGGAAATGGGACAATTATACAAGTATTAAAACATAAAACAAATTTTTGCATGCATTCATTTAAAATTTTATAGAAACTAAAGTGTAAAACTTTTGTATCAGAATGACTCACTCTTCTCTTATGTTAGGAAATGCCTCCTTGGAAGATGGATAGGGAAAATATGAGTTGGAATGGAAAATTAGCAGTACTATTTTTTAACAGCAAGTGATTTGATACAAATATCCACTGGCAGATATAACCTGTTTGCCTGTTCTCAATTGTATGTTCTCAATTAAAAATAAATGAAGTTAAAAAACACAAAGGAAAAGATACCATCTCTTGACTTTGTAAGCTGCCCCAATGTTTTTCTACCTCTCTCCAGTTCTATATAGGTGATTCTTAGTGAAGTTGAAATATCTTTTTTCTCTCTTTCTCTACCAGGAATGTGCTTTCTCACTCATTGTGACATGCATACTATCCCAACACTACACAAAATGTCTTCACACTCAATTACTAGCGAGCTTATTGTTAACACTGCTGTACATGAGTGACCTCTTAAAAACATTTAATTCATTAGTACTTCCCGGACTTGTACAAATTTGGCCACATATTATTATTTTTTACTTGACAATTAAGTTACTATTTCTGATTTTCTCCTCTGGATTTTGCTGCTCTCCACTCTTTCTGTACAAATCTCATTTATTTTTAAAACTTTACAAAAATAACCAGATGCACTCATTTCTCAAGTTTTCAGATCAAGCCTAGACCTTTCTTCTAAACTCCACATATTCAACTACCTATTGATATTTCCCTATGTATGTTTTACATTTTTCTCAACCTTAGAAAATCATCTAATTACAAAATTTTTTCTTCCTTTTTGTTACCCCATATAGTAAATGTTACTCCCTACATCTAAAAATAATGCTAGAAATCTTGACTTGTCAATTTCTTTTACCTTCCTACATCAAAATTCACATCCAAAATACATTCCTCTTGCCACCTCTCTCCATCTACCCAAACCACTTAGTGTGTGTCAGTGTTGTCTGTAAATTTCTGCTACCTACCTTGGATCTTTCCAATTCATTTCATATGTAGCTGCCAGAACATAGTATCTCATGTGATACAGCTTCAATCTCTGCAATCATATCCCATTGCAATTTGGATCATAGCTAAACTCATGGCAAATAAAGATTGACTGTAGGAAATTCCTTCTTAGTCTCAATACTTATTTCAAATTCATTTCCTTTTCCTCATTATTTTTCAGACACACCAATATTCTCAGTTCCTTGAGCACATCATGTTTTATCCTTCGTAGAGGTTTACTCATAAAATTCTTCCTACTAGAACCCTTGCTCCTATACCTGGGTCAAATTAAATCTTATTTATATGTCAATTTTCAATTGTTCACTGAAAGATTAGCTGGCCCCTATTATGTTGTCATACTTCCCTGTTCTTTCCTTTATAAACTTTGTTATTGTTTATAACCAAATTTTATTTTCAGTGTATCCTAGCTTTTATTACTAGTTTAATGCCACTGATGACACACATTATAAAAAACAAAACCATAGTCAAAATTTACTGTTCCTTGACTATATGTTGACTATATAATTGACATATATTACATCTCTAAGTTTCAGGTGTATAAAATTTTGATTTACACATTTATGTATGCTAAATAATCACTACTATTGTTAGCTATGCCTATATCATGATCACATTATAACCAATTGTGTATGTTTATGTGTGTATGTGTGTGTTGAGAACATTTAATATCTCTCTTAGCAGCTTTAAGTATAAAATTGACTACAGCTATTTGGGAGAGCTTAGTTGGCTGTTTGTAAATGGTTGTTTTTATTTTATTTTCTCTGATTTAAGTGAATTGCCTGTGGCTTAGGTTTTGGTTTGCTTCCTGGGCTACCAAGGCATTAGAGTCACCCCAGTGACTGGCCTGACTGTTTAATTACTTAAAAAAAATTATTATTTATTACTTTTAAAAAAACTATTATTAATTATTTATTCTAGAGCTGGTTGTTCACATGCTGCATTTTAGGAAAACAATAAGATTTTTAAATAGTATTAAGAAATGTTTTGTTTTTGTGTAGGTGTGTGTGTGTGTGTTTGCAAAGAAATAAAAGCAATTTTGGAGGAATTTTATTTTCTTTTGTTTTGGGTATATGTTCTCTTATTTTGTCAAGTTGTTCTGATGTCCTTGTATAAATTCAGATTCAATTGGGCAGCATTTTTATTGCAAACCTATTATTTGTCATTCATATTAATAAAACCTAAGATAAAAATAGTGATTACATAAGCATAATTTAAGTTTATTAAATAACTTTTATAAATTAAATTTCCCTTTGATTTCAACTTGAAAAAAAGTTTATTGATATAAATTTCTAATTACTTGACAACAGCAACACCAAAGTTCTTCTAGATACAAGAGGTATTTTAATATTCAATAGCAATTCCCTTTATAATCAAAGATAATATGAATCTCCAATTCCACAGATGTCAAAAAAGGCATAGGAAAATAAATATCCACTTTTACTTATAGTTAGAATTACAATTAAATCCTTTGAAAACTGCTAAGACTAAAATTACAACTTTTAAAAAGCTTATGGCAATTTATCATTTCAATTATCTATCTTATGCTATCTAAATACATTACAAGTATGGTACTAGAAACCTCCAGTATCTTTAGTAACACATTTTGCTTTTGATTAGATGCTTTGTTGTTAACATTGTTCATTTAAGTCATATACTTTGGCAACATTTTAACTGCATTTTTTAATTTTACTTCAAAATTATTATAATCGCTGGGTGGTATATATTTCTGTGTTAAAGTTTTCTTATTAAAAGAGTTGTTAATAGCCTGACTGGTTTGGCTTGGTGGGTAGAGCGTCAGCCTACAGACTGAGGGGTCCCAGGTTCAATTCCAGTCAAGGGCATATGCTTTGGTTGCGAGCACATCCCCAGCAGGGGATATGCAGGAGGCAGCTAATTGATGTTTCTCTCTCATCGATGTTTCTAATTCTCTATCCCTCTCCCTTCCTCTCTGTAAAAAATCAATAAAATATATTTTTTTAAAAAGAGAGACTTGTTAATAATGGCTGATCAGCAAAACTCCAGTAAGAGCATTCACTGGAGAACATCGTAATCTTATTTTCCCCCTCAATTCTTAAAAATATATTTTAATTAAGGCTCTATGTAATAGGCTCCCATAGTAATGTTTTGAGATTTTAAAAAAATCGTGTGGCCATTAATTATCCATTTCAAGAAAACTTTCTTGTATTGTAATTCATGGGATGAAAAAGAAATTATCAAATGTTTAAAAATGGAAAAAAAACACACACACATGTATGGAAGTGTCAGGTTTTCTTGTCATCAGCTATCCTCTGTAAATGTAGTGTTTGCTTCGACCTAAAGTATAAGTCAGTCGCCTAAAAAACCCTAGTAAATCTCCTATATTTTCTAAATTCTCTAAAATCTCCTATAAATCATTCACAAATTAAAATGGTATAGATTTTAGGAGTCAATTTGGAAAAAAAACAGCAATCTACAAATTCAAGTTGTATGAATTTAGCAAATATTAAATTGGCTTGCTGGTGTCTTCAATCCTCATATGCTGATTTAGCATTATGCAAATACTTGCAGTAAAAATGGAAAGAGCATCAGGAACTTAGTTTTGTAAAGACAATTTTGAAATGATCATTCCAATACATAAGGCTATTTTGAAATTACAGGTTAATATTTATTTGCATTAAGGGGATTTTATTTAAATAAGTAAACTCTAGTTTTAATTACATGGCTTATTCTTTTTTTTAATTATATTTTATTGATTTTTTACAGAGAGGAAGGGAGAGGGATACAAAGTCAGAAACATCGATGAGAGAGAGACATCGATCAGCCGCCTCCTGCACGCCCCACACTGGAGATGTGCCCGCAAGCAAGATACATGCCCCCAACCAGAATCGAACCTGAGACCCTTCAGTCTGCAAGCCAACGCTCAATTCACTGAGCCAAACTGGTCTCGGCTACATGGCTTATTCTTAAAGTTATTAAATTGTTGTTTTAACTAACTTTATCAAGCAATTGTAACTCTCAGGTAATTTCACATCTGCCAAGATAGAAAACAAGAGAGATTTACTTGCCAGCCTGAAATAAAACTGACAAAATTTATGAAACAATAGCTTTCAAACATATCTGGCCAGTGATCCGTAAGACTGGAAAACAAACAAGATGAGCTTATGAATTACACAGCCTGAGAAACATTCTAGGCTGGTGAATAGGGTACTCAGGTGAAAAAAAATGGTGGACTTTTTGAATTGAAGAGCTAGACCTGCATTTCCTGGTCTAGGTGGCTCTAATTAACAGGATTAAGTATGGGATAGAACAGAGCTCCACAGAGAGATAACTTTAGGCATATCTAGATGTCTAGATACGTCCCCTTTGCATATTTCACTGACTTCTGATCAAGGCCAGTATGCAAGGAAATTAATGAAGGCTTGGAAAAGAACTATCAGAAAAGATTAGAGATGTGTGCACAGTTCTCATACAGTTCTAAGAATAGTGCTCATTCTCATCATAGATGCAAAACCTCTTGATTAACAGGACATTGTGTAGTGGGCATGGACTGGTAGTGCCTCCATAGTACAATAGAACAACCATAACCTGACATGGCCTTCGGTCTCACAAATCATAAAACCAAAACCTCAAAGTCAAATTCCTTTTAAGTAACTTAACAGCATATCAGAATAAATTCATAGAATAGGAATGATAACATTATCATTGGTGATACTCAGGATGATGAGTATCACCAAAAGAAATATATTACTTAAGTTCTTAAGATAGAATGAAAATGACAATGGATAAAAATATTAATCCCCACACAAATGAATGAAGAGTAGTGGAAGAGGTAACTATGTAAATATGTATAATTGTTCTTAATATTTAAGTATATTCTAAATAAATGATTCCTTAAATAAAATAAAAATGTTCAATAAAGTTTATAACATACTAGAGTCCTGATGCACAAAATTTGTGCAAGGGGCTCGACCCTCACAGTCTCGGCTTCGTCTGGAAGTTCGTTTGGCTGTCCAGTCTAATTAGCATATTATACTTTTATTATTATGGATAAATGAAGTGTAATGTATAAGTAAAATGTATGACAAATTAGTCAAAAGCAGGAGAAAAGAAATGGAAGGATATTATTATAAGGCTCTTATACTCTGTGTGAAATGGTATGATACCATGTGAAGGTAGAACCTAAAAAGTTACAAATGTATATTATATATATATTTCACAAATATTTCATAACTTGCCAAAAATGTTGATGCTTTTTAAATATTACATCAACATTCAGTAGCCAAAATAATCACAAATTGGTCATATTTACTCCTTTATGTAAAGTAATGGATAACTACTGATAAAAATCTTAAAATATTATCTTATTGATGTTTGTGATTGAGTTTAGACTTTAATTTCCCTTTTCATATTACTCTTGTTATGATTTCCTATCAAGCTGGTCTCCTGAGATAGGCTGGAACTGTCACCAGCATATCTCACGAGGCCAGAGTGATAATATCATTTAAGGTCTGGGATTATTTAGAGTATCTATTCTTAATTGTGTTAGTATTGGTAAACTGTATTTTTTTACAATATTGCAATTCCATTTATGTTTTCAATTATATTGGTATAAAATATTTTTATAAGATGCTTTTCATCTCTGTAATATATGTAGATATGGATATATCCTTCATTTTAAATTCCTTTCATTGATGTTTTTCACTAATGCTTTTTTGTGATAGTTTTAGCCACTTATTTTATAATTTGTATCGTTTACAACTAATTCTAGATGTTAATCCTGTATGTTGTGTCATTGTTTAATAGTTTATTAATTACATCTCTCACTTTATTTTATGTGTGTGGTTTTTTTTTTCAAACTTTGAGGAGTTTTCATGGCTTTTTAAAAATTGTGTTATGGCATGATTTTTTAAAAATCTTTACTTCTTAAAATGTTAATTTATTTATTTTTTAATTATTTTTAAAAACTAGAAATAATTCTGTAATTATTTTCTTTGTAGCTTTCAGAATATTTAATTATCACCTAAAATTCAGTGACAATAGCTTGCTTTTCTTAGGATGACAACAATGCTTTACCATCTAGGCACTGGGCAGAGGCAGTAATACTAGTATTTTTGTTTTTTCTCTTGGTTGAAATATCATCTCTATGCGTGAGATGCAGAAGCATACTTCAGGAGAGAGCAGAAGCTCTATTGTCTTGGCCTTTCTCACCAAGAATTTAGTCTCTGTAACATGGAGTTTGTGGAAATGAGAAATGAGATGTTTGTCCCTTTTAGTGAAATAGCATAACCTTGACACTGAGCTAGGGAATGAGGGAACCTAATGCTAGCCATACCTACTCAGAATGAAAGTTTGGTCACATTGACCTGAGGTTATGGAGCAAGAAGTGGATCATGGCTCAAGTGCCATGGACTCTCATACTAAGATTTAGTAGAATTTCTTGAATAAACATTTCTTCATATGGTATATCTCCTTAGGACAATTTCCAAAGATTTTTATTTTAAACCCTAGAGCCTGGTGCACAAATTTGAGCATGGATGGGATGCCTCTGCGTGGCCTGCAGGAATTGAGTTGAAACCCACCGTCCAACACCACCTGCAGCTCCTACCTGCTGCTCCCACTTATCCAGGCCCCACTGTGCGTGCCGGGTTCGCACCTATCAGTTCCGATTGGAAGAGGCTTGCGCTGCAGCAGCAGTGCTCAGGAGCCATGAGCTCTGCATCTGGCACCATCCCAAGGGTTGTAGCCTGTGGAACCAGCTCTCCAATATCTCCTGAGGGGTTCTGGATTGCAAGAGGATGCAGGCCAGGTGGAGGGACCCCACCGGTGCACAATCGAGCCAGGGAAGGACTGCGGGAGGGCTCCAGGGAGTGTCTGGCCCATCTCGCTCAGTCCCAATAGGCCAGATCCCACCAGCAAGCTAACCTTCTAGTCAAAGTATATGTCCTTTGGGGGTCAGTGCTCGTTGCCCCTAACCGCCTTTGCCTCTGACCTGATCACCCCCTAATGCCCTCCACTGCCAGTCTTATTGCCCCCTTATTGTTCCCCCCTGCCACCTGATCATCTCCTAACTGCTCCCCCCCTGCCAGCCTCATCACCCCCTAACTGCTCCCCCCTCCCAGC
>JAAGEH010000041.1:21255206-21309359 GCA_011751065.1 Lasiurus cinereus | reverse complement strand
TATAGACAACTTTTAGATGTTATGGTTGTTTCATTCAAGAAAATATCCATGGAGCTCCTCATACTGCTGTTCATGATATTACTTCCCTATTTTTCTTTTCTTTCATTTATACTTCGATGTGTTCATTGGCCTGTTTGCCTCTCTCTCTCTCTCTCTCTCTCTCTCTCTCTCTCTCTCTCACACACACACACACACACACACACACACACACACATCCTGTAAAGAAGAGGTTATTAAATTACTGCCCATAAACCAAATCTGTCTCACTGCTTAATTTTGTATATAATTTTTTACTGAAACACAGTCATCCCATTTGTTTATTTGTTGTCCATGCCCACCTTTGCTGTCTTTGTGTTACAATGGCAGAGATGAGTAGTTGTGACAAAGACCATAGGGCATAAAGTATTTGCTATCCTATGCTTTCCAGAAAAATATATGGATAAACTATTTCAGTGAATTTTTATTCCCCCATCTTCATTTACTTTTTTCTTTTCAACTACTTGGTTTAGATTATATAATTTTTAAAATTTTCTTTCATATATGTTAAAAGTTTGTTTATAATGTCATGTAATATATATATATATATATATATATTGCCTAGTGCACGGAATTCATGCACATTAAAAGGGGGACCGAGAGTCAAGTCCCGCCCACCCACATGCACCTCAAAATAGCATCAGACCCAAACCCAGCCGCCCCCCACATTGGACTAGATCCAGACCCAGCCAGTCCCACCCTTGTCAAGCCTTGCTGGGCAGGAGGCATATTCTAAGTTCCCCTGTCAAGCCCCATGGGGACAGGGAAGGGTGTACCCTCAGGTCCCTGCTGATTGCTTGTTTAGACTCCTTAAGGGAACTTGGCCTCAGCCGTGGGTGCAGCCATCTGTGACAGAGTATGGTCAATTAGCATATTCTCTTTTTATTAGATAGGAGATAAATAAATACACACACACACACACACACATATAGCTTTACTCAAATTACTTTTTTAAATGTTTTTTTATTGTTGGTGGTGGTTAGCTCATTTTCTCAAGCATTTCCTTCATATTACTTACATGATGCTACATTTTTTTAAATTCTTACATAATTACAAATTATTTTTCCTGACACATGAGTAATATTTTAACTGGGAATAGAATTTTTGGGTCTCTGTTCTTTAATTTTTATTTTATATGATTCTGTTGATTTATAGCCTCCTCTGCTTGCAAAAAAAAAATTGTGGTTAAATTGTCTTTCTTTAACATATTTGTCCTCAACTTGTAAGATCATTCCTGTTAATCTGTTATCCAAACATTTCCCTACTGATAATCATTAATACTGACATCCCATTTTAATTTTTATGATGTTTTACATTAGTCTTTCCTAAACATTTAAGGAAGTTTTAAGTCAATGCAATATTTACATAGTGATCATATTTTTCCTACTAATTGAGTCAAATTTCATTTATCTATACTTTTTTATGCAAAATATATATGTTCCATATTAAAACTCATGTATAAGTATACCAAGTAATTTATCTTTTCACTCTTTTTTCATTTTTTGCTATGAAATTTAAGAGGCTTCTTCCACTTAAAATTACATCAGACTTAACTGGTTCTTAATGGTGACTATCTCGCTTTTACTTTGTTCACTGAATTTCTAACTCAAAATCCTTGATCAGAGTGCATGAAAATATTTAATCTATTAATGTATTTCCCTTAAAAATTCAACCTTGTCTTTGTATTTAAATTTCTCATGTGGATTTTCTATGAGTTCTACTTTAGTGGAAACTACCAATTCTTTATATTCAGTCACTTTTCACACAATGATCTTAGTTCAGCTAAGTATAGCAGTACAGCAGGCCCTCAATATTGTTTTTATATATATATATATTTTATTGATTTTTTACAGAGAGGAAGGGAGAGAGATAGAAAGTCAGAAACATCGATGAGAGAGACATCGATCAGCCGCCTCCTGCACGCCCCACAGTGGATATGTGCCCACAAGCAAGGTACACGCCCCCGAATGGAATCGAACCTGGGATCTCTCAGTCCTCAAGCCGACGCTCTATCCACTGAGCCAAACTGATCTTGGCCTAATATTGTTTTGTTCAATATCTTTTCATTATAAAGTTACTAAGGATCTTAACTCTTGATTATTCCACTGAGCCTGTGATAAAACTGGTGTTATACATTGATTTCCTTAAAGTTACAGAACCTATCAAAAATATTAAGTGAGGATTTACTGTACCAACTTTGGCTGCATGTTAGATTCACCTATGGGGCTTTGGAAACTACTCTTGACTGGTTCTGCAAATGTTCTGGGAGGTCCCAGGTGATTTTAATAGGCAGTCAAGGTTGATTCATACGACTTTAGTTTATTTTGCTTCATTATGACTTGGTATACCCTTCTACCTATATCTTTTAGGTGAAAAACAACTAGGATAGTAAAAACTGAAAAGAGATTTTGGATCAGATGTGAGAAGACTGAAACTGAGAAACTGCAGTCACAAATGGAAAGAACTAAAGCCTATTAACATCATTACATCTGGATGATATACCTAAAAGGAAAGATTAAACAACAACAACAACAAACATGAAGCTCACCTAATTCACAGCAATTTTGGTATTGTTTTACAGTTGTTTTACCAATATCTTAAATAATATAAGTATGTAATAAGAATTAAAGTCTATAACAACCATCAGTGAGAGGGAAAAGAAAAGACAAATACAATATTTTGTCCTTACATACACTCTATGTTTTCCTGGATATTACTCTTCTTCTACTTATATACTTTTTTTCCTGTGTAAATCATCATTGATCATAATCAAAACACTGCCTTACTCATAAATCTGAACATTTTAGGATTAAGAATACTGGATATTAAAATGATGTGTTAATATTAATTTATCTTTTTAAATACTTAATTCTTCAGAGCCTGAATAACTTCTGCTTTAATGTATTCTACTATTCTACTTGACTGTTACTAATATAATTCCTCCATTAATGTGCATCTCAAGTTTAATCATTTCCTTATTCTACCTTACTCTGAACTTTTGGCTCACTGAACTAAAACAGAACCAATAATTTTGACAATTACTCCCATATTTTCTTTATAATTAAGTTCTCTATGTCTCTGAATATGAAGTTAGAATTAGCACCTTATTCTTCTCTATAACCTTTTTGATTCCTGGTATTATTCTGGGCAAATGGCATATATTCAATAAATATGACATAATTTATTTTTATCATTAAACTAGTTACATGCATTTAATGCAAGAAAATAGAAATATTGTAGAAGCATAAAATTTAAAAAGCCTTCTATATTCTTATTTTTCAGAGTAATCTATATTAATAAAAGTGTAATATGCTAATTAGACAGACATTCTTGTGGCTATAAGGGAAGCCTGGGTCCCAGGTGCCAGAGGGAAGCGTTGCCAGCTGCTGGGGGAAGAAAGGCCTACTCTTGCACAAATTTCATGCATCAGGCCTCTAGTTATACATAAACAGTTGAATATTTTATTTTCCAAAAAGTTTTGCACTGATATGCTATCATCTATTCATTTTATCATTTACTTTTCAAAATTGGGTTCATTCTATAAATACTCTTCAGCAGCTTCCTATTTGCTATTAAATAAATATTTTAATTCCTTTTTTGATGTTAGTATACATTTTAACTAATTTAAGAACTACGTAATACCATTAATATTTCTGAACCAATGAGAATACCCCCATGTTATGAGGTTTAATTGAAATTTATAGATTTGTACATAAAACTAAAGATTTTAAATGTCATACATTTAACATAAAAATAAAATAACAGTAAAAAAAAGTGCAGTATCATCCTTTAGTGTTAAAAGCCAGCAGAGTACAAAGGATTTTTCTTTCTGAACATTTTTTTTTCTTTCTCCTCCTCCTTTTGAGTTTTTCTCTCTTCTCTTTCTAGACCTGAACTGACAACAGGCAATAGCATTTGCTTTTTTTATTGGACTACTAGAGGCCCAGTGCATGAAATATGAAATATATGCACTCAGGGGGTCCCTCAGCCTGACCTGCACCTTCTTGCAGTCCGGGACACCTTAAACCTAAGCTGTCAGTTGGACATCCCTAGCACTGCCACAGAGGTGGGAGAGGCTCCAGGCATGGCTGCCATGCTCACCAGACACGAGTACAGCCTCTGGCTGAGTGGCACTACCCCTGTGAGAGTACACTGAACACCAGAGGGTAGCTCCTAAGTTAAGTATATGCCCCCTGGTGGTCAGTGTGCATCATAGCAACTGGTCATTCTGCTGTTCGGTCTATTTGCATATTAGTGTTTATGCCTGTAGGACTGAGCCAAAACCGGCTCTCCAACATACCACAAGGGGTCCCAGATTGTAAGAGAGCACAGGCAGGCCAGGCCAAGTGATGCCACCAGTGCACAATTGGGGCCAGGGAGGGATGCCAGAGGGAGGGCTCCAAGGCATGTCTGGCCCATATCGCTCAGTCCTAATCAGCTGGACCCCAGAAGCAAACTAACCTACCAGTTTGAGCATCTACCCACTGGTAGTCAGTGCACATCATAGCGACTGGTAGACTATCTGGCCCCTGGTGGTCAGTGCACATCATAGCCAGTGGTTGTGTGGCCTTAGCATATCATTAGCATATTACACTTTGATTGGTTGAAAGGCTGACCAATTGACTGGACACTTAGCATATTAAGCTTTTATTTTATAGGATACCCCTTCTATGCACATAGGATTAACTAGAAGACAAGATAGTTCCTAGAACAGAAAGTAGGTAATATTATATATATATATATCTTGGATCTATGCTTAAGAGTTGAAATAAATGTTTGATACTTCTGTTCTAATTAGCTTAGAACTCTAGAGAATTAAAACACGTTTCATAAATAAGCAAAATTTAAATAATCAACAACTCAGGCATATATGATATCCTCTCTGCTGTCACCCTAAAACTTAATTAGAAAGTATATGAATGAATGAAGGTTGAGCTACACATATTTTTTTCAATTCAATAATGAAAAAAGAGGTGTCTTTCCCAAGGAAAAAGCTAACTTGAGAAAAGGCAATAATATACCTGATATTTCAATAAACTTTGAAGATAAGAGAAAGGAATGGTGACTGGTTTAGGAAGTAAGTTTATTATGAATACCTGAGTATGAGATATTGATGAGCTAAAAGAAAAGTTCTTCACTGAACCCTTCAAGACTCATTATGTGAAGGCATCAGGTAGTGCAGAAGGCAGATATTGTAAAGAATATTTGTCAAAATCGAAGTACAGAGCAATTGGAATCTCCAGGTCCTCTCACTCACATTGAAAGTAACCTAGCAACAACTCTTTCATACACTCACAGGGCACATACTCTGTAGGCAAACTGAACATTAATACACTGCAGGTGCAAGAGCTCATCACATGAAAAGCCTGGAGTAAGTTACCTACTGAAAACTAGAGAATTAATTAACAGCCAGCATGTTAATTGCTACACATCTACCACTTCTTAGGTCCAGCTCCTTCAAAACAAGTGAGCATATTTATACCCTATCGACAAGAGATAGGATAAAGGACCAGCTGGACCAGACTAAGACAGTGCCAAATTTAAGTTGACTCTTAAAAACTGAGCACGGTGAAATCTCCACGAGTGGGTGGGAGAGGACCCTAGGGATTATTGAACAGCTAGATATTTAGTGGGTTTAACTTTGGCCAAATTTTTAACAAGTATACAGGGGATCTATTTGAGTATTTGGAAGAAAATAATAGTGGAAACAATATTTAGATAAAATAAAGATGAAGAAATAATAATACAGAGGGACTAACTCTGAGAATTGGGAGTTAGGGTAGAAATAGGGGAATAGGCATGTAAGTGGTTTAAGGCTTTATTTACTTACTTACTTACTTACTTACTTATTGTTTAAAGTATTACATATGTCTCCTTTTCCCCTGATTGACAACCCCTGATACTCCCACCCTTGAGGGTAAGCCCCAACCACCCCAGTGTCTGTGTCCATTGGTTATGCTAATATTAATGCATACAAGTTCTTTGGTTGACCTCTGACTCCCACTCCCCTGCCTTCTTGCTGAGGTTGGATGGTCTGTTCAGTGCTACCTTGTCTCTGGATCTAGTTTTGTTCATCAGTTTATGTTGCTAAGCGAAATAAGCCATTTGGACAAAGATAAATATCACATGTTCTCATTCATATGTGAGATATAATGATCAACATAAACTTATTTCATTTTTTTTAAAGCCATGCATTTATACTACTTTGGTAAACAAGGTAATTTGATTATAATTAACATTTAAGATTCAGAGACATATTGTGGGGTGAAGAAACAATAGGTAATTTCTCATTTGTTTCTTTCATAGCTAATCTTTATTGATAGTCCATAAAACCACATTTTTTTAGAATACACATAATTATATGAATGAATTTATTATTTGGATAAGAAATATTATGGGGTACATATTAAACTCATAGAGCTTACATAAAAGGACTGTGGATGAAATAAATTAAAAGATAAAAAAGCAATGAGGTAAAATACTTTTAGAAGGAGTGAAAAAATTTAAGAGGAATAGGTAAAATAAAGTTGGTATTTATTTGTTTGTTTGTTTGTTTGTTTATTATTAATCTTCACCTGAGGATATTTTCCATTGATTTTTAGAGAGAGTAGAATGGGGGCGAGGAGAGACAGAGGTCAGAAAAACGTGGACAGACCCACCTAATGGTTGCCTCCTGCATATACCCGGGCCATTAAGTCTATGAGCTGATACTCTATCAACTTAGGGCATAAGGTTGCTTTTTGAAAATGGATGTCACTTACAAAGCAGAAGTAGAATAAAGCAGAACAAAGAAAGGAAAAACTTTAAACCAAACATGAATACTTTAAGTGTTTTGATTTTTAAATGAATTATAATACATGATGGTTGCTGTGTAGCATACATTTAAACTCAGAACACATAAGAGAAAATACTAATATGTGTTGCTAAAACATTTCCCTGAGAGCATAATTTTTCTTTAATTCTTAGCAGAGAAAGCAGATTATTCATCAACACTGCTGTAATACATTTATTAATCTATCATAGAGTTGTGGGGGAGGGGGCCCTATGACCAAGACACAGGCAACAAAGGTGATCAGCAGTGATGTGCAACACTTCCAAGTCTATCCATAAACCTTCCATATATTTTCCTGCAAACTCCACTTTCACTTGCTGATGGTGAACACCCAGGCCTTGGGAGCCCCCTTTTGAAGACGGGTAGAGCTGTAGAATGGAGCAGGCCTGAGTACGTCTATCAATGCTTCTTTGTAAAACAGCACATCAGAAATATTCATTTAGACTCAATGTGAATGAAAAATAGACTATCACATGAGTCTTTAAACGTTTGTGACCTCTGTCTTACAACTAATATCCTAACTAATACATTTTCTGTATAATAAATGAGAGTAAGCTAGTAATGTCAAAATAGGCAAATCATTATTTATAACTGAAATATTCAATAAAGTAAAATAAAAAAGTATGCAAGAATACTGGAGAAAAGGAAAAAGTGCTATCAAGTTGCCAAAGATAATCCAATAAATCATTAAGACCAATTACTAAAAGACATCTTGACTAAATATGATGTTTTTTAAAAGACACAATTCCAAATAATACTGACAAAATGTTATAAAATGTCATATCTCTACCTGGAATTATAATATTAGCTGAGTGGGCTTTTCTCCCCTGAACGTTGCCTGTTATTTCTCAGTTTGTTTGTCTTTTAAATCTTTTTTTCTCACTGATGCATGGGGCTTCTTGCAGTAGTGAGGAGTTCTACTTATAAATGTTAGGTACCTTACACTTGCTATAAACATGTTCCTAGTGTGCCAATTTACCTTTATTATGAGTGGATCTTTAATATTAATAAAATAATATATATTCACTGAAGAACATTTATAATTAATAATAATAAAATATTAATTAGAATTAGTCCCACATAGTCCAGACCAACATGACTTCATTGGGCTTTTGATTGGGCTTTTCTCTCCTGAAAATTACCAAATATTTAAACAATTAATTAATTATTATTGCAATATTATGCTTTAAAGTGGAGATAAATTCCCCTACAAAATTGTGTAAGTTTGAGATGCATATGTATTAATATGATATATGTATGTATTGCAATATAATTATCATCATAACTTTAGGTCACACCTTTATCATATAACACAATTATATCCCTTTTTTGTGGTAAGAACATTTAAGAATTAGTTTCTTAGCAATTTTGAAGTATATAAAATATAGTATTATATACTATAAACACTATGCTATACTTTTATATAGAACTTACTCATCTTCCAGTAAAAGGTTTGTGCCATGTAACAGTATCTCCCCCATTCCCTTTAATCCCTGGTAACCACTATTCTATTTCCTGTTTCAATGAGTTTGGCTTTTTAGATTCCACATATAAATGGTATCAAACAATATTTTATTAAATTTATTGGGGTGACATTGTATATAAGATGATATAAATTTCAAGTGTACATTTCTATGACACATGATCTATATAATTGCATTGTATGCCTACCATTCAAAATAAAATCATTTTCTGTCACCATATATTTGGCCCCCTTTACCTTTTACTACCCCTCTACCCATGTCATACAATATTTGTCTCTATCTCACTAAGCATGATGCCGTCATGGTTTATCCAAAAGGCAGAATGTCCTTCTATCTCATGGCTAAAAAATTTTCCTGTGAGTGTGTGTGTGTGTGTGTGTGTGTGTGTGTGTGTGTGTGTTGGGGGCAGTCTAAGGAATAAATTATTGACTATGGATTCAAGAGATCACATCTTCTTTATCCATTCATCCTTTGCATATACTGACTAGTAGGTTGTTTCCACATCCCGGAGTGGACTATTGTGAACAAAGCTGCAATAAACATGTAAAGGAAGTGCATATACCTCTTCATTATACAGTTTTCATTTCCCTTGGCAATCTACTCATATAGTAGTTTTATCTGATTATTTTTGAGGAAACATTATATTGTCTTACATAATGGCTGCTGCACCAATTTGCATGTCCACAAACAATGCACAAGCATTTTTGCATGTATTTTCCACATCGTTTCTGACATTTATTGCCTTTTGTTTTCTTGATAATGAGCATTCAAAAAAGTGTGAGTTGCTACTTCTTTGAGGTTTCAATTTATATTTCCCTGATGATTTGTGATTTTGAGCACCTCTTTATATACCTATTGGCCATGTAGATGTCTTCTTTAGAAAAAAAAATTATCCAGTTCCTCAGCTTATTTTTTAAATCATATTGTTTGTTGTCTTGTTATTGAGTGGTATTAGTTATTATTATATTTTGGATATTAATCCCATATGAGATATATGTTCTGAAAGTATTTCTTCCCATTCAATCTTTTCTTTTCATATTAGATTGTTTTTTATTCTTTGCTAGAATAGAGTAACTGCTTTCACTTTTCCATGTTACTGTATTATTTTTACATAATTTGCCTTGAAAATAGAAGTGTAAAAATCACACCTTGTTCATTTTTTCATAAGTATCATAACATACTGTGGAAACATGTGTTTATTTATTCATTCAGAAATAACCTACTACTTATCAAGTGATAGTTGGTCAGTTATTAGAGTTAAAATGATAAAGAAAAAGTGAGAGTTCCTGTCTTCACAGGACCTACAGGGATGACAAAAATTATGTTAAAAAGCATTTGTAAATGTTATGAAAAAGTTAATCAAAAGCTAGATGACAAGTATATAAAATGAGACCTGATCATGTGTAGAAGATTCACAGATTATTTTCCAAGGAGGTACTGGTTGAACTGAGGTCTGGTTTTTGTAAGCAATTCTCCTATAAGTAGATACAGGAGGATGGAGGACAGTGATTCTAGACAGAGGCTCATAATTGATGCATCCTGTTGTTGTGGAGGATTCAGTTGGTTGGATGCCTCTGTCACTAGTGGGAGTGGGATGGCTCTTGCACATCTTCAGAAAATGAATTTCTAAGACTCACATGTGAGAGTGAATTTTTTTATTTGTGTAGAGTTACATGTATTGTTTTGCAAAGTCTATTGTCTTTAAACCAAACCTGGAAAATGTGCAGTGTCTAGAGTTTCCATTCTATGGTGAAGTTGAGTCCAGCAGAGCATTGGGTTAGATTCAGTCCATCACTCCATTGTGTGGGTCCCACCTGGCCATGAGCCATGTGAACAAATGCAAGGAGTTTACCCCTGCAACAGGAGACAGGTACACACAGCAAGAGAGTGGGGCTCCTTCATTCCAGAACTTAAATATCAAATCATCCTGCTTGCAGTCGCCATGCCTATTCTGGCCACTGACTTGTTAGCAAGTGTAACTGAAAAGTAAGCGCTCTATCCAAAATAGGTGTGTGTCTTCCCCCTTTACCCAGTCCTTCCTAGGCAGGCGTCTACTGTCCAGACCCTTCCTCCAGAGATCTGCAGGAAAGAGATTTAGAGAATGTTAACTGCACCTTCTTGGCAAAGTTCTATAATGGTATGCCTACATTATATAGTCTCCATTTATTCCCTTCCTGTTAATAATAACCAGGTTATTAATAGTATCAATATTACATTCATAGAAACAAAAGGATGTTAGATTAGAATAAGGACACAAAACATGGATGACAATATTAAGCAACAAGTGTAGAGAAGTTACAAAAAGGGAGAGGGAGCATGGAGGCCATAAAAGTTAGGTGAGTTCCTTTAAAGAACAATAGGAAAGTTTGAAGAGTTTTAAAAAAGAAAATGCATGTGATCAGATTCCCTCTGCATTATTTGAATTGATGAAGCTAACTGCTCAGTTAAAAAGAAATGGAAGATATTGGGCTGTGGGATTGTCAATCATGGCTTTAGTTGTTGACGTACTGAATTTGAAAAACCTTTAAGAAATCCAAAGATCTATTAGGTAAACAGATTTATGAAGGCACTGTTTGACTTAAAATTGTAAATCATGAACACCTCAGTATACAAACAGTAATTCAGTAAATTGGATGAGATGTTATAGAGAAAATGTACATTTTTAGAAAAGAATATCCAGAATTGAGTTTTAAGGAACTCTATTACTTAAGAATAGAGAAAGGAGGAGAACCCAAGTAGGCAGCATAGGTAAACACCTACACTGTTGCCTCACACAACAATTTCAAAACTACAACTAAAAGACAGAATGGACATCATCCAGAACCACATGAAAGCTGGCTGAGTGGAAGTTCTAAAACTAGAAGGAAAGAGAAGGGATCACAGAGACCCAGAGGAGCTGCAAAAAGCTGAGGTACAGAGATGTGTGCGTGGAGAGAGCGGGTGCGGAAGTACCTGGCTGGCTTTCTCTGGTGGGAGGGAGACGGAGACTCTCAACAGCATTGAACCCCTTACCATACGACACTAAACCCCAGATCCAGCCGAAACTCATATGGGGGGAGTTTGGACTGTGAAAAGGGAGAAGTGCATGAAAATTTAGGGGAGTCGCAAAAGATCAGAAGTCTGGTGATGTGCACGGCACTGTTTGTAGAGGACCGACTGCTGATGGTGCCACTGGCTTTCACTAGTGGGCAGGAGACAGACCCTCCCAACTGTGCCACTTCTAATTTCTCTAAACCCCAGTTTCAGGCGAAACCTTGGGGACCCAGACTCATATAGAGTGCAGGGGAGCCAGAGAGGCAGCAGGCTAGAGGCACTGCAAGAGTGTGCACTCACACAGGGATGGCTCCAGCGATTACCCAGTCACGTGAGACTTAGAGGCCATGGAGTGGGGGGGCAACTGGAAGGCAAAGAGGTCCCTTAAGCCCTGAGACTCCACTCTTTCCAAGCTCAACAGAGAGGCTTTTGCAGTTTTGCAAGTCTTGTATCATAAAGCTGAATCCAACACAGAAGTTCTCCCGGCATAGTGAAAATGCTGATACAAGGGAAGGGATCACAAATAAAAGAAATGGAGGAAAACAAACGACTGGATATAGAGTTCCAAACCACACTTATAAGGTTTTTCAAGACTATCCTAGAAAAGTTGGATAAAGTTAGCAAGACCCAAGAGGAGATGAAAAAGAACCAACTAGAAATTAAACATACACTGACTGAAATATCAACAAGTAAATCTAAAAATTAAGGGAATTAAAAATTTGATGAACAGAATAAACTGGTGAATATAATAGAATCAGGAGCACAGAAAGGGAGTGGACTGATAATTCTCAGGGGGAAAGGGTGAGGGGTGTACAGGGAAAGACTGGACAAAAATCATACACTTATGGATGAGGTCAATGGGAGGGAGGTAAGGGTAAAGGGAAGGGTGGGAGCTGGGTTGAGGAGAACTATGGAGGGGAAAAAAGACAAAAACAGTGGTACCTCGAGATACGAGTGCCCTACATACGAGATTTTTGAGATATGAGCCATCGAGAGAGCGATTTTTGCTTTGAAATACAAGCAACATTTGAGATAGGAGTAATCGTGTGGATTGGCTGGCTGCACACGACCCACCAGTTTACCACGACTCGAGCATCTCATAGTTTTCCACCCCTCAAGGTTACGGAACGAATTAAACTTGTATCTCGAGGTAACACTGTATAATAATCTGAATAATAAAGATTTAATTTTTAAAAAAAGGAATAGAGAAAGGATGAGGAACTTGCAAATAATGAAGAAGAACCAAAGAAATTAGAATGACTTTCAGAAAAGTAAAATGACATGTTAAAGAAATACTTTATCAAAAAGACAGGAAATATCAACCTGTGCAATGCATTATCAAATATGTTACACTCTAAAATGTTAGATTTCAATGCATGAGCAAATATGTAACTGAGACACAGATATACTCATTAAACAAATAATTATATATATTTTTATTTAATAAATCTTTATTGTTCAGATTATTACATTTGCTCCTCTTTTTTCACCTATTAACTCCTTTCCACCAGGATCTCAACCCTCCCTTTGCCCTTACCTCCCCCTGCATTATCCTTATCCATAGGTGTATGATTTTTCTCCAGTCTCTTCCTATACCCCCTTTCCCCTTTCCCCCTGAGAATTGTCAGTCCATTCTCTTTCTATGCCCCTGATTCTATCATATTCACCCATTTATTCTGTTCATCAGATTTTTTTATTCACTTGTTGATCGACATGTATTTGTTTATCATAATTGTTATCTTTACCTTTTTCTTCTTCTTCCTCTTCTTAAGGAGTACCTTTCAGCATTTCATTTAATACTGGTTTGATGTTGATGAACTCCTTTAGCTTTTTCTTATCTGTGAAGCTCTCTGTCTGACCTTCAATTCTGAATGACAGCTTTGTTGGGTAGAGTAATCTTGGTTCTAGGTTCTTGCTATTCATCACTTTGAATATTTCTTGCCACTCTCATCTGGCTACAGAGTTTCTGTTGAGAAATCAACTGATAATTGTATGGGTGTTCTCTTGTACATAACTAATTGTTTTTGTTTTTTTTGTGTGTGTGTGTGTGTGTGTGTGTGTGTTTTTCTTGCTGCTTTTAATATTTTCTCTTTGTCTTTTGCTTTTGGCATTTTAATGATGATGTGTCTTGGTGTGGTCCTCTTTGGATTCCTTTTGTTTGGTATTCTGTGCACTTCTTAGACTTGTAAGTCTATTTCTTTCACTAAGTGGGAGAAGTTTTCAATCATTATTTCTCCAAATATGTTTTCAATATCTTGTTCTCTCTCTTCCTCTGGCACCCCCATACCCCTCACCTAGGCCATCCTACATCCCAATGGAACACCCACCCTGATCTATGTCACCCTTCAGGGTAAACCAGCTGACTTCCACCTGTGCACCAGGCCTCTATCCTATCTAATAAAAGAATAATATGCAGATTGACCACCACTCCAACACACAAGATGACTGCCCCCATGTGTACACAAGATGGCCACCACAAGATAGCTAGCAGGAGAGGGAAGTTGTGGATGATCAGGCCAGCAGGGGAGAGCAGTTGGGAGGGACCAGGCCTGAAAGGGAGGGCAGTTGTGGGCAATAAAGCCTGGAGGAGAGGGCAGTTAGGGATGACCAGGTCAGCAGAGGAGGGAAGTTGAGGGTGACCGAGCCTGCAGGGAAGGGCAGTTGGTGAGGATCCAGGCCTGCATGGGAGAGAAAATTAGGGGTGAATAGGCCCACAGGGGAGGGCAGTTAGGGGCAAACAGGCTGGCATGGAGGCAGTTAAGCATCAATAAGGCTGGCAGGGGAGTGATTAGGGGGTGATCAGGCTGGCAGGCAGAAGTGGTTAGGGGAAATCAGGAAGGCAGGCAGATGAACAGTTGGCAGCCAGCAGTCCTGGATTGTGAGAGGGATGTCCAACTACCCAGTTAGGCCCTATCAGATCGGACCTAATCAGACAGTTGGACATCCCTCAAGGAGTTCCAGATTCGAGAGGGAGTAGGCTGGGCTGAAGGACACCTTTCCATCCCCCATACACGAATTTTGTGCACTGGGCCTCTAGTTATGAATAAATAAATATATCCATTTATGCATTTCCTTGGAATACATTACGAATTAAATCAGCATTTTAATACCTTTATATTATTAACAAATTAATATTAGTTGCTTAGTTTAAAAGCTCATTATTTTTTTCCAATGTTTGACTGAAAGTAGAGGTCAATAAATTGAAGCTTGTAAGCAAAATCTAGGTCTCCACTTGTTTGTTTACATATTCTCTACAGCCACTTTTGGCTAAAACGGCGGAGTCTCAGTTGCAACAGAGACTGCCTAACTAGAAAAATATAAAGTATTTACTATGGAAAATATGTTTGAGCACCTCTTATCTGTTGCAATGTTCTACATAACCTTCAGAATCAAGTGCAAGTATTTTTATCATATTATAAGAATTTTTACTCAACAGATGATTTTCTAGTTGATAGTAACACGTTGATGTTAAAGGAAAATAAAACATGTTAATGTGCTTATGTGTATTGCATACTTTCATGAAATACTGAAAATTGCCAAATTATGCATCTTGCTTACAAATGTTTATTTCTCATGTGTTTATTGCAAAGACATGCCAGTGTAGTTCCACTACTAATTATACACTTATTTAGAATGAAGTATATGACATGTGAAACTTAATATATCAATAAGCTGCAATAATATAATATACTAGAGGTCTGATACATGAAATTAGTGCATGTGGTGGGAGGTCTCTCAGTCCAGCCTGTACCCTCTATTAATCCAGGACTGCTGGCTCCTAATCACTCACCTGCCTGCCTGATTGCCCCTAACCACTCTGCCTGCCTGCCTCATTGCCCTTAACTGCTCGCCTGCCCGCCTGATTATCTCTAACTACTCTGCCTGCTTGCCTGTCTGATTACTCCTAACTGACTCTGCCTCAGCCTCCATTGCTGCAGCTTCATCAGGAAGGATGTCTGGAATGATGTCCAGAAGGTCGTTCGGCTATCCAGTCTAATTAGGATATTACACTTTTATTAGTATAGATATGTAATGAACAGGACCTGAAAAAGTATTTTTTAAATTCTTAATAATCCTTTTATAGCATGAACTGAAGTGGATTTTAAAATTTAATAATATAAGTGTTATAATAGACATAAGATGAAACTAAGACACATCTATTAATTATTAACCTGATAACTAATATTATGATATTAAGCAACAACAGTAACCTTGCAACCCTTTAGTGGCATATTTAAACATCTAACAGATGCAAAGTTTTAATAACATTGACAACTCAGTATATTTTGTAAATAATAGCTCTAGATAAAATTAAAATGTCAGGTAAAGTATTTAAATCATAAACTTAGAATCAGGTCTGAAAATTCAAGTTTTCTTTGTTGCTCAATGTACTCACACATGTAAATATAATTGGTATTATAACTGCCAGAACTAAAATCACAAAATCCCCACAAGTAGAAAATATCATGGGAGAGAAAGTGGGAGAATATAATAGAAGAAACCAATTCCCTGTATTCTGAACAAGAAATTATCTCATTATATATAACAAGGACCAAATTAAGAACTGACTAGCTAGTTAGTTGCCCACAACACTTAAATATAAAGATGTTTAAAAACATTATTTCTAAAATGGAATAATTTGAAAATGTACAAATTGCCTCTGTTTTCATCTAGTGTTGTCTAATAGAAGTCAAACATACACACACAAGTACATATGAAATAGGCTCTTTTTATTAAGGGGCCAGCCTTATGTGCACTTAGTGGTTATCTCACTACTGGCCTTGAAACAATATACATATTTCTATCCAATTAAAAATGCACCTGGCATGACATTGAAATTATGGGCATATCTAGTCTCTGGCCTACAAGGTCAGACAGCTGGGATTAGCCTTTTCACCACATCACAAGATAGGTCCACATTCCAACATCTAGCAGGGAGTGGTTGGGAGATAAGGAGTAGTCAACAGGAACTGTTGTGGCCCACTGAAACTCCTCTCCTCCCTAGCCCCACCCCCCCTCAGCTGTTTGTGGATTTTAGAACAAGGAAAAAAAAATGTGGTTTGGATTTTAAAAAGGGCTGCATACCCCTGACGTGGCACAGTTGTGAGTGTGTGGACTCCACCTGCGTGTGGTGCCCTCACGGCCATCGCTGGCCAGCTCAGTAAATCCTTGCTTGCTTATTACCAACTTAGCAGCCTCTGTGGTCTTTTGCAACTAATTGTGAAAATCGCCCCACAACACACACACACACACACACACACACACACACACACACACACTCATGTACAGAGACAGTCAAAATGATTAAATTAACAAACCAACAAATATAAAACTTATATCCATCCCTGTCTTTCTCAAACATACATAAAGTGATCAGTGCTGTGAAGAAAAAGCTAGAGAAGAAGGGCAGACTGAAGGAAATGAAGAAGCTCATCATGTGGGTCCTAAGATAAATATACAGAGAGAAGGAAGAATTACATGTTAATGTCCTGAACATTTCTAATTTTGAATTCATTTTAATACATGATTTCAGCCTTTTACAAATTTTAATCCCACATTTTTTCTCACTAAATCTGTTTCTGAGTTCACTTACACATCTTTAGTGCTATACAACCAAGAACATATCTAAAGAATGTAATTATCCTGTAGCCTTTGAAGCAAAAGGATGATTACATTAGAGTTCAGACTTCTCCATGGTAATCAACTTCACATTGTCTATATTAATGTATTGTTCATTGTTGGAAAAGCAATATGCATAAAATGAAATTATGTATGTGCCTATAAATGTATATGTCTCTATGTTTAACGGCTCCAGAGATAAATTCTTGAGAATAACTAAAATGAATATCCCTTGCTGATCACTTTTTCTCTTTTATTGCAATAGACTTGCTAACACCTATGAGATTTTAAAATGCTGATACCTTTCACTCATTAATTTCACTTCTTTGAATTTATAGTTAGTGTGCATGGAATCCTGTAGACGTTATATATTTTTCATGCATTTATATTTATATTATTAAAATATGTATGTATTTATATTTTGGAGAAATGAGGTAAAAGCAGCTAATAAAATTAAAGTGTCAGAGAAAAAAAGGTATTGGTTCAACATTAATTGAAAAAAAAAAAAGAGAGAACCCAAGATGGCGGCATAGGTAAACACCTACACTGCTGCCTCGTACAACAATTTCAAAACTACAACTAAAAGATAGAATGGACATCATCCAGAACCACAGGAAAACTGGTTGAGTGTAAGTTCTACAGCTAGAAGGAAAGAGAGGAGCTCACAGAGACCCAGAGGAGCTGCAAAAAGCTGAGGTAAGGAGACGCGTGCGCTGAGAGAGCTGGTGCCCGAGTACCTGGCTGGCTTTCTCTGGCAGGAGGGAAACGGAGACTCCCAACGGCATTGAACCCCTTATCTTACGACACTAAACCCCAGATCCAGCTGAAACTCATATGGGGTGAGTTTGGACTGTGAAAAGGGAGAGGTGCATGGAAATTTAGGGGAGTCGCAAAAGATCAGAGGTCTGGTGGCGTGCATGGCGCTGCGCGAAGGACAGACTGCTGATTGTGCTGCTGGCTTTCGCGAGTGGGTGGGAGACAGACCCTCCCAACTGTGCCACTTCTGAATCCACTGGGCCCTGTTTCAGGAGACACCCTGGAGACCTAGACTCGTGTGGTCCTGGTGCACAGGGGAGCCGGAAAGGCAGCGGTCTAGAGGTACTGCGGGCACGCGCGCACAAGGACCTCTCCAGCCATTACCCAGTCACGTGAGACTAGGGGCTGTGGAGGGCGGGGCCGACTGGAAGGCAAGGCGGTCCCTTAAGCCCTGAGACTCCACCCATCCCAAGCTCAACAGAGGCTTCTGCGGCTTTGCACGTCTGGTTTCATAAGGCTGAATTCAACACAGAAGTTTCCCCGACGTAGTGAAAATGCCGAGACAAGGGAAGGGATCACAAACAAAAGAAATGGAAGGAAAAAACGACTGGATATAGAGTTCAAAACCACGCTTGTAAGGTTTTTCAAGAATATGCTAGAAAAGTTGGATAAACTTAGCGAGAACCAAGAGGAGATGAAAAAGGACCAACTAGAGATGCAAAAAAGCCAACTAGAGATGGAAAAGGTCCAACTAAAGATGATAAAGGACCAACTAGAAATTAAACATACACTGACTAAAATAAAAAATATTATACAGAGTCCTAACAGCAAACTAGAGAAAGGCAAAAATCAAGTCAAAATTTTGAAATATAAAGAAGCAGAAAACACTCAACTGGAAAAGCAAGAAGAGAAAAGAATCCAAAAATGTGAACATAATGTAAGGAGACTCTGGAACAGCCTTAAGCGTACCAACATCAGAACTGTGGGGGTGCCAGAAGAAGAGAGAGAACAAGATACTGAAAACCTATTTAAAAGAATAATGAAAACTTCCACATCTGGTAAAAGAAATAAACTTACAAGTCCAGAAAGCACACAGAAGCCCATATAAAAGGAATCCAAAGAGGACCACACCGAGACACGTCATAATTAAAATACCAAGAGCAAAAGACAAAGAGAGAATATTAAAAGCAGCAAGAGAAAAACAGTTTATTTCCTATAAGGGAGCACCCATACGACTGTCAGCTGATATCTCAACAGAAACGATGCAGGCCAGATGGGAGTGGCAAGAAATATTCAATGTGATGAATAGCAAGAACCTACAACCAAGAATAATCTATCCAGCATTCAGAATTGAAGGGCAGATAAAGAGCTTCACAGATAAGAAAAAGCTAAAGGAGTACATCAACTCCACACCAGTATTATATGAAATGCTGAAAGGTACTCTTTTAGAAGAGGAAGAAGAAAATGGTAAAAGACAAAAAATTATGAACAACCAATACATATCTATCAACAAGTGAATCTAAAAATTAAGTGAATTAAAAATTTGATGAATATAATTGAATCAGGAGCACAGAAAGGGAATGGACTGATAATTCTCAGGGGGAAAGGTGAGGGGTGTACAGGGAGAGACTGGACAAAAATCATACACCTATGGATGAGATCAATGGGAGGGAGCTAAGGGCAGAGGGAGGAGTGGGAGCTGGGTGGAGGGTTGCTATGGAGGGGAAAAAAGAGAAACAAATGTAGTAATCTGAATAATAAAGATTTAATTAAAAAAAGAAAAGAAAAAAATAGCCAGCAACTATGTTTTATATCTATTACATGGTAGACTCTAAAAATATTCAGAGAAAAATTGCCAAAAAGATATACAGTAAAATAGCAATAACATTTTTACATTAATCCAAGGATTACAGGTGAATTTTTGTTCTTAAGAAATTTCTGGTACTTTCAAAAAATGAGCCCAGCCAGTGCTGCTCAGTGGTTGAGAATCAGCAAGTCACTGTTTGATTCTGGGTCAGTAATATATGAGTTTCAGGCTCAGTCCCCAACGGGAGGTTTACAGATGATCAATTACTCTCTCTTATCATTGATGTTTCTATCTCTCCCTCTCTCGGTGCCTCTCTGAAATCAATAAAAAAAATATTTTTAAAAATTGAGGTGTATGGTTAAACACTAGATGGATATTTGATTATTAATGACAAGTCTATACACTTGTGTAACCAAACTCCAATGATTACCTTACGGATATCTTTATAGTGAATCACCAACCTCCTTGAGGTAAAACCAACCTCTGATTTATAGTCCTATAGATACCCCAAGACTGGGTATATGCCAGCTATATGTTGCAATTTCATAAAGCTGCTAAGGAGTTTCATACCAGTGTTTATGAGTTCCCATTGTTAGGCATCTTCTTCAATATTTGGCTAAGTCCTTTTAATTGTAGCCATTCTTATAGGTTTTTAGTAATAATTCATTTTGGTTTAATTGGATTTCACTGGTGATTAATGATGCAGGGTACTTTTTCACATTGTTATTGGCCAATTATATATCTTTGTGGAGCTTCTCTCCAAATATTTACCTATTTTTTTTAAATTGGATGTGAGCTATTATATGTATTTTAGATATGAAAACCTTCATATAATCAATATTCTCTTTACATCTAAAACTGGCCTACTTTGATAAGCGGAGGGACTGAAGTTTAATAGTTCAATCAGTTTACTTTTATGTTATGCTTAGTGTTTGTGAGTTTTTTCTAAAAAACATTTTATTACTCTAGGCTATTAATACTTTTTACATTTCTTTTTAATACCTTATACGTTTTACTTTTACATTTTGATCTATGATTCCTTCCTATAAACTTGTATATGTTGTGAGGTAGAAATCAAGTTCTCTTTTCCCTCATGTGGATATAGTTCTAGTAATACTTATAAATATTTTTCCCTATCTATTCATTTGCACACTTGTCAAAAATCATTTTACTATATTTACATAAGTTTAATTCTGTCCTCTATTCCATTGACCACTGTCTAGTCTTGCATAAACACCTAAGTATTTTATTTATTACAGTTAATATGCAAAAATCACATTAATTTCTATTCACAAACAAAAATATAATTAATAAAAACTACTTAAAATAGTAGAAAAACAAACTAACATGACTAAAGATGTGCAAAATTTGCTGACTTCAAACTAAAAAACATTAGTGAGAAAAATTAATATGATCTGAATAAATAAACATATACAATGATTATAGTTGTTATATTCAGCATTATAGAAATGTCTTTTTCACAAGTTGATCTATAAAATTAATGCAATTAAAATTCATATATCAGTAAGTCTTGTATAGTAATATGAGTTTTATAAATTTATAAGAATAATCTTGATAAAGGAGAATAAATGTAGAAGACTCACACTACCATATTTTAATTAGAAGGAAATCAATTTATATTTCATCATTAAGTATATAAACAGCTGTACTTTTCTATGTGGCCTTTCTCAGTTTGAGAAAATTCCCTTTGTTTCTACTTTGCTAAGATATTTTATCATGGACAGGTAATGATTTTTTTAAAATATATTTTTTATTGATTTTTCACAGAGAAGTAGGGAGAGGGATAGAAAGTTAGAAACATTGATGAGAGAGAGACATTGATCAGCCACCTCCTGCACGCCTCTTACTGGGGATGTGCCCACAAGCAAGGTACATGCCTTTGACCAGAATTGAACCTGGGACCTTTCAGTCCTCAGGCTGACGCTCTATCCACTTAGCCAAACCGGTTTCGGCGACAGGTAATGATTTTGTAAATTATTTTTTCTGCATCATTAAGATAAAAGTTAATGTGAAGAAATAGATGTTTGGTTTTAAAATATTGAATCACCTTTCCTTTCTTGATCATAATGTTTTCTGATTTTTAACTTCTCTAAGACAATTTTTATTTTCAAATTTTCTCTAATAAATTTAAATTCGTTTTAGATTTTAATAGAAATTGTGCTTCTTTGAAAAATAAAAGAATATTATTGAATTTAAAATATTAATTAATGTCAAAACCGGTTTGGCTCAGAAGATAGAGTGTAAGCCTGGGGACTGAAAAGTCTGGGTTCGATTCTGATCAAGGGCATGTACGTTGGTTGTGGTCTCATCCTCAGTGGGGGGTGTGCAGGAAACAGCTGATAGGTGCTTTTCTCTCATAGATGTTTCTAACTATCTCTCTCCCTTCTTTTCTGTAAAAAGTCAATAAAATATATTTTAAAAATAATAAAATAAAAAATTAATGAATATGTTTGTTTTCCTCTATTTTCTCTTATTACGCTTTTTTTTTCTTCAAAAATGAAGCAATAACTATGAATTCGCCTTTGGTTGCTTTTTTTCCTTAGAATATGGAACTGAGAAATGAGAATAGCTTTTCCTTTTAGCTTTCTTTACTTTATAAATATATATCCCTTATTGTAGACTAATCATACAGTTAGAATAAACTGAAGAGGACATAATTTCATCGGCCAGTCTAATGTGCATTGATTATATTTCTGATGGACTTTTAGCCTGGCACTGAAGTCTAATAAAGTAAACTATAAGTTTCTATGTTAGTCAAAATGTATATCTCTGAAAAATTTTTAATATGCATTTTCTTGCAGAATTGTTGCCTAATGAAGTTTTCTGTAATATTTTTATTTATGTAAATATCTATACTGTGATGAAAACAACAAAAATGTATAAAAATTCTAAGACTTGGGCTTGAATTAAATATCTGTGTTGAGTTAATCTGTTACTTTTTTTTTCTGTGTGAAATAATGCTGTGTAGATATCTGCCTTCTATGCTGAAAGAAAAGGGGTAATGGTTGCAAAATGATTGTTTTTTATAAACAGAGGATCACTATATAGTTGATCTTATTACTTATATTTAGCCTAGGATACTGCTAGAAGAGATCCAAGACTGAATAAAATCACAATAATAATAACTTGCAATGTAACTATCACCTGAAGGTGAATCATAAATGAGCTGAACATTACTTGTCCAGAGCCAGCTGGCAGGAATCCTAAGTAGAGTTAGTGTTTCAATTTCATTATGAGTATTTAAAGAGCACACACATTCAGACACATTCACATACATAAGCCCAGCTTTGTACATTCAATTATGCCAATTGCAGGCTTGGCACCATCACTAAGAAGAGCCACTATGAAAATGTCACTTTTACTTATTCCTTCAAAGCCATTAAAGAAGAAGTATCAATTATAGAGCTTGTCTTGACTATTAAAAAGGTCAAAATACCACCAAAAATACATCCAAACATGTTATATTTTAAAATTTGAATTTATTTTTCCTAAACTATTTTAAGTAGTTTCGATCCCAAAAATAATTATAGCAGAGGAAATAAAATATAAGAAAATAGAGAAACTGAGGGTCAACACCTAGAGAAATCATGCTAACTCTTTACACCTATCATTTTAGAACTTTTAAAGTAGCCCTCTTCTCCTTCCCCCACTCTCTTTGGCAACCACCACACTGCTGTTTGTGTTCATAAGTTTCACTTTTATATTCCACATATTAGTGAAATCATATAGTTCTTAGCTTTTTCTGTTTGATTTATTTCACTTTGCATAATGTTCTCAAGGTCCTAATATGAGGTGACAGAAGATTTGACTTTTGGTGGTGGGCACATGCATATATATATATATATATATATATATATATATATATTAAATTAGTAATCCACACATAAAACCTGTATGTTCATATTGACTAATGTCATCCCAAATATTTTTTTAAAAGTTTAGAGTAGCCAAAATTATAAAGACTTCTGTTGGAAAAAACAAACAAAAACAAACAAAAGAAGTTATATATCTAAAATGGATCACATTATAAATATTATTTTAATAAATGTTTTCAACATATTAAACATTGTTTTCCAAGTACCAATTTTCTCTCTGTGTGTATCATTGTTTTTAGTGGCTAAACATTATTGTATTAGATAGCTGTACTTAGTCTTCTTTTTAAAATATATTTTATTTATTTTTTACAGAGAGGAAGGGAGAGGGATAGAAAATCAGAAACATCGATGAGAGAGAGACATCGATCAGCCGCCTCCTGCACACCCCACCCTGGAGATGTGCCCTCAAGCAAGGTACATGCCCCTGACCGGAATCGAACCCGGGACCTTTCAGTCCACAGGCCAATGCTCTATCCACTGAGCCAAACTGGTCTCGGCTGTACTTAGTCTTTATTATTGAAAACTAGAGGCCCGGTGCATAAATTTGGCTGGCCCACTTTGATTCGAGCCGATTGTCTGGGCTGACCAGGGGGAAGGGACACAGGTGGTTGGCCAGCCGGCCCTTCCCCCAGTGGGATCAAATTCCAGGTCAAGGGGACAATTTGCATATTAGCCTTTTATTATATAAGATGTATTTCTAGTTTTTCATTATTACTAAAAAAAAGCCTTTCTCTTATATATTTGTGCATGCTCCTGCATATGTCCTTAGTAATAAATGACAGCTATAGTATCAATGAATCAAGGATAAGGAAACTTAGAATTTTTGTACACATTATGTTTCCTCCAGCTACCTGCACCAATTTATTTGTCTAGACATAATGTGAAAACTTTTAGTAATTAATTTTTTCTATCCACTGACTATTGAGTTTGGAATTCACAAACCAGTCAAGGATTTAGATACTTTAATTTCAGAATAATTTTTATTATTGTATTTCAAAATCTGGTATTATCATTTCTTTGCACTACATTGCATTGTGTGACAACTGAACAAAACACAAGCAATTTTGAGCCCAAACTTTGTCAACTGTGAGGTCTACATACAGCAAAAGTGCCTTCAATCCATATAGTCTGTCATTCTCACATTTCTAAGAATTTATGAATCAGGGTGTATAAATTATTATATTCAGGTCTCATTTATTTCTTTTTTTTTAATAAAAAAATAAGAACATTGCATGTGATAAAGAAATTATTGGCTATTCCCATGAATCTAAGAGGCGAGATAAAGAGGAAAACAAAGAATGTGTATTTACCTGTCATTACATTGGAGAAGTAAACAAGCCTTGCTTTATCCTTAAAGTTGGTTAGTAAAGGAAGGATATATCTTAGAAATTTGTATACTGAAAAGTGACCTTAAAAAAAGAAAACTGACCATAAATGGAGAATTATATATTTCCTAAAATATAAGAAAAAAGATCTATGCACAAGTCCACACATAAAAGAAAAATAAAGAAATCTTAAGCACAAATATTTAAATATAAATTATAAACCAAAATAAAGTTAATTAAACAATCAAAGGCCTCAATTTGCACTCTTGGAAAGTGGGGAGTGATAACAGCATCTGCTTTAAAGGACTAGTGAGAGGACTAAATATGTGAACTACACAGAATTTTCAGTCAAGTGCCTGTCACAATAAGCCCTCCATGCAAACTTATGCCTTGGAAGCCCATTTATATTTGCTTTCTAGTTCAGGATCTGATCTCTTACAGCACTAGGTTTGTTGCATGTTGACACTAGGCATCTGTTTTAATTCTGTAATATTTGATGGTTTTCTGAGTCTGTTACTTCTCTATATTAATTTGTTGATTTAACAGCTATAGATTGCCCTCCACAATCTGCCCAACATTCTTCCATGCACTATAGTTGTAAACATAAACAAAATTATTGACATGTATGTCCTTATAAAGTGACAGTGCCAACCATAAACAGAAAAAATAAGAAATATGTAATATGTGAAATAATATCCTAGAAATACATTATGGCAATGAAAAGGAGGTGTGTGTGTGTGTGTGTGTGTGTGTGTGTGTTTGCATTTTCAACCTTAAATATTGTGGCCAAAATTTCAATGATGATATTTTTAAATATATAAGAGGCAAAGATAGAATCATGCAGATATCTTTGTGAATCAGCTCTTAATGAAGGGGATATTCATAACGTTTGTGAAGCTAAAGAATGTGCACTCTGTTTCTATTGTAAGAACATAAATGAGGCCAGTGGGTTGATAAGAATAAGTAGGGGACAGAATAGTGGCCAATAACGTTAAGGGTCCAATAAAATGAGAGCTTCATTGGCAATGGCAAAGAGAAGGTAGGTAATGCCACAGTAAATTGGGACTGAGTAGCCAGCAAGATAGGGGCAAAACTAAGTGAAGTGAGTAACTTTGAATTGAATAGTTGAGGGCAGTAAAGATCTAACAGAAATTGTGGGGAGGGATGACAAAGTGGGAGTGAGGGGCGATGGAAAGTAGCTGGAGTGGTTTCCTTAGAACAGGGAGAAGGAAGAGGAACCTGGAGCAAAGGGTAGGGGTGACCTTCTATAGAGGGAAATATAGACAATGTCACCTTTTCACTAGGAGAGAATGCCACATGCAGATACAGGAGATACGTGGTTAGCACACTCTGATGTGCTACATCCTTCAGTGAAAGGTTCCCAAACAAACTAGCATCCAAGTGCCATTTCTACCAATCTAGTTCAACTCCAGTGAGATGGGAGTTTTCAGGGCTGTCCAGTTCTTCAACAGGCTTCTAAAGAGGACATGAGAAAACATCTAAACCGAAATGCTACAATAGTTTAACCTCCAATTGTGCATAACAGTGATTTATTTGTATGAATAATAGTTAGCTTTTAGCTAACTATTCAGATGCTTACTATATACTTGTTAAGTTTAAATGGATTACCATACTTAAAAATGTTTCTTCTAATTTAATGTATATATATCAATTTTACCAAGTATTACACATTGTACTTTATGCATTACATATATTGTCCAAGGTCTCATTTCAAAAATAATATTTTAATCAATATGTCATAACTTTTAGTTTACAGAGCACCATTGATTATTATTCTTTTGCCCTACTGTTTTCTGAAATACATAGGAGATATATGAAAGTACAGTGTGAAAGTCTACTGATTAATGGGAGGAAGAAAAATAGGTCCCTTAGTCTCCCAGCCATAGTTAGAAATGGAGTGAGTATAGAATATTTCCCTGCTCTCCCCTTAACCCAATGATCTCTGTTAACTAGGCTTCTGCACATTTTGTTTTGTGTTGTGAGTGTGTGTGTGTGTGTTTAATTCAGTGCTACATGCTTTTTGGAGAGGGGAGATTTCAAAACTGCAGATTAAATCCTCCCGTAGTCTTAATTTTCAGAGTCTTTTTGCCTTTTCATAATTTCTGGTACTCCATGTCATTTTACTTTGCAATTGGGACAAAATGCACCAGCTAATATCCAGTTGCTCTTTTTTGGCTGAAATTTACTATGTTTTAAGAAATCTCTGTGTTAATTAAATATAAAAGCCAACTATTACTTTTCCTTTTTCTGTACTTAGTTTATTGAAAGAGTAAGCCATGCCACGTCCCAGAAAACCTCCAAGGATACCATCATTTTAATAATGATATTTTATTTTCTTTACTGAATAATTATAGTTTGACTCTTAACTTGTTCATGTTATAAATTCGTGAAAATCTGTGTTCCAACAGAAAATACACACATTGAGTAATTTTTAAATTGCTATGAAAAACGTAAACTACCTTTAAATATCCACAGTAACATAGAGGAAAGCACTTTAATTTCTTATCCACAGCAGAGGGCTGAAATTTAAAAAAGGCATTTTGATTGTAGTGTGCTGGTTAATGACAGAAATATATTTTGTAACCAGATCTCTGTGACTAAGAAAATACTCTATTTTTACTAAATCATATCACTACCTCCCTACACACCCCACCCATGTACTTGAACTCAGCAAATTAATTTTTAAAAATGAAGATTTTTACACAGAGATACATTATGTGTTATTTGCCATTGTATAATTTACAACTTTAATTCTGTGAATAAACTCCTAGAAGGCATTAGGCTAGTTTCTATTCGTTTGTGAGCCTTTTTATGTCAAATAGAGGATGACCACCTAAACACTAAAAGCATTCATGGACATTTTACTGGTTTTAATGACTTAAGTAAAAGAAGAACTGGAGATCTACATTTAAGTCCAAATAACCTCTGGGTTTTAGTTATTGTTCTACTTCTTCCCAGTTCTGTGATATTTGGATCAATTTCTCCACTTTCTAAGCTGGGTTTTCTCTAACAGTAAAAGAGATTGGCCCATAATATACCTCACAAGCTTAGAGAGCTATCATAATAGTTATAAAACCAGCTAGCAGTTATAGGATTCCTTATTCCAGGCATGATTCTAAGAATATTATACGTATTCATTCATTTCATCTGTGCACGGCCTTGTGAGCTGGGTCCTATCATCACTGACATTGTACAGATAGAATAAAGAAGTACAGAATTAAGTATTTACCAAGTGCACCTCTGGCACTCAGCCTCCAGAGCCCACGTGGTTAATCACTGTGCTCAGCTGCTTTTCATCAAGGCAAAGTGTGGTTTAAAGGTGCTTCGTCAACTGCTTGCTATGCAGCTGTTAGTGTTCATTGATTATTTATTTTTTATTTCATTATCTATGCCTAAAATACATATATACATACTGAATATTTTTAAAATATATAAAAGTCATTTACTATTGATATAATAAAAGCTTTTACATTGGTAATATGTTTAAAAGTTCAGAGTAAGGCAGAAAAAAAACTGTCTCATATATTTACACAATCCAAATGAGTGGTCTTGCTTAACAATATTTCTTTTATAGTAATTGCTTGTGTGGAGCATTTTTTTTCCCAATTTGAAGACATTTGTAAAGGATGTAAACATAAAATGAGGTGTATCTAATCATAAGACTTCCAGCTTAGTTTGGGTGACTTTTCTCTCTTGTGCAGGACCCTTATGAACATTGAAAGTGATCATCCACAGATCAAACTGTGGCTGAGATTATCCTGCTCATGATACACCCTGTCCCTCTTCTCTTCCTCTGTAGAAATGGCAGAGCCGAACCGTATTGCCAATCAGATGAGAGCAGAAGTGAGGAGGGTCTTCTCTGCCTCCTCCCTTTCGCAGGCCATGTGTTGAGAGGCCAGAACCACAGAACTGCAGCCATTCGCCACGGAGCAGCTCCATAAAGATCAGCAGCTTCTAGAATTCTCAGAACGACAGAGGATTTTGTATAAGCAAGAACAGACTCTGCGCGTGTGTTTGTGGTTGTGAATGTGTGTGTGAGTGCATGTGTTTATCTAATTCAGAGTTACCCTATTTTATCTTGATTTAGACAGCATTTCACATAAGCTCCTGGACCATTTAAGGCCTAGTGGTTCTCAACCTTCCTAATGCTGCGTCCCTTTAATACAGTTCCTCATGTTGTGGTGAACCCCAACCATAAAATTATTTTTGTTGCCACTTCATAACTGTAATTTTGTTAGTGTTATGAATCCTAATGTAAATATCTGTGTTTTCCAATGGTCTTAGGCTCTATAGCAGCAGTTCTCAACCTGTGGGTCGCAATAAATAAATAAATAAATAAATAAATAAATAAATAAATAAATAGAAAGAAAGAATGAATGGGAATCATTGACCTTTTTCAAAATGTCTAAATTGGGGCTGATCATATTTATTGATATCAAATATTGAGAAATTTTGACCATTTCCCCTTGTCACTAGAATTTTGGAAGCTTTTTGACCTTCAAATATGAAGCATTCAAAACTCATTGGTAAAACACAGAAATGAAGATAATTGTTGAATCTCAGATGCCTTGGACTTGAAGCAGTACATCTTGCTGTCACTCTAAATATTGGTGGTTTTCTTTCAACTTGATATGCAAATTGTTTGTGTCTTGTGAAATCAATCACAACAGTGACTGATTTTCCCTGGCTAACATATTAGACTCCATTTGCTTGTCAAATTTTTGAAAAGCACACTTGTGCTGTTATTTGCTTATCATATTAAATAACTGGTTGAGGGACATACATTTTTCATGGACCACCCACAGTGTTAGTACTGACAACTCACATTCATGGTCATGTATGAGGCCACTGAGTCTCAGTACCTCTACACTGGGGTAAGTGTGGCCATTCAGACTTGATCTGCCATTGCCCTGATTGTACCCATTTCTTATCATTTGAATGAGTTGTAATGGTTCTGGGCAGGGTAACTGTAAACCATATTGAAATGTGAAGAAAAATGTAACCGAGAAGAAAGGACATGAAAGTTCTCTCCTCTACATGTGGCAGAAGCACGGAACAGCTTAATCCTTGCATTTCACATGTTATTTCACTGATTTATTGAAGTCCATTATTGCAATGTTTGTGGGTTTCAAATTATAAAATTTAAGAAATGTAATTCCCCACATTCCCAGAAATGTTACTTCAAGATATTCCAGCAAATTAAGCATTACTGCATGAAGAACTTCATGTGATATAATGAAAAACTGGTAAGTAAAACTTAGCACATTAATGGGATATTTAAATTGGATTCCCTCAGATGCATCTCAGTTTTTTCCAGAACTCCTGCATGTCAATATCAATTAGTATTTTCACATCATAACCTTCACCGAAGTTTTTGATATTTTTTTAAAGCTACTTTCTTTTAAAAAGTACATTTGTGTCTATTTTATTTCCTACTTTAAGACTGGAATTGGACAAAATGACTCATATAGTATAACCAATCTATGGGTATTTGTTAAATATATTAATTCAAATACTAAAATATTGACATTTTTCACTACTAAGATTAAATAGCATTATTAACTCTTTCAGTATTTACAAAGGCCAATTTTGGAAAATGTTATCAAAATTTTAATAATACATTTTTGCAATATGATTTCATAGGTAGGAATTTTACCTATAGAAATAACTTTAATATGTCTAAAAAGTATGAGCATAAACATAGATTTTATAAAATTGGTGTAAAATTTTGTTTGGTATTTCATATTTATATGTATTTAACTGTGTGATCTATGTGTTTTATAACATATTTTAAAATTCTTGGTACAGATCACACATATATTAACTATAATAGATTGATACTTTTAATACCATTATAACACTATTAGTCATTAATGAGTATGTAGTAAATACTTATGTACTAACATGAAAAGATGTATGATACATAGTTAAGAAAAAAATTAATGTAGACCTGGTTGGTTGTGGCTCAATTGAAATGTTGTCCCTTATACTGAAAGGTAGCAGGTTTAATTCCTGGTCAGGGCACATGCTTAGGTTGTGGGTTGGGTAGATATGTTTCTCCTTCACATTGATGTTTCTCTCTCTCCCTCCCTTTTTTTTCTAAAATCAATGTAAACATATCCTCGGGTGAAGACTTAAAAAATAATTAAATAATTCCCTATAAAACAAAAAGGCTTAAAATAGTTCTAATTATTCACCCATGAATATTCTCTCTGTATGGACAATTTTCCAAAATATATTTAATACAGGTTGCCTGTTGGAATGGTGTGAAATACCATTTTTAAAGTAACTGAATGTAATTTTTTACAAAAGATATTATAAGACATTATTTTAAGAATAAAGCATTGTAAGATGAGAAGGGAAAAATATGGCAACCTCAAAGTGGCAAAGTAAAATCATAATTTAAGGTGGAAAATAATATACACAAATATGACATTTTAAATAATTGTATTAATGGTGCCAGGTAATCTGCTTCCAGATTTTTTGTGGGAAAAATTAATTCAATTCTTAAAAATGTCTTGCCTCCAATTATAAGTAATTCATGAGCCATGGTGGAATGTCTACACACCAAGCTCCCATTTCCTTGCTGCACGCACACTACATTGAAGCTTTGAAGCTGCCAGAACTTAAGATTTTGGAAATGCTCTATTTAGATAAGTACTGATTAATTCAGTATATGCTTTTTAAATGTCTCTTTCTTTCAGGCAGTTTTGCATGATAATAGCATATTTTCTTAACATTTAAATTCTTCAGCTTTTTCATCCTTCAACACCAAAAGTCACAATTATTTCCATAGCAATAATACTTCTGTCAAAGATAGAAATCTTGACTTCTGGTGAGTATTTTTTTAAGGAGTAAAAGGACAATTAAACAACAAAAGGTACTAGTTTTTGAAAACTGTCAAGAATTAAGAGAAAAAAAATTATTGGATGTTTCCTTTAATAACCTATATTAATTTATTATATTATAAGTTATTGTCAAAACTCAACACTTACTTCTTTAGTAATCTTAAGTTATAATTAATATCTTCTTTTTTCAGTCATAATTTCTTTCTATACTGAGACAAATCTCAATATATATAAAATGAAGAATAAATATTTTCATATTTTCAGTTAGGATTTCTGATCTACATATCTATTTTTTGACCATTGTTTGCTCTAGTTTTTTAATTAAAATACAGTTGTAATGAAATATTATATTAGTTCTAGATGTTCAACAGTGATTGGACATTTATACATCTTATGATGTGATCAGCAAAAAAGTCTTTTTCTCCTCAGCCCCATCCAAAATAGCATGAGCATCTTTAGTATATTATATCTCATAATTTAGAAACAAAAATATTTTATTATGCTGTTTTATGAGCAATAGATAGTATGTGGCATAATACTTCCATGAATACCAGAATGATGAAACATTTCAGAAGCAAAACATGTTTTTCCTGCAGCTTCTATTACTTGAAGTTACTGTTTGGTACCACTGGATGGAGATACTGAGTTAGTAAAGTGGAAGGGTATAGATTTTATTTGATCATACTTATAACTTTGCTTGCTGATTATAGCTAATTTTAGCTGAATATTCTTGAAAATCATTACCAGCACCACCAACAAAACATACTTTACAAGGAGGAAAATGAGATACAAACTCTCAGAACTGTCAAGCCCCATGTCACAAAACTATTTCACCATAGATTCCAAACTACTAGTTCCCTTTCCCCTGGTTTACTGTTTAGAGAATCAGTAAGTAAAACAAAATGTTAAACAGATTAAGTTAGCCAAATGTTACATTCACTTGTGCAATTATATGAGGTTACTGATGAAATTTTAAACATTGAAAAAAATTATCTTTACCTGACTTCTGTATTATATAGAAACATGCCAAACAATTATATGTGAAAAGTGAATACTGCTGTATTTTCAGTAATAAATGAACACATTTTTTGGTCACAATTTAGCAAAGGTGACAAATTTTGAAAACCTTAGAAATAATGCTAAAAGTGAGCAAAGTCTGGAACTAAGACTTTGAAGTTTTCAAATCGAAATATGCGGATTAAGTTATGCAGCACATTGCAAAGTCCCTTTTAGGAACAGGGTGCTGTGCTTGATGGTAAGTTCTACTGAGAGCAGATTTGAGCTCCCTCTGAGTTTTCAATCAGGTCCCATATTTTGTCTAATTATGCTACTCTTTCAGATGCTGGTTGGCAATCTCCCTGTGATTTCCATTTCTCTACGACCATTTTAAAACATTTTCTTGTTTATTTCTGTTTCAACTACCACATCAGATGTGAGCCTCTCCCAAAAAGGAATTATTCCTAGTTTTTCCTTGAATCTAAGGCCAATATTTGGCAAATGAGAATAATTCAATATATATTTTAAACTGTATTGATACAAGTTGGTGGAAAAAAATCATTGAAACAAAACATTATAAACATAAATAATGTTTATTCCTGGGTTATATTTATTATTATTATTTTTTATTTCTAAATTATCCCAAAGAATATACATAACATACACATTAAGAAATATCAGTACTTTTTGAAAAAAAATTGGAAGTAGGATCTCTATTGTGAAACATCTGCTGAAATGACTAATACCCTATCTTTACATTTTGCTTTGTAGCACATATAGAGTATCTGGTTTGAGCCAAGCATTATGCTAAGTTAGAAGCTCATGACTAAGCACAGAGAATATGTATAGCAATTACAATACAATTGAAACAGGAATTTTGGGGGTAAAATAGGACAGGTTTAGGAAATATACAAATTTTGAAAATTAAGGGGATGATGGAGGAAAGACAGGGTTACAGAGCAGCAGAAGGTATATTTCCATAAAATGGGAGAAACTAGAAAGCTGCAACAGGTACATTTCCATAGAATGAGGGAGCTGGGAACAGCAGAAGGTCTATATTTACAAAATAAAGAGAAGGAAGCCCTTCATCCAGAAACAGAGGAAAAGAGGGTCCAAAGGGAATAGGCAAAAGATAAGGAAGTGGGGGGAGGGGGAAAGAGAACGTCACATGCCCCATGTGAGGTTTGACCTTTGATCTCAGAAGATAACTATAGAAAGCAGTCTAAGGGAATAGTGACCAATCAGAGGGGATATCAAGGCACCAGGATCTGCAGCCTTTATAAGCCATAGTAAAAAGGAACTCTGACTGACCTTTTCTGCCTCCCTACTTGGAAGTCCATTCTGTGGTACTCTTCCCTCTCCTCCTGTGGGAGTCTGTACTTGTTCTTCAATAAATCTCCACCTCTGCTATACTTTCTGTCTGTGGATTCATTCTTTGATTCTCGCAGACAAAGAATCAGGATTCCAGTCCAAAAATTAGGTATCGCAATGAAATTAGTATTATCATAGATGTTTGAATAGAAACCAAATGAAAGCCAGAGAAAAGTTTAACTTATTTTGAATCTTTATTTTTATTATAATCTTTAACCTTGGGTTTGATTATTTTACTGTTCATACACTCCAAATTTCTTTTAAGAGTTTGTTTTGCAGTGACTTTGATTTGTTTAATATTTTCTAAATTAACTCTAGACATTCATCATGCATTCCTTACCACACAGCTGCAAAAGTAATATAGATTGCACAACTTTTCTTCTCAGCCAGCTCATGTTAAGATTGACTGGTTTTAGCTTTCCTTTCTGGAGAATTCACTTAAACGATGGTTTCTTTGGGAAAATGTGAATCTTCTTGATACAGTTTCTACCTACTTAAAGGGGCATATGATTTTGGAAACTCCTGGGTTGAGTGGGTATATTTTAACTTATAAAATTCAGGGGTAACTTTAATGTATTTATCCAAAATATTCAATGTTCCTCATGTTTATCCTGATTATACTATTTCATATTTTTAAAGAGAGGGAAATAAAGCAATAAAAATGAAATATTTACCCAAACATATGGGAATCTGGGTTGAACCATAAGATGCAGAAATTGTTTGAAAAATCTAAATTAGACGACTGCTGAATCTGCATCTTTACATTGCTTACTATTCACACATGAGTAATATAGATATAGCAAAATTTTATAAAAGGATTTTAAAAAGCCTTTTGAGAGAAAGTCATAATTAGTGAACATTTTAGAAAAGTGCATATCAGATCCATATTTTGTCATTCCATATATAATCCAAATGCAGACTGTCCTTTTGTTTGGGATATTTTTCTCCTCTAGATACATGTAGTGAACAATTGATGTCATTTTTATCATATAATATGTACTGTTTCACCTGAGACCATCTTCCTTTTTCCCTCCTTTTCTAGGAAAACTACATTAGTAAATTTGCATCATTAAACAAGAAGAATGCAGATTAGCAAAAAGCCATGCATTTCTGTTCATCAGAGGGAGACCATAATCTTATTTTATTTTATTTTTTAATTTGTGCAAGCAGGAAAAGGGGAACTAACCTTCAACTTACAGAAAAACTGCAGAACTAGTAGACAGAGAATTTCCATTACAAGGTAATTTTTCTGTTCTAAAATATCTTCTTGAAATGTAGATTATAATTTTCTCTACTTCATGGTTATTTCACTTATATTCTCTATAGTCTTTATTTTTATTAACTTTTATTATACTGGGGTGTTTTACATGATTCCTAGTTTAATGATACTTTCTGTCAGTCTAGCAAACTCCAGAATTCATGAGTTCTGACTATTCCTTTAAACTGTGGTTGTCCTTCTAAATCAGCTTGCTTTATTAAATAGAGCCTATTCCTTGAAATCACAATCACAAGTCAGGCACTTTTTGTAATGTTTGCCCCTTTAAGAATTGACACCTTGAATCCTTTCCACATAGTTCACAGTATGATATTCTTGACTACCTTTTTTTTCTAATGATTTTAATTTTTAGGATAGCGTTAATCTTTCCAGTTTCATCTCAGTCTCAGGACTATGGTCTGCCACTTAGCTCTGGAAGCATGGGAGAACTTGGCATTGAGATTATTTCTCTCTCTCTTTCTCTCTCTCTCTTTCCTCAGAATTATTTTTTTTCTTTATTGATTAAGATATTACATAGATGCCCTTAGTTTTCCATTGCCTCCTATCCCCCATTTATAGCCTCACCCCCCTGGTGCCTGTATTTATTGGTTATGCTTATATGCATGCGTACAAGGCCTTAGGTTGATATTGCTTCCCCTTACCCCCACCCTCCCCTATCTTCTCTCTGAGTTTTGATGATCTGATCCATGCTTTTCTGTTTCTGGATCTATTTTTGTTCATCAATTTATGTTGTTCATTATATTCCACAAATGAGTGAGATCATGTGATATTTATCTTTCTTTGACTGGCTTATTTCACTTAGCACAATGCTCTCCAGTTCCATCCATGCAATTGCAAATGGTAAGATTTCTTCTTTTTTACATCAGTGTAGTATTCTATTGTGTAGATGTACCACGGTTTTTTAATCCACTCATCCGCTGATGGGCACTTAGGTTGTTTTCAAATCCTAGCTGTGTAAATTGTGCTGCTATGTACATAGAAGTGCATATATCCTTTCTGATTGGTGTTTCTAGTTTCTTGGGATATATTCTAGAAGTGGCATCATTGGGTCAAATGGGAGTTCCATTTTGTGTTTTTTGAGGAAACTCCATATTGTTCTTCACAGTGGCTACACCATTTTGCATTCCCACCAGCAGTACAGAGGGTTCCTTTTGCTTCAGATCCCTGCCAGCACTTGTCATTTGTTGATGATTACCATTTTGACAGGTGTGAGATGGTATCTCATTGTCATTATGAGTTACATCTCTTGGATGATTAGTGACTTTGAGCATGTTTTCATATGTCTCTTGGTCTTCTGTCTTCTTTTGAAAAGTATCTATTTAGGTCCATTGCCCATTGTCCCAGAATTTATCTAAGGATGTAAGCACAGGTGGCCAAGAGTATCCTCTGCCAATAGAATGGACTTATACGGATGACTCAAGGCACTTATTAAATATTGGCCGAGCATAAATTACACAGGAGACAGACAGGCAATGCACGAATCACACGCGATTTATTTACCAGAGTCCTGGTGGTTTCCAGACCTCGGCAGGCCACCCGGAGATCCACGCTGACAGACACACACACTGGACGTTGGACGTTGCAGCTGCAGCTCGGCGTCTTGTAGAGGCCTCGGCTTGTGGCTCACGGTTCGGACCCAGGGTCCACGGGCAGAGCTCAGAGTTCAGGCAGGATGCAGGAAGGGGAGCGGAGAGCGACCGTCTTGGAGGAGCAGACAAGTGGCTCTGATCTCCTTTGGAGCTTGCTCTCTTTTATGTGCTCAAGCAGACATCTTCAGTGTGACTTCAGTGTGTCTTATCAGCGGGTCCCAGGTGTTCTGCTATCTGGTCTTTACATGTGGGGTACAAACTTTTTTATCTCTTACATGCACATCTCTTTTAAGGGCGTTCACACTTCATTCCACTCTTTAATATGTCACACCCAATTTCTTATTTTATATTTGTATTCTATCCTTATTATTATTACTATAACACCCATTTTTTGATTGGGTTGTTTATCTTCCTTCTGTTAGGTTGTATGAGTTCCCTGTAAATGTTAGAGATTAAACCTTTATTGGGGATAACATCGGCAAATATGTTATCCCATCCAGTGGGCATTCTTGTCATTTTGTTGATGGCTTCTTTTGCTGTGCAAAAGCTTTTTATTTTGATGTAGTCCCATTTGTTTATTTTCTCTTTAGTTTCCATTGCCCTAGGAGCTATATAGGTGAAAATATTGCTTTGACATTATGTCTGAGATTTTGCTGCCTGTGAATTTCTCTAATATCTTTATGGTTTCCCATATTATGTTTAAGTCCTTTAACCATCTTGAGTTTATTTTTGTTTATGGTGTAAGTTGATGGTCCAGTTTCATTTTTTTTTTTTGGCATGTATCTGTTCAATTTTTCCAACATCATTTATTGAAGAGACTGTCTTGACTCCATTGTATGTTCTTGCCTCCTTTGTCAAATGTTAATTGAGCATAGTGGTTTAGGTTGATATCTGGATTCTCTATTCTATTCCATTGGTCTATGTGTCTATTCTTGTGCCAGTACCAAGCAGTTCTGAGAACAGTGGCTTTGTAATACACCTTGATATCCCACCTACTTTGTTCTTCTTTCTCAGGATTTCTGTAGCTATTCGGGATTTTTTTTTTTTATTCCAGATGAATTTTTGCACAATTTGTTCTAGGTCTATGAAATATGCCATTGGTATTTTAATGGGGAATGCATTGAATCTATAGATTGCTTTGGGTAGTATGACATTTTAATGATGAATTATTTTGTAGTGTTAACATTTCTGTCTTCAGATAATCCTAAAAAAAATTATTCGGTCTGCATTGTCTACAAAAGGCAGTATTGTAATGAACACCCTCCAGTATATGTTTATATCAGCATTGGGAGTTATCTTTTACTGGCCTATATTGTCTGAATGTCACTCAAAGAAACAGAAACTTAATCACTCTTGCCTCAGTCGCTTTTCCCAAAAGATCAGAATTTAAACAATAATTGTGTTTTTTAATATTTCTGTGAATTTAATGCTGAGTAATTCAAGGTTTTCTCTGATTCATTTATATTAAAAGCAAACCTCAAAATGTCATTTGCTTACATTTCAAGAAGTAATCGTAATTACCTATTGTTTAGAAAATTACCTATTCATTGGCTGACATTTGCTCTTCTTTTCTCATCCATTAAAGGTGATATAAATAAAGGTGTCAAAACCATTAAAAAAATCATAATTTAGTATTTTAAAATAATAAGTTATTTCATAGGAACTTGACCTTCTCATCAAGAGGCTATTCAAGAGAGGAAAATAGGTTTCCCAGGAAACTGGTTGTAAAGCACATTTTCAAACTAACACTTCATTCGAAGAGAACAGAAAGACGGAGAGGGGGAAATGGTAGGGGTTGAGGATAGTGACTAAAGAAAACATACACAAAGGGAGATGCCTTATGGATTTGGTAAAATTTTTAAGAAAACGGAGACAACTTCAATATGACCCTTGCTTCTCCTAATAGTTAATAGGAAGTACAAACTATTTATCTGTCGGGTCGTTCCTGCCTCCTCCTTTTATTGGTACTCCTGCTTATGTTACCTGGCCCCTCCATGTAGCCTCAGAGAAACTAGAGCTTTGGTGGTTCATTTCATTGGACCTAAGTTCAAGACCTGTTTCTCTTGATTGATGCTTTTCTTGATGGATGGTGTGGTCTAATCAATAATGACACCCTTATGCTGAGTCATACCAGCAGAGGCAGGTTTTTATGACCTTGGGAATGACCTAAGCCATCACAGAGGCAGCTATAGCCCAGAACCAAGGTAAGTAGCATATAGACCCTGAGGGCAGGTAAGATGAAGCTCATCTGGGATACTACAAAGTGCAGCCCTATTTATAGCACCTAATATAAGGCCTACACATGCCAATCTGTATATGTTAACATATAACTTAATAAAAGATAAAATATGCAATATTCTCATTTTAAAGCTCTGTGACTTTGGATTTTATGATGTGTAATTGATTTTGTTTTCAGTTGGATATAAAATGCAATTCTTTCTTAATCAGGCATGGGAAAATACAATAAAACAATAATTGCATTTTCTATTCCTACAGGATACTAATTAAAAAACACAGATAACAAAATAATGCTGTTTTGTTTTCATAGACTGACATCAAGGATTTTTTTTATCTTTTATTACAATTTAAGAATTTATTTTTTCATTGCAATGTGTAAGGAAAGAATAATTTTCCTTTTATCTTAATGATAATTTCCTTTTGAAAGCGAGAAGAAGATGCTGAGCAGATTATTTCCTTTTGTAGAGCCATAGAGCAATTTTACTTAGAGTCTTCTTCAATGGGAAACACATTAGCTTGATGTACATGATAATTTTAAAACTGTTTTGTTTTCTTTTATTTTCATACTCATCTTTAGACTTTGTATAAACTAACCTTTTCCCCTGTGTAACACAGCAATTATTAAATGAAATTTGAGGACTAGTGTAATAAAATGAATTTTACAATGATCCTTTTTATGGTCCCGGATAATTTCACTCACAGTATTGCAGGTATTTTGAAATTAAAATTATCCCTCTCAATAAGCTCTGGATATCGAGACTGAAACAATCTAGCATTAAGTGGCACTGATTAGTGAAAATGAAATAAATTTAGCCCAGCTGGTGTAGCTCAGTGGTTGAACACCAATCTATGAACCAGGAGGTCACAGTTCAGTTCCCTGACAGGGTATATGCCCAGGTTGCAGGCTCAATCCCCAGTGTGAGATATGCAGGAAGCAGCCTATCAATAATTCTCTCATCATAGATGTTTTATCTCTCTCTCTGAAACCAATAGAAAATATACTTTAAAAAATAATAAAAAATAATTTGAAATAATTTATTTATTAAGAAGGTGAAGCAAGTAGGGGCAAAGTCTTTGTAGTTTAGTTTAATATAACAGAAATAAAATCAAGCATTAAGAGTGCATATAAATTTCAATAGAAATAATGAGAGTATAATTCCAAGTAAAATAGAGATCAATAAGCTTAGAAGAAAAGGAAGCTTAAGGGACATTCAACAAATAGAAAATGAGATTTCCAGAAATCTGGATGAAATATATACAAATAATGGTCAAAAGTAATTATTTTATATATTTTAGGTAAATATACTTTAGAGAATATTAGAGAGAATACTAAGTATTCATTATCCTATTCTGGATAAATTTTTATTAATGAATTAATAAAATGAATTACTCAAGTTCCCTAAGAACCTTACTCTCCTTATCACACAGATAAAGAAACATTAGAATATTTAGAATCTAGACCTCTTGAAGTATCCATCTTATATAAAAACTGCTATTTGAAATTTTAACCTTGCTATTGGCTTCTGTAAATGTTTGCTTGCTTTAATAATAAGGAAAATGAGACTATTCTCACTTCAGAGAGTCCATTAAATCTTTCCTGGACAAAATTATCAGTGCTGACACCAGGCCAGGCCTTTGGTTAAGGTCTCAAGGCATCAACACATAGGGGCCCTTTAAGAACTTGCAAAGGGGTGGGAAACATTTCATATTTGGGAGACAATGAAGATAAAAACATATAAATAGAGAAAATTTCTGCATGTTGGGGCCCAGAATTTGAGAACTATTTTCCTCTGCACCCATGCATAATAAATGTAACTCCAAACTCTCTGAGCATGTTTTGGTTATTCCAGTTTTCTGTAACATTTTTGGTTCCCTGAGATATCAGAAAAACCAACCCATCCTTTGCATTTTAGCCTCTGGTGAATGAGCTGGGTTTGGTGCCCAGGGGAGCCGGATAGGCCTCAGGGAGGTACCACTCTGCTGATTTAGCAGAATTGAACCAAAGGATTCAAGGTCCTCCCTGACCTCAGCCCAGGACCCAGCCAAAATCTGGAGAGAGTGGACGGACACTTCTGGACCTGTAGACAGAATCTGTAAGGTAGGGGTCCCATCATCAGTTTGGCCCACTCCAATGAGTAGAAGGGGAAGCTATAGCTTCCTCAGGTAAATGAATCAGGAATCAGGTGTCAGATAGACTGTTAAACTGGGTAAATATCTGGTAGAAGTAAAAAACTAGGACTAACTAGTATATAAATGTGGGACTCTAGAGGTGAGTGAATGCAGATTTGATTAAGAAATTATGAGTTCACTCTGCTGTTTGTTTCTGTGTGAGACTAGCCAACTTACTACCGAGAAGGGGCACTGAATGCAGTCTTAACTCCTCCGGTAGGTTCTCACCAAGATGTTGGTCAAGAATTCTGTACTGGGGCATGGGTGCCGGGAGTGCACCCAAGCCCATTTAGGGTGTTGGGCATTGTTTTGTTTATCTGCTCAGCTCCAATCTGGACTAGTCTACTGGCAGAGTGTGAGTAAGGATGTTTGTCAGTCTTGGCATAATTATCTGCTCATTAACTGGTCTGTGTGAGATGGAAGCTACTTTGTGCCTTCTGGCTGTACAAAGGAGAGTATTTGTTATCTCTTTCTATTGTTCAATTTGTTTAAAGGGTGGACCTGCTGTGACAGAGTGCAAAAGTCTTTAGCAGCTGCTGGAATTCTTATGAGTTTTTTGCTCTGTGTCAGAGAGGGAATCAGCCCATTTAACTAATAAAAATTCCTCTCTAATTTTGTATAAGTAAGGGTTTCAGTTTGCTATGATTTGTGAATTTGCTGTATTAAATTGAAATTTTAAAGTCCTAGGATTAACTTAAAGGCATAAATTTGTGACATTTCAAAGAACAAAGAACTTTCATTTATGGCTTTCTTATCTCTTTCGGTGGTTGGAGACTTCCAGGGACAAGGCTTACAACACTGCAATGTGGAGAGATTTACAGGCCCTGTCCCTGCCTGTGACATCGGGTTCAACGTGAGCCATCTGAGGCTGAACTAGGGCTGGAGTTATTATTAATGTGTTTATATTATATTATATTATATTATATTATATTATTATTTATTTACGTGTGGTTGTTGTCTTCATGATTATATGTTTTGTTTAATTTACTGTTTTCAGTTATTAGGATCCTCATAGAGGACATAACCTGGTCTTTCCCATCCTCCCTCATCCTGATTCTAATAGCATCAATAACTGGATTAAAGATCTTTTCTTTCAGGAGGCTATCCAGGCTTTCAGTTCACAAGGAATCTCCCTACACACCCTTTTCCTTATTCACTATCTTTCCAGACTGACTAAGAGTCATTTTTCTCCATATGTTGGACCTCCGCCTTTCAAAGGAAGCACTACTACAGCGGTAGTCTGTAGTCTTTTCTGAAACTCCCACTGTTTTTATTTCTCCCCTCTGTAGGAATTGTCTTCCTCTGACTCACAATACAAAAGGGAGACAGGCAACTGGACTGGGGAGTGGGAATCTTTGGAGAAATAAAGAGTGGTAAAGAAGGAAGATTTAAGATACTCTAAGGGCTTAAAATAAAAAGGAAAAATCTAGGAGGAATAACAACAGTTACAGAGAGAAAAAAGTATCCTTAAATGTAAAAAGCCTAAATAGACTGGATCACTGATCATATGCCTTGTTTCAGGACAGAGTAAATGGTAAACGCAGAAAAGACAGGAGGGAGAATGTCGGCAGTTAATCATGAAGCAGGGAGAGATAGGTTTTTGTTGATTTTTACTGGCACCAAACCATTCTGCTGGCGTAGGGGTCTGGTCCAGGTGTCTTATCAGAACTTCACTAGATTCAAGGTCGAAAGTTTTCTGCAAGCATAATTAATCTGGCTACCCTGGTGATTTAAAACTGGTAGGTAGGCCACATAAGCACTTTGCAATATAGCTGTTTCTAACTGCAACTTTGGCTGTTTTGGACTGGCAGCTTAAAGTTGAAGAGCAAAAGAAAGGCACTCTCCCTTGAATGGGGAGCCTTCAGAACTTTGATTCTCCAAGAGAGCTATCTAACTGAGGTATGACAGGGATCCTGTTGGGTTGGAAGAATCTAAGGCCACATGGTAAACTTATAAATTATGGCTTTCTAGGCAGATTTCCAAGCCCAGTTATGTAGGGGTTAAGCTGCCTGTTACAGCAAGACAACTTTCTCCCATGCCAGAATAAATTTTAAGAAATTAGACAGGCTGAGTTTGTGGCTAGAAAGAAGAACTGGTCACTATGCACAGCCCTGACAGTGGCCTGCAGAAAAATGTGCAATAGCCTTAGATGATGCCTGTGTCTTCATGGACATGGTCCAGAAAAACAATTTTGCTTTAGTTGGAAGGTCAAGAATAGACCTTAGTCATCTCCCTAAGATATTTGTATAGCCACATATATGGTAGCAGAAGATTTGGCTACCTAAGGTGGCCACAGTACCAATATTATACTTCATTGTGTTAATAATAATGCATTAACCTTGCAGATTTGAATGCAGTTGCTAAAAGTGTCCAAATGACCAAGAAAAATACCCATCTGGTTGTAGTCTCTAATGAAAGACAGTTGGAAGGCTGTATACTGTCTTGCAGGCCTGTGTGGCCATACCCATGTCAGGTGTGGCACAAACCTCAACTTTAAGAAACTGGGGAAGGCCTATTTGGAACAGAAGAAAGTGGTGAGTACCAGCCTTTGTTATAGGAATTATAGTCCCCGTGAATTCCTGTGACAAGTGAGACCCTGTAAAGCAATACAGCTCCCTTAGTCCTTTCTCAGAGGGCCTATAACCCCTCCCAGAGACCCTATGAAATTTTAAGGACAAGTCAATTAAGGGGAACCCTACCACTAAGAGTTGTCTATTTAAATATAGACACATTCTAAATTTCTCCTTGTCAAATGAAGACAGTTACATTACTCTGAAGAATCCATAAAAAGGACTGACAAGGAAAATCAGAAGATCTTAAAGCAGGTCAGTATATTTTTCTCTGTATATAATTCTTCTGAAATTTGACAATGCTTAATAAATCATGGCAATACATTTCTTTGCATAAATTTAATAAGACCAGATTCCAATAGTGGTTTTATTGACCGGAAACTTTGACTGGAGTATAATATTTTAAAGAGCCCTGTCTGAACTCTGAAGACTTGAATTCAATAGGAGTGCCAAGGAAAATTCTGGTATCCTGTTTGGGAGCCCTGATAATGGCTGGTGCTGGAGCATCAGGCCCATGCCCTATCATCACTGGCTGTTGGTCAGAGTATAAGGGGAGCAATAAGGACGCCTCTGTGTCCCTGCAGAACCCCAAGCACTCTGTATTTCAATGAGTAGGAGGGCTACTGAGATGGGTCTTAAAATCTAGGGTGGGGAGAAACCAAGATGGCGGCATAGGTGAACACCAAAAAGCAGCCTTGCGCAACAATTTCAAGATTACAACTGAAAAACAGAACAGACATCATCCAGAACTTCAGGAAAGTTGGCTGAGTGAAAATTCTACAACTCGAAGGAAATAGAGGGGCTCATGGAGACTCAGAAGAGTTGCAAAAAGCTGAGTTATGGAGAAGCACACATGGAGAGAGCGGGCGCCACAGTGCCTGGCAGGCTTCCTCTGGATGGAGGCAGATGGAAACTCCCAACCGCACTGAATCCCTTATCCTACAGCATTGAACCCCAGTTCCAGGCAAGACTCATACAGGGAGAGTCTGGACTGTGAAAAGGGAGAAGTGAAGAGAAATTTAGGGGAACCATGAAAGGGCAAGAGTGTAGGGCACTCACACTAATGTGCACAGAGAGGACAGATTGCTAATTGTGCTGCTGGCTTTCTCTAGTGGGTGGGAGACAGAGTCTCCCAACTGTGCTACTTCTAACTGCACTGAACCCCAGTTTCGGGCAAGACCTGGGGACCCAGATTCATATGGGGCCCGGAGTGCAAGAAAACCAGAAAGGCAGATGTCTAGAGGCATGCACATGTGTGCGCACAGAGACAGCTGCAGGAATTACCAAGAGACACTTGAGAACCAAGGGCTGCGTATGGCGAGGCTGACTGGAAGCCAAGGCCATCTGCTAAGTCCTGAGACTCCACCCCATCCAAGCTCAACAGAGAGGGTTTTACAATTTTGCAAGTCTTGTATCATAAGGCTGATTCCAACATAGAAGTTCTCCTGACGTAAAAATGCAGAGACAAAGGAACAGATTACAAATGAAAGAAATAGAGGAAAGAAAACGACTGGATAAACACTCAACTGGAAAAGCAAGAAGGAAAAATAAATCCAAAAATGTGAAGATAGTGTAAGGAGCCTCTGGGACAACTTCATAATCAGAATTATGAGGGAGCCAAAAGAAGAGAGAGAGACACTGCTACTAGATAGGAGAAGCTTTGGAGGAAGAAAGAGACAGGAATGCTTGAGGGACAGAAAGAAAACAAAGCAGAGTGTGTGTGAACAATGAGGTCTGAGAAAATGTAAAGGTAGATTTTGCATTGTGGGGAATGTGTTTGGATCTTATTCTAAGTGAGATGAAAAAATGAATATTTTTAAGTTGAAGATGGGTTAGGTGAAGTGCTTGTGAGGAGAAATGACTGAGCTTGGTGGAGGAAGCTATAGGGGGAAAAAGAGAAACAAATATAATCTGAAAAATAAAAAAAACCTAGAGTGTGGGTTCAGGTGAAGTCACTGCAAGTGTGGGATTCACTTAACTCAGCAGATACTGCAGGCAAGGCTGGATGGCAGCTGGGTGGCTTGGCTTCCTAGCCCTATGGGGCACACTAAGATTCAATCATGAAATTCTGGCAAAGGTAGTTGGTTACCATTCTTGTTGTGTTTATGCAAATAATCAGGCTAAATTAAATACAATAGGTAAATTTGTCTTCCTTTGGTTTTTTTTAATAAACATAAAGGTAATTTTAAGGAGAAAAATTCTATTTCAAGGGGCTATTAAAACTGAAATGTTTTCTTTCCCTTCTACCAGACCATTTGTTACAGTTTGTCTCTGCCAGGTCATAAGCCCACCTCCATCTGTGCCCAGGCCTCATCGTCCCTCTGACAGATATTAAGGATCTCTTTGCTCTGAGGAAAAGTCCGTTCCTTCTCAGCATGAAGCAGCTACAGAAGAACTTCAACCTCCATTTTCCCTAAAAGAATTCAGAGCCAGGATCCTAGAGGTAATATATTAGGCAGTTAGACAAACATGAGCAGAGCAAGGACGATGAGCCAACTAGTGCTACCAGATGTAACTAAGTCTTTCCATCTCTATGTATGTGAGACAAAGGGCATAGCCAAAGAGGTATTCAACTAAATTCTCAGCCCTTAGAGAAAGCCAGTAGCCTATTTGTCCAAAAGACTTGAACTCTTTGCATTGGGATGACATACTTGCCTCCAGGTGATAGCAGCCACAGCTATGATTATCAGAAAAGCAAATATGTTAACCCCAGGGCAGTAACTAACCCTAACTCCCCCACATGAAGTCGAGGCTTTACTCTAGAACACACTAGAGCACTGGATGTCAAACACTCGTGTCACCCAGTTTCAAGCTCTCTGGTAGACAAAAGAAAGATCAGAAACAATTTATACTGATAGCAGGTATGCATTTATAATGGGTCACATACATAGTGCTATTTACAAGGTAAAGGGTCTCCACAGAAGCAAGCGGGAACAGAGTCACAGATGAAGCTGCCTGGGAGGCTACCCTAAAACCAGTGGGGCCTCTACAGATTCTAATGACTCTTCCAAAGCCTGATCTACCCAATCTAGAAAAGCTGAAATCCATAACCAGTCTTTATTCAAGTTCTTACAGACTTTACAGTCTACCCAGGAAGCAATCCAGAAGCACATCCAGTACAATCCGCCTGTACCAACTTCTGATCAGATTCATCCCTTCCACCATGGTGACTCTGTTTGGGTACAGAAATTTGCCACCTAAGGACTGACTCCTACCTGGAAAGGACCACCGCCATGGCAGTCAAGGTCAACAAAATCCCAACGTGGCTTCATCACACTCGGCTTAAGCAGCTCAGGAAAAAATAGAGAGTCCAAGACTTTTCGGACTCTCTAAAGATTATTCCTGGTCCTCATTCTGGGCCCTTATGTTATAAGTAGGCCCACTAACTTTATTAGACAGAAAATTAAATTTATAATCCTCAGGGGTAAATATAACTCCCTTCTTACAATGACTAAGAGTTAATGATTTGACTCATGTACATAAAATCAGTGGGAAATGAAGTATCCATCTTATATAAAAACTGCTGTTTGAAATTTTAACCTTGCTATTGGCTTCTGTAAATGTTTGCTTGCTTTAATAATAAGGAAAATGAGACTGTTCTCACTTCAGAGAGGCGATTATACCTTTCCTAGACAAAATTATCAGTGCTGGCATCAGGCCAGGTCTTTGGTTGAGTCTCAAGGCCTCAGCACATAGGGGCCCTTTAAGAACTTGCAAAGGGGAGGGAAACATTCCATATTTGGGAGACAAAGAAGGTAAAAACATATAAATAGAGAAAATTTCTGCATGTTGGGGCCCAGAATTTGAGAAACATTTTCCTCTGGATTTGCGCGTAATAAATGTAACTCCAAATTCTCTGAGTATGGTTTGATTATTCGGGTTTTCTGTAATACTATAATTTAAAAATATAGACAATATAGACAGCTTTTTACTGATTTCCTACCATTTTCAAATTCCCCTCATGTAGCCTATAGAAGCTAAAAGTTTAAGATCTCAAGCCTTGCTGCTAAGTTAATATGTCTCCTGTCAGCAACATAAGTGGATAGTGAGTTCACATAAATTTATAACAGAAAAATAAGTTTTACATAGCCTGGACAGAAATCCTTTAGCTCTGATGGCCTGCAAGTTTCTTATTATTATTGCAATGTATTAGTAGAACCTAATTTGTACTAGTCATTGCAGATATTTTGAGTACTCAGCAACGTTTTTCTTTTGTTTTTGACAACTTGTAACCTTGTAGAAACTTTATTTTAAATATGACTTTTTCTCTCCTTTCTTTTATTTTGATTCAAACTGGCTTCATCCAGGATGCTGACTCACCTGTCTCCTTCTCTCTTGCACCTCCACTCCCTTAATCATTAAACCCCCAGGACAATGAGGTTCTCGTCAGCATCAAATATTCTTAGGAAAAAAGCCTCAGTCTATTGACCACAGAAACAAAGTTTCAGTCAAACTTGAGATAATATCTAGGCCTCAGTTTTGTTAAAGTCAAAGCTCCCAAAGCAAGAAAACTGTAAGAAGTGGCATTATGACTGACAATAGGACCAGATGCAATGATCAACAACCCCTACCCCCAGTGCCAATCTTCAGTAGAGATCATGACCTTAATTTCCTTAGTCCCATGATTAATGAGTTTTCCTTTATATAACTCATTCCCAGGAAGGTCTCTAGATACCAGATCTTTGTGTATCAATTCACCTGTCTCCAGGTCTGGGCCTCTTCTTAAAATCAATCCTTAGTTCTTTTGCCACAATTTTCAGTCTTACTGGACTTTGATGTGCGCAGGCAAATAGACCCTATTAGTCTAGTAGAAATTCCACTTATTTTCCCTCTTAAAGATTCCATGATTATTGTTATTAATTTAAGATCTGAAGATTTTCTTAATTCTGTTTTTATTTTTGACACTATTACCGATGTCTCCATTTCCACCCTTCCAATTTGCCCTTCTCCACTCAGCCCCCACTACCCCTTGCCTCTGGCCATCACCTCACTCTTGCCTGTGTTTATGGGTTATGCATATATGTTCTTTGAATAATCCCTTCAATGCTACTGCAATAACCTGGTTATTGTTTAACAGGGAAGTAGCAAAGAAATACCAAATAGTATACACTTTTGCCCCAAAGCTGCATTTAACATTCTCCAGGTCTATTCCCTGCTGATCGATGGGGAAGGAAGTGGATAAAGCAGTTTCAACACAGGCCCAGTAAATTCTGAATGATGAAAAATGGTGCTTGCCTATCTGCCAGTCATACCTGGGAACAGATTAGTGACCAGGCTGGGTGTGGCCACTCGCAAGCATCTGAAAGCTAAATATATAAACTTTTAAACAAACAAACCACTCTCCAGGGCATGGGACTCTTGTGACTCCTGTTGCAGGGGCATGTTCTCTGGGCTCATGTGACTCAGAGCAATGTTGGACTCCACACATGAACTAATGGACTTCACTTAGCTTGGATGCTGAGCCACACCCACTGCTGCACACTGGCCCTCCTTCTGACTCTGCTAGAACCCCGACTGCACCTTTTCCAGGATTGGCTTAAGGGGCATGGGACTTTGGTACCTGAGAAATGTAACTCCATGCCAGTAAAATCTTTTCCACATCCCATCCTCCTGTATGAACCTAAGGAGATCCATTTTCTGAAGATAGAGCAAGAACCTCTCTTCCAAGAGCAACATGGAATTTGACTGACTGACTGGTAACATGTTCAACCTTCTTTCATCCAGTCACACCCTTCCCCTACCACTGTCAGTCTGTGCCATGTATCTATGCCTCTATTTCTGCTTTGCTTGTCCATTTATTTTGTTCATTGATTCCACATATAAGTTAAATTATATAGTACTAGTGGCCCAGTGCACAAATTCATGCACTGGTGGGCTCCAGCTGGCCTGCCCTGATGGGGACCATTGGAGGTGGGCTGGCTGGAGTAAGGGGCCTTGGGAGGGGCTGGATAGGGCAAGGAGCCATGGCAGTTTGTGGACCAGCCCTCGCCCCAGGGCCTTGAGGTGAGGGGCAGTGGGTGTTCCGGTCATTCCCCTGTTTGGTCAATTTGCATGTTACCCTTTTATTATATAGGATTTTTTTTCTCTGACTGACTTTTAGCATAATAATCTCCAGGACTATCCATGCTGTCATAAAAGATTTCATTCTTTTTTAGAATGTGGGCAAAATTATCCCCAGTGACAATTTATTAAGAATGAGTCCAGGTAATATCTCTTTTGCATATTTCTGCCTTCAATGGGTAACTTTAGAAGCACAATTCACACCTCTTCATAGAAGAGCTTTTCCTCTTACCAGAATAAGTGGTTTAAAAAATCGCCTTCTAATGACCCTGTTCCTCTACATTTCTAAACTTTTGTTCATGTTTCCTCAAAGGCACTGTTAATTTTAAGAGGGGAAAAGTGATCAAAGTAATGAGTTTTTTCAATCAACATTGCTTCTCTTTTCAATATAAAATATTGCTACCTTTGAAGCATTTCAAAAGTGTTCTTCAAGCACCTTTCAAAAGCTTCTTCTCTCCTTACATATTAGAAGCCCATGCTTCTACACTCACTTCCTTTAAACTCCCCCAAGTTTCTCATTGAGAATAGCACAGAAATACACAAATACTATGTAAGGAAAAACCTGCATTAACAATTGAAACTAAAGGAAGGTGACATCCATTAAAAAGACATTTTATGTGGCTGTTAGACATAATGCAGGTAAGAGAACTCTAACTGAACAATGAACTTTTGTCATATACAATAATGACTTTATTTTTAAACTCATAGAAGAGGACTCAAGACTTTGCCATAAAATCATTTCTATTTCAAGATGCCTTTGTTCTGCCTCTAGATAGAACATTTCCTGGGTGGAGATGGAAAGGTATGGAAATGGAGTATAAAGGGAAAAAAAACAACAACATAGAACCTACTAGGTTCTTCTGAGATGTGATACAACCAGCTCCACAGATAATTTCTGCTATCCAGATTCTATTTCCAAATTCTCCACTAATACAGAATTCAGAGTTTCTGTCTAACAATTCTACTGCCTTAGCTGATTTGGTTCAGTGGATAGAGCATCAACTTGCAAACTGAAGGATTTGATTCTGGTCAAGGGCACATGCCTGGGTTTTAGGTTCGATTCCTGATAGGGGGTATGTGGGAGGCAGTCGATCAATAATCCTATCTCATCATTGATATTTCTCTCTCCCTCTTCATTCCTCTCTGAAAACAATAAAAAAAAATCTATAATAATAAAAGTGTAATATGCAAATCAACCAAACAATGGGACCACAGAATGACTGTCCAGACAACCTTCCAGATGAACACTCTATAACAGGAACTGGTGCCAGGCCAGCCAAGGCAGGTGTGATGTGATTGGATGGGGGTCCCTGCCATTGCCCCACAATTGCCCCACAGAGGGAGGCCTAGGCTACTCTGCTGGTGACTCTGTGGTGAGTAGGCGGAGCCTCCCTCCGCATAGTGATCAATGGTAAAGCTCCAGGTCGGGTGAATGGGGCCTCTCTCTGTGAAGTGATCGATCATAGAGCTCAGCAATCAATTGCCCCAAAGAGGGAGATCCAGGCCACCCAGCCAGCAGCCACAGAGGGAAGCTCAGGCCATTCGGGTGATAGTGCTGCAGTGAGTGGGCGGGGCCTCCCTGTGCAGGGCAATTGTTCTGGGGGCCCTGCAATCAATCATCCTGCAGAAGGAGGGTCAGGCCAGCCAAACAATCGCACCCATGCCTATCACCCACAGAGGGAAGCAACTGGTGGCAGGGAGGGGGTGGTCAGTGCCAAACAAATAGCAAGCAGTGGCAGCAGTGGGGGTGGGACCAGCTGCTGGAAGCCAAGGAAAGGAAAGCTTCAATAGACCCTGATTGCCAGCCAGGCTTAGGGACCCTTTGGGAGGGGTCCCAGATTGCGAGAGGGCACAGACTGGGCTGAGGGATACCCATCCCATGCAGAAATTTTGTGCAAGCCTCTAGTGTGTGTGTGTGTATGTGTGTGTGTGTGTGTGTGTGTGTGTGTGTGTGTGTGTGTATGACTTTACCTACAGAAGTGTAGTTGCAAATAAAGTAAGGTTTTAAGGTTGAGGATCTGATATGATTTGCCTCTCAGATCTTTTGTCCCATTGATTAATCTAATGTCAATCTGCTGAGCTATATCATTTATTTATTTATTCTGATGGTGAGATGAGGCATCAATAATGAATCTTAAGAGAGGAAGGGAGAGATAAATAAAAAGGTCTGTTACTAAGGTCCACATAAAAACTAATCTAAACTGTGAATCCCTAGAAATTCCCAAAGGAGAAATTTAGCCAATTCTATTCTATTAGAATGAGACCTAAATTGATGTATTTGAGAGATAAAGGAACATAATACACAAAGCTACAATATTTGAGAAATTTATCTTTTAATTGACAAAATCATTTTTTTTTATATTGTCTTGAATTATGTGTTTTCCTTTCTTGGGATTAGAGTAAGATAGAGATAACTGTCTTTTATATTCATATTAGAGGCCCAGTGCATGAAATTCAAGCATCACAGGTTGGGGGTGGGGTCCTCTGCCTGGCTTGCACCCTCTTGCAATCCTGGATCTTTCAGGGGATGTCTGACTGCCAGATTAGGTCCTATCCCTTCAGATTGGGCCTAAACTGGCAGTCAGACATCCCTCTCCCAATCCAGGACAGCTGGCTCTTAACTGTTTGTCTCCCTGCCTGATTGCTCCTAACCACTTGTCTGCCTTCCTGCCTGATTGCCCCTAACCACTCACTGGGGGGTGGGGCCAGCCAAGGCGAGGGGCCATGGTCATTCTGGTCTCTGGTCGTTCTTATCATTCTACCATTTTGGTTGCTTGGATTTTATTATATAGGATATGTAACCAACACTAGAGAATAGCACAAATGTATTAAATAATGCAATCAGAAATAAATTCTTAATTTTTGTAAGTGATGTAGTTCTGACATCTGATTTTTAAAATATATTTGTATTAATTTCAGAGAGGAAGGGAGAAGGAAAGAAACATAATTAATGGAAGAGAATCATTGATTGGATGCCTCCTGCATACCTAACACTGGGCATCAAGGTGCAACCTGAGCATGTATCCTGACCAGAATTGAAGTGTGATCTCCTGATCCACAGTTCAACACTCAACCACTGAGCCAAGCTAGCAAGGCTGAATTTTTCTCTTAAGAAGCTTTCATAGTTTTCCTGTTATTATCCCCCACATTACAATTAAGTTTTTTACTATTCAAAATCTTTAATTTCAAATATTCCCTTTATCTAATAGTGCTTTAAAATTACTCTACAAAGTAAAGCTTCCTAAAATTTAATATTTTGTCTTTTAATTTATTTTTCCTTCAGTGGAAAGTTTACTTTTTAATCACTTCCTGCCATACCTTTGCCCTGCTTTAAGATTTCCATGATAGAGATTTCTGAAGCTCAAGCACCCATACAATTGTTTTTCCTCTCTCTAACCCCTGCCAACTTCCTCCAGCCCTGCATATTGTTTTTATTTAATTTAATTCCCTTATAATTTTCCTAATATTAGGGATATTTATATAGAGATATTCCAAATATATTATTGTGCATTATTAATAACAATATATAATCAAATATAATTATCTCCACATATAAAAGCCAAGTGACCAGAATGCTGAACAACCGGAATGACTGGTCACTATGACATGCACTGTGGCCCTCCCCCAGGCAGCCCAGGCCCCCGAATCAGCCCCCCACACCCGTATCAGGGGCAGGGCCTGATGGTTAATCTCTCACATCTCCTAACTCCACTGGCCTTGATAGGCCCCCATTGGGGCCTGCCGGCTGGATCTCATCTGTGCATGAAATCATGAACCAGGCCTCCAGTCATTATAATATTATTATGTGTATAATATATTTTATAATGATAAGTATCAACTTTCTCATAATATATTTAAAGTAGAGAGGATGTGGCACCAACCCAATTTCCTGCTCAGTTAGAATCAATGCATGCATCTGAAGAGTTCCTGAAAATGCAAAGCGTGTTTATGTTTTCCAAGTGAGTGAAACTGGAGATTGCAAAGCCAGCACTGACCATCCCCTCACATGAACTATCAGGATGCCTGGTGCATAAGGAGCATTCAAATATATCTTCAACACTAAATATTCACTTAAAAAATAGAATACACTAAAAATAGTAAGTGCATTGTTTAAATTTTGAACTCTATGAGCCCAGCCATATCTCTGCACACTGTAGCAAGATTTACAAAACTGTGAATCTGAAGGGACAATTCTCCTCAGCCTCCTCCATCTTAGGTGACTAGCCC
>JAAGEH010000041.1:21186691-21255196 GCA_011751065.1 Lasiurus cinereus | reverse complement strand
TCGTCTCTTGGTGCTCTGTAAGCGCGGTCTGCGTTCCGGGCTTAACAATAGTAAGCATAATTTTGTTTCCAAAAATTTCATTTTACATAATACCAGAATTGTACTCTCTACTAGTCCAATTACAGAGATTGACATTTGGGATTCTTAACAAGAAAGTGATGCCTTGACCATTTTACTCTATGTAAATATTTGATTTTTTATAGCTGAGGGAATTAAAATATAATCCCCTTCAGCATCAATATACAATATGAAATATATTCTTCTTCCCAAAAATCTAGTTTTGCATGATGTAATATCTATATTGATCAGTAAAAATGACAGTGACAACAGCAGCAGAAAATTACTTGAATGTAGAGAATTAATTAATCCTCCATAATGATTAAAACCTAAGCATTTCCTTTAAAAGATTGACACTTAGTTTTTAGTGCAATCCACAGGGATATAAAGACATACACAGTGGTAATTACATAGCAACAGAAAAACTATTTTGGATCCAAAGCTAATAGTTGCTAATAACTCAGATGTTTCTCTGGGCTTCCAACTACCCCTGCTTTCAAGTTAGAGAAGTTTCGTTTTTGTTTATTGTTAAAGTATTTCATATGTCCCCTTTTTTCCCACCATTGACCCCCTCCATTCCACTCCTGTTCCTGTCCCACCCACCCAATATTCTTTACATAATTTATTATAAATTAGTATTTAAGCTTAGGATATCTAAACAAAACAATGTGTTTCATTTCAGAGAAGTGAGGAAATAATGAGGTTAATAATATCTTAATATGTAAAAACCCAGGGTCTGTAATGTCCAAAACTACCAAAGACTCAACCAAACACCAGGCTAGGGAGCTGAGGGAGCAGGAGATGATCAATCAGTAGCAGTGGTGACTGATGAGTGGCTGAAAGGCAGACCTCTTGGTCCCTCCTCCCAGCCCTCAGACTCCAATCAAATGGTGGCAGAGGCTGGGACAGAATAGGGAACTGGCTCCCTTATTAGTCATTCAATCTTAAGAGGAAAGGACAGGCATCAACAGACCACTGCTGCTAGCTGCCGGCATGATCCCAACAGTGCCTCGGGCCTCCTGGAACTTGGCCTCTCTAGATGCTCCACAAGGTCACTGGAGCCTGCCCTGCTCCAGACAAAGTGTATTAGTGCATACGGAAGAACTGTAGTAAAAAACCAATGACCAAGGGCCTGCTCACAGGAGCTTCTGAACACTGGGCACCCTGACTATTTTAGGGGCTTCAGGGAGGGGGAACACAGAGGGGTCAGGAAACCTCCCTGGAGGTCAGGCTGGAGGTCTGATTGAGGATCCATTCATTCTGCTGTCCGCCAACAGTTGCCTCTGCAGAGAATGGGAGAACAAAGGGAAGGGGCAGTTCTGCAAACCTCAGAGGGAATTCAGATCCCAGGTACTCTGCCCCACCAGCTAACACTGTGGCTATGAGGGCACTGAGGTAGTCAACCAGCCTGATTTTCCCCTGCCCCCTTCCTGCTGGTTGCAGACACAAGGAGTACCCCTTCTGAGGGAGACACCCACCAGATATACAGAAGGCATAAAGAATGCGCTCAGCCAGGAGTCCTCATGGGTTGTATTTGCATCTTCATGCTGTCTGCCCTCCACCCCCCACCACAATGCCAAAGGAAGCCTGATTCAGGAACACCTCCATGCTGACCACCCACAGGGAAAACCGGATGTGATAAACATCATGTCCCCCAGAGGCCTGAATCCACCTCAAAAGGAAGATGTTACAGACCTGGAGCAGAAGATCGGGACTGAGACAGAAGGTCTGGGAAAAGCAGGGCTGTTCACCTGTGTGTAAAGTGCCTGCATCGCCGCCCTTGGACAGAGGCCTGTGAAGGAGTGAAGAACTGTGGCTGTGCCTGTGGCTGCACTCGGCCTCCTGCTCTTGTGGATAAGTAGGAAACATATTTATGTGCCAGAATCTAAAAACCTCTTTATCGGAAATAGAGCAAATAATGCAAGACCCACACGTGTTTCTAAACAGGACTCTGGCTGCGTGTGAACCCATATCAGAGGCGTGCTTTCCACTGAGGAGGCTGCAAAGGCTGCTCCTCACTGGAACAAATGCTACCTTGAGAGGTTTAAAAGGGAAAAGGAAATATAAATAAGATAAAAACAGCAGGAAGCTCTGCAGCCGCTGCAACGGCCATCATATCCTCTGCGTGGTAGTGACGTCAGTCTGTCTCCCCGCGCCTGGGACCAGTCTCATCTACCTACAGCTACTTTCAACCTCCCGCCAGCTCCTGGAGTAGGTGGGTTTGCATATGGAGGCTTCCATGTTAAAGCAACCTGTTGGGGTAGCACAGACACATGTGGGCTTTTTTATGAGAACCTATAACATCCCTTCACGAACATGTTTTTAACTGTTCTGAGATCATGCTCCCAGCCTTGGTGACTCTCAAATAGGCCTCAGTGATTCTACCTGCCCGATGCAAAGACTGACTCAGATTTTAAGGAGACTGAACCCTCTGCCCAGAGCAGACATGTCCCTTCAAAAGGAAGTTCACCCTGGCTGCAGGTCCTTGCTCTTGAATATTTCTTGCCATGCCCTTCTCTACCCAGTAAAGCTTATTTGGAAATTAAAGTCAGATAAAAAGCTTCACAGACAAGAAAAACATCACTCTGATTGGGGGCCGCAAGTGGCCAACTGCCTGCAGCCCCTCCTCCTGCTGATAGGGGCCTCCAGCCAGACCCCACCTGTGCACAAATCATGCACTAGGCCTCTAGTTAATTCTATAACAATAATGATCACAATCAAATATTAACCCTGATAGTTACTGGTTGTAAAGAGCAAATTATCACTTTTTGTTACTATTAGTTCCTTCACCCACAAGTGACAATATCAATAGTATCTGCTTCATTCTTACATGAGAATTAACTCAGGTAAATCTAAGAATACTGATATATTAAACATCTGAAGCATTTATAATAGGAATTGTGTCATTAATCACCATTTTATATATGCTAGATGTACTAAAATTAGAAAACCAATCATAGAGTTCACTTTGGTGTGAACAGACAATTTCAAATATAGTTGCTTAGAATACAAATTGCACAGTCTTTTTGGACAGCATTACTCAACATTTTTTGATGACATTAAATCAGCAAATTTTGGGCATTCCAATTCTCTGAGTATTTATTAGTATACTTGTAAAAATCAGAAATTTGTCCTTTTGTTCATCAGTTTACAATGTTCTTTATTATCCACAAATGAGTGAGATCATATGGTGCTTCTCCTTCATTGACTGGCTTATTTCACTAAGCATAAGGCTCTCCAGTTCCATCCAGGTTGCTGCAAAAGGAAAAGGATAGATACAGAGGCAGTAAAACATCAAACAGACTGTGAAATTATAGCAGGAAGATTAAGGAGAGGTGGGGTAGATAAGAGATCAATCAAAGAACTTATATTTATGCATATAAACATAACCAATGAACATAGACATTGAGGGGTTGGGGTATGCCTGGGAGGGAGGGGGGGCAATTGGGAGATATGTATACATGTAACACAATAAAAAACAAAAAAAAGGAAAAAAAAGTCAGCTGCTCTAAAATATACATTTAAATTATATATATATATATATATATATATATATATATATATATATATATATTTTAAATCAGAAATTTGCAATGTATTACATGAACAATATTTTTTCTTAGGCATTATTTGCATTATAAAATTGAGAAAATGTAATATCTTATAACTGTGAATATCAAAGTGTAGGTGAATGATAAAGAGTTATATAGCCATTCAAAACCATGTTTTAGCAAATTAATTATAGACATGAGAGAATACTTGCAATATAGCAATGTGTTTCTGTTCCCCCAATTCTACTCCAAGCTGCTTTTAAGATTTTCTCTATTTGTCTTTGGTTTTCTGCAGTTTGAATGTAGATTCTATCTTGTGTTCTCTAAGCTTCCTGAATTTGTTGGTTGGAGTCTATAATCATTTTGGTAGAATTCTCAACCAATATTCCTTCAAATATTTTGTCTACTCTATTCTTCTTTTTCTGGTATTCCAATTACATATATGTTATACCTTTAAAAATTGTCCAAAAATTCTTGAATATTTTATTTGATTATTTGTCCTTTTTTTTTCCTTTGCATTTCAGTTTAGAGCATTTCTATTAATATATCATCAAACTAACTGATTATTCACTATGTTGATTCTACTGATGCATCAAAAATATTCTTAATTTCTGTTAGTATTTTTTATTTCTATCATTTCTTTTTTATTATTTCTTAGAGTTTCTATCTCTCTGCTTGCATTAACTCTTTGTTCATGCATTTTGTCAACTTTTACGCATAACATCGATAATCATAATTTTTAAAATTCTCTGATAATTTTAATTCCTGTATCATCTGAGCTAGGTTTTGATGCTTGCTTTGTCTCTTCAGACTGTAATTACTTATATGTATAATGTAATTTTTTTGTTAAATACTGCCACATTTTATCATATAGGAATTGATGAAAACAAGTCTTTAGTGTGAGAATTTTTATTAATTTGGCTAAAGTTAAACTTTGCTTAATATTTGTGGTAGCTATAGATGACAGCAATTTCAAGGTTTTTGAATGTCTTCATTTTTTCTGCCTTTTGTTTTTGTATACTCCTAAGGCCTTCTTAAATAGAGTCAGAACCTTTTGCTCTATCATCTGTAACCCATACTTACCATGCTGGAGACCTGTTAATGTGTAGGCTATATGTTAGTGGGGAGGGGAAGCTTTCTATAATTTGTGATTCAATTTCAATCTTTTAGGGATCTTGTGTTGCTGTACTATGACCTTCACAGATGTTTCCTGGAGTTCTTTCACCCTTAGGTAAGATAGAAAGGGTAGGAGGCTGGAGTTAAGTAATTGCCCTTTTCCCAGGTGCAATCATGATCCGTCAAGTTTTTTTTTGTTTGTTTGTTTGTTTTTTCCCCTGCTGTAGAGCAGGCTTTTGTTATGGAGATTACTCTGGGCATATTTCATAAAGGTTTATTTCCCCTTCCCCATGCAAGAAATATGAGGACATTTTTTTTTTCTTAGCTCTTCACCATGAGAATCTACTGGAGTTCCTAGAAGTAAAAACCTTAAAAGCATGTCTTATTCTCATCCTACTCCACACTTAGCCACCAACCATTTGTCCAAATTGCCCATAATATTCCTATCAGTTTATGGCTTTAACAGATTCTGTTCCAAGTAAGTGGATCTCAACTGTGATTCTCTGGATTCACCATGTATCCAGATTGCAGAGTAGACTTTTGCCCTGTGATTTCATTTCTCTGGTGGGTCCAAGAAAAGTCATTGATGCTTACCTTTTTATTCTTGTAAAAACAGGGGTTAAACCACCAAGTTGTTTTTGATTGAAGCTAAAGCCAGAGAATGCTTATAATACCCACTAAAAGAAAACTAGATGTTTAAAGAAAGAAAACAGATTAAAATGCAGACCGTTTAGAAATGATTGCAATTCTGTCAAATTCACCAAAAGTTTTAAATACTTTACTTTGGATTGGAGGATATCAGCTGATTGATCGTCTGTGTTGTTGTTGTTGTCTTTAATATATTTTTATTGATTTCAGAGAGGAAAGGAGGAGAGCGATAGAAACATTAATGATGAGAATCATTTATTGGCTGCTTCCTGCATGCCCCCTTCTGAAGATCAAGCCTGCAACCCAGGCATATGCCTTGACCAGGAATTGAACGGTGACTTCCTGGTACATAGGTCAAAGCTCAACCACTAAGCCACACAGGCTGGGCTGTTGTTTTTTTACCTTTCAATATTTTCCAAATTGTGTTCAGTGACCACATTTTACTTTTATAATTATAAATGTATTCTGAAGTATCCTAAGCAGAAATGTAATGTTATTTAAGAACTGTGGAGAAAATGTGCCTAGTTTCATTCTTGGCTCTTCTCTTTGTGCTCCTGGGTGATTTTCTTAATTATTTATCAAAATTAATTATTCATTGAAATTTCTTAATCTACATCAATACAAGGGGTTAATATATGAAAATATTAAATAAATACTGTACTTACATAGTTTGATGTTAGCAATTGAGAAAGCATTTTATTTTTTAATTCATTAAAACATATGTAATTTCGTATTTATATGCTTTGATGAATCTATAATCTATGTTACTCACTGTCTTCTCAAGTGGGTCCATTAGTTGTTCCTAACCATCTGTTTGGCTAGTGATCTAGTCTCGTGCTTCCTGTAATATGCACTGGCCTTTAAGTTGGGGTATATGAGAATACTGGAATGGCATTAGATTGGAGATATATAGCCAGGAGAAAATGCAGGACAAAAAAAACAGCTATATATATAGATATTTAGAGGAAACAAAATACACAACTTTTAAAAATTGTGTTTGCAAATCTTATCTCTGGCTTGTAACTCAGGCATCAGTACAATAAATATAAATATGTTTATCCGTTTGACAGTCACTCCTCTGTGAAATCAGTGTGTGATTTGTATGAGGGATTTTAGTGGAGTTGGCAGGAATCATATTGGACATTCGTTTTTTATTATACTTTTTACTAATATTTGTTTGATCCTTGTTTAAAAGAACAAATGTTCTTATTTCAAACTATTTTCTTTTTTAAAAAAACAAATGTAATGAATTTTGGCAGACTTGAATCTATCAGCAGTTTGACTTGATGTTTTTGATTAATCCATTCTTAGAAAATGATGTGAATTTTGTAAATAATAAAAATAAAATAATATAACTGCATAAAAGGCCCTTAAATGCTGCTGATCATCATACTGTAACATTTTCCATACTTGTCTTTACTCCATGTACAGCTTTAATTGATACTTCAGTTTTTTAACTGAATGACAGTAGAATTTTTATTTAAAAGCTGCATAATTAAATGTCATACTTTTTTGATGGATTCTAGGACATTACATGGATTTTGAAAATTCTGTGAATTGTTTAAAAGAGGTTTGTGGTTCAAAGTCCTTATTCAGATTATTTACTTTGTATTCAGTTAAGAAAAGGTATAGAATACAGAGAGAAATAGTAATTTAAACTCTAATGTTGAAGTGTATGACAACCACATTTTTCTCTAATAAAGTCTCTATTAGATTTAAAGAGAGACAAATTTAAAATATAATAAGAAATGCAAATAAAAATAACAATTTTAGCTATTACACAGTTTCATATGCTTTATTTATAAAATCCATTTTTCATCTCCACCATAGCCAATAAACTAGACGCTATTGTCATCATCATTTTACATACCTGAGTGATAAAGTGAAGTCCTTGGAAAATCTAGAAGAAGTATTTTTGTTATTAGAAAGATATGTGGTGATTTATAACATTTTCTAACATTTGTGCACAAAGTCACAGACTCCTTAGGTTTTTTACACAAGACCACAATCCATTCATGCATGATTAATAAAACCTTGAGTACCAAAAACAAATTTCTCTAAAGGAAGATTGAGAAGTGTATTTTGCAATATTAACAAGCATTCCATTTTATTTCATGCCATCCTCTAAGCTATAATGGCATTCAAAGCGGAAACATAGTTGTAAATAAATGTAGTTAAAAATGTATAAGCTCAAATGAATTCTATCCATCTAGTACTTGGAGATTGATTGTTAATAACATTTAAAATAATAGGGAGAAAACTGTGCAACAGAGCTGTTTCTGGATTAAATTTTCAAATGAGCAAGAAGAATCTGGTGGTTGAAGGTGACAAGTGATCCTTATAGCAGTAGTAACAATTAACCAAATATGAGACTTGTTCTTTTAAAAACATGGCAAGCTACAGTAGGACTTTTCCCCCTCCTTCTGAAAACAAAGTCTAGACAATGATTTTTGAGGTTGGAAGTCTGAGATCATCATGTTCAGGTTCTGTTGAGGATGCTCTTCCTGGCTTGTAGATGGCTTCCTTCTTGTTGTGCTCTCACATGGTAGAGAGAAGGGGAGAGTTAGCTCTATGGTGTCTCTTTGTATAAAGGCACCAAACTCATTACAAAGCCCTTGCCTTAAGACCTCGTCTAAATATAATTACCTTCTAAAGGATCCATCTCCAAATAGCATCATCAATGCTATGCTTTGGGATTTCCTACATGTATAAGTATCTAATCTGTGAACAAAGACAGTTTTCTTTCTTCTTTTCTAATCTTTATAAATTTTTGTTCCTTTCCTTGTGTTATTGCATATGACTTCTGGCATGATATTAACTGGTAGTAATGACATAATGTCCTTGCATTGTTCCTGATCTTAGGTAAAAAACATCTAGTTTGGTACCATCCTATCTAATAAAAGAGTAATATGCAAATTGATCATACCTCTGCTACACCCAAGCCATGTCCACCAGCCATGCCTACCAGCCAATCAGAGTGAGTATACAAATTAACCCAACCAAGAAGCAGGAGGGAGGCTTGGGTTGCCCCTGTCAATGGAGGAAGCCAAGCTTTCCTCATAGCCTGGCCTGCTGAGGCCTCTGCTTAAGGCAACAAAGTTTCAGTAGCTGCTGTGCCAGAGAGAGCAGAAGGCTTGGCTTTGCTCCAGGCTACAAAGTTTAATTGTAGAAGATAAATCCCAGATACCAGGGCCTCTGCTTGCATCACGTGGCTGGCCTGCAAACCACCACAGGCCCTCTCGGCCAGGCCACCCATGCCCCAAGGGACACTCAACCTAATCCAGGACAACCTTCAGAGCAAACCAGCTGGCCCCCACTTGTGCACCAGGCCTCTATCCTATCTAATAAAAGAGTAATATGCAGATTGACCATCATTCCAACACATAAGATGACTATCCTCATGTTGTCAAAAGGTCCTGCCCCCATGTGGACACAAGATGACCAGCACAAGATGGCCAGCAGGGGAGGACAGTTGGCAGGAATCAGGCCTGCAAGGGAGGGCAGCTGTGTGTGATCAGGCCAGCAGGAAGGTCAGTTGGGAGAGACCAGGCCTGTAAAGGAGAGTATTTAGGGGTGACCAGGCCTGCAGGGAAGGCACTTAGGGGTGACCAGGCCCACAGGGGAGAGAAGTTAGGGGCAAATAGGTTAGCAGGGGAGCAGTTAAGCATTAATCAGGCTGGCAGGGGAGTGGTTAAGGGGTGATCAGGCTGGCAGGCATAAGCGGTTAGGAGCAATCAGGAAGGCAGGCAGGTGAGCAGTTGGGTGCCATGAGTCCAGTAGGATTGGGCCTAAACGGGTAGTCAGACATCTCTCAAGGGCTCCCAGATTGGAGAGGAAGCATCCTGGGCTGAAGGACAAGCCCCACCATGCATAAATTTTGTGCACCACACCTCTAGTTAAGTATAAAAGAAGATATAGAACTAAATGTTGTGTTAAGAACAAGGAATATTATTAAATTATCACTTTCAATGTCAACAAGAGCAAAGTAAACCAAAACAAAGAGAAGGCATAAATTAGTAAAGATACTGACTAAAATTAATAAAAGTGACAATAGTGTGATGATGAAGGCCTGCAAGGGGTTGGTGCAGGGTGGAGGAAGGAAAAAGGAACATCTGTAACACTGTCAATAATAAAGATACATTTAAAAAATTTGAAAACAAGAAGAAAAATGACAAAATACATAAAAAAGTGATTAACTTGAAAAAATCAAATTAATACATCTCTATCAAAATTGACAAAACGAATGTAAGAAGGCACATATCAGCTATATGAATAATAAACTTGAAATATTACTACAAATCCTATAACATTAAAAGACTAAAAAAAAAAGGCTATTAAGGTAATACTATAAACACTTTATAGTCATAAATTTGAAAATTTTGATTAAATGTGTCAGTTTAAAAATAGATATTACCAAAACTCAACCATGATGAAATTTATAATTTGAATAATCCATATTCATTAAATAAATTAAAATTTTAATTAAAATCTTCTAATCATTAATCCCCAGCTCTAGATCTTTTTCTTGTGATCTTTTGCTAAAGCTATCCTTCAGGAGATTGGCACTGTCAATCTGAGGACATAAAAATAGGACTGTGAGTAGTGCAGCTCCCAGGAGCAGACGGGAGAACAGAGAAACTTGAAAATCACCGGTCAATTTTATGGCATTTCTTGAGTCTTACAGAAAAGAACATAGCTGAACAAATCACACAGACAAAATTAATAAAGATTCCTGAACTGAGTGTTTCCAGTCATGAGTGGATTATTGTCCAAAAGTAGGAAAAACAGGGTTCCGAATCTGAAGGTACAGAAAAGGTTGGCTATCATGGGCTCATTGACATAGAAATACCTTTGTGACATTTTAATCTCTGTTTCTAAACAACAGTGTTTCTAAAATCACCCAAATATGCATTAAATGGGATTTACATATAAATTATTTTTAATCTTTATTTTTTGCTTCCCTATTTCTGTCTTTCCCTTATTCTGATCTCACCCGTGAAGTGGCCACTTCAGTTTTACAATTCATTCTCTAACTTATTCGGTTTTATAACCAGTTCCCATGAGAAATGTAGAGCTATGAAGCAATGATGAGATGAACAAAGCCCTAGCTCTCCACAGGTTGGCTGCATATTAAGACAGACAGATTATTACAGGTGAAAGAGTATTTAAATACTACTATGTTATGTTAGACATTTTACAATTCTATAGAGATATTTTTTTTTAGGTAAACATGTTTTCTTTCTTTATCCTTCTTGATTAATTTATCTTTCTACCTTATTTGTCAAACTTCGAAAGAGATCTCCTACATTGTTCCACTATGAATAGATATTTCTCAAGCTATCTCCATACTTATAATCACTTTTGTAATTTTATGTTTTTAATTAAATAATACACTACTAAGGAAACCCAGAGTATTAAAGCAAGAGCTCCCTGACGAGGGTTAAGGAGCAGTTCAGAAAAGTAGCAGATAAGAATATCCAAGGGCATTAAAGAGACATCCTTCCTCATTCAAGGATCCAGCAAAGCTTGCCAACAGGCAAGAAGGGAATAGAAAACATCATCTGAGGATAACCTCAACTAGCCCATGGAACAATGAATGTCCCAGTGACAAACCACACCTCCCCAACTCTGGGGATGGCTCCTGTGTACACTCCAATAGGCAGTGGCAAAAGCAAACTCAGGTACACAGTGAGTGTTCACATGAAACAAAACAGAATCTATGTGCATGGGAAACCACAATTGTGAATTATAGCACCACCTTTGGGAAAATAAAAGAGATGTGACTAATAGCTGACCAGAGGCATTGTAAGAATGAGATGTCATACAAGTGGAAGAATCCTATCACAAGAGGGAACAAGAAGTGTTGATCAAGTGTTGATCTGGTAAAGCTCTAGATATAAACAGAAGCAATGAAAAAAATCTCACACCTGAAGCAGCTAGTAAAGTTTATAGAAAATTACTGCTACAGAAATGCAAAATTCCAAGGAATATAAAAAGTAAAGAAACATTACAAAACTAAAAGAAATTATAATTATGGGACAGGATGGAGATGTTGGCTAATGATATGATGGTAACCGTAAGAAAAATGCCATCAAAGGAACCTGAGAATCAACAAACTTCACTTAACATCCTAGCTCCAGCCTTCAGTAAAACAGCTTTTATACCCTCAGTAAGTTATTTAAGCTTGTTGAACTTCAGTTTCTTCTTTGTAAAATTAAAATAATAATATTGGTATATATCATACATACTGATCAGCATTTCTATTTCATAATAAGCACAAATAAAAATAGCTATTATACTTTATTATTTGAGAATGGTATAAAATGAAAAACATAAGAGAAGCTCTTGAAATAGTTTGCCTGACATGGAATAAGTACTCAATAATACTAGTAATTATTTCATTTTTATTCTCATAATTAATAATGGGTAACAGAAAAGAAACTGCAAAACATTGTATACAATTAAATCTTTTTTTCTGTAAAGCCACAATATATTCATTTTTTATAAAACAAATGCATAATATGCCAAATAATAAATTTAGGAGGAGAGAGCAAACTATGAGGATGGAAAATACATAACTTTATTAATATACAATATGAGAAAATAAAGGCACGTAAGGTTCAGAGTTGATATAGTGCTTGTTCTGCTCCAGTCTTTTTAGCCCCTGAGAATTGCTTTCAATCAGAATTAAAGGTGCTCATGTGTCATTCAGATGCCTTTCTACTGAAATGGCTATAAGTAGAATGTAAAATAATCTGTGCTTGCTTGTCTGTTCCCCAAATTCCAAGGCTCAAAGGATGGAGAAGGAAAAATATAAAATAAGCCGGGTACCTGGTGCTCTGAACAAGTGTAGCTAAGTGTAAAAGCAGAAGGAAAGGCATTTGACTTAAAAGTTGATGCAGCCCTAGCTGGTTTATCTCAGTGGATAGACCATTGGCCAGTAGACCAAAGGGTCTCGGGTTCAATTTCAGCCAAGGGCATGTACCTCTGTTGCAGCTTGAACCCATGCCTGGTCGAGGTGTGTGCAGGAGGCAACCAATCCATGTGTCTCTCTCACATAGATGTCTCTCTCTCCTCCTCCTCCTTTCCTTCCAATATCTCTAAAGATCAATGAAAACATATCCTTAGATGAGGATTAACAAAACAGACAAAACAAAAGCTGATGCAACTATGCTCCAGAGTAGAGAATGGAAGATGGCAGAGAGGAGTGTCTCCAAGGTCCTATTCAGAGTGGATCCCTTATACCTGGATAAGTATTTATAAGATAAAGTAAAGGATTTATGACGTACTACATTTGATTTCTGTGTGTCTAAAGATAAGGTCATTGGTGATTGGTAATGGACTTTGACTAATATTAATTGTGCTTTACTATTATTAATTATGCTTTACTAATATTAATATATAATAGGTAGATGATAAATAGATGCCATTGTCATGTGATTTTTTTCCTCATTGTATATAAGGAACAGACTCTTAATGTGAAAAATGTCAAGGTCTCTGCACTTACTCCAATAATACTTTGGCTATACAGTATTTACTAAAGAAGGAAAATGAAGGCTATGACTAAAGTCCATTTTAGTTTACTTTTGTAAAGGCTACCTTTTGTATGAGACTAACACTTGCTAGCTAGTGTGCTAGATTATACAATTTCAAAAAAATTTAGAGTAAAGATTAAATTATAGTGTCCTATTATGGTGTAACCATAGAATCAAGTAAGGGTGTTATATTGTAAATCAGTGACTTAAACAGAAGACACCTTAATCAAATTAATTTGGAGCCTTTATTACACTAACAATCTCAGAGGAGTTGTCTCTCAAAGTCTGAGAAAAGCAACATGGAGAAAGTTTTTCCTTTATACCCCCCAGTCCTTTTATCTCCTACATATGGAGTTTCTGGCTTTTCAAAGAGCCCTATGTAGGTATTTGTTGCAAGAAGCTTGTAACCTTGAGCACAGCACAACTCAGTAGCCTTGAGTAGAGTATATTTCAGATAACTGGTGGGCACCTGGCATGAGAGTAACCAGGGATGGCAGCAGAGCAGCTTGCAAGGTCAGATAGTTGAGCTTATTTTCCCTATCATTCAAGAAGCAAGTATGTTTACAGAAGCCAAGAATAGCTGGGTTAAAATTTCAAACAGCAGTTTCAAAAAAATAGAAATTACGGTAATAAGAAGGAGTGCCTATGCATCAAGGGAAATGCTTTCTTTAGATACTTCCATAGGCCTAGGGTTTTACTTTCCAATAAATAAATAAATAAATAAATAAATAAATAAATAAATAAATGAGGCTCACCCTTCTTCTTTGGCCCCATTAACTTATACAAGTGCAGATTCAAATCATGGGAAAGCTATTTTTTGTTTATTTTTGTTTATTTGTTTTGTCCATTTCTCTTGGAGAATGAGCTTTTCTATGACCTAATGGCTATTCCCATGGTTGTAGAAGCCCAACTACAAGCTGCATAGAAACACCTGAATAAAAGTTAGTCTTGTGATTCATTAGAAGTTGGGGGAGAATACATATTTTTACTCTTTTATGTCTTTTGGTACTCTACAGTTTCTATATTGTGCTGTTCAAAATATCAAAGTAGAGGCTTTCCCAGAAAGTGTATCTAAGTGTTTATCTTATGTTTTCCCTTTAGGAGTATATCTCATATTTTATGTCAGTATTTTCATCTTACTTACACAATTTTGTAAGATTTTTAGTTTAAAAAACGACTTATTTTAATAAGTCTCTTTTTTAAAGAGTTTTATTTTTCAGTCCCCGGTAATTTTTTTTTAACCAATTACATTATATCTTAAATGGAAAAAAATGATTTTAAGGACTTAATTTTAAGAAGCAGTTGAGGTTTATGCGAGGGAGGGACTCATTGCTGATAATAATTATGTTTTAATTGAGTTATTGCCTAACATCCTATAGAGTCACAATCTTAATTAATCTGCACATTAAACCAATAATGCATAAATAATCTCAGATAAGTATATTGCCAGTCACAAAATTAGAAGATGGGAGGGCTATATTTCAGACCTACCTGGTGAGCCCTGAAATCCCAAGTTTTTAATAACAGGGAATGAATGACTATGGATATCTCTGTTCTGTTCTCACACAGGAAGGCAACTTGGCTGGATAGATGAGTGCAAGTGTTGGGGCAGAGCTTAAGGACATTGTTTTCTTATTTTTTTTTTTTGTTGTTGACATGTGGAAAAACACCATCTGATACCAAATTTTTGGACTGGAACCTGGATTCTTTGTCCACTGGAGTGGAAGAATGAATCTAGGGACAGAAGGTGTTATAGCAAAGATGGAGATTTATTGAAGAACAAGTATAGACTCTCAGGTGGGGAGGGAGAAGAGTCCCACTGAGTCCTTCTTCCCTACAGCTTATAAAGGCTGCAGATCCTGGTGCCTTGACATCCTCTCTGATTGGTCACTATTCCCCTTCAAGTTGGTTACTATAGTAACTCCTGGACTCAAAGGTTGAACCTGACATGGGACATGTGAGGTTCCCACCCACCCCCTCCCGCTCCCTCTCCCCTCTTCCTCCTCCAACCCCCCTTCTCTATTATTTTTCTATTCCCTTCGGGCCTTCTTTTTCATCTGGATGAAGGGCTTTCTTCTCTTTATATTGTAAATATAAATCTTTACTGCCTACTTCCAGTTCCCTTGTCTTATGAGATGTGACTGCACCTGGCTTTTGTGTTATGGAAATGTACTTTCTCCCAGTCTGCAGTCCCATGCTTTTCCCATGAACCCCAATTCTAAGAAATCCCTAAGCCTGCCTATGTGTTCCCCTAAAATTCCTGCTTCACATCCATCCATATAACACTTTTATCCTGTCTCCACTTTGCATTTCCTGATGTTTCTTCATGGCCGGTGGAGTGACTGATGCTTGGGGTTAAGACAAATTTTGCTTGCTTAGTTCAACCAGATCCCTTTCATTTTCTCCTTGGAGTCCCTCAGCTATCAATAGCAGGCATTCTAGTCTGCTCCTCCTTGTTTCAATGGAGAGTCAGGCAGCCACTGGAAAGGCAGGCAATTGGGCAGCCCTGAATGAGGCTGGATTGGTAGTACAATTCTTACGTTTACTTTCCAGAAACCCATTGCTTCTGAAAGGAAATGAACTCCCCTCCATCTTGTCCTATAGGTCTGGGCCCCCTCCCTAAACCCTCTCCCTTTTCTGGGAGGGGACACAGGTGTGCCAGCAGTGTCCTAGCTTCCCAGACCACCACCCAAATGGACCAATGAAGCTCTAGGAACACAGTGAGGGTCCTAATTAGGCTTAACCAAGAAAGGACCCAATTCAAGTGACCAATCTCTGTAACCCTTGTCACTTTCCTAAGCCCTCCCAATTTTCCTACCCCATAAAACTCATTGTTCCTGCCCAGCTCGCTCTCTCGCCTCGATGCTGCGCCAAAAAGAGGCTGAGAGCCAAACCCGGGTTTGAATAAAGACTCTTTGCTTTTGCATTGGAAAAGGCTCCTTCGTAGATTATTGGGGACCCCGAACTCCAGGCATAACACTTCTACATGTCTAAATGATGTCCCCCAATCCAAGGCTGTTCAGTAGTAAAGCTAAATGTTTTGGTATGTTTGCCTGAATATGTTGTCTCTGTTTATCTCACTATTGTTTTCCAATTTAAATATGAAAGAAGGGTTTAATTTATTGACATTTTCCTTAAATGTCCCAAAAAGTGTTACAATCTTACTTCCCTTAAAAGTTGATAGATACCTTATTTTGATTATTGTAGTTAGTTGACTATGTTCTGTTTTGATTATTATCTTATTTTGTCTTATTTTGATTATTGTAGTCAGTGAATTTATGTTCTATTATTTTGTAGATAGCTACCTACGAAGGTATAACCTTCATTTTAAGGTTTCAGAAAAATTGCTGTAATGTTTTAGGGGTTATATAACTTTTACTGATTTGACTTTGCAGTGATAGAGCTAAATTAGATTGACTCCATGAAGTTCTTTTTGTTACTGTCATGATATTCGGTTTGTTCTGTACCTGCCTTTCTGCAACTCTCCCTGCTGCCCCTCTCTGTAAACCGCGAGAATGTAACAGTTGCACAAACCTACCAATAGGAATGCAGAATAGGAATGCTGAATTGGACTCAGCTTAAATTAGACAAACTGCACAGTACCCCTGCATAATCAGAGCCCTGATCCTGCCCCCTGACCAATCGACAGGGGCTGCGAATGTTTCCCCGGCCACTGCTATAAAGTCTTTATTCCACCAGAGTGCTCAAGCTCATGCTCCCTCACCCCCTCCTCCTTTCTCCCCCTCTCCCCCTTCTTCTCTCTCTCTCTCTCTCTCTCTCTCTCTCTCTCTCTCTCTTTCTTGCACGCTGCTGCACTGGTGGTTGCTGGAGACGGGAGCGCATGCTAGCATGAATAAAGGTTATTTTGCTTTTGCATGGGGCTCTGCTCCTCCCTGGTGGTTTTTTGGGGGATTCTGAACATTGGGCATAACAGCAGCATATGGATACTATCAGAATGCTCACTAGAGTCTTCAACTCAAAAACATTATATTTATCAATATTATTATTTATGTTTATAGCTATTAATTTGCCAATATATCAGTTATACATGTCTTGAAACTCTCATATTCTGTTTTTTCTATTCTCTTGTCATATTGTTTTCCATGTGCTGATCTCCTTATTTCATAATATTCTTTGATTTTGAAACGGAATTTTTGTACTGGAACACATATTCTTTGTCCATAGGAGTCAAAGAATGAATCCATAGACAGAAGGTGGTATTGCAAATGTGTAGATTTACTGAAAAACAAATACTGATTCCCACATGGGGAGGGAGAAAGAGTCCCACTGAGTTCCTTTTCCCTGTGGCTTATAAAGGCTGCAGATCCTGGTGCCTTGAAATCCCCTCTGATTAGTCACTATTTCCTTGGTCTGGTTACTATAGCAACTCTTGGGCTCAAAAGTTGAACCTCCCATAGGACATGTGAGGTTCTTCTCCCGCTCCCTGCAAGAAGGGCTTCCTTCTCTTTATTTTGTAAATAGAAGCTTTTGCTGTTCCCAGCGCCCTCATTCTATGGAAATGTACCTGTTGCAGTTTTTCAGCTCCCCTATTCTATAGAAATATACCTTCTGCTGCTCTGCAGTCCTGTGTTTCTTCCATGCTCCCCTTAATATCTAAAATTTCCTAAAACCTGTCTTTTTCACCCCTAAAAATTAGTTTCAATTTATAGAAAGAAACCATTGTTTCTATTTTCTATTTAATTTACTTCAATGTGAATTTCATTTTTCAGTTTCTTAAGAATATGCATGTTTAAGTTTTAAAATTTTATTTTCTGTCTATTTTAAAGATTTTTCTGTGTTTTTAATCTGTTTTGATAATTTTTACATAAATGCCATTTCCCCTTTTCTTTTTCTTGTTTCATTTTTATTAAAGAAGGAGAACATTCTTTAGGACAATTTATTTTTACAAGGTTTATACCTAAAATATATCTGACTCAGCCCCCTCTTATCCACAATATCATAGTCCTCAGTTAATTTTACTTTTTAATTCCATATCTAGAAACACAAAATGTTTTTCTACTTATTATTTTAACTTCAATTTTACTTTTGTTTATTATTATTACCTTTATTATTGTGATTATTTAAAAGAGTTTTTAGGGGTAAAATAGACAGGTTTAGAATATTTGAGGACTTAAGGGCTTCAAGGAAAAAGCACAGGGCTGCAGAACTGCAAAGGGAGCTGGAGACAGCAGAAGGCACATTTCCATAGAATATGGGGACTGGGAGCTGCAGAAGAGTGTACATTTACAGAGTAAAGAGAAGGAAGCCCCTCATTCACAGAGAGAAAAGGAAAGTCCAGAGGGAATAGAGAATCAATGAGGGAGGAGAGGGGGAGAGCCTCACCCGTCCCATGTGAGGTTGACATTTTAGCTCTGGAGTTGCTATAGTGACCAAATCAGAAGGGGATAGTGACCAATCAAAGGGTATAGCACAGCACAAAGATCTGCAGCCTTTATATGAGAAGGCTAAAAAGGGCTAATTCCAATGTAACCCTGATATTTGGGGGATAGTGATCTGTATGCATGCCAGCAAGTTCAGTGTACATTCTTGATAACCTATAATTAAGTCACTACCTCTTTCCCAGATACTGGTCTTATAGAACAGGTTACAGAGGCCATTGGGCTGTGGACAGTGCACTGCACAGAGAAAGAATTATAAATGCTAGTGTCAGGCCAGACCATCAGATATGGCTTGGAGACCCCAACACCTGGGGGCCTTCTTTCAAGGCCAATGAAAAGGACCAGAAGCATAATCCACACTTGCAGGACAAGGACCACAGGGAGATATAAGGGAGTGCCCAGGCATGTTCCTTCACTCAGATTTGAAAGGCTGTTCCCTGAGTCCATCAGCATATTAAACAGTGTCCCTCCATTCCTTGAATGAAGTGTCCTTGGTTTTCTTTGGTCTTCTGCAACATATAAACCATAGGAAAAAGGGACTTAGTGGGACTCTTTCCCCCTCCTCACTTGGGAGTCTGTGCTTGTTTCTTAATTAAATTTCACCTTTTCTTATACCACCTTTTGTCCATGTTTTCATTCTTCAATTTCGCAGACAAAAGCCTGGGGACCATCTTACCAGGGGAACACCATGCATCTCAGTCCAAATTTCCCGTTTCATTATTAAATGTTGGCCATTGTAGAAGAGGACATTTTTTTCACTCTTATCTTCCCTTCCCATTATTCCTACTTCTATTTTTTTTTCTGTCTGCAATTATGTTACTGTAATTATGTAATAATTTTTACTTAATACTAAAGGTTTACATATTAAGGATTATGTAAAATTCTTATTTATGAATATTTTTCTGTGAATCTCTGAAAGACTGCTTTGAAGACTACTAATTTCATAGAGTTTTATTATGTATTTTTAAAATAGTTACATATCTTAATATGTTTAGCACTAGCTGAGAACTGCAATACATTTTCTGTTATACTTTTTCCTTAGGTATCCTAAAACCAAAAACTCAGAATAAATTTCTTTAAAGCTTGTGATCACTTTATGACAACATCATCAGCAACCTTTCAAAAGAATAAGAAAGTGACCATTTTTTTCCTGTAAGTAATAATGAGCAAACAATATAACAAAGTGTTTAACTTACATTTTGGCTTTTCTGTAATTTTATTGGCAAAATTTAATTTGACTTAATAAAACAAATACATATCAAATATTGGTTTATAAGTATATGCAATTTTATAAGATAATATTTGGTCTTAACTTATTTGAATTTTAAACTGTTGTTTTATGAAATGATATATTTCTATGTAATGGAATTTGAATTATATTTTGTCATTTATAGTTAATCTTAACACATTAGTCATAATTCTCTGAATTAAATTTTTTAGAGTCATAAATTCTATTTTTTTGCATTTAAAAAATTTTAACTCTTTAATGATTCAGATGGCTTTGACATAAAATATAATATCAGATTGAAAATATGCACTCACTGTAATCATACTCTCTTTTTTTAATTCCAACATGTTTTCAATAGCAATGTGCTTTATGAAAACTCAGCATCATGAACTTAGGCAAACATTTCCACGATATACATAAAGCATAAAATTATTCTTAATTTAAAAAAATTAACTGAATAAAAATACAAATAAATATCAATACATCATAAAAAAAGTTACTTAAGGTTGAGGTACATGTAATTTGACTTTTTTTTTAATGAAAGAACTAGATCAACATCTGGAATGGGATTACCCAACCTATGTGTGTGGGAAACTTGTGCTTGATAGCCATTTTGTAGTAAGCGCCAGCCACATTAGCACTAACCTCAGGCTAGGTTTCTATTACCCCAAACCCTATCTCTTTCCCTATCTCTGGAAAGCCAGGAGTTTCCCCTTAGGGCTAGGAATTTTCGCTAACTTCCTCATTCCTCCTTCTCCCCATAAATACCTCGATCTACTGTTGAATAAACAAGACTTGATCAGAACTTTGTCTTGTCTCCATTCCTTGTGTCTCTTGTCCCTTTCATCCCCACTTCCCCCTCTAGGGTCCTCGTTGACTTAACCCACGGGTCGGGACAAGTGGCACCCAAAGTGGCTGGAGAACGGGGGATCCAGTGAGGGACGCTGTCTGGAGAGCCGGCACAAAAAGAAGAAGACAGAGGATAAGTTGACGCAGGAACCTGCTGCGTTTTCTACACCTCGGTGAGTAGACAGCGAATATGGGTCAAGAAATGAGTCAGCATGAGATTATGGGTCAAGAAATGAGTCAGCATGAGATGTTTGTTAATGGACTTAGAAAAGCTTTAAAGGCACGAGGAGTAAAGGTTAAAGTTAAACAGTTATGTGATTTTTTGTATTATATTCAAGATATGTGTCCTTGGTTCCCTATTGAAGGAACTATTGATAGTAAGAGATGGAAAAGGGTTGGAGATGCCCTTAGAGATTTTTATGAAAGATTTGGGCCTGAAAAGGTTCCTATAACTGCCTTTTTATACTGGAATTTAATCGATGAGGTCATATCACAGAGGCATAGGGATTCTATAGTTGCTAATGTAATTGAAAAGGGAAAAAAAATCCTTCAATTAGATAAAGAGAAAGAGGATTTAAAAGAACAGCAGAAATTATGAATTTTTGGTAATGCTGATGCAGGCACGGAATTTGTAAAACAATTGGCCTTTGAAAATGCTAATGCTGCTTGTCAAGTGGCCCTTCGGCCCTATAAGAAAAAGACTGATTTATCAGGCTACATTCGCCTTTGCTCTGATATCGGAGCCCCTTATCAGCAGGTCCTCGCCTGGCTGCTGCCATGCAAGGATATCTCCTTGGAATACTCCTATCTTTGTCATTAAAAACAAGTCAGGTAGATGGCATTTGTTACAAGACTTAAGGGCAGTAAACCAAACAATGGTGCTAATGGGAGCCCTACAGCCTGGACTCCCCTCTCCTGTTGCTATACCCTTAGGACATTTTAAAGTAATCATAGACTTAAAGGATTGCTTCTTTACCATTCCTCTACACCCTGAGGACCAAAAGCGCTTTGCCTTCAGCCTACCCGCTATCAATTTTAGATCTCCTATGAAAAGGTTTCAATGGCATGTTCTCCCACAAGGTAAGGCTAATAGTCCCACCTTATGTCAATCTTTTGTTGCTCTTGCAATACAAGCAGTAAGAGATCATTGGCCAGAAATGTATATTATTCATTACATGGATGATATCTTAATAGCTGGGAAGGATGGTGGTGAGGGCTTGAGATGTTATAACGAGTTAAAAAATGCTTTACAAGATAAAGGATTAGAGATCACCCCTCATAAAGTCCAATTAACAGATCCATATACATATCTTGGCTTTCAAATGAAAGGACCTCAGGTCTCCTCTCAGAAGTTAGAATTAAGATTAGACAAGCTCAAAACTTTAAACTATTTTCAAAAACTCCTCGGAGATATCAACTGGCTCATGTGCTATCTAAACTTAGTAAAAGTGATTTAAAACCTCTTTATGATATTCTACACGGGGATGCTAATCCTACATCTCCCCATGAGCTGACAAGTCATACATATAGTAGAACAAGCCATTCGCTCACAAATTGTTACATTTATAGACTATGATAAACCTTTGAAATTCATCATTTGCAAAACAGCTCTTTCACCAACCGCTGTTTTTTGGCAAACAGCCCCCCTCATGTGGGCTCATCTGCCTGCTACACCTAAAAAGGTCATTGGGCCATATTATCAAGCAATATCTGATCTTATAATCCTAGGCAGGGAACAAGGGAAAAGATATTTTGGTAAAGAACCAGATTTTATCATACAGCCTTATACCAAAGAACAAGTTAATTGGCTCATGCAGACTACTGAATTCTGGCCTATGGCCTTAGCTTCTTATACTGGCACCCTAGATAATCATTATCCACCAGACAAACTTATTGATTTTGCTAATAAACATGAATTAGTATTTCCTAAAATCACCACATTTACCCCCTTAAATAATGCCTTGTTGGTGTTTACTGATGGCTCTTCTACAGGTATAGCTGCTTATACTTACCAGAACAAGGTGGTACAATTTACCACAAACAGCTCCTCCGCCCAATTAACAGAATTACATGCTGTTACTGTGGTCCTATCAGCATTTCCTAATCAGTCTCTTAACATCTACACAGATAGCGCTTACATCGCACACTCTGTACACTTATTAGAAACTGCTGGCCAAATTAAGGGAGTCTCTAATACTGGAGACTTATTTAGACAGCTACAGGTGCTTATCACAAAAACAACGCACCCCTTTTTTATAGGGCATATCAATGCTGATGACTCTTCCCTAAAAATTGCTCAAGCACAGAAAAGTCATCAGTTACACCATCTCAATGCACAGACTCTCCGGCTTATGCATAATATTACTAGGGAACAAGCCAGACAAATTGTCAAAGATTGCCCTTCTTGTGTCATACATCTCCCGGTATTACATCTCGGAGTCAACCCTAGGGGGTTAGTACCTAATGCATTATGGCAAATGGATGTTACCCATATCTCTGAATTTGGTAACCTCAAATATGTACATGTAACTATAGATACTTTTAGCGGTTTTATTTACGCTTCCCTCCAAACCGGTGAAGCCACTAAACATGTAATTAGCCATATGTTAACTGCCTTCACAGTCTTAGGATGTCCACAGCAATTAAAAACTGATAATGGCCCAGGCTATACCAGCTCAGCCTTTTCTCAATTCTGTAAGCGCCTCAATATCCATCATACAACAGGTATTCCTTATAATCCCCAAGGTCAAGGAATCGTTGAAAGGGCACATCTCTCTTTAAAACTCACAATATATAAAATAAAAAAGGGGGAATGGTACCCCACGAGGGGGTCAACCAGAAATATATTATCTCATTCCTTATTTATTCTCAATTTTTAAAATGTGGATGCAAATGGACAATCAGCAGCCACTCGCTTTTGGCATACAGAAACTCAGAGACAGTTTGCTTCAGTACTATGGAAGGATCCTTTGACTAACTCCTGGCATGGCCCAGATCCAGTTCTTATCTGGGGCTGAGGATCAGTATGCATTTACTCTAAGGAAATGAAATCTGCAAGGTGGCTACCAGAACGCTTAGTTAAACAAATCAGTCAAACTCAAGAAGTTGAGGATAACTCCAGGGATGAAAACTCGCCCTGAGAATATTTCCTCTATTAGTATTAGGAGTTTCTGGAGCTTTAGCTACAGGAACAGCAGGACTAGGAGTTGCCGTTCATTCATATACTAAACTCTCTAATCAGCTGATTGATGATGTTCAGGCCTTATCCAGTACTATTTATGATATTCAAGATGAGATAGACTCCTTAGCGGAGGTAGTCCTCCAGAATAGAAGAGGATTAGATTTATTGACAGCAGAACAGGGAGGGATCTGTTTGGTTCTACAGGAACGCTGCTGCTTTTATGAAATAAATCGGGCATTGTTCGTGATAAGATAAAGAAGCTACAAGAAGACCTAATAAAAAGAAGAAGAGAACTATTTGACAACCCCTTGCAGAGCAGGCTAAATGGAATATTACCCTACCTCCTTCCATTATTAGGACCTCTGTTTGGCTTACTAATAATCCTATCTCTAGGACCTTTTCTTTTTAATAAATTGATGGCTTTTATTAAGCAACAAGTGGATGCCGTTAAGATGCAGTCTATACAAGTCCTTTATCATAAACTTGAGATGGCCAAAAAGGAAAGTTGCAAACTCCTTGAAAAGGAGAAATACGATAACATTCTATAGAGTAATTGAGGTAATTACTCTAATATTCAAGGAATACGATGACATTCATAGAGTAACTGAGGAATTACTCTAATAGCAAACTTTCCACCTTGGTGCGCTGGGCTGGTTAGCCAGAGACGGGCAACTGGAACTTATACGTGGCACCGACCACCGCCTAAGCCAGGAACTGGGCCTTATGCTGCCCTGCTTTCCAATGACGGGTAAGGTGGATTGGTAGCGTATGGTAGTTCCTGACCTAAGACAGGCACAGTCCCCTCAAGGATATTCGGCCTTTCAAAGTTTAAAGAAAAGGAGGACCTGTGGGAAACTTGTGCTTGATAGCCATTTTGTAGTAAGCGCCAGCCACATTAGCACTAACCTCAGGCTAGGTTTCTATTACCCCAAACCCTATCTCTTTCCCTATTTCCCAAAAGCCAGGCGTTTCACCTTAGGGCTAGGAATTTTCGCTAACTTCCTCATTCCTCCTTCTCCCCATAAATACCTCGATCTACTGTTGAATAAACGAGACTTGATCAGAACTTTGTCTTGTCTCCATTCCTTGTGTCTCTTGTCCCTTTCATCCCCACACCCCCTCTAGGGTCCTCCTTGACTTAACCCGCGGGTCGGGACATATGTGTATGCATATTTTTAGCAAATGAAGCAGATGTTTTATCTTACGAATCTGTGTGCTTTTGAATGAAGTTTGAAATTTCTGCCGTGTAATTAAGCAAGAATAGCCCAGAAAACATGTTTTCTATTGCTTAATTTTATAAATATCAATGTCTTGATATTTAAATGCTGCTAACATTTACAATTCATGATTTTATTACTTTTAGGTAAATTTTATCAAGAGTATTAATGTGGTCAATCTTCAAAGTATTTTTTTTAATATGCATTTTTTTAAATTGATTTCAAAGATGAAGGGAGAGGGGGAGAGAGCTAAAAACATCAATAATGAGATCATTGATCTGCTGCCTCCTGCATGCCTCCTATGGATATCAACACCACAACCTGGACATGTGCCCTGACCTGGAATCAAATCATAATTACTTGGTTCATAGGCTGATGCTCAACCACTGAGCCACACCAAGTGGGCTATTTTCTTTTATTCTTTTTTTTTTTTTTTAATAAAGAGGCCCTCAGCTGGGTTCATCTGATGTCTCTTCATGATAGGATTAAGGTGGTGTATTTCCAGCTGGAAAAATACCTAAGTGACATGCCATTATATGTATCCAATGCCCTCTTCTCTGGTGACATTGATTTGATTATCTGGTGGATATATTGTCTGATTTTTCCACTATATATATAGCTACCGTATTTTTTCTTACAACTGATGGGCAATTTTGGGAACCACTTTAAGACCATGTAATTATCTGTTCTTGAAAATGTAGCCTTTGGTTTTATGTCTATTGATAATTCTTGCTAGAAATAGTCTTTCCTTCATTTTTTTTTTTTTGGAGTTGTTAGAGTTGTTATATCTTATGTAGATTAATTTTAAAAACCTATATTCAAATACACTTTAAATTATGTTAATTGATCTTCTAACACGTGGTTGTCTAATGACTCTTTTTACTATGTGGGCAAACTACTGTCTTTATGAAGCTAAGGAGTTTTAAGACAGAATTGGTAGTGGAGGGGAGGGAGAAGATGTCAGCCTAACTGATGAGTGCTGCCAGTCAAGACTGAAATAATAATAGCCAGATGTGCCACCATATAAATTTTCTACTTTGCTGACATAAGTTCATATTTTTAACTTACCAAACAAGTAATTAACTCTGTAATATTGATAGAAGGTTCTTTACATAGATGGTATGAGGTTTAATAATATACCAAATGGTTTTGAAATATTCAGTAGAAATACCAAGTTGAATGTAGTATATTAAACACTTTACTATTTCCTCACTTCAGGTGTACAAACTATCACATATTTAATATAATAATTATTCTCAGGTTATATTCTACCTTTTTTATTTGTGTTTGAAATTCACTCACTTCTATATTCTCTCCATATTTTTAAATTCACTTAAATTCATTGATAGGTATCACATTGAACATTTTTTTTCTCTTTTGATATGTGAAAATGAATCTGTTTCCTTAAGATTCTCCAGTATTCCCATTTGGAAAAGAATAACTCGACCAAGGCTTTTTTCATCTTTTCATATTTTTTTATAGAATCAAAGTCAACTATGTCTTGGTCTAGAAGATAAATAGAACAGCAGACTATTTTCATCTCTTCAAACAGTGGTAAAATTGTCCATTTATGAACTCCCAGAAAAAAAGTTTTCAAGTGACTGTTCTCTGGGAAAATCTTACATTAGTTTTCTTACCAAATTTTGATGAAAACCAGTTTAAAAAATTAAACTAAATGTGTAAAAGCCACCAATAGCTCAAATATTCTTACACTATTTTTAAAAGCATAAGATTTATATTGTTGGCTTCTGAGTCTTAGTAATAAAAGGTAAGGAACACAATGAATTACAATTCTAATTATCTGTAGTTATTAAGTGGTATTTATAATTTAATATTTAATGTATCAACTTTAGCAAAATATTTAACTCAAGTTATACATAAAGCCTTTTTTGCCTAATATTTGTGAAATAACAGCAAAATAAATTGATAATAGAATATCTGAAGTCAGAAATGAATCTGACTTCAATTTTTCAGTTGGTAATGGGGCCCTGGAGGGTTTACCTCATAGAGTTATTATCTTCACCTGTGATATCTATCTCTTATATATTTTTTTCTTAGCTTCACAGTAAGGATTTTTGACAGGAGCCCTGAGAACAAACACATAGAAAAAGAAAATAAAGCTAGTTTTGGGGGTCAGATTAAAATTATCTGGGCTTTATTCAGTTAAGTTATTTTATAGGGAATTGAATTATAATATGAAATAAATTTTCATTTTGGTTTGAAGGAATTTTAAATGAACTAAAATTACTCATCCTCTCTATCATTTTGCTGTTGTTTCTCTCCAGAGAATATTTTTGTACTTTCTCTCAGTAGTTTGCTGAAATTCTACCTTGTCTTATAACCTGAAAGCCATATTCATGAATTTGTTGTGGTTTGGAATATGTTCTCAGAATCGGAAAGTCTCTGATTATTATATAAGGACATAAAACCCTGTAGTCAAGAACTATATGTATGAAAATGAGTTTGCTCCTTCACACCACTAATAATGACTAAAATTAAAAACACAAAACACCAACAGCTGAGTGGATATGAAGCAATCAAAACTTATATTGATTGCTAATGTAAATGTTAATGTGAGAAGTACTTAGTAAGACTTTTTGGCAGAACTTGAAAGCCATCATTTACCTTCAGATTCAACCATTCTGTTCCAAGTTATTTATCTGAGAGAAAGAAAAAAAATAGTCTTCAAAAATTTCTGTATAAAATGTCCAGAGGAACTAGGGCCCTTTCTGTACTCTCTTTCTGTCCTGCTACCCACTTCACCTCCCCCCCCCCCCCCCCCACAACTAAAAAATCTGCAAATCACCCACAAGTCTATCAATGCAATCATGAATAAAGAATCTGTGGTAGCCAAAACTGGTTTGGCTCAGTGGATAGAGCGTCGGTCTGCAGACTGAAAGGTCCCAGGGTCAATTCCAGTTAAGGGCATGAACCTTGGTTGTGGGCACATCCCCAGTAGGGGGCGTGCAAATGGCAGCTGATCGATGTCTCTCTCTCATCAATGTTTCTAACTCTCTATCCCTCTCCTCTCTGTAAAAAATCAATAATATATATATATATATATATATATATATATTAAAAAAAAGAATCTGTGGTATATTATACATTGGGATACTTGTTAGAAACTTTTTAAAACACAGATAATTGGATAGACGGAAATACAAGTGAAACAAATATTTTAAATGAGTGAAAGACTTCAAGATAAAAAAAATACTATATTCCCATTAATATAAAGAACATAAACAGGAAAAGTTAAATAAAAACAGCAGTTCCTTTGTTAAAAATTGTGGAGTTTACTATAGAAAAAGGCAGGAGGGAGATGTTGGAGATATTCTGTAATGTGGTGATTACATTAGTGCATACAAATGTCAAAGCTTATTGGACACTTGAGATCTGTCCATTTTAAAGTATGTAAATTATGTGCCTACTTGGGGTCAGATGCATAAAAATTCATGCACTGGAAGGGGGACCCTTCAGCCCAGCCTGCCCCCTGTCACAGTCTGGGAGCCCTCAAGGGCAGGAGGCAACTTGGCGAATAGGTAAAAGTGACACTTCATCACACCTCTGCTGTTGCCACTGCCAACAATGCAAGCCTCCGCTGGTCCTGGTTACCTGAATCTCAAGCAGCTCTGGGTGCTGGGCAGCTGCCATCTGAAGCTTACCTGAACCTTGGGCTGGCCCTGGGCAGCTGGGGGGCTGATGGGACTGTGTGCTGCCATTTTGTGTCTGTGGGCACTGCCATCTTTGAGGGCAGCACAGTCAATTAGCATATTCCCTCTTTATTAGATAGGATTTTTAAAATATTAGGGAAAAAACTAGTATTCTCAAGTCCATCTGTGTGGAATAGAACTCATGTCCCACATCCTACCACATGTATGCCTATGTGTGCCTCTATAAGACATAGTGAAAAGAGTTTTTAGAGGCAAAATAGGCAGGTTTAGGAAGTTTTAGAAAGTAGTGGGCCCACAGGGAAGAACCACAGGGCTGAAAAGCTGGGAGCTACAAAAGATATACTAGTTCAGTCATAGGATAAGGGAGCTGCAGAAGGCATACATATACAGAATAAAGAAAATGAATCCACTCATTCAGAGGGAGACAAGGAAGGCCAAAGGGAAAAGAAAAACAAAAGGAGAAGAAGAGGAGAATCTCATGTGGGATTTGAGCTCTGAAGCCACCATAGCGACCAATCACAGGGGATAACAGAACACAAAGAATTGCAGGCTTTATAAACCTAAGAAAGAGGGACTTGGTCATTCTCTTTCCCCCTTCCCAAGTGCTTGTTTCCCCAAAATAAATTTCCATCTTTTGTCCCTGGCTTCATTCTTCGAATCTATCTGAACAAGAAACTAGGAAGCCACCATTGCATCTTGCCCAGGGGAATACCATGAGATCCAGTTCAATTTCTGTGTCTCAATAGTACCTATATCTTAGATGGTTACTGAGAAGAGTATAATAAATGCAACACGTTAGCTTTTGTCATGTTTTCGTGACCTATTCTTGGTATTTTTTAATTATAACAATGTTAACAATCACAATTACTATAACATCTTATTAACTGAATTTCTATGTATGCTATATAGAAATTAAGAATTTAATATATTCAGAATTAATTATACATGCCTATAGATAAATAAACTATACTTAAAGATCTTAGATTACTTGACAACAATCACAAAACTAGATTTGATTAAGTAATTAACTTTAATCTGCATGATTTAGCCATTCTGAAGAAGAAAATAATGAATAAGATAGGACTTTAAAGCTGAATTACTAAATAAATGGTTAGTTATTTTATCACAAAACTTTATATAATTCTTGTATTACTTGGATTATTATTCTTCTATTCCAAGAAGTTAAAAGAATTTATTCTGTCCACTCTAATTAAAATAATTCTGCTGATAAATTATTCATGGTTTTAACATGGCCTCACTTTTGTTCTTAATCTGGCCTTTCTACTTTGAGGTAATTATATTTCTTTATATTTAACAATCTTATCTTGTTACAAAGTATTTGATAAATACATTCCATCATCTAGTTTGACCTATATCTATTATTTCATCATTACCAATGAGAACAAATTATATTAAAAGTTATGCTATATGATTACAATTACTTGGACACAACTTTTTAATATTCTCTGTTTCTGCCCATGGTGCAATGTTGCTGTTATAATTTGGTTAATAGGCTCTACACATAAATGATTGACTTTTTCTTGGAACCCATATTTCATATACCTTTTTTATAATATGGTATAAAGACCAATTGTGTGTGTGTGTGTGTGTGTGTGTGTGTGTGTGTGTGTATGGGTAATATGCAAATTGTCCCCACAGTAGTTTGACCTAAAGACAAGGAGTTTGATCACTTGCTATGATGTGCATTGACCAACAGGGATTGGCTCAGAATCAAGGAAGGCCCTGGTTGGCAACTGGCAACTGGGTGAGGGAGGCCCTGGCCAGCATCTGGAAGGGCCCCAATCTGCCCTGATCGCTGGCCAGGCCTAGGGACACTATCCATGCATGGATTTTGGGAACTGGGCCTTTAGTAGTGAATAAAATCAATAGGACAATATTGTACTGTCTTTGCTTATTTTAGAGGTGAGCAAGAAGCTTATGTAAAATAAGAGTGAGACAAAAACTTTTTGTGGGATGATTTGTGTATATATTTTAAAATGGAAAAATACTTATTTTAATGTTTTTAGCTCACCTATTACTGTTTCTTGGGCATAGACTTGCCGTAACCTTTTGCAGCAAGGATTCAGAATATAGAGAAGAGGCCATGCACAAATGAATATACTAGATAAGAAATATAAATTTGAAAGGCATTGGGGAAAGCAGATGGAGGCCTTTCTCTAGTGGAATGGCTCTGAATCTCCGGACACATAGCCTGTTATTTACTGGAATATATATTTACCTTTAGCAATGCAAACACGCATATCAAAGGTAAGGTTTGATAAACAGTAAAATACTATTAAGTTAGGAGATTGCCCTGAGCCACCATTGTCTTGGCAGAATAATCAGTGCATAGCTTTTAGCCCTTGCTAAAGCCCAAAGTCCATCAGCCTTCTGATGGACTTCTGGCATTTATTATGCTAACTACTTATTGGTCTTTGCCTTCAGCAAGACTTATAAAAAAAGGTAATAACATAATTTGTAATCTTCTAAATCTTATAACCTGAGCCCAATATTAAAAACAAATAAACAGAAAAACAAACTTCTGGATTTTCCTCAGATTGGATAGTTTTTTTTTTTTGTTTGTTTTGTTTTGTTTTGTTTTGTTTTTGCTTTTGCTTTTAAAGATTCTGGTTTAGTTTCAAGATATAGTCTATATATTAAAGTCTTGTGTTGCAGCAGCAACATCCCACCTAGTACTTCTCTATGGAACTAATAAGTTTGGGATATACAGTGTTGTTTGGGAAGGTGAGTGGGTTATGGTGATGTTGAGGGTTAGAGATTACCACCAGGGACCAGAGGAAATTAGTGTTCACATATTCCAAAGATAGAACCAAGGAAATCCGAGGATATATTTTTAGCTAAATTGCATTGCAATGTTTAGCAAAAGTAGTTAAAAATAAATTTTATCTGTCCAGAGAGTAATGATCAATACACAAGTATTTTTTTTATGTTTGCACATTTAAACAAAAAATATTTTAACTATAAAAACCACGAGCATGTTGAGTATAATCTGCATTTCTTTGCATTAATAATAATAAAAAGATTACATACAGATGCATCAAAATGCCCAGGATAGTGCTTCATCTACCTTTTCATTATAGGATGGAATTTACCTATTATTATACATTATAAACAGATCTATAACAAGTAATCTCCAATGACCCTTCAATACATTGTGGGTCCTGATAAAATTTAAAAAATTGAACTATAATTCATTAATAACATTCAACTATATCCATTTCTCTGTTATCTCAAATTAGGTTTCTCTAAAATATCCCCAAACCATTTAAGAGTGTAGGAATAAATGGTATTTGTCTTTCTCTGCCTGATTTATTTCACTTAGTATAATAACCTCTAGATCTATTCATGCTACCTCAAATGCAGAGATTTCACATTTTTTTTATTGCTGTGTAGCTGCACGTAAAAAGAATGTTAGTATATGAAACCTATTGGCACCAGAAATATAAATAATTATAATAAATATTACAATTGAGTAAACTAATAGACATCTTGTACTAGCCCATGTAATCTTAAGATTATTTTCTGATTCTCTTCAATTCCTAGGCAGAAAATATGGCCTGAATGTGGGATATATTCTCATGATATTTTCTCTCAAAACTAGCCATTTCTTCAATATTTTTTGTCTAGTTACTCTTTTAAGGAAGAAAATTATATCATGCTTTGTGTTATTGCTTATAGATGTATCACTTATATTTCTTCTTGTCAGGTTGTTTACCAGCTTTTATTAAACTTAATATTTTGAGATAGAAATTACATATTAATTTTACATATAATGAGGACTTAAACATGATGTGTTCTTTTAATCAACTTTTCCTGCTCCTGAACAAATCAGGATGTGTGAGAGTTAACCGTATCTTCTTGGGTTGTTCTCCAATAGTTAAAGAGTCAGATTATATTCACCCTTTAGCTACTGCACTGTAAAAAAAAATATTTAAATTTTGAGAGTTAATTATTTTTTATTTATGTAATTTATATTGGGTATTTAGATACTATCTTAAAAAACAGTAGAATAAAGTAAGATAAATGATTTTGAGGGTTATTTTTGTTTTTTAAATGCTTGCTTATATGTATGGTAATCTCTTAAATAATTGTCATATGCAATATCAAAAATCAGTAGTGAGTAAGAATTTTTTAAATTTTGTATTTATACTCTCATGTGAGCATAGAAAGAAGTTTAACTTCTTGCTTGCATTTTTAATTAAACGTTGGTATTATTTTCATTATCAAACAAAAGAAAATTTTAGCAATTTAAGAATTTGAATTTAGGGAGATATTAACATGTAAAACAGAGATTATTATTTTGATTAAATTTGTGCTAATTGCAAATCAAATGACTTAAATCTGTGAAAGTTCTTAATTGCCTCAGAGAGGTTTAACAATAATAAAGACTAAGCTGAGTCCATACTAGAATTGCCAAGTATTTTATTTGAATCCAGAGTGGGAAAATAATGCAACTCAACAGAAAATGTTAGGGATTCTACCACTATGACTAAAGCATATCTATTTCATTTTGCAAAATTCAAACTTTTTAAACATTTTATTTTATTATTTTAGTTAAATTTGTTTTAAAAATCCCTTCTGGTTATACTTTATTTACTAGACCAGGTATTTCAAACCTTTTCACTCATGTCAGTTAGTCACACATAAATTGATCACTAAAATTCTGAGACACATTGAAAATATATTTTTTGCCGTCTCAAAAAAAAAAGTGTAATTTTGATTCATTTGCACTTAATGGCTATTGTGTGCTGTTACCATTTTTTTTATTTTTTATTTTTTTTACAATCTAAGGGAAAAGAGGTCAGTGCCCTTGACTAAATAGGTATTGCATGTTTTAAAAATTATTGCACACTGGGTCAATATTGCTATATTAGTGCATTTCTGACCTTCTCGATAAATCACTTCAGAACAAAAATCCAGAGTTGTTTTATTCAGAGATTTATTTTTTTTAAAACACGGTGTTTAAGATTTAATTTTAGGGAGGAAAAAATGGCTGTGGAATAGACCGACCCGTCTGGAGCTTTGTCGCTGGGCAGAGGGAGAGTGAGTGGCTAAGAGTCTCATGTTTGTTGGCAAGTTAAGAGTCAGTTATCCTCCAGGAGCAGGCGGGGAACTGCTGGACGGGGCTCTCCTGGCCAGGAGCCACCAGCGCGAATGCAGAGACCACGCCATCTTGCAGAGGGAGGTGGATGTCTGCAGCGGTCTGAAAGCTGAGACTGGCAGAAACACCCACCAAACAGCCAGAGACCCAGAACACTGCTCTCCAATTGGCACAGACACGCGGCAGATTCAGAGATCCACATGGCACACAGAAAGGTCAGATTTCGCCTGGGATAAGGTGAGGTCTCCTGTCCCTCAGAACAGAGACGCGCACACTGTGGGAGCCGGGCTGCAGGAATGCTGCCTCTGGAGAGGTCCACGGAGGTGGGCAGGGCGTGATCCTTAAGTGTGGAGGCAAACTCTCCGAGCTGTTGACAGAGGGGAGCTCTGGAAAACAACCCTTTTTTATCTGAGGCAGAGGGACAGCTTGGGAATTATTACAGTATCCTGGCTACAAAATCCCCACAAACCGGCTTTGAGAACCACGGAGTAGCAGGATATGAGCACAGCCTAGAGAGGTAATGTGCTTTGTCTGAGAGATCAATTCCGAAACACTTCCACCCAGTGGATGACACACAAATTGACTCTCGCATAACCACAAAAAGAATAAAGAGATTAAAACCCCAACAGTGGAACACAGGGAACTGCAATACCTTCCCTACTGGGAAACAGGAGTGCCAAGCTGAATAATAGTGGAAGTGAATGACCATTCTATTTTTTTTTCTTTTTCTTTTTTTAATTTTTTTTATGTTCCATTTTTACATGTTTTAATTAAAAGACTATTTTTTTCTCCCCGCCTCAATTGATTTTACCTTTTTAATTATTACATTTTTGTTTTCAACTTGTATTATTAATTAATACTAGTATTTTACCTTTTTGGACATTCTATTTTCATCTTTCCTTTAGCATAATTTTACTCCAACTCAACTCTACCTTTATGCCAACACTTTCCTCCTAACTTTCCCCATTTTGTTGTCTTGTTTCTCTTTCCCTTTTCCAACTTTAGATCCCCCCTATTTTTTCTCTTTACCTGGTTAAAATTTCACCCCAATTATATATCTAATTTCAAATCCCCTACTACACGTCCATACAGACCTCTCTCCTCTTGTCTTCACTAGCCAAAAGTTGTTTTTTCTCTATGTCCTTTTGTTACTATTTGCCTGAACAGTGATTATATCGATTTTTTTTAACTTTTTTGTGAGATTGTTTTAGTTTATTCTACTTGTTTTATTTTGTTTTTTGCTTGCTTTGTTTTTTACCTTTCTTTCTCCTCACCTTCCTCAATAACAGTCGTTATCTGCAGTTTGTATTAATCTCTAGGTACTGGTTGCTGGCCTTTATTGGGGTTAGTGACTGTTCTATTGGAGTTTTCTCCTGACATCTATATTTTGTTCCCCTTTTCTCTCTTATCCGCTTTCTTTTCTCTCTGACTTTGTTTCTCTTTCTCTTTTCTTTTTCTTCTTCTTCTTCTCCTTTTTTTAAATTTAATTTTACCGTATTTCTAGTTCACTTATTTATTTGTTTTTTTATACCTCTCCCAATTTGATTTTGGCACTTCTTTCCTTTCTTTTTCACTCAATTTCCTCTTCCTCTTTCTTGACTTACCTCTAATTTGTCTTTCATTGGTGGTCACCTTATTGGTGATTATTAACATCATGAATACATTTCTGTTCAGTGCCTCATGTGCTGTACGGAGTTGTGTTGCAGTTTGTGCCTTTGAATCAATGTGGGAGAGAGAACTTCATAACCAGATACCCGGAGAAGAAAACCTTGGGCAGAAGAAGAAACAGCCCTCATATGACAGATAGGCAGGTATCACCAGAAAAGGAAGTAAACAAAATAGAAGCAGAAATAAGCCTTACAGAGAAAGAGTTCAGAGAAATGATCATAAGGTGGATGAAAAGAATGGAAGACAAATTCGACATTGTAAGAGCCAATAGAAAATAAAGAAGACCCAAGAGGAGATGAAGAAGCAGCAAGAAGAAATGCAGAAGAACATAAAAGAAATGCAGAATAATCAAGAGGAAATGAAAAATGACATCACTGCTATAAAGAAATCAATAGAAAGCATCAAAAGTAGATTAGAAGAAGCAGACGACCGCATCAGTGAGCTAGAAGACACAGTAGGACAAAATACCCGAGTATAGGAGCTTCTAGAAAAAAAAAAGTTAAAAAGCAAGAGGAGAGCCTAAGGGAACTTTGGGATAACATGAAACAAAACAATATCCGCATAATTGGGGTTCCAGAAAGAGTGGAAACTGAACAAGGATTAGAGAACCTGTTTCAAGAAATAATGACAGAAAATTTTCCCAATACAGGAAAGAAAAAATCCACACAAATCCAGGAAGGTCACAGAGTCCCAAGCAAAATTAAACCCAACAAACCAACACCAAGGCACATTATAATTAAATTGGCAAACACTGACGACAAAGTAAGAAACTTAAAAGCAGCCAGAGAGAAACAGAAAGTTACCTACAAAGGAACCCCCATAAGACTAGCTATTGATTTCTCAACAGAAACTTAGCAGGCCAGAAGGGAATGGAATGGAATATACTAAGTCATGCAGAGGAAGGGTCTGAATCCAAGAATACTGTACCCTGTAAGACCCTCAATCAAAATTGAAGGTGAAATCAGAAAGTTCACAGACAAAAACGGACTAAGGGAATATATTACCACCAAACCAGCAATGCAAGAAATGTTAAAGGGTCTGCTGTAATAAAAAGAAAGAGGAAGCAAAGAAGGAACTCGGGGGTAAGGACTAAAAATGGCAACAGATAAGTACTTATCAATAATAACTTTAAATGTAAACGGATTAAATGCTCCAATCAAAAGACATAGGGTAACCGATTGGATAAGAAAACATGATCCATATATCTGCTGTCTGCAAGAAACCCAACTCAGGAAAAGAGATGCACACAGATTGAGGGTAAAGGGATGGAAGATGGTATTTCAGGCAAATGGAAATGAAAAAAAAGCTGGGGTTGCAATACTTATATCTGACAAATGAGATCCCAAAGTGAAGGACATAACAAGAGATAAAGAAGGCCACTTCATAATACTAAAGGGAACAATCCAACAAGAAGAAATAACTCTGGTAAACATATATGCACACAATATAGGAGCACCTAAATACATAAAAAAACTCTTGGATGATATTAAGGGAGAGATTGACAGCAATACAATCATAGTAGGAGACCTTAATACCCCACTGTCACCATTGGACAAATCCTCTAAACAAAAAATCGGCAAAGAAACATCAATCCTAAATGACACACTAGACCAGATGGAATTAATTGACATCTTCAGAATATTTCACCCCAAAGCCACAGAATATGCATTCTTCTCCAGTGCACATGGTTCATTTTCAAAGATAGATCATATGTTGGGTCATAAGAAAAGTCTCTTCAAATTCAAGAAGATAGAAATCATATCAAGCATTTTCTCAGACCACAGTGGCATAAAACTGGAAATCTACCATAATAAAAACAATAGAAAGAAATCAAACACATGGAGACTGAATAGCATGCTATTAAACAACGACTGGGTAACCAGAGAGATCAAAGAAGAAATAAAAAACATCATGGCAACAAATGACAATTACAACACAACAATACAAAATTTATGGGACACAGTGAAAGCAGTCTTGAGAGGGAAGTTCAGAGCCCTACATGCCTACTGCAAAGAAGAGGAAACAATGGTAATAAATTACCTAACCCTACAACTCAAAGAGCTAGATGAGAGCAACAAGAAAAGCCCAGTGTATGCAGAAGGAAGGAAATAGTGAAGATCAGAGTGGAGATAAACAACTTGGAGACCAAAGAAACAATTCAAAAGATCAACAAAACTAAGACCTGGTTCTTTGAAAGGATAAACAAGATTGATGGACCTCTAGCCAGGCTCACCAAGAAGCAAAGAGAGAAGAACCAAATAAACAAAATCAGAAATGAAAGAGGAAAAATAACAACATACCCTGTGGAAATACAAAGGACTATTAAAAAATACTATGAACAACTCTATTCCTACAAATTGGACAACCCGCAAGAAATGGACATTTTTCTAGAAAAATATAACCTTCTAAAACTCAGTGAGGAGGAATCTAAATATCTCAATAGTCCAATAACTAAGGAAGAAATTTAAGCAGTCATCAAAAACCTTCCAGCAAATAAAAGCCCAGGACCAGATGGCTACACAGGAGAGTTTTACCAAACATTCAAGGAAGAATTAAAACCTATCCTCCTCAGACTATTCAAAAACATTCAAGAAGAAGGAACAATTCCAAACACTTTCTATGAAGCTAGCATCACCCTAATACCAAAACCAGATAAAGACAACACAATAAAAGAGAATTATAGGCCAATATCTCTCATGAACATACATGCCAAAATCCTCAACAAAATTCTAACAAATCGGATCCAGCAGTACATCAGAAAGATCATACACCATGACCAAGTAGGATTCATCCCAGGAATGCAGGGATGGTACAATATCCACAAATCAATAAATGTGATACATCACATAAACAAATTGAGAGACAAAAATCACATAGTCATATCAATTGATGCAGAAAAAGCATTTGACAAAATCCAACACCCTTTCTTGATAAAAACTCTCAACAAAGTAGGAATAGAAGGAGCATACCTCAACATCATAAAAGCCATATATGATAAACCCACAGCTAACATACTCAATGGGTAAAAACTAAAACCGCTTCCCCTCAGAACAGGAACAAGACAGGGATGCCCACTCTCACCTCTCCTGTTTGACATAGTACTGGAAGTATTAGCCATTGCAATTAGACAAGAAGAAGAAATAAAAGGTATCCAAATTGGAAAAGAAGAAGTAAAGCTGCCCTTATTTGCAGATGACATGATACTGTACATAAAAAACCCGAAGGATTCCATTCCAAAACTAATCGACTTAATAAATGAATTCGGAAATGTAGCAGGATACAAAATTAATGCCAAGAAATCTGTGGCATTTCTATACACTAATAGTGAAATTAAAGAAAGAGAGTCTCAAAAAGCATTCACATTTACCATCGCACCAAAAAAATTAGGATACCTAGGAATGAACCTAAGTAAAGAGGTAAAAGAACTATATGTAGAAAACTACAGGACAGTGATAAAAGAGATAGAGGAAGATGTTAACAGATGGAAGAGCATACCATGTTCATGGATTGGGAGATTGAACATCAATAAAATGTCCATACTACCCAAAGCAATCTATAAATTCAATGCACTACCCATTAAAATACCAATGACATACTTCACAGACCTAGAAAGAATTCTTTATAGATTCATCTGGAACAAAAAAAGACCACAAATAGCTACAGCAATTCTGAGAAAGAAGAATAAAGTAGGTGGGATCTCAATACCAGATTTCAAGCTATACTACAAAGCAACTGTTTTTAAAACAGCTTGGTACTGGCAAAAGAACAGACATATAGACCAATGGAATAGAATAGAGAACTCAGATATCCACCCAAACCACTATGCTCAACTAATATTTGACAAAGGAGGCATGAACATTCAATGGAGCCAAGGTAGCTTCTTCAAGAAATGGTGTTGGGAAAATTGGACAGATACATGCAAAAAAATGAAACTGGACCACCAACTTACACCAAATACAAAAATAAACTCAAAATGGATACAGGACTTAAACATTAGAAGGGAAACCATAAAAATACTAGAGGAATCCACAGGCAGCACAATCTCAGATATATGCCGAAAGAACTTCTTCACTGATACTGCTCCAAAGGCAATGGAAGCTAAAGAAAAAATAAACAAATGGGACTACATCAAAATAAAAAGCTTTTGCACAGCAAAAGAAACCATCACCAAAACAACAAGAAAGATCACTGTATGGGAGAACATATTTGCAAATGTTATCACTGATAAAGTTTTCATCTCCAACATCTACAGTCAATTTATACAACTTAATAAAAGAAAGATAAACGATCCAAAAAAAAAAATTGGCAACGGACCTAAATAGAACCTTTTTGAAAGACAACAGAAAGAAGGCCAAGAGACACATGAAAACATGTTTCAAGTCAATAATCATCTGAGAGATGCAAATCAAAAGAACAATGCGATACCATCTTACACCTGTCAGAATGGCAATCATCAACAAATCAACAAATGACAAGTGTTGGCGAGGATGCGGAGAAAAAGGAACCCTTGTGCACTGTTGGTGGGAATGCAGACTGGTGCAGCCACTGTGGAGAACAGTATGAAGTTTCCTCAAAAAACTAAAAATGGATCTCCCATTTGACCCAGCAATCCCACTCTTAGGAATTTATCCTAAGAAATTACAAACACCAATCAGAAAGGATTTATGCACCCCTATGATCATAGCAGCACAATTTACAATAGCTACAATTTGGAAACAGGTGCCCATCAGCAGATGTGTGGATCAGAAAACTGTGGTACATCTACAAGATGGAATTCTATGTTGCCATTAAAAAGAAGGTATTCTTACCATTTGGAGCAACCTGGTTGTTAACTGGAGAGCCTTATGCTTAGTGATAAGCATAATAATAAGCATAATAAGCCAGTCAATGAAGGGGAAGCATCTCAGTCATTTGTGGATAATAAAGAACCTTATAAACTGATGAACAAAAGGATAGATACAAAGGCAGTAAAGCATCAAACAGACTGTGAAATTACAGCAGGAAGATTAAAGTTAGGTGAGGTAGATAAGAGATCAATCAAAGGACTTGTATGCATGCATATAAGCGTAACCAATGAACATAGACACTGGGGGGTAGGGGTATGCCTGGGAGGGAATTGGGGGGGCAATGGGGAGATATGTATAAATATTTAAAAGAAAAAGGCAAAAAAAAAAAAGAAAAGAAAATCTTTAGAACCTGGCTTACTATCAGTTGGTTTTTTTTTAAATATATTTTATTGATTTTTTACAGAGAGCAATGGAGAGAGATAGAAAGTCAGAAACATTGATGAGAGAGAGACATCGATCAACTGCCTCTTGCATGCCCCACAGTGGAGATGTGCCCGCAAGCAAGGTACCTGCCCCCAACCGGAATCAAACCCGGGACCTTTAAGTCTGGAAGCCGACGCTCTATCCACTGAGCCAAACTGGTCTTGGCAATCAGTTGGTTTCTTATTCTCATGTCATCTTTCACAGTAAAATTACTTAAAATGTTAAATATTTTTGTTTCCTCCACTTCTCTCAAAGTGGAAAATTTCAAAGTCACATCCATTTGGCTTTGTCTCCACTATGTCTTGAAGACCTTCTTTTCAAGATTACCAAGAAATTTCCAGCTGCAAATCTAATCTTTAATTCTCATTTGTACAAGTCCAGGAGGCACACAGAACCTGAAACAAAAGGAATTCAAAGAGGACCACACTAAGACACATCATCATTAAAATGTCAAGAGTAAATGACAAAGAGAGAATATTAAAAGCAGGAAGAGAAAAACAATTACTTACCTACAAGGAAGCACCCACCGGACTATTAGCTGATTTCTCAACAGAAACTATGCAGGCCAGATGGGAGTGGAAGAATTATTCAAAGTGGTGAATACTAACAACCGACAATTAAGATTACTCTGCCCAGAAAGCTATCATGCAGAACTGAAGGACAGATAAGGAGCTTCTCATATAAGAAAAAAAACTAAAGGAGTTCTTTGCCACCAAACCAGGATTATATGAAATGCTGAAATATATTCTTTAATAAGAGGAAGAGGAAGAAAAGGTAAAGATAAAAATTATGAACAGCAAATACATATCTATCAACAAGTGAATATAAAAATCAAGTGAATAAAAAAATCTGATGAACAGAATAAACTGGTGAATATAATAGAATTAGGGGCATAGAAAAAGAGTGGACTGACAATTCTCAAAGAGAAGGGTATGGGGATGTGGAAAGAGACTGGACAAAAATCGTACACCTATGGATGAGTCCTGAGGGGGGTTAAGAGCAGAGCGTGGGATGGGAACTGAATTTAGGGAAGCTATGGAGGAAAAAGAGGAATAATTGTAATAATCTGAACAATAAAGATTTATTAAATTAAAAAAATAATAAAAAATAAAAAACAGTAAGGTATTGGACCATGAGAAAGCTTATTATTATATTAAACTCTTAATAGCAGGAAGATGTTCTCATGATGCCTGAATAAATGGGGTGTATTAAAAATATTCTTAGCTAAAAAATAAATAAATAATTAATTAAATAGTAGTTTTTCTATGAGTTACAATATTTCTTTTTTTCTTTCTCTCTTTTCTTTCTTTCTTTTTTTTTTTTTTTTTTGTGTGTGTGTGTATGTATAAAAACTCACCCAAAACCTAAGGAGAAAATATTCTCTTTTATTGTGAAGACCCAATAGCTATTTTGTGTCTAAACAATTGGAATTAAATGCCAAAGTATTTATTACCAGTATCAATGTTTGTGCAGCTTTCAAATAGTTTTATACTAACTACCATAAATGCTTTCCATTTTTAACTATCTGCTTCCTGTATGTGTTCCTGCATTTGTGTGTACCTCACACACACTTCTAATTCTATATAATGAAAAGGTAATATGCAAATCAACCTAATTACAGAATGACTGGTTGCTATGATACACAGTGATCACCCTGGGGCAACTGCTCAATGCAGGGGCTGCTCCCTAGTGGTCAGGGGGAGCACCACTCAGCCAAAAACTAGGCTCAGGCTGATGAGTGCAGTAGCATTGGCAGGAGCCTCTTCCACCTTTGAGGCAGCACTAAAGATATCCTACTCCCAGAGGAAGCAGACCTAAGCCATCAATCAGACATACCTTGAGGGCTCCTGGACTGAAAGGGCTCAGGCCAGGCTGAGGGATCTCTCTCCCCCAGTGCAAGAATGTTGTGCTCTAGGCCCCTAGTAGATTATAATAGATTTAAAAATGTTAAATGTGATCCCAGAATGGAATTGTAAAGGTTATAGATTATAGTAGATGGAAGTTATAGTTTTTACATTTTTAAAATCTTTTTTGTTGAAAGTATTAGATGTGCCACTTCCCCCCATTGACCCATTCTAGCCCTCCTCCACCAAATTATTTTAAATGCAATTGAAGAAGTTAGAGAATTACTAGGTGCTCAAAAAATGATGTGATGATGGAACACAGTGGAGGTTGAGGAAACTGATGAGCTTAGTATGATGGACTAGAAACAAAGGTACAGCCATAATCTTTGGCTAAGATAATTTAGTATGTGAGAACTAATTTCACTTAGTGGGAAGAAAATCATTCCCTGTATAATTTAAATGTTAGATTTTGTGGATGAGTAGGAGTTAATTTGGTAAAATCCATGTGAATATTAGATTGACCCTAGATTATGTAATAATTATTAAAAAAAATGGAGTAGTTTAAAGTAAATTTTACTTTTCCTGAAAAATTTTTAAAAGAGAAACAAATAATTGGTCATATACTTCCTCAACCTCCTTCATTTTAACAGTGGATGGCTGGAGGCACAGCAGGCAGGCTATAGGGAAGAACTTGGTCACTCTGATGTCACTCAGCAGCCTTGCCAAATACAGCAACAGCTCTTTTCCAGATTTTCTGTTATGAGAGAAAATCAAGTGTGATTTTGTTATGTCGCTAGGAGTAAGATTCTGTAACTTGTTGCCCCAAACATTCATGTCTTGTTATTCCTAAGAAATAGACACAGTTAGATGGTATTGACACATCAAGATCCAGAGTCTATGCTATAAAAAGCCACCAGAATAATGGCAACAATAATTCATCTGAACACAAAGTTCAGCAGTTTACCTGTATCACCCACCTGTCTATCTGAATAACTCATTCTAAATATATAATGTATCTGGGCCTCAAAGAATGTGATGGTAGTATTGGCTGGCATGGATATTTCTATCTCATTTATCTTTAGAGACTTAATCCCATAAATTATTTGTATAATCTAAATGCAGAAACTGGGCTTTTGACCTGAGCTAGAGTTCTGAAAATAAGGACAATCTATTTTAAAATGTAGCATTATATATATATAATGGATTCTAGTATATATTCAAATTAATATTATAATCATCTGGCATTTCATGATATTTATAGAAAGCTAGAGTAGGTCTGAGAATTCATGAAAACAAGATATGTCTGGTTCAAAAACTCTAAAATTACAATAGTTGCTTTCCCTTTTATAGATGTTAAATGGACTTATTAGCTCAAGGAGTCTCATGTTCAATAATTTGGACTCATAACCATTAAGTACTTATGCTTATTTATAAATGGTTATCTGACTCAGAATAAACTGAACACAGGTAGTTTAAAGAAATATTTGTCTAGGGTTCAGGTTTATAATGTTGACTAAGGAGCAGATTGCCCTCTTTCTTGGTTAGAGCACTCCCATCTTTATGACATCAGCTTTAGGGAATGCATTAGCCCTACCCTCCAGACTCCCACTGGTCATTTACCACATAGTTTACACCCTATAGAGGAGTCAGTTGTCTGGGCCCTTGGTGTAGAAGTCTGGGCAAATTCTATGGGTTGTCAGTGACTGAGTTGTGTGGCAATGGGGCAGATGCCATTACCCTCCTTGCACCTTCTTTTCACCAGGAAATCCACCAACAGCACCCTCAGGCCTCCCAGAGGCCTAACTTTCCAGACTCCTGGTGACCCTGCTGTCCATGCTTTAGCTCTTCGGGAGGTGTGGGCAGAATCCAGGAGAAAGTGTGTAGCTCTGGAGCAAGGGTGATTCCTGTTCCCTCCTACAAACCTGACCAGCACCATCTCCCTCCCAGGAGATCCACTAGCCCCACCCTCCCATTTCCTAGACTTCTCATCTTGCTGAGCACAAATTATATAATGCATATATGAATTTCATCTCTCACTCCCTTCATCTCTTTCTTACCTCTACACACATGAAAAAATAACCACAGAAACCAATAATTTAAATTATTCTAAAGTAAGAAAATATTTTCTTCACACCAGGAAGTCAATAAAGAGAAGTCTTCATCTGAAAATTGTTTTGTTTTTTTCAATGTCATTTTTAGAACTCAATTATTTACAGATGTTATAACAGAGAGAGAAGTACACACCTGAAACCTATGTCATGTTGACCAATGTTACTCCAATAAATGTAATAAATAAAACTTAATTATTGAAAAGAACAAATAATATTTATATGGTATCTACTAATCTATGTCAAATAAAGTACAATTAACACTAGAAATCCATGCTATCTATTATTTGTGTCTTGCAGATGCAGACAATGTTATATGGTTTCTTACTTCCTCGGTAAAAACAAAACAAAACAAAACAAAAAACATGCCTGCTGTTGTGAAGTTGAATAATACAATGATTTGGGTTTTTGCAATGCTGATGCTTTAATTTTTGTCTATTTTTAAACTCTAACACTTCCTCAAAATAAAATAATTTCCCCAAATTTTTACTTCTGTCATAATACAAATCTGGCTCTGGATTATAGTTATTTTTGTTCTGAAACAAAAATATTAAAAAATGTAAAAAACAACAACTAAAACTAAAACCTTAACTGTCTTGTCACCCTGATTTACAGTCTTTTAAGATGATCATTGCCTCTACAACTTTTCCAATTAACTCAGAAATTTACATATGATAATGAAACAAACTATCTAGTTGTTTCCTTAATTTCTCTAACTTACATTAATATATACATTTTAAATATAAAAATTAATTTCAAAAAGTAATTAGATATTTATCATGTGATTAAATATTTCAATTATTGAATTTGGTTGACTCTGCATAGACACCAAAATATATAAAACATCTCAATAAATATAATATTTAAATTACAATTACTTTAGGGTGCATAAGAATATGATTCTATAATTTTTGTAAGTGAAGAAAAGATGATTACTACTTTAGTATACCCCCAAGATAAGAATAAAAAAAAGAAATACTTTAATTTGATTTGTATGTATTTATAAACCAAGAATGGTTCCAAAATATTAATTCATGTGTTTCTGTAAAGCTTAATCTGCTTAATCTTTTTTACTGTTAAGTAACATCATCTTAATAGTGATATCAAAAACATACACATATTTAACTGTACAAAAGATAAATAAAGTGAACAAGATTCTTTATAAAGGTGTCAGATTCTAAGACCAGGGTAGAAAATATATAAGCTAAGCCTGGAGCACCTTTTAGTGCCAGAAATTAATGAAGTGCTCAAAAGCTTATCTGCAGGCACACACACACACACACAAACACACACACACACACGCACGCGCACACACATGCACACACACACCATACGTATACACGCACACACAAAGTTCTGGGGCTATGTCAAGCAGACACAGGAGCCAACTGAATGAAAGATCTGTGATTAGCTAAAGCTAGGACAATTCATGCAATAAAAAAATAAAGTATTATTTGATCATCACCAAAGAATAAACTAAATAGCCTTGAATCATTAATGATACATATAAAAACAAAGGTTGCAAGGAGTTTTACAGTACCCTGATAAAAGGAAACATTGAATTCCAGGTGCATTTATTAGTTTTATGATTACGTTTGCCATGGTTATTTAAACACAATTTTGGATTCTAGCTGCAACCTCTGAGGGTAGGATCGTGTAAATCAAATAATCAATCCAGGCAAAAAGCAGCCAAGAAAATGAAGTATTCTGGGGATGATGTTGGAGGAAGAATGATGTGTCATTACTGTCTGCGCTGGGAACATTAGAAGGCATAGTGTGATATCCTGCTATTCTTCGTCCACATTATTCTCCTAGTTAATAAAAATGCATTAGGTACTTTTTGTCCCAAAGAGAAGACTCTCTTTCACTGTATTCACCTTCTTAAAGTAAGCTTGGTAAACTATTTAGTTCCATTAAAAGGGCAAGTTGATTTATGGTTAGATATCCTGGTAAATAATTATTTTTATTCATATGTGTTCTACAGGGCATTTTATCTCACACCATGATTCATTAATTTGTGGAAGAACGAAAGGAATTCTCTTCTGTTTCCTACATCAACCTGTCCCTTAGTTCTGAACAGTCAATAAGTTATTAGCCCAGGCTAATAAGTAATGTATTATTTACTTTTCCCTTTATAAGGGCGTGTGTGTGTGTGTGTGTGTGTGTGTGTGTGTGTCCAGATAGCAAACTATGTACCCTAATAACATTTTTTAGATTTTTTGATGGTTTCCCCCTAAGACATTTCAGGATTGATTAATAGACACATCTCATTGAGTACATAATTATTGCTCTTACTTGTCCCTACAGAATTGCCTCTGTTGGTATTTTAAAGAAGTACTAATCAGAAAAGTTTGAAGGCTTTTGTAGCATAGCTTAAAACCCCCACATCCCATGCAGAAATTCTTTTTATCTTTATTGAGGTATAATAACACAAATAAAATAATAAGGTATTTAAAAGTGTACATCATGGTGATTTGATATGCTGTATGTATAAATTGTGAAAAGATCCCCACCATCTAGTTAATTACCATACCCATCAGCTCACATATTTATCTCTTTTTCTGGGGAAAATATTTTAATTCTGCTCTCTTAGCAAATTTCAATTTTATTACACAGCGTTATCAAGTATAATTACCATGTTGTACATTAGGACCTCAGAAATTTTCTTTCTAGTCATGTTTCCCCATTACCTAGTAAAATCCTTCATCTAATGAATTCAGTGAAGATAGAATTTAGATAGTGCTGTGTTATTTACCAAAAGTGTTTCCGAGCAAAACCTGAGATATAACACCAATGTAGTTATAAAGAAAGAGAGAAAAAAAGGAATCTACTTTTTCTACTCTTTCCCAACGGCCTACTCAATATTGACAATCGATATAATTTTTCCCTTTTAATTTGCTGGATGATTAATGTGTTTTAAGATGTTTCTCTTACAGATACATTTTCAGATGAATATCTGATTAGTTGAATTGGGCTGAGGCGTATATTGAGCAGAACCATATTCAGTTCTTGTAATACGACCTCCTTTTCCCCTCTGCTCTGGCATCATAAAGCCAGTTGTCACAACATCTTCAAATAACCACCTGGAAGAAGATGAAAGTTGTCAAAACTGCTCTCAGGTTCTATGTGACAAAGTTGTTTCCTACTCCCCAATGCTTTCCAACCAGACTGGAGGTTTGAGAAGAATGTCTGCCTTGTCCCACTATCAACCATTGCCAGTGCCTTGCCTCTTGGAATTGTAGATGTTACTGAATCTTGATCGAATTAAGAAGGGAAGACATTGTTTCATATCCTCTTAGGCATGTCGGTGGAAGCAGCAAGAAGTAGCTAACACCATTTTGGTCTTACTGCTTTACTTTTGTTGAACCACTTTACTATTTCAGGAAGCTTAGCAGAGCTCTCTCTATTGTCAGCCATGAGATTGAATGCACACATTTTTTTATTTGACACAATATAATGATCTATTCATAACACTGAATGAACTTTTATGTATAGCATGTCATTCTCCATTTTCAGACTATAATCCACTCTAGTCAACACAAATATCAACAGTAAAAGCAGTAAATGGTTTGTGCATATTCATACAATGCTATTCACTAGTAAAAATATACACATTATGTTGTACCCCAGAATGGACGATTTCACTGATGTATGCTGAACCCAAATAACAGACAGAGAAGAGAACATATATATGCATGCCTATATACAATGTATGAAAACAGATAAAATTAATGTGTTACAATCAAAATTAGTTAATTTTGAGGTGAAAAAGTCTAGAAGAGGACACGAGTACTTCAGTATAGTTATTTTCTATTTCTCATTCTTGGGGGTGGTTATAGTGTGTCTTTATTTGTAAAATTTGTTGAGCTTTAAATATAAATTTATTCAATTTTTAAGTATATGCTGTGCTTTATTTAAAATAGTTTAAGTCAAATAAAATATAGGAAAATAGGGTACTACAAGAGTTGGATTCATAGTCAGATCAGTGCCAGTGTATTATAAAAAAAGACATGGGAGGAAGAGTTTCAGGGGGAAAAAAAAGCATTTCAATATTCTTAAATAGTTCATAGCAGCAAATGGTGATACTGACTTATAATCCTAACTATGGTTAAGGAAATATTCTCTGCTTTACCCACATAATTATATGACCAAATCTTCTTTGTCTTCTTTTATTCAAGAGCAATTTTGTTCCTCCCACCCCACTGCCACAGAGAATATGTCTTGTTAGGATAGTCATGGCAACAGCAGTATTGGTGAAATAATACATAAAGTAATATTGTATGTGTTTAAAGAAATTCCAGTTATAAAAATTGATGTTTGTCCACACATGCAAAGCTTTAATCTTTCTAAAGTAAGAAACTAGGTAATAGGGAAGAATAAACATTCAATTAGAATAAAAATAAATTATGGATGACAATGTAGATGCAATATATGCAGACTTAATTAACTTCTCTTGCTCAAACGTGGAAAGCAATGAGGTGATTATTTTACTACTAGAGGCTCAGTGCACCAATTCATGCATGGGTGGGGTCCCTCGGCCTGGGCAGCAATCAGGGCCCTTTGGGGCCGGCCGGCTGAGGAGAGGGACTGTGGGAGATGGCTGGCGGCCAGCAGGTGCCATCAGTGGGTGTGAGCAGAGCAGACACTGTCAGCACATGGAAATGGGGGCAGTGAGAGCAGGATTGCCCATATAGAGGGGACTAGGGACTGCAGCAGGAGAGGCCAGGCAGGGGTGCAGAGCATAGAGCCAAGACCTGTCTCTGTGCCCACTGAAGCCTTGTGGTTCACAGTTCCTTTCAAGGTGCATGAATTCATGCACTGGCTATATATATATTATATATATAACCTAGAATCAAATACACAGTGGTATTTTCCATGTGCTCACTCTCACTAATTCATCAGACATTTTGTTGTGGGATATCCTGGTTCAGAAATATTTTCTTCCTTCTCACCTTTTCTATTTCAATAACTGATTGTTGGCCTCTTACCACTGGAAGACGTTAGGAGGTGTACAGCAGGGGTTAGTGACTACGTACCTTCACACAGTGTGATTGGGTACATATTTTCCTGAAATTATACTATTTTGCTATTTTCTTTTTAATCCTCACCTGAGGATATTTTCCCATTGATTTTTTTTAAGAGACAATGGAAGAGAGAGGGAGAGACAGGGAGAAATGTCAATGTGAAATAAACACAATGATTGGTTGCCTCTTGCATGAGTCCTGATCAGAGTGTAGACCAGGGAGAAGCCTGCATCTGAGGTAGTTGCCTTTGACCAGAATCAAACCCAGGAGCCTTCCATCAGCAAGCCGATGCTCTATCTGCTGAACCAAAACAGCCAGGGCTATTTTTATAATGTTACTATGTCTATTAATCTAGATATGTGCAGAATTGAAAATAATCAATTCAGTACAAATATAATGTTGATATATTTCCTTATACTGATTATATTTTAAATATACAAAGAACCCTAAAAATTGGAAGTAAATATTGTCAAGGTATGTTTCAGCTCTGATTAGACCAAACACTTCACCTAGGGCTGCTGCCTTGCATCCTTCACCTTCTCAGAGAGAGTCTTTTCAGGAAAGGCCTGGACTAGAAGGCACAATCACTGTAGCCAACTTCCATAGATGTTAGCTAACAGGTATTCATACAGGCAAAACCCAACTCCTGAGAATTAGCAGCATACCTTAGATCTTCTCCCAGAAGGAGCTGTCCTATGTGCCCTGAGGCTCTCTGATCAAACAGCCAAGTGGTTCACCCAGATGTGCTTGCACCTGCCATCAATGTGTTCCCTTCCATCTTCTTTTGTGAAGTTGTAGATGTAATACATCTTCCCAAACTCTATACTAGGACTTCCCTCTGGTACTTTCTAGAATGTCTAAACAGTGAAGTTACTTATCTAATATTCATGTCTGGGTCTTCAATGATCTCTTTTCCTTAGAAAAGGTCTCAACTTATAAACCAACTTGGTTGAGTGTCATCAACTTATAAACCAAAAAGTCACGGTTCTAGTCCCCATCAGGGCACTGTTAAGTTTGATCAAATAATTGAATCTTTATCCTTCCCCTGTAAACTGATCTTTATGCCACTTCACAGCAGACATTCCCTTTCCCTTAGACCACATGCCACTTGCTAAGACCATTATCTCTCCCCTCTGGGCACACCCAGAAAATTCTCCACCTAGAAAAAGCCTGCCTGGAGTCCTTCAAAATCTCTGACTCCCCATCCCTCAGGGCTGGCACCATATTGGGGCTCAGCCCATCTGGTATCCAGATGCCCTAATAAATTTATAATCCCTTACCACTTTGGCCTTGTGCATTCCTCCTTTTGCGATCTTAACAAGGCACATGCCCAGATTTCAGCCTTGATCCCCAGTAGGGTGTGTGCAGGAAGCAGCCAATCAAGAATTCTTTCTCATCATTGCTATTTCTATCTCTCCCTTCCTCTGAAATCCATAAAATATACAGTTTAAAAATATTTTTAAAACAAAAGTTCTATTTAAATAAAAACCTTATTTATTTCTTCTTATGTTTATATTTTTTTCTATTTATTAATCAATATATTCAACTGTTTAATCCCAGTGGTTGTACTTATGATCATTATAGTCCATCAATATATACCCTGGAATTTGTATGAATAGCCTTTACACAAAGTTATATATCTCTACATATTATCCCTCTCTTATGGCTTGCTCCTGACCCTGTATTCTTTTTCCACAGTCTGTCATTTACCTTTAAATGGGAATTAATATAATATGTTTTGTTACCAGACATTAAATAACTGGTGATAACTTTTGACTTTTCTATAAGCTTCCCAATGTAAAATCAATACAGTGATAAAATCACAGTGACTTGAGATGAAATCTTAATTAGAGTTTTATAAGGTTGATATTTAAATTTTCACTCACCTAAAAGCCATTTTCTCCTATGTTAATCCACTGAAGTATTACAGGAAAGCATTTTTAGAAACAGAATTCACATATAACACTAGTGTGGGATAATAAACAACTTTGTATTTGCACTGGATTTTCACGAAAAAAAATGTCATTTTAAAAGAAAGACATTAAATATGATGCAAAACCTTTATTATTTAATAAGTATTTTTAAATTTTATTATTTAAGATCTTTCAAGCATTGCAACAAAACTTAATGAACTTTTATTATTTTGCCATGACAATTATTTTTGTTCATTGCAACTGTAAAATTTTATAGTAGCTTATCAACACTTACCTTCTTTTAGGAAAATGTACTTGTGATTCTTTAGTATAATCATTGTGCCTCATAAAAACTGTGTTAATATGCTGGCTCAGTATAATATGCTTTTTGCATAAAAATAACTTGCTCTCCTCCATTGGTAATTATAACCTAAGTCCATTGCAGTAATAAACTTGTCTTGAGTACTTGACGGACCACTTTATTTTATGCTAACTACCTTTTTCTATTATAACTATTATGTCTTCATAGATGTGAGGCAAAGCAATAGTGAAGTGGAAGACACTGGCATATCTGTTTTTCTAAGGTGTGTTTTTTTTTTCTTCTTAGGTAAAAGTCTCAAGTTACTATTTATTTGGAACATTGGAAAATATTCTAAAGCCATGTTCATCCAGGTGTTTTCACCATGAAAAAGAGCTGTGTGAACACTTATTAATGAACAGTAACAACAGTCCCAACGACACATGGCATTGTTGCTTATCGTAGTTTCACTGAAATGAAAAGTAAAGAAGTAGTCGGATTGAATACATAGAAAATATTTGAGTAGGTGGAAATGTGCCCAGTGGTGTTTGTTATTGGAGTTGCAAAAAACTGAAAACTAGTCCAATGAATTTTCTTTCTTATGCTGACAACAGAACAGATGAAACCATATATTATATCTTACATATGTCCCTTTCTTTGAATTCCAAGAAGCATTATTTTGTATTTTGCTTCTTTGCTATTTTTTTTTTGTAATTGTAGGAAATAAGAAAATTTATCAGCAAGGATAAAGCATTTCTTGAAACTGAACTGGCACATAATGTATTATGTAATAAAGTGTTATAAAAGTATGTGATAACCTCTCTGCCATGACCACAAGTCATAATTTTCCACATAAAACTTTAAAATTATATTCAATTATATTGTGCTGCTATCTCCTGTTTATACATTACTGTGTGGCAAAGTAGTGTTTGCTATGCTTTCCACATAGGTCTTATGCTCTCTGGGGTCCTATAATTCCAGGGGAAACCAAAACAAACAAACAAACAAAAAAAACAGAAACACAAACACACAAAAACCTAATTTAATTTGTGTAAATATGTTCAGCTGGATCCATAATCAACTCATTGACATTCATTGCAAAAGGTATGTTACCTTTCTTTCAATACTCAATATAGCATTCTTTCTCTAAGCTTGGCTATCCATTCTGAGATGACTGAAATTCTATATATATATACACACTAGAGGCCCGGTGCATGAAATTTGTGCATGGAAGGTGTCCTTCAGCACAGCCTGTTCCCTCTCCAATCTGGGACCCCTTGAGGGATGTCTGACTGCCCATTTAGGCCAAATTGAGGTAGGATTGGGCCTAAACGGGCAGTCGGACAACCCTCTCACAATCCAGGACTGCTGGCTCCCAACTGCTTACCTGCGTGACTTCCTGATTACCCCTAACCATTTCTGCCTACCAGCCTGCACACCCACTAAACATTCCCCTGCCAGCTTGATTGATGCCTAACTGCTCCCCTGCCAGCCTTGGTTTGCCTTCAACTTCCCTCCTCTGCCACTCGGGTCACCCCTAACTGTCCTCTCCTGCAGGGTTGATCACCCCCAACTGCCCTCTCTTGCAGTCCTGGTCCTCACAACTGCCCTTCCCTGCTGGCCATCTGGTGGTGGCAATCTTGTGTCCACATGGAGGCGGATCTTTTGACCACAAGTGGGCAGTCATCTTGTGTGTTGGAGTGATGGTAAATCTGCATATTACTTTTATTAGACAGAAAAGGAGGGGGCCAGCTGGTTTGCCCTGAAGGGTGTTTTGGATCAGGGTGGGTGTTCCCTTGGGGCATGGGATGGCTTGCGGGAGGGGCCTGTGTTGGTTTGCAGGATGGCCACACCCCACATTGATCCAAATGGAGGCCCTGGTATCTGGGATTAACTTATCTTCTATAATTGAAACTTTGTAGCCTGAAGCGGAGCCAAGCCTTCTGCTTGCACAGCCATTGAAACTTTGTTGTCTTAAGCAGAGGGTTTGCAAAAGTTTGGCTTCCTCCATCACCAAGGGCAATCCAAGCCTCTCTCCTGCTCTGTCTGTGGCTGTAGCCATCTTGGTTGGGTTAATTTGCATACTTGCTCTGATTGACTGTTGGGCATAGCTGGTGGGCATGGCTTGTGGGTATAGTGGAGGTACAATTGATTTGTATATTACTCTTTTGTTAGATAGGATAAAATTGTGTGTGTATGTGTAAATCAGCTGACAGAGATATAAAAATTACATCAGTTGGGATTTAATGATATGAGTCCATTAAGCTAAAATATAAAGAATAAAAAAATATATTGGATTCAGATAGAGGGATATTTTACAGTACCAAATTCTGGACAAACAGTATTTTCCTCACCACTTTGCAGATGCCATTATATCAATTTTATCATGTTCTAACTATTTGAATTTCTGGTAAAATAAGCTGTTATTTATTGAAAAAATATGTATTTTTTAAAAAATTGGCTGTTTATAAATTTTCTTCTTTGTCTATATTTTTCAAAACTTTTTTTGTTGTTGTTAATCCTCATTTGAGGATATTTTTTCCACTGATCTTTAGAGAGAGTAGAAGTAAGAGAGTGGGGAAGAGAAAGAGAAATATCATTGTGAGAGAGACACATTGATTAGTGGTCTCTCACATGCACTCCACCAGGGCCTGGGATCAAACCTGCAATCCTTGAACCCTTGACAATGAATTGGACCTAAGACCCTTCCATGGGTAGGCCAATGCTGTAACCATCAAGTGACACTGGCCAGGGTTTCAATACTTTTATTTAATGTATCTTGTATGTCTGTGTGTGTGTGTGTGTGTGTGTGTGTGTGTATGTGTGTGTGTGTTTGTGGTGTGTGGGGCCTATTGTACCAAAAGGTAATTAGACATATTCTTTTAAAATTATTTTACCATAATATTGTGAATTCTCGTCTCTTTTCCATTTTCTTGATTTTGGATATTTCCAAATCTGATCCACATAGTAGAGAGAATTAAAAAAAAATACAAAATAGGCATTAAATTGTATATATAGTTTTTCTTTGATTAAATGATTTTCTTGTTTAAAGAATTACATGAGTCTCTTTTTTTCCCCATTGACCTCTCCCCAGCCACCCTCACTCTCCAGCACATGTCCTCATTCCCTAATGTCTGTGTCCATTGGTTATACTCATATACATGCATACAAGTCCTTTGGTTGACTTCTTACCCCTTCACTCCCCGCTTTCACTCATAGGTTGGACAGTCTGTTTGATGCTTCTATATCTCCAGTTCTATTTTTGCTCATCAGTTAATGTTGTTCATTATATTCCACAAATGAGTGAAGTCATGTGATATTTATCTTTCTCTGACTGGCTTATTTTGCTTAGCATGATGCTCTCCAGTTCCATTCATGTTGTTAGATATGGTAAGAATTTCTTCTTTTTTTTATAGCAGCGTATTATTCCATTGTGTAGATGTACCACACTTTTCTAATCCACTCATCTGCTGATAGGCACTTAGGCTATTTCCAAATCTTAGCTATTGTAAATTGTGCTGCTAGGAACATAAGGGTGCATATATCCTTTCTGACTGGTCTTTCTGTTTTCTTGGGATATATTTCTAGAATTGGAATTATTGAGTTGAATGGAAGTTTGCTTTTTAATTATTTGAGGAAACTCCATACTGTTTTCTATAGTGACTGCACCAGTCTGCATTCCCACCAGCAGTTCAAGAAGGTTTCTTTTTCATATGCTTTCAAAAATATGATCTTGTTAGAGGACTTAATTAATTCAGAAAACTTGGTCTCTTACTTTTTCTTTCCAAAATAAGAATTAGAAATTCTACTTATTGAAAAGAAAAATCCTGATAATAAACAATAGATAAATCAATAGTATTGCTAGTAATATTTCTCAACTATCTATCATCTCTCCAGCTATTGATCTGTCCATCTATCTATCTATTTATATACCATATAGACCTCTGCAAGTAAGAGTACACTTGGGTATTTTCATGTACAGTATAGATTTATTTTTACATACATATGGAGTTTTCCTGGTTGTATTATTAATTAGAATAATAAAATATTCACAGTATTTCTAAATTTCTTAAAGCAGAATTGGGAAAAAAAGCTATTGAAAAGTTTGTTTCAATCTCCATTCTTTTCATAGAGAAGACTGCTGTTTAGTCTCTCATACACAATAGGAAATGTTCTCATATTCATGTAAAGTTCAGAATTTTAAAACCTTATTATCTTTTAACATATTAGTAATGAATAATAATAAGAATTATTTTTTATTAGTAGATGGCAATGTGACAAATCTTTTATGATGTACATTCAAACATTCTTAGTTGACAACATTAAAATAAAATTATGCTCTGCTACATAAATTTCATATGTTATAAATTTCACTATTGATTCTTATAAATGTACTATTCAAGAGTGGTAATTTTTTTTTTCTTTCAAAGAGTGAAAAAGTTAAAAGCTAAAGCAATAACAACAATAAAAGTACAGAGAGAGAATATTCTATTTTAATATTTAAATATTTATATATTTAGCAGTATATTTGCAGCTGTGATAAAATGAGAGGATAAAAAATACATAAGTTGAATATTCTACAATTATAAAATTAAAACACAACTACTAATACAACTGAAAGATGTGTTCCTTTTGAAAGTTAGAGTTATTATACCCCAAGTAGAGGCCCAGTGAATGAAATTTGTGCATGGGGGAGGGGTGTCCCTCAGCCCAGCCTGCACCCTCTCCAATCTGGGACCCTCGAGGGATGTCCAAATGCAATTGGACATCCCTCTCACAATCTAGAACTGCTGGCTCCCAACTGCTCACCTGTTTACTTTCCTGATTGCCCCTAACTGCTTCTACCTGACAGCCCAATCACACCCTAACCACTCCTCTGCCAGCCTAATTGATGCCTAACTGCTCCCCTGCCAGTCTATTTGCCTCTAACTGCCCTGCCTTTCAGGGGTGGTCCCTCCCAACTACCCTCCCCTGCCTGCATCTTGTGGTGGCCATCTTGTGTCCACATGGGGGCAGGATCTTTGACCACATTGGAGCAGTCATCTTTCGTGTTAGAGTGATGGTCAATCTGCATACTATTCTTTTATTAGGTAGGATAGAGGGTTGGTGTCTGAGTTGGGGCAAACTGGTTTTCCCTGAAAGGTATCCCGGATCAGGGTGGGGTGACCTGAGTGATGGGCTTCCGGTGGTGTGCAGGCTGACCACACCCCTGGTGTCCCAAGCAGAAGCTCTGGTATCTGGGATTTATTTATCTTCTACAATTGAAATTTTGTAGCCTGGAGCAGAGCCAAGCCTCCTGCTCATTCTGTGGAGGCAGCCATTTCTGTTGGGATTTATTTATCTTCTCTAATTGAAACTTATAGCCTTAAGTGAGGCCAAGACAGACCATGTCTGCAGAAGCTTGGCTTCCTCCATCACTGGGGGCAACCCTAGCTTCCTGCTCTCTCCAGCTCCATGGCTGTCACCATTTTTAATGGGATATATTTATCTTCTATAATTGGAACTTTGTAGCCTTGAGTGGAGATCTGGGCCTGCCAGAGTGTGTGGAAAGCTTGGCTTCCTCCATTGCCAGGGAAACCCAAGCCTCCCTCCTGCTCACTCCGTGTCTGCAGCCATCTTGGTTGGGGTTAATTTGCATACTCACTCCTGACTGGATTGTGAGGGTGGCTTGAAGGAATGGCATGTAGGTGTAGCAGAGTGATGGTTAATTTGCATATCACTCTTTTATTAGATAGGATGATAGAATAACTACCCTGTTTCCCCCAAAATAAGACAGTGTCTTATATTAATTTTTGCTCCCAAAGATGCGCTAGGTCTTATTTTCAGGGGATGTCTTATTTTTCCATGAAGAAGAATATGGTACACATTTATTATTAAACAAAAAAAAAAGGAAATTTATTACCCTTATATGATACGGTAGTAGTTGTCATCACAAACCAGCTCACTGATTGGCCGCAGCACAGCTGGAGCTGTTCAGGAAGTGCGAGTTCCCTTTAAATCAAGAGTCAGATACCTTACGGTAGTTTCAGGGGCCTTATATTCCAGGAAGGCCTTATTATTGGGAGGTCTTATTTTTGGGGGGATACCTTATATTACAGCAAGAGGCAATACTGGAAGTAGGTCTTATTTTCAGGGAATGTCTTGTTTTTGGGGAAATAGGGTAATTTTAGAAAAGTATAAAATGACAAAAATATTGGAGATTCTAAAATGGCTACAGAGTAGGGAGCTATGCTCACCTCTTTCTGATGCCCAACTGGAATGTCAGCTAAATTATAGAACCATCAACCTGAATAATCAAATAAGGTACAGGTGAACAGGAGTGCTATAAAAATAATTTACAGAGGAAGCCACATAGACATTGGGATGAAGTGTAAAGATGTGAAGAGGGCAGGCCTTTGCACTCACTTGCAGTGGCTGAGAAACCAGAGAGTTATCTTGGATGCAGAAATCCATCCTCAGCAGGTTGGGATCTTAGCATGAAACTGGGATCCCTAACTCATAATAGAATTCCTATCAATAAGTCAACAAAAAACAAGTGTAGGTGAGGATGAGTCAAAAGGGAACCCACGTACACCGTTGGTGGGAATGCAGATTGGTGCAGCCATTATGGAAAGCAACATAGCTTCCTAAAAACGTAAAAACAAGAAAAGGAATTGTTTTATCACCCAGCAATGCCATGCCTGGGAATACATCCTAAGAATCTAAAACACTAATTTAAAACAATATATACAGCCCTATGTTTACTGCCCTGTTATTTGCAATAGCCGAAATTTGGAAGCCACCCAAGTGCTCATCAGTAGGTGAGTAAATAAAAAAAAGCTGTGACACATTTACCCAATGGAATACTTCTCACCTGTTCAAAATAAGGAAATCTTACCCTTTTCAACAACATTCATGGACCTGGAGAATATTATTCCTGGTGAAATAAGCCAGTCAGAGAAAGACAAATACTATATAATTTCACTCATATATGGAATCTCATGACCAAAATAAACTAACAAATAAAATAGAAACAGACTCATAGATACACAGAACAGACTGATAACTTTCAGATGGGAAGGATATTGGGGGGATTGGTGACAAAAGTGAAGGAATTTTTAAAAATCCACAAATAATAGTATGGTGATTGCTAGAGAAAAAAAGGGGGATAGGGAGGGTAGAAGAGGGCAAAGAAGGGGCATAAATAGTGGCAGTAAGAGACTTGACTTTGGATGATGAGTACACAATGCTAATGACATGTGCACTTGAAACCTGTATTTACTTTATTCATTAATGTCATCCCAATAAATTCAATAAAAATACATAAATAAAGTTTGCAAAAAGTTATTATGTAGTTATTATGTTCATTTAAAAAAATACAGTTACTTAGTGGGAAATTTAAATAATTTCAAAATAACTTTGTCAACCACACAGATGGCAAATGGTGAATTCTGAATTCTAACTCCAGCCTGTGTACCTTCAAAGTATGTGCACTTTCCATTATATGTCACTACTTTCAGGCTTGAATCCAACAAGATGTATGATTGATACATCAGGCTGGGAAAACAATAGATCATGTCCTTGCAGGCCAAGTAGGGGAGATTGTAGAAATATAGTACAGAGTGATATACGTGCTAGGAAAATTGGATTCTGTCATTTGTTTATAGGCTACATAGAAGCAGGTAGAGACAAAATAAGCAAGGGGAACTAGTTATCTATTCTAATTGGCTAAAAATAAGCCAATGGCTTTAGAAAAGGATGTCTTTGGCCATATATTTAAAAGTAAAAACTGGGAGAGAATGGACAATTCTAGAAAGAAAGGAATTAGGATAAATTGCACCCAGGGATAAAAAGATGGGGCATTTAGAATGATGTAAAGATTACTTGATAGGGAAATTAGAGAGTGTGGATATTAATAATAACTAACTTGAAACTACATCTGGTTAAGCGTTGGGAGCTATATTTAATCCTTCATTTAGTATCAATATCATTCTTTTAGTAATAATAGATGTGGGGGTGTTTGTGTACTTTAATGAAGCCATGAATAAAATAGAATATTTGGGGATTTATTGTCAGAAAACCTATAATATAAAACATATTTCCCTATTCTTTAATTTGTCATCGTTAGGAGAAAACTTTTCTTTTTTTTTTTTGTCAGCTTTTTCTACTAACTTGTAAGATAGAAATATAAATGTGTATTTGCTAATGTCATTGTGAAAGTTACATAAGATATACAGGATAGTGTAAGCAGTACATTTTAAATTCTTGTGGATTATTACTGCATTATTATTTTGGCAGAGCACATAATTTCTTTTGAAAGTACATTTAAACATTTGGTATTATTTTCATAACCAGATTCAAAGGAATTATTTTGACATCATTTCTCAATATTTATTAAGTTTATATGTCACTAACTTTTATGTTTTCTTCTATAGTTAAGTTTAATAATTGGTGAGAGAAACATACATTAAAATAAAACATTTTGAATTTTAAGAAGTTGATTTTTTTTTCAAAAAACCAATATATTATGCAAATAAAAAAATTTTTTTTGGTAAATGTTTTGAAGATCACTCAGAAAATAATAGTGTTACATCAAGAAATCTTTCCAAAACCGGTTTGGCTCAGTGGATAGAACGTTGGCCTGAAGACTGAAAGGACCCAGGTTCTATTCCAGTCAAGAGCATGTACCTTGGTTGCAGGCACATCTCCAATGTGGGGCGTGCAGGAGGCAGACGATCGATGTCTCTCTCATTCATGTTTCTAGCTCTCTGTCACTCTCCCTTCCTCTCTGTAAAAAATCATTAAAATATATATTTTAAAAAAGAAAGAAAAAAATCTTGAGCCCTATCCAGTTTGGCTCAGTGGATAAAGCCTGGGTCTGCAGACTGTAGGGTCCCAGGTTTGATTCCAGTCAAGGGCACATTGCTGGAGTTGTGGGCTTGATCCCCACTTGGGGGTATGCAGGAGGCATGATTATCTCTCATCATTGATGTTTCTATCTCTTTCTCTCTCTCCTTTCCTCTCTGAAATCAATAAAAATATATTGAAAAAATATTGAAAAATAATCCTGAGTCTGTGTTTTTTTAATTGATTTTATTTTGCTAGACATGATTTGTCAATATTCATATAAACATCTTTAATATAAAAATACTATGTATTTTTATATCATTCATTATATTGTATTACTTTTTCTTGACAGTCACATACAATCTTTGCATTGATTCTTTAATTTTTTTTTTGTCATTGTGAAAGTTACATTAAGATATGTGTAACTTATACAGGATAGTGTAAGCAGTACATTTCTTCTGCTATCTTCACTTTTTTCATTAAAATATTAATAAATAAATTTCCTTGAGTTTGTTTTCCATGTGACAACTTTTTTGGTAGTATTAAATCAGCCTTGTACTACTGTCTATGGATTCTATAAATTTGGTTTTATTTATTTATTCATCTCATCTTTTCCCACTTATTTTTATTTTCCTTGAGCTTTACCTCCTTTTGATATTTTCTTATGAGTTTATAAAAGCTATATATTTTACATTTTTTAGAATGTAAAATGGTTTATCCTAAATTTTGTTTTGCATATTTTCAAATATATTTTATAATTTTGAATGTTTCCAAAATGGCTAGATCTATAGTCACAAGAAATATAGAATTGTAATCAGTTTGTTTATTATTTATTTCTTATTAGTGAGATAAAAATCATTTCTTAGGTCAACAGAGGAAGTGAAGGTTAATATGTAGAAATTCAAGTCAATGTTATAGGTTTTAAAGCTCAGCCTTTAACATATACTACTTCCTGGTTTCTTTCAATGTCTTTCTTTTCCCTAATATTTTACTCAAGTAGATTAAATCAGAAATTATAATTATCAACCTGTTTGAAAAGTTAAGGGATTAATACCAATTTTTCACCTTATAATATTTTGTTCCTTTTATTATGCCTTGAACCAACGGATTTTTGTAGATTAATTTCCATAGGAAACAGACTCTAAGACAGATTTGTATGCATGAGGTAATGATTGGGGAGAGCTCAAGAAGACAATTGGGAGATCACAATTGATTAGAGGAGATATTGTATTATGATTCCGTTGCCACAGATTATGGAGTCAATTTGCCTTCAAAATTTCTATTTCAATTGTCATAAATCATGGAGATGTACAGGTAGGAAGTTTATTGAGAAGAGCTCATGTGATACCATGATTAAATATGTAGTCTTTGTTCCTGCTCCTGTTTCTGGCACAGAGTTCCTAAGTGATAAGAATAATAAAGGTGTCTTCGTATTCTTAACAAAAGCCTGCCAATGAACCTGATTTTATGTTAATGAGGTGATTTTTTGAATCACCTGAGGATGGGGGCTAGTTACCAGGGGATCCAACTATGTGATTGGAGGGTTAGAACTTTGAGCCCCACCCCATGACCTCCACAGAGCTAAAAATGGCTGGAGGCTGACTTGTCCACAGCTAGATTTACTCAATCATGCCTATGGAATGAAGCCTCCATTAAAACCCAGAAGAACAGGATTCAGAGAGCTCACAGGTTGGTGAACATATGGAGATCCTGGGGGAGTGGTGCGCTGGGAAAGTCATGGAAGCTTTGTATCCTGTCCCTATATGGTGCCCTGTGCATCTCTTCCATCAGGCCATTCATGAGATATATATATATATATATATATATATATCCTTGTGTAATAAACCAGTGATCTAGTGAGTACAATATTTCTCTGAATTCAGTGGGCCCCTGTAGCAAATTAATTCAACTCATGGAGGGTGTTCTTGGAACCTCTGGTTAATAACATAATCTTGACTTGCAACAAGCATGGAAAGTGTGGGAGGAGGCAGTTTTGTGAGAACTGAACCTTTAACCTGTGGGGTCTGACCATCTCTCCACATGGTTAATGTCAGAACTCAGCAGAATTGTAGAACATTCAGCTGGTGCCTGAGAATAGCTTGATGGTGTGGAGAAAACTGCACTTTGAAAGTTGGTATTAGAATCATTTTAGTTGCCCTTTCAGGAGGGGTCATAACCTTGGGTGAGACTACTCTCCTCAGTCAAGAATGGTTGAGGCAGAGGAACTGAGTCCTGCACTATTAATAGGCAATATTTCTGGCAGCTGGAGAAAATGAGAACCTTTGTCTTAAAGGGCACAACTCTATCTACTACAAGGATATAAAAGCCATGCTGTGTGAAGGGTTAAGGCATAGTTTTAAATCTTTACTCATTAATTCTCAGATTCTGTACATATTTTGCCTTATAATTCCACATTGACTATATCAACAGATACATGATACTCCCCACAAAAATGTTATTTACCTACAAGTCTCCGATAATGTTTGCATGATCATAGTACTATTACTATAAGAATCATTCTTTATTGAGATTGAAAAGAAAGTTCTAAATTTTTTAGCATGACAGTCATACCCGGAACCAGAATTTCAGGGCTTTCTCCCTCAGAGGTCCATGAATGGAGGTCTTCTCAGAGAGAAAAAGGTAGAGAAAGCAGGACATTGTAATGTCAGAGGACTGTAGTTAAGGCAAGAGTCAAGTGTGACCATGTTTCTGTCTTTTTCTTCCATTTCTTTCTCCTGCAGTGGAACTGCTAAGAGAGAGAAAATGTTGAAAAACTCCAATGAGTCAGGCAGCCAAGGATGAGTAATGCCATGCTTGTATTGGGAGGTGTAAATTGGGAGATCCCACATTTCGAAGCCACTTAGGGATCTCATATCCCTAAGTCCTAGGAGAGAGAGTATATCATTTGCTATGAAATTGGCCTAACCCAGTGGTTGGCAAACTGCGGCTCTTTGGCCCCTTGAGTGTGGCTCTTCCACAAAATACCACGGCCTGGGCGAGTCTATCTTGAAGAAGTGGCGTTAGAAGAAGTGTAAGTTAAAAAAATTTGGTTCTCAAAAGAAATTTTAATCATTGTACTGTTGATATTTAGCTTTGTTGGCTAATGAGTTTGCCGACCACGGGCCTAACCAATAGCCTTACAGAGCATTCCTGGCTCCTCAAGTTCTGTATAGGGCTTCCATGCATTCCAAATATTCCAGTAAACCACAGTGAGGGAACATGGAAGGCTGAGAAGGGTAGACAACAGGAAACAATTTGGGGTAGAACAGACATGTGGAGATGTGGATACTTTTATTCTTTCTTACTTTAAAACGAATAAATATTTGTGGATTCTGGTGGCCTTTATATACAAACATAGTAAGCAAATAAAAGGCAAGGTTTTAAATGAAGTTTCTGAATTGAAGTCCATTTACCTGCACCTTTGGAACAGTATCACAAATTCACTCGACTACTTACACTACTTGAAATGTAGCATCTTTATATCTTATAACTCGATAATCACTTTCATTGTCCTCTCCTACTTGGGGAGCTAGGGATAAAAGAAATAAAAATTTTTAAAAAAGCTTGCTAACTAATGATCTCATAATGTCCTTCAGTTTGCATAGTCACTTAAATTTGCAATTGATTCAGATTCCTGGTCCTTTTTTGAATACGCTCCTTTTGATGAGTCGGCCTTTTCCAGGTGAGTGCTCACATCCCCATGCTGCCTGCCCATGTCCTAAATGCCTTTTTGAGTGCTTGGGAAAGAGGGCTTCAAATCCTGGCTGCCCAGTGATTTCTCTGATCTGTGCTGCCTTATGTTGATCTGGTCAATTGATTTCTGACCTCTGATATGCAACCTATTCAATCTGGTCTTCTGGGCATTGTAACAGTACCCACTGCCATAGTTAGTTGACGGATGAATCTGCACCAGAATAAAAGTGTTAGGGGAATATTCCCAGGTTTTGAAAATATTCCAGTTTATTATTCATATGAAGTTCAATTCTTACAATTCTTGAACAACTTTACTGAATATGAAATAAATGTATATAAACCTTTCACCCTCACTAGAGTTCAGGTGAGTAAATGTTACTACAGTGGTACCTCGAGATACGAGTTTAATTCGTTCCATAACCTTGAGGCGTGGGAAACTATGAGATGCTCAAGTCGCGGTAAACTGGTAGGTCGTGTGCAACCGGCCGATCCTCGAGATTACTCTTATCTCAAATGTTGCTCGTATTTCAAAGCAAAAATAGCTTGCTCGATAGCTCGTATCTCAAAAATTTCGTATGTTAGGGCACTCGTATCTCGAAGTACCACTGTATTTCATTTTTAAATATGTAAAAAAATAAATGGACTTTTCTTAAATATCACCTAGCATGTGTTATATAAAATGTATTAAATAAGCAATAACTCATTCAAATGATTATTTTACCAGATCTCAGAACTCCTTTTAGCTTGCAAATATAACCAGAAAAATCAGGTTACCTAAATAATTTTTAGGTAAGCAAGGTCATATAGGGGTAATAGAAACAAATGCTAGCAATGTTTTAAAGCTAATTTCAGAAGTGTTGCATACTTAAAAGGTATTTAAAAGGTAATATCCTCCCCTTATTCATTTGAAGTTTCACATAATTGGTTGTTATTATTGTGGAAGTGAAGAAAACACAAAAGAAAAAATTCACATGGGTATTCATGGAGAGGCTTTTGGGTTGGATTAATTGCAATCTATGAGGATAATGCAATCACAAGTATTTTTCATTAAAAGGAATGAAAAAAAATTATGTAGCTCTGCATAATTTTTTTTTAGTTTCTAATTACTACCAGCATTTTAATGATACATTCTATTCTTAATCTTTATATGCCTTGTGTCTAATTTAATGGATTCTGTTTAGGTTTTAGGCACTAATTTGAATACATCATAAATTGCTTTCTTTTCAACAATGAAACCTTGTGGAGATAAGTTTAGTGAACTTATTGGGGAGTTTTCAAAAAACACTGATGGAATGCCTTAATTAAAATAATAAATTTATTAAAAATAAGGAGAATCATATCAATTTAAATTATTATCTTTTGTAAAACTCTTATCTAAAAATATTTTGTATCAATCCAGCATGAACAGTAACATTTTTGTTCATCTAAATTTCAAAATTTAAATTATAACAATCAGTGTTTGAAGCATATATAAAGAGTTAGAATTTAGTTAATAAATAGTGGATAGTGTCCTCACAACACCACCTTTCATTTATTTATTCAGTAGAAAGATTGTCAAAATAGAAACAAAGTAGGTTGGCCCCATTAACTATAATACCTAGTAGTTTTGAGGCACTTAATATTTGCCAGGCATAATGTTAAAAGCATTTAAGAATATCTCATTTAATCATCAAAACAATCATGTAAGGCATATATAATTTTGCTATATTTTTCCCTGAGAAAGAAACTAAGGCTAAGGCAGCTAAAGCAATCTACTCATGATCTCACAGCTAATACATAGAAAATGAGCAAAAGTAAATCTGATTCTAAAAACTTTCGTCTTATTTGTGCAACAAATTGATTTATGTAGTTGGGGCTTTTTAACATACCATGGATTTAGAAATAGTTTCTCAGGCATTTCCAGCAATACTCATATACTAATATATCTTTAAATAGGAAACAAGGCAAACGTATAGAAAACTGAAAATAATAAAAAAATATAGAAAACTGAAAATGATAGAAAAAAATGGAAAGGGAAAGAGGAAGAGAGAGGGTAGCCAGCATTATGGTGAAATTTAAGTGAATCACCATGGGTTTCCCTTTTCTAAGAAAGTTACATGAGAGTTCACAGCTAGAAAAGTTGAAGACCACTGGGGCCACAGTAATAACATAGTATAAAACCACAGACAATTACAAGTGTTCCTTGAACTCTTGAACCATGTTTAACGGTGCTTGTTACATCCCTCTGCTAATTTCTGTAAACTGGCTAAAAGGGAACAACAGCCTTTGTAAAGTTGGAGTAGCCAATAGATGCCCATTATCACTGGAGAAATGATATATTTAGGACTAGTCTGAGCTGCTTTATATGCACGACTGATGTTCAATGTAATTTCGTGATTAAATCCTGATGCTTTTTTCCACTTGTAAAGTCATATTAAAGAAAGTATAATGTACAACATTAATCATGTCATTTTACTTGATAAATCATAAGGTGTTCTTCTAAATAATTAAAGCCACTAAATAATCTAAAAACATAAATGCCATTAAGAGAGAGTAAGTGAAATTTTCCCTTGGGTTAACAGTTCAATTAAAGTGGATATGCTTCATCAACACCTACAATATGCAAGACAGGTAGATTAGCTAACACCATCCAGAAAGTAATGGAGAAAAACATCATTGTAGCAGTAACAGCATAAAGGTTTTAGAGCAATTTCAAATATTTGAGCTTAATTTGCAGCAAGCATCTTCATTAACAAACTTCAGGGTATAATTCTAGTGGTGCCAAAAAAATGTGTCCAATGCCTACTTGGCATGTGGTGTTGATTGAAACGCATATAAACAAAATGCTTCTCTTTGTTCACAACCTAATTGTGAAAGTGAATATAAATATAAATGTACAAATTAAAAGGCAAAACTCAAATTATGCTATAGACACACAAACAGAATTACACTGAAACAAAAAATCTGGATGAAAAATTACCTGTGGTTGAGAAAATAGATGCTTTACAAAGAAGTTTTTTTGTTTGTTTGTTTGTTTTTTCACCAATTTTGTGATTTCCATTCTTTTGAGTGCAAGTCTACAAACAGTAGTAAATGTCTATGATTTTTACGGACCTTCAGGAGAAAAGAATAGTGCTAACAATTACTTTAGGTTATAATACATTTGTAGGAGAAAGATAGAGAAATAATCTCTTTGAAATATAATATGGTATGTTGCGATGTTAATGTAGAGATATTCACAGAGAGGATTATGAAGGATAGCAGGCAAAGATGGCAGGGTACTGGAGGTTTAGGCAGCAGTGTTTACAGTTATGGAGATATTAATGAGAGACTACTTTTACCCCTAACCACAAATAGTCAATATAATGAGTACTATGAGTCTGAAGTGGGTGATTTTCTGAAGTTTGAATATATTCTGTGATAATGAGAGATGATGGATTTTAAGCAAAGGAGTGGTAGAGTTGAATTCATTTTTTTAGGGCAAGGAGGGGAAGAGGCTGGTAGCAGTGATATAAAGCTGATGAAGACCTTTATTCATGCTCAGAAAGAGAGTCTAGAGTAGAAAGCCAGGATTTTTAAGGCATTTTTGCAATACGATTAATTAAGGCTTGTGCATAAATGGATATGAAATAGAGAAGGTCAGAGAGAAAAAATTGAAAAATAATTTTGAGTTCATAGCTTTCTTCTCAGTTATATAGCACTGAATATATAGTATCACCAGGAAGTACACGTAGAGGTTGGCACTGGGGATTTTATAAGATCTAAGATGTGTGTTTTTGGATTTAAAAAAAATGTTTATAAATACACAAATGTAAATATCCTGTAGGCAACTGAAATTCTGCAAATTAATGACAGGCAGAAAAATTAAGGTCATCACCATTTAGATGCTAGGAGAAGCTGTAGAAATATTTTTCATCAGTTAGGAAGGAATTATGGATGCAAATAGGAGGTCTCTTCTACTGTTTATAGGCTTGTGAATATAGTGTGCTCTTGAATACCAATTTAAATATGTTGGAGAATTTGTGGCCTCATGATCAGTTTGAATCAATAGTGTTTTGTCTCCTAGATTATAAAGTAGAAAAGTGTGTTTTTTCTGTATTAAAACATGTAGATAATATTCTACATTCAGTTTACCAGAAGTGTATCCCCTCAAGACCCAATCCATCAAAAGTCAGGAGAAAAAAGCAGCAACATTGCTTACCAAATATTCTCTTTGCAGGCCAGCATTTATTCAAAAGCTGATTATAGAGTTGTCATTGCCTGCCATTATCAGATAGTAAATATATATATATATATATATATATATAT
>JAAGEH010000041.1:21169295-21186591 GCA_011751065.1 Lasiurus cinereus | reverse complement strand
CTATATATACAAACTGACCATTAGCTCCTCAGGGTGAAATACAGATCCAAATCAGAACTGATGGGAATAAAGTGTAATGTGTAGAGAAAACTGACAAAGTTGACCCTTCCCATAGCTGTCCCTTTGCTTTGACTTTCTTCTGGTTTCTGAAGAGAAAATGAGTAGCAAAGGAGGAATCTTCTAAGTGTATGTCATGTCATTTCATCAAGAAATATTAATGGCAGGTGGGGGGGACCTTGATAGAGTACAGAATGACATTTCCACCATTTGCTTCTCTGATATGCTAACTAACTCTCTGGCTTCTTGTTTACATTTTATATGTTTATTCCTCCTAACCCCTAACTCCTCAGTTGTCTGTGTTTCTAAATAATTGTTGTGTGCTTTTTGACATGTAAACTTTGATTCAGATGCTGCTTGATTTCAATAATCTTTTCAGGCCCCTAAAGCTCACTTAGATAATGACCCTTCAGCTTGTATTTAATCAATCTGGTTTAGTTCAAAAGTACACATAGTTTTCTACACAATGTTTGGGTAAGAGATGTATTTGATTATCCTCCTACTCATTATTATTTCCTTTGCACGTTCTACTTCTCTCTCTCTCTCTCTCTCTTTCTCTCTCTCTCTCTCTCTCTAGCTCTAGCTCTAGCTCTAGCTCTTTCATCATTCTAGGGAAATGTAATTAAGGTGAAGTTTCTCTGGCATCACTCCTCCTCCTCCATCACACGCACCAGCGTCTTTCCTTCCTATGAGTTCAACATGAGGCTCCTGCTGCTACTGTTGTATTCTTTATACTGGGGTCTCCTTTGGGACACTAACGAACTTGATTAATGTACTTCCTTCCTGCTTTATATCTACCGCATCCTTAACCCTCAATGATTCACAGTCATTATATTGAAGTTACATTGAACAATATAAATTCTATTTTGTCAGGTACATTGATTTTGATATTTTACATGTGGGCCCCTAATATCACAGTGAAGCATCCATCTTATAGAAAAACTGCTGTTTGAAATTTTAATCTAGCTATTGGCTTCTATAAATGTTTGCTTACTTAAATAATAAGGAAAACGAGACTATTCTCACTTCAGAGAGGCCATTAAACCTTCCCTGGACAAAATTATCAGTGCTGGCACCAGGCCAGGCCTTTGGTTGAGGTCTCACAGCCTTAGCACATAGGGAGCCTTTAAGAATTTGCGAAGGGGCGAGACACATCCCATATTTGGGAGACAAAGTAAAAACATATAGAGAAAATTTATGCATGTTAGGGCCCAGAATTTGAGAAATATTTTCCTCTGCACCCATGAGTAATAAATGTAACTCAAAACTCTCCGAGCATGGTTTGATTATTTCGGTTTTCTGTAACAACAGGAGATATTGTTACCAATTTCCACAAATATGGAAAAGTGTGAAAGGAAGCCCTTGAGATAGGGATATAACCAATCCTCTGATATAGTGAGAACAAAAAAGGAAACAAACAACATAAAGCAACGTAAATTTTTAAGGCTTCATAGCACTTGTGCAAAGTTTTGAGGCCAGTACCATGGGTAGGTAAATACTCATTCATTGCCCAGAAATATTAAGGATTTTTTTCAAAGCCATTTTTTTTTTCTTTTTGAATTGGCTGATTTCAATTATGTGAGAATGCAACTAATTCTGGTATTCCTGATATTAGTACAAGCCATTAAATCTGATGATGAGGAAATAAGCTTCCATTCTCACATTTATATTACATTAGAGGCCTGGTACACAAAATATGTACATGGTAGTGGGTGTCCTTTAGCCCAGCCTGACCCTCTCCAATCTGGGACCCCTTGAGGCGTGTCCGACTGCCCATTTAGGCCCGATCCTACCTGGATCCTATCTGGATCGGCCTAAGCAGGCAGTGAGACATCCCTCTCACAATCTAGGACTTCTGGCTCCCAGCTGCTCACTTGCTTGCTTTCTTGATTTCCCCTAACCACTTCTGCCTGCCATCCTGATCACCCCCTAACCACTCCCCTGCTAGCCTGATTGATATCTAACTGCTCCCCTGCCAGCCTGGTCACCCCCAATTGCTCTCCCCTGCAGGCTTGATCACCCCCAACTGCCCTCTCTTGCAGGCCTGGTCCCTCCCAACCACTCTCTCCTGCTGGCCATCTGGTGATGGCAATCTTGTGTCCACAGGGGGACAGGATCTTTTGGCCACATGGGACAGTCATCTTGTGTGTTGGAGTGATGGTAAATCTGCATATTACTCTTTTATTAGATAAGATAGAGGCCTGCTTCATGGGTGGAGGCCAGTTGGTTTGCTTGAAAGGTGTCCTGAATCAGGGTGGGTGTTCCCTTGGGACTTGGGGAGGCCTGGGCAAGGGTCCTGTGGTGGTTTGCAGGCTGGCCACAACCCACATCAACCCAAATGGAGACCCTGGTATCTGGGATTTATTTATTTTCTACAATTGAAACTTTGTAGCCTGAAGCAGAGCCAAGCCTTGTGCTCCCACAGCCATTGAAACTTTATTGCCTTAAGCAGAGGTCTGGGCCAACCAGGGTTTGTGGAAAGCTTGGCTTCCTCCATCACCAGGGGAAACCCAAGTCACCCTCATGCTCTCTCTGTGGCTATAGCCACCTTTGCTAGGTTAATTTGCATACTCACTCTGATTGGTGGGCGTGGCTGGTGGGTGTGGCTGACGGGTGTAATGGAGGTACAGTCAATTTGCATGTTACTCTTTTATTAGATAGAATTTTGAATAAGTATAATTTTTCCTCCCAATTCTCTTTCATATTTAAATAACTTTGATTTGTAGTCAGTTTTGTTAACCAGTTGTTTCATTACAAGTTTTTACAAGTATTTAAATATTAAGAATTATTTGATATTTAGATTTGCTTTCATATTGCCTCATAGGTTGAGTACATAACTCATCATTTATCAGTTCCTTTTGAAAATGAAGAATGACTGCTGTCCAGTCTAATTACATATAAATTAATGCTGCCTAGTAAGGTCTTCTTCATTCCCCTGTTAATTTTCATGAATAATTCTGTTTCCACCAACTTGTTTGCAGATATCAAAAGACCAATTGTTCTTTACTTTCAAATCATTCTTATTCAACTGATGTACAGAATATTATTTTTCTTTAAATAATGACATTGATATTTTTCTTACTCACCTTGGACTGCTATAGCAAAATGCCATGGACTAGGTGGCTAAATAACAAAAATGCATATTCTCAGAGTCTGGAGGCTTGAAGTCCAAGGTCAAGTTGCTGGCCAATTTGATTCCTAGTAAAAGCTCTCTTCCAGTCTTGTAGGTGGCATCATTTATGTGCTCATATGGCAGGGAGAGAACACTTTAATATTCTCTTCTTAGAAGGGCACTAAGCCTATCATGTGGGTCCCAACTCATGGCCTCTTCAAACCCTAACTACATTCCAAATGCCTCTTCTCCAAATACCATCACACTGGGGTTAGTGCTTCAACATACAAATATAGAGTTTTGATAGGGCACAGACATTCAGCCTATAGCAAGATTTATATTCGATTTTACAGTAAATTACATCCAATTAATTTTATTACTATTCCCTGCCATACTTGTTTACAGCTTGACATTTCCAATGTGAACAAATTAGTTTTACTTATCTTTTAGCTATTTCTTATATTCCTTTCAGTGATTCTATTCAATTGTTTTTAAATGTCTCAATGCCTTTATGATCTTAATTTTTTTTCTTCTATTACCATCATTACCAACAATAATATCAACACACACAAACTGCCCCCCTCCCAACTATGTCTCTTGGGAACAATGTCTTTTAAACAATTTGCCCCAAATGGAAATACTTGCAATGTACATACATAAGCTTTAACTTAGAAAATACTTTCTTATACATAGTTCTTGAGTTAGACCTGTCTATTTCTTCTTCTGTTCTTTAGAAATACCTGTCCCTGTCAATGGTTCTGAGTCCTTGACTGCCCATATGTATCAACTTAAAAACAACAACATTTTCATTGATATAATTCCTTATTCTGTGAAGACTCTTGTGTTTGTCATCCACATTGAGATTTGATTTTGGAGAGCAAATTTTCTTTTCTTTACTTTTCCCAATATTCTTCACAGTTTTGCTATTGTATTCTTTTTTCTTAAAAATGCTTTATCTTGTGTTTTTCCTTTCTTATCTCATTCTGAGGCATTTTTAGTCCTGGATATATGTTCATCTCCACCTATCCTGTTCCCTGCTCATGGTTTCCTCCCCTGGATTTATTAAGCCTACTTCATTGGAGTTTTATATTCTTTTACGGGTTTTAAGTGTTTTTTTCCTGAGATTCGCCCCCCCCCCGAATTTACAGTAAATACATTTTATGGTTATGCAATGCTTCTCTGTCTTGAAAATAAAAATTTATTGTACTCTTCCATTGACTGCTTAAATACTATAAAAGAATTAAAGATTTCATTGGCAGCAGGGCCAGGTATTTATCTGGGGATTTTTGCAGGGTGGCACTAAACCTAGTTCTAGAATTTAAGTTGTTATACTTGTCCACTTACTAGTTTCTAGTGTGTGTTATCTTATTCTAGACTGACCGTTTATTTCTGTCTTTGTTTCCTTTTTTTTTTACTGCATATTAATTTCATCTAGGTAAATTTAATGATCTACCATCTTGAGGTACTTTTCACTGTTCAATGAACCTAGTCTTTTCCTCTGTCCAGGTGATTTTATTTATTTGAAATTCTCATCTGTATCCTTAGACTCTGAAAATTCTGTTTATTATTGACTTTATCTCTGACAGCAACACATTTTTTCATACTATATTTACTTTCCTGAAGGTATTGTGGCCATTCTGGTCTGTTTTCCTCTTTGTTCTCCACTGGTGTTCTGTGATGTAGTTTTAGTGTGATGGAATAGCAGTGCCTAAGCTCTGACACTTCCAAGCCACTTGCCTTGTGCAAATTATTTCACCAGTCACTTCACCTCTTCAAGTCTTAACATTTCCTGCATGCAAAATCAGTATTTTAATACTACTTCCTTATTGTTTTTTTTAAGAGCAAATAAACTATGCAAAGCTGCTTACATATATTACCTTACATATAACATGAGCTCAACATGAGTTAATTTAGTATGACTCCTGTGAGTTGCTGACTTTTAGGGTTTATAGAAAGGTGAGCCAAATACTTCAATTAACTGATCAAAGGAACATAAACAATTAAGGTTCATGGATACTTTGGAGTTTAGACAAGCAACAGAGTAGAAGAGTTAAGTCCTCTTATTATTAAATAATTTTTTAAAATATATATTTTATTGATTTTTTACAGAGAGGAAGGGAGAGGGATAGAAAGCCAGAAACATGGATGAGAGAGAAACATTGATCTGCCGCCTCCTGCACGCCCCACACTGGAGATGTGCCCGCAAGCAAGGTACATGCCCCCTACCGGAATCAAACCTGGGACATTTCAGTCCGCAGGCCGACGCTCTATCCACTGAGCAAAACCGGTCTCGGCATTATTAAATAATTTAAGTTTCAATAAGTTAAAACTCAAAAAGACCAATGTGCAAGTAGTTTGTCCAAATTAAGCTATAAATGACTCATATTTTATACAAATTTTCCTCAAGTAAAACTGAGATTAGCTTTTTGTTTCATTTTTATTTTTTGTACATATTTTTACAAAAATTATTTTAGAATTTGAATGTAGGTTAATGAAAGATTCTTATTATAATTCAGTCCTCAAAACCTACCTTTTGTGCTAGCCAGCTATCATTGACTATCAGTTATTAAGACTCATTCCTCTCTTTCTGTTTTACCTTTTCTTTCTTAATACTTGAGTGTACCTCATATAGTTATTTTAAGCAAACTTTTCCCTATGGCTCTTCCTCCTTAGACTTTGAGATTCATTTTTATTGGAATTGTGTCATACATATTTCTTCATTTGCAAGGCAAAGTAAAAAAGATACACAAATAGGTACATGCCACTCTTATATTTGTGAAATAACATAAAATTATTTAGACAGATGCCTCAAGCCAATCTGTTGTAAACAGGAGAGATTTTAGATAATTGGGCTTTAAGAGAGAGAAGAAGAAATAATTTTCTATTTTAATATGGCTTTTTATTAAAGTAAACTAAAATTGTTCATAAATTATCCTTTTAAATTGCTTTTTTATATGCATGATAATTTAGGTTTTTTAAATTTAAGACTTTTAATATTCTAATAAAATAAATAGCATGTCTGTTAAATTTAATTTATTACAAATTCAGTAGTTAGCACCCAGAACAAAGAGGATATGTCATATAGTATTATCATAGTCAAAAGTGAGTAAATATTAATATGTTGCTACTGATAATCATTATATAAAATTTTTATTATAGAAGATATACTTTTAGCTGAGTAGGGATAAAAGTATTCATATTAACTGCTTTATTTCTGGTTCTTAGCACAGTGGCTGACACAGAATAGACAGTCAATTGATGGTTTCTGACTGATTGAATTAACAGAAAGATAGATAGGTATTGTAATTACTATTTGCCTTGTCTAATCCTATTCAGCTGGTTGCACAATTAGAAAGGATGTATTCTCTTTGATAATTTCTACAATAATTTGCTCCTAAGATAATTTTAATCAATGTCTATAATGATGCTAATCAGAAATCATAAACATATTCAGGACCATCCAGTAGCTAATATTACTCATCAGACATTTCCGGCAAATGAAGTAAGACTAAATACACACAAAAAAAAAACAGAGAGGAAAAAATATAAAAACTATATTGGCATAAGAACAAATTAATAAACTCATATTTTGTAATATTATTTATGTTTCTACCTTGAGGCCTAGTTGTCCATAATTTTGCCATGTAAAATACCTAGAAGTTATTATGCTAAATGAAATCAGCAAGTCAGAGAAGGGTAATTACCATATGATTTCACTCATACATGAAATTTAATGAGAAAAATAAACTAACATATAGGGCAGATAGTTCAGTGGGGAGGGGCCTTGGTGGATGGAAGAACTGAGCAAAAAAGAAAAAAAGAGAGACAACTCAAGGACATGGACACAGTATGGTGATTGCAAGGTGGAGGTGGTTGGGAGGAGGCAAAAGAAAGCAAGAGAGGATAAATGGTGATTAGAAAAAGTAAAATAAAATGAAATACATACATACATAAATAAATCAGTAAACAAAATAGTAACAGACTAATAGAGAACAGACTGACAGCCATCAGCGGAGAAGGGGTTTATGGGGCTGAGTTAACAATGTGAAAATATTAAGAAAAGAAAAAAGAACTCACAGAAACAGAAAATAGTACAGTGATAACCAGAGTGAAAGGGAATGGGGAGAGGCAGAAGAGGGTGTAGGTGGAATATATAGTGATGGAACGAAACTTGACTTGATGTGGGGAGCATAAAATAAAATATGTAGATAATGTATTACAGAATTGTATACCTGAAACCTATATAATTTTATTGACCAGTGTCACCCCAATCAATTCAATTAAAAAAAAATAGAGATCCTAAGTTTGTTTTGAAAGATTCTCACTCAAAGATTTTATGGGGACTCTAAACTACATTTTTTATTTCTTCCAGAGGGTAATTTAGTGCTACTATGCCACCAAATCCAACTCTATGTATTATCTAATTCTCCTATCATGATATAAAGGCAAGAACATAGTGTGGGCTTAAAAAGAGCTAGGATATAGTCCATGGTCCTCTGTGCCAGAAGTTAACCAAGTTTGGCTCATCCCTCTTATGGGTTGGTGAGCACAACTTTCAGGGCCTCAGTGAGTAGTGGGTCTCTTCCTAATAACTATCACATCTAAATAGCCAATAGAGTAAGCAGACATACACAGGATTTCCCTGTATTTCTAGTATTTTCCCCCAAATCCCATGTTGGTTCCCCCCTCTCTCCCTTTGCTCTCTATATTGACTAATAGTAAGAGGAACTTCTCTTAGAGCACATTCCTCCAAGTAGAATTGTTTTCTAGTGAGAATAACTGATGGCTTTTTGTAGAGAAAACTATCATTTTCCTTCAGTCATGACTTTGTTCCATAGTATATAGAACCTACTTTTAACCAAAATAAGTATAAAATAAATTAACACGATACATCAAATATATGAGACTCGTGGAAATAATCTGCTAAAAGTCTGAAAGCATGTGTGAGGGTCTTCTACTAATCAAAAGAATAGTAAAAAAAATCATCATTATAGAACACATGTTTAATATTAGTGTGTTGCAACAAGTTTTGTTAGAATCCTAGTTTATTTTATCACAAAATTTTCCATTTAAGTATTCCAAATCCCCAAAAAATTTAAAATAAGTGTCTAAATAAAGTGGTCAGCCATTATTGTCTTCTGTATTAAATATCAGGGCACAGGAGCTATAACTAAGAAATAGTCTTTATAACATGGAATATAATACTTAATTGTATGCATTTTATTTAAAAATAAAGTAATAAATTAAAATCTGTATAAGCATATTCAGGTAGATTCATTGGTATAGATAAGAAACTTTTCAATATTCTAGCAAATTAACAACATATTCTGGAAACTACATGCTTCTGAAACAACAAAGAAAAAATAAATGACTCTCACATGCACTTATTCAACAAACATTCATTGTATACTAATAGATGCCAGGTATTTAGGAACACATCAAAGTCCATAACTCATCGAATGAGCAAAGCTAATAAATATGTAAGTAAATAAAAGTAAAATTGTGATACCTAGGATAAAAACAGAGTAATGAAACAGTGTTTGTTTTGCTTCAGTGAGGAACTTTCTGAGGAAGAGGCAAATGAGTCATGAGCTACTTGTCAGATACTGTGCATGGAAAAAATCTATATTTTATACATAGAAAGTAAGTATCTGTAGAATATAAATATATATTAGTTACTCTGGAGTTGCATAATTATAAGAAATATATTCTCTTCCTCTAGGGACTTGCAATATAATAACAGAGACCTGGCATTTGCACAGAGATCTAATATAGGGAAATATGCTGAAGTTACTTCATTGAGTTCATGCTCACTTATGTTCTGGTCCTTTACAAAAAATGTCCCATATTTCAACACTTTTAATCTTACAATAAATTATGATATGGTCTTTACTTATGTAAGTATATATAAGAAAACTGAGACTAAATTTAATTAGAATTAAATTCAAATGATCCAGCATACAATCCACACTCTTAATATCCTACCTAATAAAAGAGTAATATGCAAATTAACCATCACTCTGCTATACCCACAAGCCATGCTCATCAGCCGATCAGGAGTGAGTATACAAATTAACACAACCAAGATGGATGTGGCCACAGAGTGAACAAGAAGGCTTGGGTTTCCCTGGCAATGGAGGAAGCTAAGCTTTCCACACACCCTGGCTGGCCAAGGCCTCCACTCAAGGCTACAAAGTTTCAATTATAGAAGATAAATAAATCCCAACAAAAATGGCTGCATCCATGGAGCAAGCAGGAGTCTTGGCTCTGTTCAAGTTTACAAAACTTCAATTATAGAAGATAAGTAAATCCCAGATGCCAGCGCCACTGCTTGGGTCACCAAGGGTTATGGCCGGCCTGCAAACCACCACAGGCCCCTTGCCTAGGCCACCCCATCCCCCAAAAGAAACCCTGCCCTGATCTGGAACACCTTCAGGCCAAACCAAGGGAGTAAAGTGAGGGGTGACCAGGCCTGCAGGGGAGAGCAGTTAGTGATGACTAGACCTGCAGGGGAGGGCAGTTAGGGGTGACCAGGCCTGAGGGCAGTTAGGGCAAACAGGTTGGCAGGGGAACAGTTAGGCATCAATTAGGCTGAGAGGGAAGTGGTTAGGGGTTGATCAGGCTGGCAAGCAGAAGCATTTAAAGGCATTCAGGAAGGTAGGCAGGTGAGCAGTTGGAAGCCAGCAGTCCTGGATTGTGAGAGGGATGTCCGACTGGTCGTTTAGGCCCAATCCTACTAGGCCCAATCCTAAACGGCCAGTTGGACATCCCTTGAGGGGTCCCAGATTGGAAAGGGTGCAGGCTTGTCTGAGGGACACACACTCCTGTGCAAGAATTTCTTGCACTAGGCCTCTCGTCTATAATAAAGACTAAATTTTATGATATAAGTACAGTACTATAAAATCATAAAAAGTAGATTTCTGGTTGATTTTTCCTGAGAAAAAGCATCTAGGTGCATATTTTTTCAAGTGTGAGCACCTCACTACCTCTCCAAGAAAATGTGAAAAATCAAAATAAAACAAACAAGCAAACTAACAAAACCCTACAGGAATGCTTACAGGATAACTGTGACAATAATCATATTGACATTACACTGGCAGCACAAGTGATAATAGCAACTTAAGTCATAAAAGACCCACTAAATTTCACCTGGAGTTTTCTCTAGGGACATTTGCAATATATTCAGTTGAGTTAATATTAGAATAACAAAAATGTCTGGGTAAAGGTAAAAAAGAGACATAGTTATTAAGAAATGATAAAAGAAAGAATATGAATGTACAAATGTCATAAGGAATACATTTATTCTGAAGAGTAATCAAGAAAATGACAATTTAAATGTAAATTATATCCCAATAGCATTGACAAGAAAAAGATAGGGCAAGTGGGATCAGGGAAGGGAGAGAAAGAAGAAGGGAAAGGAAGGGAGAAAGGAAAGCAAGCAAGCTCCAGCTCTCCATCTTTGGTAAGGACTCAAAATTGCAGCCTTCATATTTTATAAGAGAAATAACAAGTGAACTATATTCAAAGGCCTTTTTGGAATTTACATTCATTAAAAAACAATTTTACTTCTTTAAAATGAAAACATATATACATGTTTAACCTTAAAGAAATAATTTTAGAAAACATGGATGAACTATCATAAATGCGCATGCACACACACAAACACACACACACACACACACACACACACACACACACATGCACCCATGCTTATTGATGTTTGTATCTTTCCAAAATAAATTGAGTTTAATAAATGTATATATACATTTACTTTTGCTTCCTATAGATGGAAATATATTGGTTTTATTTGTATTTACTAAAAAATACAGGGAATGCCTGCCAATTCAGCCCTCTCTATTTAATTTATAATGTCACATTATTATTCTATAAGAAATAAATGAACTTTAAATTGCTTCAGTGTGCCCTAGACAGTGTGTTTCAACTTGTTAAGTATCTTCTGTATCAATTGACATAATTGTATTTTGTCTTTTTAACCTATTGATATGTTGGATTACATTGATTAATTTTGAAATGTGCAACCAGCCTTGTATACTTGAATTAAATTCCACTTAGTTGAGTAGTCTTCTTTATACCTTGATAGATTCTGTTTGCTAATATTGTGTTAAATATCCTGAGATATATTGGAATGTAGTTTGGGTTTTTCATTTTTTTTTCTTTGGTTTTTTTTTTTTTTTCACTGTCTGGGGTTTTAGAGTTAGGGTGATAGTGCCCTGATAAAATGAGTTGCTAAGTATGCTCTCCTCTTTATTCCAAGTTGTCCATTTTTCCCAAGTTTTCAAATTTAGGAACATAATATGTCTTGCATATTATAATCTTATTCTGAAGGTGATGCAATAACACCCCTTTTTACTTCTTATACGGGTTATTCCTTCGTTTGATCTTTCTCAGCCTTGCTAGAGATTTATCAATTGGTTTGATTAATTTTTAAAGAATCAGCTTTATATCATTGACTTTATTAATTTCCTGTTTTCAATTCCTTTGATCTGTTATTATCTTGACTATTTTATTTCTTCTGCTTTATTTTGGTTAAAATAAAAGCTTAATAAAACAACTATTTCTTTTTTAATGACTTTAGGTAGGAACCTTGATGACTGATTTGAGACTTTTCCTTTTTATTAATGTAAGTATTTAATACTAAAATAGTACTTCTCAGTACTGATTTAGCCACATCTTACATATTTTGATATACTATATTTATAGTTTTTATTCCATCCTATGTATTTTACATTTTTTTGCTTTGAATTTCTTTTTAGCACATAAATTACTTAATTGTGTTTCTTTTAATTTTCAATGACTTATATATTTTTTCCTGTTTTCTACTGTTATGATTTCTATTTTTGTTTCAGTTTTTTTTAACTTCCCAGGATATGACCTATCTTTATGATTATTCCATGATTCTTGAAAGAAAATATGCATTTTATTGTTGTTCAGAGTGTTCTATACAGGTCAATTAGATCCTCTTAATTAATTGTGCTATTCAGACCTTTTAGATCGTTGCTAACCTTTGTCATAGTTCTATCAATTGCTGAGAAGGCATTGTTGAAGTCACAAATTATTATAGATTTGTCTGACAATCTTTGTTTCATGTATTTTGAGGTGTTGTAGTTTTTAGCACACATATTTAGGATCCTTAGTTCTTAGCGTTGTAAGTTGTTTTTGTTATGTTACATTGTCCTTTATCTCTAATAATTTTCTATATTCTAAAGTGTAGTTTATCTGATATTGAAGTAGCTACCACTGCGTTTTATTTTAAATTAATGTTTTCATAGCATATATTTTTCTTTCTTATACAGTTTTTGTTAAGAATATAAGATATGTTCAGTTCCTTATATGTCCCCTGGTTTTATCAGATTTAACGAAACTCTTTTTTTTTGCCTAGAATATTTTTCCCTAAATTTTCCTCTTGGGCATATGTTAAGCATTTATTTTGATTTTTTGTTCTTTTTTAATTTACAAATTTATTTTGTTTAATCAAATATATTGGGGTCACATTGGTTTAATAAAATTATGTGTGTTTCAGGTGTACAATTATATAATAGATCATTCTATCTGTTCTTCAAATTTAGCTTTGTATCTTCTTTTATGGGAAATGTGGCCCATTCTTCCTAACACCAGGACCATGCCCTCAAGTTTGCCTATCCTTCGTTAAGAATCACTCATCTAGCCCTAATCAATTTGGCTCACTGGATAGAGTATGGGCTTGTGGACTGAAAGGTCCCAGGTTCAATTCTGGGCAAGGGTATGTACCTTGGGTGTGGGCACATCATCACTAGGAGGTGTGCAGGAGGCAGCTGATCAATATTTCTCTCCCATCAATGTTTCTAGCTCTCTATCCTTCTCCCTTCCTCTCTGTAAAAAATCAATACAATATATTTTTTTTTAAAAAAAGAATCACTCATCTAAATTTCCATCTTATTCTATGTTTTCTGCAGATTGGGCATGTAGAAAGTTTTATAATTACTCTTTTACTTACTCCTCTTTCCTACTGAATACTGGGCTCTTTGAAGTCCTTTCCATCCTATTTCTCTCTTTATCTGTCACTTCACACTGAGTCTGACATACAGAATTCTTTTAGGTATGGTTATATGAACAAATTAAATACCTCACATATACTTCTAAATAGTAAAAACATGTAAACAAAGATTATTTTTATTAATAAACTAAGGCCCAATGCACGAAATTTGTGCAAGAGTAGGTCTTCACATTCATGGCAGCTGCCTGGATCCCTCCCTTGCAGTCTCGGCAGCTTCCTGGATTCTGAGGCTGTAGCCCTGGCTTCATCCAGAAGGTTGCCTGGAAGAATGCCCAGAAGGATGTCAGTCCAATTAGCATATTATGCTTTTACTAGAAGCCTGGTGCATGAAATTCATGAATGGGATCTGGGGTTTTCCTCAGCCCCGCCTGCATAGTCTCCAATCTAGGACCCCTCAAGAGATGTCTGACTTCCTTCTCACAATCTAGGACTGCTGGCTCCCTCCCCTGCCAGCCATCTTGTGGCAGCCATCTTGTGTCTACATAGGTGTGGCCATCTTTGACCACATGGGGACGACCATCTTGTGTATTGGAATGATGGTCAATTTGCATATTACCTCTTTATTATATAGGATTATTAAAGATTTTAGCTGCCCTATTTAGAGAACAAAGTGGTTAATAAAAAGTAGCAAATGGCTTCTTTGTATTCATTACAAAATAGGAAGACCTTTAATACGTAGATCAGCTTTCTGTCTTGATATTGAGAGTGATTTGTTTAATGAAGCATGTTTTACAAAATAGCCTAGACTGTCCAAAAACCCACTGGAGCTCAATGCATAGGTGAGTCTATGAGCTTTTGCACTAATTCTAAAAGAAATAATGAAAAATAATGTCTCTAAGCTATGCTTTCAAAAACAATTTGCGGCCCCTTACTAAGTGTACAAATCTATTATTTTTCTAATAGTTTATTTACAGTTAGGGGAAACATCAAAATATTTGAGAAGCAGGAGAGAAGAAAAAGTGTACCATATAAGTTTAATTTTTTGAGCCTTATTTTTTTTCTTCTTTACAAAAAAAGATTATTGAATAAAATTGCATTTATCAATTTATTAATAAATATAAATTAGTTAATGTTATTAATGTAATTAATATATTATAAAAATTGGGACCTTTGAAATATAAGTCAAATTGTTATCAATCTGCTTATAATACCTAAAATGTGTTTGATGGTAGGAACACTGTACTCTAACATGTTTAATTCAAAAATATTTTTCATAAACACATATATCTTAGAAGTACCCTCCCCAAGGCCCATAAATTCTCTGAAATACTCTCATATTAATGAACTCTAATGATGTACTTTAATAATACCTATATTACGACAGCACTACTTAAGAAAGAAACACACTTTTCAAACCAATTAGAGTTCTTGAATGACATTGAAAGAGGGAGCTGGTTAAATAATTTTCTCCAGCACTAGGTTTAATTGACATAAATTTAATGCCAGTGATAATTGTATGCAATTTCAAGATCAGGAGTTTAATATATTTGGCAGTAAGGCAGGGATTTTCTTTCTCTGACAGTGTTGAGTAAACCTTTCTAATTCTTTTCCTTGAGCATTCCCTTAATTCTAGGCTTAAGTTTAATGAAAGGCTAAAAAAACCATATCAAGATTGCAGTAGGCTTCTCATAGCTCAAGGATAAAGAGAAAAAAAGATGTTATCTCAGAGAGGTTGTGGCTCAGAATAATTAACAAGAGTAATGGTGGGAGCCTAGGGCTAAGTTTACAAATCCCCTGGTACATCACAGAGGCACCCTCTCTTGTAGTAAACACATTATCTACTCCATTTTGTTTCAAAATCACCAAAACAAAAGCTAGAGCCCAAGAAGGGTTGGATGATTGGAGTTAATAAGGTGCTACAAAATGTTTGGTGGATGTTCAATTTGTCTTTTATATGAAGCTTGTTTATTCATTTACAAGTTACTCTAAAGACTTGCTGTATAGAAATAAATACATTTGACATAGTGAACTTCTGCAACATATTTCTTGAAACATTTAGTGCTTTGCAGTTCAAAATTGTGATAGTCTATGTGGGCCTTTTGGCAGATGCTATGAGAAGATGCTATTGTCCGGGACTATGGGTTATGCATATACACATATAAGTTCACTGATTGATCTCTTTGCCCCCCTCAAAAATCTCCTGAAATCCCTCTGAGGTTTGACAGTCTGTTCCATGTTTTTATCTTTCTGAGTCTCTTTTTGTTCATCAGTTTGTGTTTTTCATGTGAGTGAGATCATGTGATATTTATCTTTCTCCGGCTATCTTATTTCACTTATCATAATGCATTCTAGGTCCATCCAGGCTGTTACAAACTGTAAGAGTTCTTTCTTTTTTAATAGCAGCATAGTATTCCATTGTATAGATATACTACAGCTTTTTAATCCACTCATCTGCTGATGAGCATTTAGGTTGTTTCCAAAACTTAGCTATGATAAATTGTGCTATATGAACATAGTGGTGAATATATTCTTTCTGATGGGTGTTTCTGAATTCCTGGGATATATTTCTAGAAGTGGGATCACTGGGTCAATGATAGTTTCATTTTTAATTTGCTGAGGAAACTCTGAAATGTTTTCCACAGAGGTTGCACTAGATTGCATCCCATCAGCAGTATACCAGAGTTCCCTTTTCTCCACATGCTCACCAACACTTATCCTTTGTGATTTGTTGATGATAGCCATTCTAAGAAGTATGAGATGGTACCTCACTGTCATTTTGATTTGCATCTCTCAAATGACTGGTGACTTTGAGCATGTTTTTATATGCCTTTTGGCCTTTTGTATGTACATTTTAGAAAAGTGTCTGTTTGGGTCCTTTGCCATTTTTAAATTGAATTGTTTATCTTCCTCTTGTTAAGTTGGATGAGTTCCCTGTAGACTTTGGAGGTTAACAGATGTATCACATGTATCATTGGCAAATATGTTCACCCAGGCAGTGGGGCTATCTTGTTATATTATTAACCAGAGGTCTGGTGCATGAAATTCTTGCATGGAGAGGGTGTGTCCCTTAGTCCAGCCTCTACCCTCTCCAATCTGGGACCCCTTGAGGGATGTCCGAATGCCTGTTTAGGCACAATCCAGGACTGCTGGCTCCCAAATGCTCACCTGTCTGCCTTCCTGATTGCCCCTAACCGCTTCTGCCTGCCAGCCGGATAACCCCCTAACCACTCCCCTGCCAGCCTGATTGATGCCTAACTGCTCCCCTGCCAGCCTATTTGCCCCAACTGCTGTCCCTTGCAGGCCTGGTCCTGCCAACTGCCCTCCCCTGCTGGCCATCTTGTGGTGGCCATCTTGTGTCCACATGGGGGCAGTCATCTATGACTAGATGGGGGCAGCCATCTTGTGTGTTGGAGTGATGGTCAATTTGCATATTATTCTTTCATTATGTAGGACAGAGGCCTGGTGCATGGGTGGGGGCCTGCTGGTTTGCCCTGAAGGGTGTCCCAGATCAGGGTGGGGGTTCCCTTGGGCATGGGGCAGCCTGGGCAAGGGGCCTGTGGTGATTTGCAGGCCAGCCACACCCTCCAGCAACCCATATGGAAGCCCTGGTATCTGGGATTTATTTATCTTCTATAATTGAAACTTTGTAGCCTTCAGTGCAGTCCTGGGCTGGCCAGGCTGTGCAGAAAATTTGGCTTCCTCCATTGCTGGGGAAACCCAGGCTTCCTGCTTGCTCAGTGGCCACAGCTATTTGGTTGGGTTAATTGCATACTCACTCCTGATTGTTAGTAGGCATTGCTTGTGGGTGTAGTGGAGTGATGGTTAATTTGCATGTTACTCTTTTACTAGATAGGATGATTTATTTTGTTGTGCAGAGCTCTTTAAGTTGATGTAGTCCAAATTGTTTATTTTCTTCTTAATTTCCATTGTCCTAGGAGATATATCTATAAACATATTGCTACAAGAGATATATGATATTTTGCTGCCAATGATTTCTTCTAGGATTTTTATGGTTTTATATCTTACATATAAGTATTTTATCCATTTTGAGCTTATTTTTGTGTATGGTATAAGTTGGTGCTCAAATTTCTTTCTTTCTTTCTTTCTTTCTTTCTTTCTTTCTTTCTTTCTTT
>JAAGEH010000041.1:21057417-21169285 GCA_011751065.1 Lasiurus cinereus | reverse complement strand
TTTCTTTCTTTCTTTCTTTCTTTCTTTCTTTCTTTCTTTCTTTCTTTCTTGTTTTGCATGTTATCTATCCAATTTTCACAATAAATGGTGATTGACTCCTTAGTCAAATATTGACTGAGTATAATAAATTACAAACTGCAGAACTCAGGCATTTTTGAAATCTATATTTTCCTACACCTCAGGCATTCCTCCTTTCTATAAGTTTATTTTATGCTTTTCTTTGTAACTCCTTGAGAAAAAAATGCCCAGTTTATAATTTTCTTTCTTCTTTGATTCTTGTCCTGTATTATAGGTGTTAACATACAACATTCTTTTATTTATTGTTCTAAGTCTTCTGTAATTATGGCTTTTAACATTTAGTTTCATGTGGCTATTCCTTTACATTCTTTTTGAAATCAGATTTTAGGTTCGAAGTATTGTAACCATGGATTGTAGCATCTGAATCATCTGCTTTTTAAAATTCATTGAGGTTTTCTTTGTGGTCTAAGGTATAATTATTTTTCTTAATAAATAGACTCTGGGAATTAGAATGGCAAGTTTTAGAGAAAAATTTAATAAAAGCTTATCAAGGTCTCTGAAAACAGAAAATATAATATGTAAAATGTTTATTTTTTTAAAAAAATTAACAACATTATTTAAAAAAATAGTAATGCTATTAACAAACAACAGAAAATGGTTAAATAGATAAATGTAATTCCTATGTAATAGAATAAAATGCAACTATTAAAATTAATGGTGTAAGAACATTATAAGTGATAAAAACAGATTGTAAGAGTATACAAAGTAAGTTAATAAATACACCCCAATTTTCTCCATAATTTTCCAAAGAATAGATAACATATTTAATTACAATAACTCAAGTTTTAATTTGGGAACAGTACATAATAGCAACAATGAAGACTACAATATGATATAATCCATTAAAATGCATTTCTGGTTCTTCTCTTTTACTCTTCTCCTTCTTTTCTCCTCCATCTCCTTTCTCCATTTCCCCCTCCTCCTCCTCCTTCTCCTCTTCCTCCTCCTGCTCCTCCTTCTTCTTGGTGAAGTATGGGCAAACAGTTAAACATAGCAATGTCAAACAAGAAGGACACTAGTTTATAATAAAGAGATCTATGGTAAGTAGAATTAACCAAGATCCTCAGGTAGAGGTTTAGATTTCCATATGAACAAAATTAGAAGGACATATTTAGAATATGATAAAGGTATGAGGTGATAATGCACCATTAATTTCAGAGGACATATGGGAATGGTTATCAGATTTAAGCAAGGATGGAAATCAAGACAGAATAGTTGATGTACAAAGACATCTGAGGATTAGTGTAAATGATATAAGATGTTACCTGAGAATAAGAGAGCATTATTGAGACTAAAACAACAGGATAAAATATATTCAAATATTAATTATGATATATTCAAGGCAGATTTTAGTGTCTGGGTCAAGATTTAGGGAGGGGTGGATGTCTCTAGAGCTTTCTCTCTTTATGGCAAAGATGGTATAAATAGGAGAATCCAAGATAGTGGCATAGATAACACCTACACTGCTGCCTTGCACAACAATTTTAAAACTACAACTAAAAGACAGAATGGACATCATCCAGAACCACAGGAAAGCTGGCTGAGTGGAAATTCTACAACTAGAAGGAAAGAGAGGGGCCCACAGAGACCCAGAGGAGCTGCAAAAAGCTGAGGTACAGAGATGCACGCGTGGAGAGAGTACCTGGCTGGCTTTCTCTGGCGGGAGGGAGACAGAGACTCCCAACAGCATTGATCCCCTTATCCTATGACACTGAACCTCAGGTTCAGCTGAAACTTATACAGGGGAAGTTTGGACTGTGAAAAGGGAGAAGTGGATGAGAATTTAGGGGAGTCGCAAAAGGGCAGATGTCTGGTGGCGCCCATAGCATTGCGCAAAAGACCGACTACTGATTGTGCCGTTGGCTTTCACGAGTAAGTGGGAGACAGAGACTCCCAACTGCATAATTTCGACTCCACTAAACCCCAGTTTTGGGTGAAACCCTGGGGACCTAGACTCATATGAACCTGGAGCACAGGGGAGCTGGACAGGCAGCAGTCTAGAGGCACTGCGAGAGTGCACGCGTGCGCACACAGGAACCACTCCAGCGATTACCCAGTCACGTGAGACTCAGGGGCCGTGGAGGGTGGGGGCAACTGGAAGGCAAGGTGGTCTGTTAAGCCCTGAGACTCCAACCATCCCAAGCTCAACAGAGAGGTTTTTGCAGTTTTGCAAGTCTTGTATGATAAGGCTGAATCCAACACGGAAGTTCTCCCAGCATAGTGAAAATGGGGAGACAAAGGAAGAGATCACAAACAAAAGAAATGGAGGAAAACAAATGACTGAATATAGAGTTCAAAACCACAGTTATAAGGTTTTTCAAGAATATGCTAGAAAAGATGGATAAATTTGGCGAGACCCAAGAGGAGATGACAAAGGACCAACTAGAAACACTGACTGAAATAGAAAAAATATTATACAGAGACCTAACAGCAGACTAGAGGAAGGCAAGAATCAAGTAAAAAATTTGAAATATAAAGAATCAGAAAACACTCAACTGGAAAAGCAAGAAGAGAAAAGAATACAAAAATGTAAAGATAATGTAAGGAGCCTCTGGGACAGCTTCAAGCGTACCAACATCAGAATTGTGGGAGTGCCAGAAGAAGAGAGAGAGCAAAATACTAAAAGCCTATGTAAAGAAATAATGACTGAAAACTTCCCACATCTGGTAAAAGAAATAGACTTACAAATCCAGAAAGCACACAGAACCCCATATAAAAGGAATCCAAAGAGGACTACACCAAGACACATCATAATTAAAATACCAAGAGCAAAAGACAAAGAGAGAATATTAAAAGCAGCAAGAGAAAAACAGTTTATTACCTACAAGGGAGCACCCATATGATTGTCAGCTGATTTCTCAACACAAACTATGCCGGCCAAATGGGAGTGGCAAGAAATATTCAATGTGATGAATAGCAAGAATATACAACCAAGAATACTCTATCCAGCAAAGCTATCATTCAGAATTGAGGGGCAGATAAAGAGCTTCACAGATAAGAAAAAGCTAAAGGAGTTCATCAACTCCAATGCTGAAAGGTACTCTTTTAGAAGAGGAAGAAGAAAATGGTAAAAGATAAAAAATTATGAACAACAAATATATATCTATCAACAAGTGAATCTAAAAATTAAGTGAATTAAAAATTTGATCAACAGAATAAACTGGTGAATATAATAGGATCAGGAGCACAGAAAGGGAGTGGACTGATAATTCTCAGGGGGAAAGGGGTGAGGGGTGTGAAAGGAGAGATTGGACAAAAATCATACACCTATGGATGAGGTCAATGGGAGGGAGGTCAGAGGGAGGGGTGGGAGCCAGGTGGAGGGGAGTTATGGAGGGAAAAATAGAGAAACAAATGTATTAATCTGAATAATAAAGATTTAATTAAAACAAAACAAAACAAAAAAAGAAAACAAACAAACAAACAAAAAAGATGGTATAAATAACCAGCAAGAATGATCTTAGACCCTATGTGCCAAGTCACTCAGACTCCCTGTTGCAAAATGACAGATCTTATCTAGGTGTGTGTTTACTATCTTGATGGCTTGTGAAATTCTGGAGAAGCTAGGTATAGCATTGATCACACATAACACTCTTTATTGTAATTAAGTTGGTGCCTGTATGTATGCATATCTGTTCATATGTGAAAATATTTAGAGACACTCTCTCTATCTGTAACTTTGTTACATTCTATTTTTTCCTAGAAATTTCTCAATTTATTCTTTGCCTTTTATTCAGATATCATTTATTTCAAGTTTATCAAGCATATCAATATCAAGAGTTCAATTGCAATTGCTGAATTTGAATAGTCTGTAGACCCTACCTATACTCATGAATATGTGGAATTAACATGTCAAAGAAATTATTCATTTTTGCACTTCTTTAAAACCCTACCTTTATAAGATTTTTCCCATTAAAATTACTTCTGTATCTTTAGTTCTTAAGAGGTATAATTTGCTATCTCGTTTTTTGTTCTCCATTGATGTGCCTGAATCTATTGCTTTCATGTCTTAGTGAACTTACTCTGAGTATGGCTTCATTGGACTATTATTTTATTGTGTAGTTTTACAAAATATTGAATGAACTCATAAATTATTTTTAGGTCAAGCTCTTGGTTTTGCTTTTTTTTGTTTTTAATTTCAGAAATTTTTTTCTTTTTTATGGCATTAGTATTTTCCTTGTACTTCATTCAAATTGTGAAGCATTAGCGTGACTTTAATCCTTAAACTAATATAAACTATTATTTAAACTAATATAAAATATTTGTGCTTAGTGTTTATACTATGTGCTAGGCAGAGTTTTCCATTTCTGGAATGTGGTAGTAAATAAAATAAATTATAATTCTTGCTAACTATGTGCTTTATAATGAAATGGGTGAGGCAAGGTGGGATGGGGGAAGGATATAAAATAACAAAACAATCACAAAACTATTAAATGTAATGGTGTTTTAGGATGTGATAAATGTTATAAAAATAGAGTAGGTTGAGGGAAATCAGGGCTGTAAGAGTAAACAATGGGTTGTAATTTTATATATGGCTTTTGGGGCAAGTCTCACAAATCATGTGGTAAACATGGAAATACTGGGGGGAAGAGCAAATTAGACAAATGGAATACCCCTGCTAAATGCCTGAAATAGGTATGACTTGCGTGTTTGAGGAACAACAGGTTCCCTGTGGCAGAAGCTGCAGCAACAAGATTAGAAGGAAATTAGATCAAAGAGGCAATAGGGATGAAATAATTTAGCGCCTCCTGGGCTATGTTAAGGCTTTTCATTTGTATTCTGAATAAAACGTGACTATTGAATGATTTTAATAGCAAAGCAACATAATCTAACATATGTTGACATAGATCACTCTGACTTCTGATAATAATATGTCAGACAAGGATAAAAGCAGAGATTAATTGTACAAGTGGCTATTGTGCAGGGTTGGTGAAAGTAAGCTTACAGTTGTGAGTCTGCAAAAAGGTTTATTCTGTCTTAGTATTTATTAATTATATCACAATTTTTCATATGATCAACTGCAAAACTAGTCTTGTTAGACCTGGTATAAATTGATACCAAAGACAAGAATGGTTTTGATCAGAGTTGTAGTGATATAGAAAATGGTTGTATCATAATGTATTTTTAAAAGTAAATCCAACAGGAGTTCTTGAGAGATTAGCTATAATTGAAGAGAAATAGGAGGGTCAAAGATGACTCAAACATTTTGTCCTGAGGCATTAAAAAAGGAGGAGCTGTGATCAATTGAAGTGAAGAAGATTGTATTATAAGCTTTCTTTGTGTTGGTATTAGATATTTTAGTGGAGATATGAAGTAGGCATTTGGACATAGGTATCTAAATTTATGGAGAGAGAGTTGATCTAAAGATAGAATTATAATTCTTGGCAAATATTTGACTATAAAGCCATCCAACTAAATAAAATGGTGATCCACTGCATGTGGATATAAAAGAGAGGGACAAGGACTGACCTCTAACATACACAGTATTAAAAGATTGGTAACAGGAAAAGGAATTAATACATATCTCTGATTAGTAAATTAAGAAACAAAAGAATTATGCAATACATTGGAAGCCAACTGAAAGTGAATAAAAGGGGAAGGTATTTATGATACTTGTGTACTCATAATGGTATATTAGATAAGATGCAAGACTCATAGTAACAGAAAATAAAATTAAGATAGTGCACAGGTACCTTACAGCTGGGAGGTTCTTACTGGAGCAAAATGGAAAAAAATATGCCTAATAAACACTTTTTTAAAAATATGCCTAATAAATACTAATGTCCAAAAACTTCACCTAAAATTAGTGCTCATAAATTCAGTTAGACTTCGACTGCTAACCACATTCTTGGTGGTTCTCATGTGTTTGATCTAGTGAGATTATATATGTCTGCCTCCAAACTCTCTTCTGACAGTTTATCACTCATACTCTTGAAATACTTTGGAAGGAAAAGCAATGCTAAATAAAAAATTCTTTGCATCAAATTCTAGAATTTTGTTTACTCTGGTTAACACTCAAATTCCTCCAAGTTTCTTATTTCTGAAAACAGGATGTATGACATCATGTAGAAATCTTGACATTTCATCGTCATTAATACATTCTGTTAAATTTTTGATGTTTCCCTTCAACAAATGGAACTTGACCTTTGAGGTGAGTCAACCTCTCTTACATCTTCCTTTAAAATTAATACAACTGAGTTCTATGAGATAAAAATTAGCACCTGGGACAGTACTTTCCAGCAATTTTCAGGACCCAAGATAGTAAGTCAATTGCTGTAAACCACCATATCAACATATAAAAAAAATCATATCATTTCATTTGATGAACAGACATTTCACAAAACTTAACAACCATTCATAATATTTTTAAAAACTTGGGAAACTATAAGTAGAAGATAACCATCATGATTTGATATAAAAATCTACAAATGCCCATATCTTACTTAATGTTGAAAACCTGCGTACTTTCTCCCTAACATTTGGAAGAAGGTCAGGATGTTCTCTTCACCACTATTATTTAACATTATATTGGAAGTTCTAGCAAGTACAATATGACAAAACAATAAAATATAAAGATACAAATAATGGAAAGAAAAATATAAAATTATGGACAACTACAGATGACATGATGGTCAAATGTAAGAAATCCCAGCCCAGCCATTATGGTTTAGCAATTGAGTATATATTAAGGGACCAAGAGATAATTGCTTTTTTAAAAATATATTTTTATTGATTTCAGAGGTGAAGGTGGAAAGAGAGAGAGAGAGAGCATATACCCCCTCTTGGTTCATAGGTCAATGCTCAATCACTGAGCTATGCCAGCCAGGCAATAGATAAATGCTTTGATTCCAGTCAGGGTTGCAGGCTTGAGCCAAAGTAAAATATACGCAGGAGGCAGCCAATAGATAATTCTCTCTCATCATTGATCTTTCTCTCTCTCTCTCTCTCTCTCTCTCTCTCTCTCTCTCTCTCTCTCTCTCTCTCTCTTTTCTCCTTCCTCTCTTAATGTTATTTTCCACAAAATCCAATGGGACACATTCTGTACAGTAAAGGTTAGACACCATTTGTCAAGTAGGACTCCCTTTTATCCTGACAATAAGACTGGTTGTTCCATACTATTTATATTCCACGTGCCCTAATGTTATACACTCTTTAAGGTCCACATGTTGTCCAAACATTTCATATAGTTTTGTTATCTACTCAATTTCACAGTACCATCTGACATCCTATAGAATATATTATTTCCACTAGATTGCTAATTTCTATTTACTACTAGAATCACAACTGACACACATGGAAACCTGAAGTAAAATATCATTTGCAGTTCTGTCTTCTTTTTTCCCTATCACTATAGCTTACATTGTTTCTATTGGTTCAGAATGACAATTCAGCCCTGGTCAGTGTTTAGAGCATCAGCCATGTACTGAAGTGTCACAGGTTTGTCCTGGTCAAGGGCAAGTACTTGGGTTGCAGGTTGTATCCTTGGCCCAGTCTGGGCAAGTGTGGGAAGCAATCAATCAATGTTCCCCATGTTTCTCTTTCTCTCCTCTTTCCCTCTCCCTCCCACCCTTCCACTCTTTTTAGAAATCAATAGAAAACATATCCTTGGTTGAGGATTAACAAAATTTATTTTTTAAACAACAATATAATGTTACCTCATTGCAGTGATTTATAATGACTATTTTAAAATTATTAATGGATTTTTTTTCCAAAAAATAAAGTATAATACTAAATCACATTCTATAAAACATATAATGAAAAATATCCTGCTATAAAACTAAGTAAAATTGGAGAACTGAAATAGCTTCATTACCTTTTCTTTGTGTTTCTTTTCAATGAGATATTTAATGCCCTTGGGTTTCCTAACACGGTATAAAAAGCACTAGACTAGAACATAAGAATCATGAACACCAATAAGCAATATTAATATTTCATAATTACTTTATTGTATATCCTATCAGTTTAAAAAACAAGTCTTACTTCCATTATAGTTCTATTTACTTATAGATTATACTCATGTACCACTATATTTGCGTAGTGTATATTATACATAATATACAAATGTTTGAATCAAAACATTCAAGTTTTACATTAAAAAACTAAATATAAATTCAAGCTCTCTAACACTTTTCCTAGCATAGTGATGCATGTTCTTGCACACATGTGGTTAGCTTACATGAGACTTCAGAGACCATTACTCTAGATCAATGATCCTTAGCATCCTGTCTTGGAAATAGATGCTCTGTTCGTGATAAAATTCATAATACTATGTAGTGAAATAAAATAAATAAGAACAATGTGATAAAGTGTTAATAAAGGTAAAGTAATTACATTTAAAGGATAATCCTTTGTTCTGAAGTTACTTCATTTGTTTAGTTTAACATATTAGATACCAATGTTTTATTTTCTGTGTACTACTGACCACATAATGTGTGCATATTGTCCACATTTTTAAAGTTAATACTCTGTTGACTTCCAAAGTCTGAGAATTAAAGTTTTGCTGGAAATTATCCTATATAATAAAACTCTAATATGCAAATTGACTGAACTGCAGAAAAACTGGTCTCTATGAAATGCACTGACCACCAGGGGCCAGACACTCAATGCAGGGGCTGCCCCCTGGTGATCAGTGTGCTCCCACAGAGGGAGCACCGCTCAGCCAGAAGATGGGCTCACAACTGGCGAGCCCAACTGCAGTGGCTGGAGCCTCTCCCACCTCCGCTGCAGTCAGGCGGTAAGGAGCAAGGGGTCCCAGATGCAAAAGGGTGCAGGCCAGGCTGAGGGACCCACCCCCCTACCTGAGTGCACAGATCTCAGGCGCCAGGCCTCTAGTTATATATATGTAAAATAAATAGAATGAAGTCACACATGTGATGCGGATGAAGTTTGCATTCAGATAATAACTATACCTACATTCTGACTAGATCTTCATCATGTCATAGGACAATGGTACAGCTGTTCTACATGGTAACCAATGCGAAAACACTTAGAAAATGAAACCTGGTTGTGAAAGTTTCCTCAGGGAACAACTTACTAGTGACATCTCATGGGTCCTGTTCCACCTGAAATAGAAAAGAGACTCTCTATAAGAAATTAAACACACACTCACACACACACACACACACACACACACACACACTACTTCTCACTGGTAATGCTATATCATATGTGAGCATGTTTTGGGAAGAATATATACACCTACAGTAAATATGACCAAAGATGAGAATAGTTAATTAGTAGTCATCATAATTCAGATATAGTCATAAAACTGAAAATCTAACTTGGAAAGCCCATGCTACAGGATCGTAATTGGGAATTAAAGATTTACCTTATTGGCTATCTTATTAATAGGACCCATGTGTTTTCACTCACCCACTGCATTAAATCCAATGTGAAAAATTAAGGCAGAGTAGCTCCTTAGAAATTCTGCTCACACTCAGTGTGTTAAAATTTTGAAGTCTTTTTCTCTGAAGCTTAAGTAGTTCCTTGACACTACTTGACTAGGTCATGAAAACAGAAATATGCATTCTCTGGAAATATCAAATTGTTAAAATATTTTTTTTAAATATATTTTATTGATTTTTTACAGAGAGTAAGGGAGAGGGATAGAAAGTCAGAAACATCGATGAGAGAGAGACATCGATCAGCCGCCTCCTGCACACCCCACACTGGAGATGTGCCCGCAAGCAAGGTACATGCCCCGACTGGAATCGAATCTGGGACATTTCAGTCCGCAGGCCGACGCTCTATCCACTGAGCCAAACCGGTTTCGGCATCAACTTGTTAAAATCTTTTAATATACCATTCTTGTTTTCCAACATTAACAGGCAATTATTTTATCCATTTGACTCATTTAATTTTGAGTAAATGCTTAAATATATACTCAATACCAAAAAAATGCATAAAATATTTAGGACTAAATTTGTTTTCCATTGTGGAATCTACTTATTCTGGCAAAGGAGGGTCTAAGAAGAAAGCAAAACATAATTGGACTTATCCCTACTAAATAATATGTGAATAGTGCCAACTCAAGCAAACTCTAATAGTCAACATAACATAGGGCCTTAATTCCTCTGTAAAAACTAACATGGGAAATAGAAGTTTTTAGATTATCTATTTTAAAAGTATCAATTTAGTATTTCAGGTAATCTCAGCTAACAAGTAAGCATGGTGAGATATAAAGCAGAATTAAAACTTAGCACTTCAGCCCTGGCCAGTTTGGCTCAGTGGATAGAGCGTCGGCCTGCGGACTGAAGAGTCCTGGGTTCGATTTTGGTGAAGGGCATGTTCATTGGTTGCGGGCACATCCCCAGTAGGAGGTGTGCAGCTGATCGATGTCTCTCATCAATGTTTCTAACTCTCTATCCCTCTCCCTTTCTCTCTGTAAAAAATCAATATATATATATATATATATATATATATATATATATATATATATACACACACACACACACACACACACACACACACACAAGTTAGCACTTCAAGAATTTAAGGTATTATTCCCTATATGCACCATCAACCTCCTAACAATACCTACATAGTCTATGAAAAGTATGAAAAAGTGACCACATAATGAATGGTATATTATGTAGTTCAAAAAAAAGGTATCAGAATACAGAAGAGGTGAAGTAGGAAGGCAGTAGGGAAGTTTTCCTAGGAGAAGTACAACTTAAAAGCAATGCACAGAATGAGGGTCAGTTTTCAAGGCGTGCTCTGTCCTGATCTCTGGGCTAGCAAGCTTTGCAGTAACTTTGGCTATACAGTGTTAGAAGACATGGCCTGCAGCTTAATTGTGATGTGAATGGAGTTTTTCAGGCATTGTACCATCTATGCTTTAAATACTCTCTTCCTTTTCAAAGCATCACAAAAGATTGGCCTTTCTTTGTAAGAGAAGAGTAATAACCTCAAGAACTTGAAAAGAACGATATCAAACTCATAGGAGTCTATATTTAAAAAGACCATTTCCTTCTTGAATAGCTGCCCAGCATAAGTCGTACTCAGTGAAAGTGATATTGTCTCCTCTTTTCTAACCGGAACAATTTGTGGGGGATTACTTTGTAAACCTTTGCAGGAATTGTGAGTGTGTGTGTGTGTGTGTGTGTGTGTGTGTATGTGTGAGTGTATGTGCGTGCATGTCTGTATTTGAGATTGATTTTCTAGTTGAATGTTAGATAAATTATCTTGTTACTTATATATGCAAATCAACACCTATTGAGTATTTCAGTGTCATGATTGACTTTTAATTAAGATATTTAAATTAGACAAGTACTATAATATTTCAAAATATAAATTGTAAAAATTTTCTAATGAATTTATCATGAAAGACAAAATTACCTAGTATTAAATGTAGGCCATTTTGACACAGTTGCTTGGAGATTCATAGGCAAAATCAATAAGAAAGAGGAAAGATTATATACTTATCTACATGCAATAAAGACTAAGAAATGTTTCCTATATGGAGGTTGGATCAGGTCCTTCAACAAAAGTAAAATTTCCCCCTTTTTAAGTGGCCTATGCAGAAATAACACTTGGAAGACATTATCAGAAATTAGGAGATAGAATACTGATTTTACAAAACATAAATCAAAATGAAACCTAGAGAGATAAAAAGAAAAATAAGAAAACACTCTTCTAGGGCCACAAAGTTAAAAATGGATCTTTATAGGTGAGACTGGTACTTTACATTCAGAAATAGCAATTTAGACTATCTTTTACAATGATATACAGGTACTCTGCAATGTTAGCTATACAACAGTGTTATTTTTGATAGTTGTTCAGAGTATTCTTATTCCATTGAATATCTGTATCAATTTTATTTTATTTTATTTTTTACTTATTTTTATTATTTTTTATACTTATTTCCCCATTGCCCCCCCTCCCTCCCAGGCATACCCCAACCCCTCAGTGTCTATGTTCATTGGTTATGCTTATATGCATGCATACAAGTCCTTTGATTGATCTCTTATCTACCTCACCTAACTTTAATCTTCCTGTTGTAATTTCACAGTCTGTTTGAAGCTTTACTGTCTCTGTATCTATCCTTTTGTTCATCAGTTTATAATGTTCTTTATTATCCACAAATGAGTGAGATCATGTGATGCTTCCCCTTCATTGACTGGCTTATTTCACTAAGCATAAGGCTCTCCAGTTCCAACCAGGTTGCTGCAAATGGTAAGAATTTCTTCTTTTTAATGGAAGCATAGAATTCCATTGTGTAGATGTACCATGATTTTCTGATCCACTCATCTGCTGAGGGACACCTAGGCTGTTTCCAAATTGTAGCTATTGTAAGTTGTGCTGCTATGAACATAGGGGTGCATAAATCCTTTCTGATTGGTGTTTGTAATTTCTTAGGATAAATTCCTGAGAGTGGGATTACAGGGTCAAATGGGAGATGCATTTTTAGTTTTTTGAGGAAATTCCATACTGTTCTCCACAGTGGCTGTACCAGTCTGCATTCCCACCAAAAGTGCACAAGGGTCCGCATCCTCACCAACACTTGTTTGTTGATTTGTTGATGATTGCCATTCTGACAGGTGTAAGATAGTATCGCATTGTCATTTTTATTTGCATCTCTCAGATGATTAATGACTTTGAACATGTTTTCATGTGTCTCTTGGCCTTCCTTCTGTCGTCTTTTGAAAAGGTTCTATTTAGGGCCGTTGCCCATTTTTTTTATTGGATCATTCATCTTCCTTTTATTAAGTTGTATAAGTTGGCTGTAGATGTTGGAGATTAAACCTTTATCAGTGGTAACATTTGCAAATATGTTCTCCCATACAGTGATCCTTCTTGTTGTTTTGTTGATGGTTTCTTTTGCTACAGGACACTGAAAAAAGAGATAGAGAAAGATGTTAAAAGATGGAAGAGCATACCATGCTCATGGATTGGGAGAATCAACATCATTAAAATGTCCATACTACCCAAAGCAATCTACAGATTCAATGCACTACCCATTAAAATACCAATGACATATTTCACAGACCTAGAAAGAATTCTTCATAGATTCATCTGGAACAAAAAAAAAAAAAAGACCACGAATAGCTACAGCAATTTTGAGAAAGAAGAATTAAGTAGGTCGGATCTCAATACCAGATTTCAAGCTATACTACAAAGCAACTGTTCTCAAAACTGCCTGGTACTGGCAAAAGAACAGACATATAGACCAATGGAATAAAATAGAGAACCCAGATATCCACCCAAACCACTATGCTCAACTAATATTTGACAAAGGAGGCATGAACATTCAATGGAGCCAAGATAGACTCTTCAATAAATGGTGTTGGGAAAATTGGACAGATACATGCAAAAAAATGAAACTGGACCACCAACTTACACCAAATACAAAAATAAACTCAAAATGGATACAGGACTTAAACATTAGAAGGGAATACATAAAAATACTAGAGGAATCCACAGGCAGCACAATCTCAGATATATGCCGAAAGAACTTCTTCACTGATACTGCTCCAAAGGCAATGGAAGCTAAAGAAAAAATAAACAAATGGGACTGGACTACATCTGTATCAATTTTAGAATAAGCTTATCAATTTGTACTAATAAGCTGAAATTTCACTGGAATTTTGTTGAATTTATAGATCAATTTAGAAATACTGCTGTCTTAATACTGAGTGTTTCAAACATAAAAAGTTTACATTTCTATACTGATTTAGAACTTCAGTTTTTCTTAGCATAGTTTTCTACTGTTCAGATCTTTTTTCACTATTTCTTCACTTTAACCTTGTATTTTCTATTTCTGATGTAAAGGCAATTTAACTTTTATGAATAATCAAGATAGACTGACAATGGAATATATAATCCTTTGGGGATATAAGTAATAAACAATAAAGGAAGAAAGATAATTAGAAATTTTGAAGTGGCAATGAGAAAATAGAGAGAAAAGAAGGCAATTTGGGACAGTATCTGTACTTAGAAGTAACAGTCCAAGAAAATATAATAAGGACAAATACAAATTTAAAAAATGCACACACAGAGACATAATTTCTCCTTTTGAAAATAAGGAAAGAGGTTCCTTTCCCTTTTGTCAGAACACTTACCTTATAAAACATAAATGTAATATTGAACTAAAAATAAAAGGCCAAAGTGAGAGGCAAAAAACATTTATTTGAGGACCAAATGAATAGCTATTTGGGAAGCACTGATTCAGGCAGAAACCCAAATAGTGTTCTAATTAGAGGGTGAAGGCCAGGGATTTTTATGAAAATTGGAAGGGAAATAATTCCATAAATACTAAAAAGGAATCTCTATTGATGTTAATAAGGCAAAGATGAAGTTTCTGTAGTTGTGCAAACAAGATATTCCTGAGCTGTAAATGGCTATGCCAATTCTAAAAATTGTCTTTAATTTTCAGTCCGGTAGTCAGAATGTTTGCTTTTCTGTTAGATTTGCAAACAGTTTTTGGAAATTCTATATTGGTTTGGCCCAGTCCAAAGGTTATTTTGCCCAATTTAAGCATTCTAGAGATTTGAGAAGACATATCAGGCAGTTCCTCTGGGATAGCAACTCTCACTCCATTTTGAAGTGGCTTCATTATTTTATTTTTCACAGCAAGTTCATTTTCTGTCTGTTTGAAATATATCTTTCAGAAGATAAATAAACTCTTTTTTAAAACTTTGGATTCTTAGAATAGCTTACTCAAGAACTGAAACCCATCTCTTCAAAAATGTAAACACTTTCTTATTTCTAAGTTTCTGTGGAATTATTGGAATTGTGGCTACCTTAAACATTGTGGAAGGATCATGAGAATTCTTGTGTTTCAGAATACACAGTGTTTTACAAAGTATCATACTTTAAAAAGATACTAGCTTATAAGAATATGTAATAAATAACTTCAAAATGCAATGGATATTTAATTTTAAGGCGTGCCTTTAACATTTATGTAAAATGTTTTTTGTCTTCATTCAATAGAAATTTATCTGGCCACTGGGTAAAGCTAGCAGTAAAACTACTAGTCCACAATGTGTTAAGTTGTAAAAGCACCTCCAGTAATAAAAATATGAGTTTTTTATATGTTTGCTTTCTTTCTGTGGAAATTGAGTTAATTAACATAAATCATCACCTCAATTATCAGATACGTTAGGATGCACTATATGGGACCAAAGATGCTGTCAGCTCCTTTTACTTGAGGACTAGTTATTATTTACCTCTAGAACAGTGGTTCTCAACCTGTGGGTCACGACCCCTTTGGGGGTCGAACGACCCTTACAGGGGTTGCCTAAGACCATCGGAAAATGCATATATTTACATCACGATGCATAACAGTAGCAAAATTTCATGGTTGGGTGTCACCACCACATGAGGTCACGGCCTTAGGAAGGTTGAGAACCACTGCTCTAGAACATGTATATAAAGGGTTACATCTATTTGTGTGTATAAAAGGGTGAGATTACTTTCTGTCTTTGCAATCTCTTAGAGCAGGGGTGGGGGGCATCTAGCCCGAGGGCTATCTGGACCACAAAATCATTTGGTTTGGCCCTGTCAAGGCACTAGGGGTAACTTAATTAAATGTTTGACCAAATACAGCAGGCTAATTTTTAAGTTGATAATGTTGTATGGCCCACAAATGATATTATAAATACCCAAATGGCCCTTGACAGAAAAAGTTTCTCCACCCCTGTTGAGGTTGCCTGTGATGTGTATCTCATTCTTCTTTAACATTTATTTAACAGTGAAAATGTACTCTTTCTCTACCAGCTTTGTGAACACAGTTTCTGGGTTGTAAAAAGTTTTTAGTTTTTTAAAATGGTATTTCTCCAACAATATATGAAATATATATATATATATATATACATATATATATAATATATATAATTATATACATATATAATTATATAAATTATATATATATATATAAAATTTATGCTGGAGAATTAACTGCATAAAGTGGGACACAAATATAAAGCCCCAAAGTGGAGTACGAGCTTTATGTAGTTGAACAACAGTAATAAAATTAGTGTACTTGAGACAGAGAAAAAGAAATGAAGTTGGAAAGTGTTATATATCTACCTATATTATGTAAGTATAGTTCCCATAATCAGTTTATATTTTATTCCATTTTCAATGAGTGAATGCTGAAGAGGCTCAGACTATATCTAATTCGCATTTGCAAATGATCAATTCAGCATTTGTGTTGAGAATTAATTTAAAAGTTAAGAATTCAAGATCAATTGTTGTTGAGGTATCTTTGGAAAGAGAAATAGTGGCTTCAAGAATAGGAAATACACATACAGTTAAAAAAAAAAAGTGGCCAAATATATTTTGCCATTAAAGCATGGAATATAGTTTTGGAAAAGATATAAAAACAAATTAGGAACCAAAATGATCCTATAAATTTTGACTATAGAATAAAATAGATGTTAATGAGCTTTATAGAAATATACAAAGTTTGGTAAACATAGATTTGGTGGAGCAGAAGACAATATTCATTTTGAGTATCATTTTTATTGCCTTTGAACACAGTACAATATTTCATTTTTAATAGTTGATTTTTCATGACATTATAATATTCTACCCAATCAATATGCTAGTTCATTTGGACATCTTCTATTGTGGAATATTTTTATATAATAAATATGTATATGAGTTGAATTTGGATTCTTTTCTAAAGATAAATTTGTGCAAATAAAACCTTCATTTCCATGTAATGTTTAAAATGCTTTGATACTGCTGACTGTTGCCCTTCCAAACGACAATAGTAAAACAAAGCTAAGTTTGTTAGACTGCTACAAAAAGGGGGACCGCCAACTGGACATAATGTCAACAGTGTCAGGAGGGGAATGTGGAGAGAGTAAATTTATAGAGTTTGAATACCTGAGTTGTATGATATTAAGATGAGACTTGCAATGTGTGGAACTGGTTGAGATTCGACAGAGTTTATGATAATCTGTTTTTCGATTGATGTACAGAGTGAGATAAGGGTCTTGAAGTAATCCTCAAGCTAGCTATTAGTCTTGATAAGGAAGCAATTTTAATTGGCTTACTGTCACATCCTCTAGATTAGAAGCTCGTCCTTGGCATTTTAAGATTAAGACAAGTAAATGGCCCAATACTGGTCAATCCAGGAATAGAAAACTATTGAATTTAGACCTTAATATATATTGTCAAATTACTTTTTTTTTTTAGAGAGAGAGAATAGATTTTTTAAAATATATTTTATTGGTTATTTTACAGAGAGGAAGGGAGAGAGATAGAGAGTTAGAAACATTGATGAGAGAGGAAAACATTGTTCAGTTGCTTCCTGCACACCCCCAACTGGGGATGTGCCCACAACCAAGGTACATGCCCTTGACCAGAATCAAAACTGGGACCTTTCAGTCTGCAGGCCGACGCTCTATCCACTGAACCAAACCGGCTTCAGCTCAAATTACTCTTAATGAAGTTTGCATCAGCTAGTGTTTTTTCTATATTTACTCTTTGAAATTTTATTGTTGTCACTGATTATATTTTTGGTTTGTTTTAGGGTATGCTAATCTAAAAGTTTATTATGATCATATTTTAGTGTGCTACATTACCACATCTGATGTGTGATGCATGTCTTATGAGTATAAATCTATACCCTAATAAAGTAAAAGGTAAACAATAGTTGATCATTAATTAGTTGATACATATAATTATAAATAAATACCTATGCGAACCAATCATTAACCTTCTGAGAAGAAATGTGATGAACTGTGTTGAAAATGAACCATCCTAAATTTCAGGGAAAATATATGAATTTCCCTTATTAGAGTCACTTTTGCAATATTTCTACTATAGCAATTTAACTGCCAGTAGGGTTTAGTGAGCAAAGATGGCTTTGGCATATTTCCAAAATGAGCTCAGTATTGAATCCTTCATTTAAAGAGCTACATCACTGTTAGACAGATGATGATGGAGTCTCTTCCCAGTGGAAATACTTGAGTTGCATCTCTCACTTATCATTCTTGTGCATAGTGACTATCAGAAATAGCTGTAGAAGATTGGCCAGTTTGAGCCATTATTCAAGCAAGTGCTTTCATGGCAGGTATCAAAAGAAAGATACCTAATGCTCTTAATCCTTGTGAAATATAACCTAATGGGGACAAATTCACTTTTGTATGAAAACTTTTGCAGGGAAGTGTTTTCTAAAGCAACAAGCATTTCAGATAATGTAATATAGAGATTGGCAAAAATAAGTTGATAGTTATAATACAAATAAATAATACAAGAATAAACTATGTTTCACTTACTCACAACTATATACTTACTTTGTCCCCTCCCCCTCCCGCATTTATAAAATACAAAAATAGTAGATTGAATGTTGTTGGGGAAAGGAGTAAGAATATTTCTATCAAATGAAGTTTCAGAATATGTAAAAAAATAAAGAATATTTACTTATGTGTATGAGTTGTCTACTAATATCAATATTTCCTCTAGAAAAAAAAAGTATAAGCATTCTTATGGGATTTTTACATTTTATGAAATTAAATAGTACTGTATATTAATTTTTAAAATATATTTTATTGATTTTTATAGACAGGAAGGCAGAGGCATAGAGAGTTAGAAACATCGATGAGAGAGAAACATTGATCAGCTGCCTCCTGCACAACCAACCAAGGTACATGCCCTTGACCAGAATCGAAACTGGGACTCTTCAGTCCGCAGGCCCAAGCTCTATCCACTGAACCAAACCAGTTAGAGCAGTACTGTATATTTAAATTGAAGAGGAACTGCCTTACATGATTTACTTTTAGAGTGTATAGCTCTCTTTTCTTTGTTCCCATTGGAAACAGTCTACCTGAACGGGATGCTCACAAATATAGTCATATTTTTACAAGCTTTAAACTGTAAAAAGTTCAAACAGTCCATCAGTATCTTTGAGTGCCAAGCATATGGAGGGATTTTAATTAAATATGTTGTTACAAAGCTAAATAGAAAATGCTGTAGCCAGTATTGCTTTTCCCAGTGCAGAAATATTTTACCTTTGTTCTTCATATTTTTATCTCCAAAGCCTGGCATGGAGCCTTGCATGTAGAGTACTCAATTCTTTTTCGAATGTATATATAGAATTCCTAATCCAGTTGCAAAACTGTTGGTGAGGAAAAAAGAAATTTAAAGTAAGTAAACGATGGGTATATAAAGTATTCAAGGGGAAAAAGAACATGTTACAAGTCATTATACTTTAAATTGCAAAATAATTGCCATCAATGACAATTATTTGTTGGACTTCAGCTTTCTTATTTTGAGACACAGTATTGCTCTGCAGGTACTTAACAATTAAGCAATATTAGAATGAACTCTACTGAGGTGAAAGAAGATACTTAAATTAACATTAATTTTTTTCTATATATATCCCTCAGGTGAGTGAGCCTTCTTCCATCCTTGCCAGGCCCCACCACAGCCTGTAAAGAACTGAAAAGAATTAAATAGCCTTTTTTTATATAAAAAGGTATATCTGATCTCAAAGGAGAAACATTTTACAGGTATTCTCATACCTTGTTTGCACCTGCTAAAAGTTCTTAGGATTAAAATACACGAGAAGAGCAGAATACTCTCTTTCCTTTTTAATATGTGGAATGGATGCTGTAAGATGTTTGATAGAATGTTCCTGGGTCCTATGAAACCTTAAACATTCCTCAAACCATAGGAAGTTGAAAGCATAGATATCTGAATTAAACATTTACAAGGTATAAAGTGGTAGCTTTTGAGATGTGTAGACAAGTAGAAAAGAGACTAATTTAACATATTAAAAATAGCAATATGTAAAGTCTACACTGATACATTTTTTTGTCCCTTAGTGGGTGTATTTTTGTTGGATATGGAAATAATGATATATGGAGGAAAGTTACTATTTTGGTGAAAGTGTTCTTATTTGAGATTTATGTAAAACTGGGTTATTCATGGTTTCACTTGGCATCCTATAGTCATTTCTCAGTCTTTCTCCCTCATGCCCTTACTCTCACCCCCAGAGTTAGTTGAACTTTGAGATTTAAGGCACATTTCTTCAGAATATCAGGTCTGTCCAGGATTTTAGCCCTCCAACTGCAGGGAATTAGGGTCAGACTACAAAGTTAGAAGGAACAGTCCCCACAAGATGACCCATATTTCTGACATCAACTGCAAGATTAGTGCTTTCCTCAAACCACCCTCAGATTTGATAATGTTCTAAAAGACTAATAGGATACACTAAAAGCTGCTCTATTCATGCAAAAGGCTCATTAGAGGAAAAATATAAAAAATTAGAATAGCCAAAGGAAGAGATCCAGAGTGCCTGAGAGTTCCATAAATGAGTCTCCATTGTTCTCAGGATGTGTTATCCTCCCAGCATTTATATAACCATATACATGGGATATTGCCTACACAGGCATTTCACCCAAGCTTCAGGGTCTAGAGATTTATGGAAACATCATTATGAAGCCATGACTAATTTTATTGGCCACATGGTTAAACTCAGACTCTATGTCAATTGAAAATTCTAACAAAAGCTCTACCATAGGTCACATGATTAGTCTTTCTATCATGACTAGTCCAAATCTTAAGACTATCAGGTGTGGCAGCTCAATCTCTGAGACATCTCATTAGTGTAAACTATTAGTTGAGGTCATATGGAGTCACCAAGAGTGAAAAAGGCATTCTGATCACTCAAACATTTTAAGGGTTTAGAGGTTACCACCTAGGGGTTTAGGAAAAAATCAGATTTATCTTTGGGCATTCTTTTTACCTCACTCCATCTCTTTTTCTCTCTCTTTCTCTTTTTCTCCATATGAGTCTATAAGGAACACTGAGCTCTGTTTATTCTATACCAACGTTCTCAAAGTGTGGTCCCTGATGCAGGAGCAGTAGTGACACTTGGAAACTTTTTAGAAATGCAGCCTTGAGCCTCACTCAGGTCTACTGAATCAGAAACTTAGAGAGAGGGCCAACAATCTATTTGTGATTCTCATTTAATCTCAAATTTGCAATCCACTATTCTAATCCCCAAACCGTTAGTAGCCTTGGAATAAGGCAGAAAAAAGAGGAGAATCTAGAAACCTTCACTGAGGAGTAATATCACTGAGAAACTCAGCAGTACTTAAGCAGACACATCTCACTTATCTTCCTTTTTTTTCATCTTGCTTTATATTTAAAACAATTACTTAAAATTTATATTAGTAGTAAGCATCCATGAACTGTACAGAAATAAAATTAATAAAATAATAATTGAGCCTTTATTGTTAATGTTTGGTTTGCATTGAGTGCTTTTGTTCTCCCAATTGAAAACAAAGACCATTTGCTCATAAGTGGAGAACTTGTATCATATTCCTGAAACATGGGATAAATTTTTTAATAGTTCAGCTATAATCCAATCAACATAAGGGTCCATGATATGAGACCGACAGTTTGTAGTAAAGAGTTTAATTAAGTTGGGCACTGCTGTAATTAAAGGTTTTGAATTATTAAGGCATCACTCTGGCAAACATTTAATTTTTATCTCAATAGTAAAGTCCTTATTAAAACAGGATATTAAGACAGCTAAATAGAATTTGCTGCAGAAATGGTTTGGATTTTTAGATGTAATTCAGCACAATACACTGCAGTGATTTTTTTCTTCTTAAATAAAAATGAGGACTTTTGGAAGCTCAAGAAAATGAGCTCAGTCTGAGATAAGAGAACAATTTTATTTAAAAAATCATATATCAGGTATAGTAAAACTTGGAGAAGACTTAATCTCCTTTCTCAGTGTTGCAAATCTATCTGTATTCACCCTAAATCACTGTGGTTTTTGGGCTCTCAATATTGAGGCTGAAGTTTCAGGTTATTTTATTGTCACTTGTACTATTTTTATATTTTCAGCTGCATCAGCAAAAGGCAGAAGTGAAGATGCATCATTAACTTATTGATTTCCAGTTTCCTCTTAGATCTGATATTAATTAAAACATCATCTATATTTATTTATTCATCATGGGTTCCAGATAATTTTTCTAAATAGATGTTTTTTTGTTTTTTTCTGGCTAGCATTCCAATGCAGATTTGTTACTGAACTGAAGAAATTTATTTTCCACCTTGCATCAAAGCCCAATCAAACTCAAACTGGAGTTTGCAATCAGAAAATAAAAGTTGGTTAATTAAGGAAATGGAGCAATGCCCAGAGTCACAGGTAAGGTCAGGCTTGAAGTCCTGGTTCCAGAAATGGCTTTAGGGGTGGGTTATATAAGACAATAAGGGAGTTAAGGTCCTGGTCTTTATTGAATAGTAGGTTCCAGTAGGGGATAGTTAATAATTGCATTTGATCCTGATATCAGCCATAATATCACTCTGTATAGTTTCCTCAGAGGTGTGGTTGGTGGCGTGTTGCTGATTTTTGGGGTTTGGAGCTGAAACACACCAAAACTTAGATGTTATCTCCAACTTGACTAAAGCTATCCCTGTGATCAATAGACCCAAGGCTTTGCTCTGATAGATTATTTGATGCTGACCAGAACTTCATTGTCCTGAGGATTTACTAAAGGAGTGGATGTGAAATAGAGTTGGGTGAGAGTTGAATGTGCTAGATGAGGACAGTTTATCAAAAGAAAAGAAGGAGAAAAGGTTAGATTAAGGAGATGAATTTTCTGCTCTTAAGGATTCATTGATATTGTTTCTTCTCTGATACTTAGATAGTTAGAATCTTAGCATGCAGAAGCACAAGGCCAACATTTCTTAGAGAGAATTTTAAGAAATCCTGGTTTTGGGGTTTAGTTTGATATAGAGCAAACCCAAAGTTAAGTTGATAAATATTAAAAGCTATATCTCCCTTTGCAAGATTCAACTTACATGATAGTACATTATAGAGTGTGAGAAGTCCTATATTTAATAAATATAGGGATATTTGTTTATTTCAACATTTTTAAAATTTAATTTACCGTGGACATCTCTCTTCTCCTAACCATAATAATGTTCCACATAGAACCCATTGGAAAATGCTGTCATAATAAAAATAAAATTAATTTAGGTATTAAGACACCCTATCAGTGGTGGGCATACTCATTAGTCAACAGAGTCAAATATCAATAGTACAACGATAGAAATTTCTTTTGAGAGCTAAATTTTTAAAACTTATACTTCTTCTAACGCCAATTCTTCTAAATTGACTCGTCCAGGCCATGGTATTTTGTGTAAGATCCACACTCAAGGGGCCAAAGAGCTGCATGTGGCTCGTGAGCCGCAGTCTGTCAACCACTGCCCTAACTCCACTCCATCCTGCTTCATTAGTTGATGTGTCAGCTTAGATAAATGATGGACATGTCTGGAGATTCAATTTCTTATGTCTACAATAATGTTGATAATTTAGTGCAGGCTTATTTTAAGGATGAAATAAATATATAGGTTCAGCAACATGGTAAACTTTAAAGTGAAATTGAAAAGTTTGTTTTAATGTCTTTGTCTTATACTTATCCACAAAATTTGTCATGAACCTGTGAGTAATTCGGGCACTTTTTCCTCCTCCTGTCATCCTATGAATTCCTTTGGACATAACTTACTCTGCAGAAGGTGATGGGGGTATAAAAGGGATGAGTAGAATTTATTGAGCATATTAGGGTAGATCCACTTTGCTAAATATTTATTCCCTGGATTTATTCAGGCAGAGCTTATTAGAACACTGTACAGGAAATACTGTACAAGGTTAATTAATGTCATATTCATTCTTATGTAAAGATACTTTGACTTGACAAATGTATTAGTGCTCATAATGTAAATAAATCACTAATTTTATCATACATTGAATAAATTTTGTCAAAACATGCAAGAAAGTGTGATCAGGTATAATGAAAGGGGTGCAAATCCATATTCATGTAAGTTTCTAGCTAGTAATTGTAGTTACTTTTTTTAAAAAAGGAGATGTATATAATCAGAAAAAATAGTCTATGTCAGACATGTAATGTGAATTATTCTTTCAAGACTTCAAGGATTAAGTATAAATTTACTCTGTATATTTGCAGAGATAGAATAGCAGAAAGGTTTTTTTAATGCAATGGGGGGGGGTGTAGGTATGATTAGTTTCAGAATAGAAGTGTGAAGAAAAGATTTAACCATAAGCCCATGATTCTCTTATTGGAGATGAGAACCTTTGAGAAGATGGGAGTCAGAATGACTGGTCCCCAGTAGAGTTTCTGATAAGCATGCTTATGATGTGGACTAGATGTCTTGTCAATGTGCTAGTAGTAAATAACAAAGTTTTATTTTTTTAAAATAAATTATTTTAGCAAAATATAGTTGGTTTCTATAGATTGTTTCTCTTTTTTGTAAATATATTTTATTGATTTTTTACAGAGAGGAAGGGAGAGGGATAGAAAGTCAGAAACATCGATGAGAGACATCGACCAGCCGTACCCTGCACACCCCACACTGGAGATGTGCCCGCAAGAAAGGTACATGCCCCCGACCGGAATCGAACCCAGGACCTTTCAGTCAGCAAGCTGACTCTCTATCCACTGAGCTAAACCAGTTTTGGCTATAGATTGTTTCTTATTAATCATCCTAGATTTACAGATTTCATGTGTGCCTAGAGATGGGGTGGTAATCAAATAAACATTTTACATTGGCGTATCTAACAGAGTATAAAACTAGAAAGCCCTCAAATTCGAAAGGCTTCTTTCATTGAGCTATGTTTTTTGCATACATAATTCAGAATGTATCTGCTAATCCAATACCAAACAAGGTCTTAATAAAAGAGAAATAAATTTCTTGGGAACCATGGTTGATTGTGGACAGCTCCTTCAAAAGAAAATCCTACATTTGTGTTTATTTTTTTGTTTAATTTCTTTAAATCATTAATCAAACATGGTGGTAAGTAAGGATTAGCATTACATGATTCTGTTTCAACAATTTAACTTTCTGTGTCAACACAAGACAAATACATCTTTGTTATTTAACATCATCCATTACCACCTACTATCTGTATTTCTGTGGAAATCAGAACCTCTGAATATAGGTATTTTTTGTAAGCTCACATGCAGTTGTTAAGCTCCATGAAATTTTAGCATTTCTGACATGAGCTGTGTTTTTTATTGACTAAAAATAATTATATAATAATTATTCCATAGTTTTTCTCCCAAGACCGAGTGTGTATCAGAAAATTTCAGAAAATGCAGAGTAACAAGAGCCCACTAAGAGAGATATTCACATTTTTGTATACCTAAGAGGTAACTGACAGTAAATGATTTTATTACAGGATAGTCAGTCACATCTTAGAATAAAACTGATTTTTACATAAATATAATCTAACCATACCATGTAATGCTTTAAACTTTCCAACACTTTCAATATTGAAAAGTGACTCTGTTATTGATGGAGAATATAAGAGATAAAAAGTCCTAAACAAAGAGATTATACATGTTTAAGTTTGTTATGATGGAAAACAGTTTTTCACTCCTTGAATTCTTTCCCCAAAAATCTGTGATAGTGGCAGTATTTATCAACCTTATCAAAATCATATACTTTAAAATCTAGTAGTATCTTAGTGGAATAGTCTCTCTTTAAATGCAAATTTTAGCTTCCTTCTATCATAAAATGTTTTTTTTCAATAAAAAGAGGTATGTATGTTTTATGCTAATGGCCTGTTTATCCCACTACATGATGTGGCATTAATATCTAAGCCCAGGAGTTCTGTCTTTGGGAGGAGATAAAAGTGACAGATATGGCTCAAATTCCATCAATCTTTGGTGGAGTGGAGAAGAGATTTACTAATGGAATATGAAAATGTTTCTAAAGAATAATTATGAAAATGTTCTCTTTTATAAAACTACTATGTTACAACGAAATATAAAATAAAATCATCTTAGTGACTGCAGATTCCTTTAGGGGAAAGGATTTGTTAAGCCTGGAACGCAGACCGCGCTTACAGAGCACCAAGAGACGATCCCATGCAAGAACAAAGGGGTTTATTCAGACCAGCATGCTGGGGCCCGCAACGTGCTCCAAGCACAGAGCAATGGTTGTGAGCCCCGTTCCTTTGTTACATGTTCTTTTTATAGACTAGGGGTCCGGGTGGGTGGAGGGTAGTTTGAAATACTGAGTTGGCCCACCCTGATAGGCCAGGTAGGGGCCAGGGTCTGCTTACGCAGGCACGGGATGTGGGGTCAGGAAGCGGCCTAACGGCCGGAGGTGGTGGTCTTGCCTTACCCGGTTATCTCCCGGCACATTCTTGCTGGATTACCTAATGGTGGGGTATGGGGCTGGCAAGTCTCTTTGTCCTGCTAAGGGCTAGTCACCTAAGATGGAGGAGGCTGAGGAGAATTGTCCCTTCACTATGAGTGCATTATGCAGAGCTATGCTAAGGCAGAGAGTTGCAAAGGAAATGTTCAGTTGAGTCTAGACATATTTTCTTGGAATGTTTTCCAAAGTTTTTAAAATGTCTACCTGTCAATGGAACAAGTTGAAAATATATATAAAAGAATTAATGAAATTAAAAATAACATATTTAATTTATGGTTGAATTTAGACACACAGTCTTTAAATTTGGGAGAAACAAGACCTTTCTAAACATCTGATAAAAACATGAATACTTGTCGTAGGAAATACTGCAATTACAAATACATGTAAAATTGCATGGATAAATGTACACCATACCTCTTTAATTTCCACTGACCTTCACTTCCAATGTCCTCCCACCCCATCCATCTGTTTTGTTATAATTAGCTAATTAGTATTAGTAATAAAAAGAAAGCAAAGCAAAGGCCAGATATTATACGTATGGTCTTCTGGGCAGCTTCACCAGGAAGCTAAAGCTTTATACTCCTCAGGGAACCATGGGCCCATTCCCTGCAGATCACGATAGGGACCTGTGCAATGACATTGAGGTGACTTGGGGAAGGTGATTTCCTGTCAGTCTAACCTGGGAAAAAGATCATTGGCTAGGAAGGTGGAGTCACTGCAAGAGCACTAAATCTTGGAGGAATAAAATCTATGGACAGAGAGTTCCCTCTCTTTTATGCCCTTGTGTGCTTGTTCTCACCTGTTCTCTCTCCATGGCCATGTGGCCTTAGGCAGTCTCATGGCCCCTAGCTGTGCAAACTCCACACACAATGGGATGCAGCTAAGAACACAAACTAAGCTAGCTAGATGCTGGACTGGACTTTAATATGTAACATAAATTCTGAACAGTGGCCTTAATTCTGGCCCTGCTGAAGACAAGATGGGACTTCTTTCAAGGCAGGAGGAACAGAGATGGGGAAAGGAGGGGAACCCCCACAATTTTACATCATCAATAAAGCATTCCATGAAACCCTATCCTTTCATGGGGTCCTCAGAAAATTAATTTCCTTGTGTTGCCTCAAAAATTCCACTTCACACAATAACATTTCCACATGGAAAGCCCCAGGTGGACCCTGCTTTAGAGTATGAGCACCTTGATGCCTCCAAGTAATAATAATCAGAAGCATAGAAATTATGCTATGCAGAAAATAAATAATAAAATCAAGAATTAACACACAAACAACAGAATTCAATAAAGAATTTCAAAAGCTCCCAAATCCTGATATTGAAACTGAAATGTGTTTTTCAAGTCTGAGTTCTTTGTCTCTTGAAATTGAAGAATGAAGTCACAGACAAAAAATAGTTAATGAAACTGAAGTTAATTGAGAGAAACCAATCCTGGAAAAGGTGAAGCTGGAGTTCCAGGAGCAGGACAGTGTCAGAGCTTCCTTTCCATGCTACAGCCAGGAACAGTTCAGCATCCCAGCTAATTAAAGACTATTTCTCCATGTGTGGAGGCTCACGTGACCGTAAGTCATGTGGGAGCAGGGGAGCATATTCTCTGCCATCAGTTTAAAGCTAGGGAGAGAGAGGAGGAAGCATGCAGGGTTTGTTTTTTTTTTTGTATATATACTTATTAGTTCCTGATTGGTCTTCTCAGGAAATTTTGCCTAAGCAACATTTTTGAGATTGGTTTATACCATCCTGTGATTGGTTATCTGCAAGCTGTCTGTCATAGTAACATTCATACATTTTTAAGCTTATGGCCCTAGTACCCTTCCTTCCCTGCCCAGTTGGGGTATTTTAGTGAAACAGGAATTTTGGGGAATGAAAAAGACAGGTTTTAGGAAATTTGAGAATTTTTGGAAATGAAGGGGACCATGGAGGAAGCACGGGCTGCAGAGAAGCAGAAGGTATATTTCCATAGTATAGGGAGTTGAAAAGCTGCAACAGGTACCTTTGTATTTAATAAGGAAGCTGGGAACAACAAAAGGTCTATATTTACAAAATAAAGAGAAGGAAGCCCTTCATCCAGAAGAAGAGGAAGAAAGCCCAAAGGGAATAGAAAAACAATAAGGAAGGAGGAGGGAGAACATCACATGTCCCATGTGAGGTTCACCTTTGAGCTCAGGAGTTACTTTAGTAACCAGTCTAGGGAAATAGTGACCAATCAGAGGGGATACCAAGGCACCAGGATCTGCAGCCATTATAAGCCATAGGGAAAAGGAACTCAATGGGACCCTTTTTCCCTTCCCACGTGGAAGTCCATTCTGTGGATTTTTTCCCTTTCCCCATCAGGGAGTCTAGACTGGTTCTTTAATAAATCTCCACCTTTGCTATACCACCTTCTGTCTGTGGATTCATTCTTTTGTTACAGAGAACCAGAATAATCAAACAGTGCTTGGAGAATTTGGAGTTACATTTATTACACAAGGGTCCAGAGGAAAATGTTTCTCAAATTCTGGGCCCCAACATGCAGAAATTTTCCATATTTATATGTTTTTACCTTCTTTGTCTCCCAAATATGAAATGTTTCCCACTCCTTTGCAAGTTCTTAAAGGGCCCCTATGTGCTGAGGCCTTGAGACCTCAACCAAAGTCCTGGCCTGATGCCAGCACTGATAATTTTGTCTAGGAAAGGTTTAATGGCCTCTCTGAAGTGAAAATAGTCTCATTTTCCTTATTATTAAAGCAAGCAAACATTTACAGAAGCCAATAGCAAGATTAAAATTTCAAACTGCAGTTTTTATATAAGATGGATACTTCATTCCCCACTGATTTTATGTACATGAGTCAAATCATTGACTCTTGGTCATTGTCAAGAAGGGAGTTATATTTACCCCTGAGAACTATAATTTTAATTTTCTGTCTAATATAGTTAGTGAGCCTATTTATAACATAAGGACCCAGAATGAGGACCAGGAATAATCTTTAGATAGTCCGAAAAGTCTTGGACTGAGCTGCTTAAGCCGAGTGTGAGGAAGCCACGTTGGGATTTTGTTGACCCTGACTGCCATGGAGGTGGTCCTTTCTAGGTAGTAGTCAGTCCTTAGGTGGCAATTTTTTTTTACCCAAATAGAGTCACCAAGGTGGAAGGGATGAATCTGATCAAAAGTTGATACAGGTGGATCGTCTCAGATGTGCTTCTGGATTGCTTCCTAGGTAGACTGTAAAGTCTGTAAGAACTTGAATAAAGACTGTTTACGGATTTCAGTTTTTGTAGATTGGGTAGATGAGGGTCTAGAAGAGTCACTAGAATCTGTAGAGGCACTGCTGGTTTTAGGACAGCCTCCTGGGCAGCTTTATCTGTGGCTTGGTTCCCTCTTGCTTCTGTGGAGACCCCCTCACCTTGTAAATAGCACTATGTACATGAGCCATTGTAAATGTGTACCTGCCATCAGTATAAATTGTTACTGATTTTTCTTTTGTCTACCAGAGATCCTGAAACTGGGTGACTCGGATGTTTGACATCCAGTGCTCTAGTGTGTTCCTGAGTAAAGCCTCGACCTCATGTGGGGCAGTTAGGATTAGTTACTGCCCTAGGGTTACCTTATTTGCTTTTCTGATAAGCATAGCTGTGGCTGCTACCACCTGGAGGCAAGTATGTCATCCCAATACAAAGAGTTCAAGTCTTTTGGACAAATAGGCACTGGCTTTCTCTAAGGGCTGAGACTTTGGATGAATACCTCTTTGACTATGACCTTTATCTCACATACATAGAGATGGAAAGACTTCGTTACATCTGGTAGCACCAGTTGGCCCATCGTCCTTGCTCTGCTTATGTCTGTCTAAATGTCTAATATATTACCTCAAGGATCCTGGCTCTGAATTCTTTTAGGAAAAAAGGACATTGAATTTCTTGTGTAGCTGCTTCATGCTGCTGAGAAGGGACAGAGTTTTCCATAGAGCCAATAGATCCTTGCTATCTGTCAGAGGGATGATGAGGCCTGGGCACAGAAGGAGGTGGGCTTGTGACCTGGCAGAGACAAACTGTAACAAATGGTCTGGTGGAAGGGAAAGAAAACATTTCAGTTTTAAAGACATTTATTGAAATAGAATTTTTCTCCTTAAAATTACCTCTATGTTTATTAAAAGAGCCAAATCAAGACAAATTTACCTATTGTATTTAATTTGGCCTGATTATTTGCATAAACACAACAAGAATGGTAACCAACAACCTTTGCCAGAATTTCATGATTGAATCTTAGTGTGCCCAGTAGGGCTAGGAAGCCATGCCATCCAACTGCCGTCCAGCCTTGCCTGCAGTATCTGCTGAGTTAGGTGAATCCTTCACTTGCAGCACTCTACCTGGGCCCACGCCCTAGGTTTTAAGGCCCATCTCAGTACCCCTCCTACTCATTGCAGCCCAGAGTGCTTGGGGGTTCTGCAGGGACACAGAGGTGTCCTTATTGCTTCCCTTCTACCCTGACCAACCGCCATGGATGATAGGACATGAGCCTGATGCTCCAGCACCAGCCATTTTAAAGGCTCCAAAGCAGGATACCAGGCTTTTCTTTTGCACTCTTATTGGCTTTAAGTCTTCAGAGTTCAGACAGGGCTCTTTAAAACATGATACTCCAAAGTTTCCATCAATAAAACCACTATTGGAAACTGGTCTTATTGAGTTTATGCAAAAGAAATGTATTGCCATGACTTATTAAGAATTGCCAAATTTCAGAGGAATTATATAAGAAGAAAAATATATTGGCCTGCTGTAAGATCTTCTGATTTTCCTTGTCAGTCCTTTCTATGGATTCTTCAGAGTAACATAACTGTCTTCAACTGATAAGGAAAAATTCAAAATGTGTCGGTATTCAAGTAGATAATTATAGCTGCCCTAGTAGTAGGGTTCCCCCTACTTGACTTATCCTTAAAATTTCATATGGTCTCTGGAAGGGGTTGCATGCTCTCTGAGAAAGGACTAAGGGAGCTTTATTGCTTTACAGGGTCTTACATATTACAGGACTTCACGGGGTCTATAATTTCTATAACAAAGGGCTGGTACTCACCACTTCCCTCTGTTCCAAACAGGCCTACCCCAGTTTCTTAAAGTTGAGGTTTGTGCCACAACTGACATGGGTATGGCCACACAGGCCTGCAAGACAGTATACAGGCTGCCACCAGTTTCTGGTTTTTCAATAGAAACTAAAACCAGATGGGTATTTTTTTTTTTTTTTTTGTCCATTTTGGCACTTGCCCTTTTGGCAACTGCATTCAAATCTGTAAGGTTAATGCAATATTATTAACACAATGAAGAATAATATTGGCACTGTGGCCAACTTAGATAGCCAAATCTCCTGCTACCATATAGAACACATGGTAGGGCTATACAAATATCTTAGGGAGATGACTAAGGTCTATTCTTGACCTTCTAACTAACACAAAATTTTCTCTGTCTTTCTGGAGTCACGTCCATGAAGACGCAAGCATCATCTAAGTCTATTGTACAATTTTCTGCAGGCACTGTCAGGGCTGTGCATGGTGGCCAGTTCTTCTTTCTAGCCACAAACATGGCCTGTCTAATTTCTTAAGATTTATTCTGGCATTGGAGAAAGTTGTTTTGCTGTAACAGGCAGCTTAACTCCTACATAACTGGGCTTGGACATCTGCCTAGAAAACTGTAATTTATAAGTTTAACATGTGGTCTTAGATCCTTCCAACCCAAAAGAGTCTCTACTATCCCTCAGTCAGACTCCTCTCTTGGAGACTCTCAAAGTCTTGAAAGCTCCGCAGTCCAGGGAGAGTGCCATTCCTTTGCCTTTGATTTTAAGTTGCCAGTCCAAAACAGCCAGAGTTGCAGTTAGAAAGCGCTTTGCTTATGGCAAAGCACTATTGTGGCAGTGGCTTGGGTATTAGCCCCCTTGTCTTCCCACCAGTCCCTTTCGTGGCAGAGCAGCGACCAGGCCTCTCCCAAGGGAGTGAACTGGAAAGGGATCTCAACCCCTCCTCTTGCCAGCAGCAACAGGTACTGAACCCTTTCAGTACATTTGCAAACAGGGTGTTTTCACTAGCTCTATTTGCTGCTTTTACAGATCGTGGGATTGATGCTCTATATCTGGAGCTGCCAGAAGGCCAGTTGCAGTCACTTGCCTCTGGTGTGATTGTTGTAGCCAGCAAGCCAAAGGCCTAAATATTATATTGCTTGTTGTAAAATGCTTATTACTCACCAGGCAGCAGTGGGGCATCTCTAGTATCAGATAAATGTCTATTTTCCCCTGCTTTTTTTGCTGCTGCGGCTTCTTCCAGGGTCACTGCAGGCAGTTCAGGCATCCAGCCCCCCTTCTTTCACTTGGCCCTTGGGGGCTGAGTCTGCCTAGCCACCAGTTTTAAATCACCAGGACAGCTAGATTAATTATGCTTGCAGAAAACTTGAGACTTTGAATCTAGTGAAGTACTAATAAGACACCTGGACCAGACCTCTACACCAGCAGAGTGGTCTGCAGCCAGTAAAATCAACAAAAATCTATCTCTCCCTGCTTCATGATTAACTGCCAATACCCTCCCTCCTGTCTGTTCTGCATTAACCATTTACTCTGTCCTGAAACAAGGCAAATGGTCTGAGATCCAGTATATTTAGGCTTTTTACATTTAAGGATGTTTTTTTTCTTTCTGTAAATGTTGTTTTCACTCATAGATTTTTCCTCTTTATTCTAAGTCCCTAGAGTATCTTAAACCTTCATTCTTTACTACTCTTGATTGTGCCAGTGATTCCTGTTTCCCAGTCCAGTTTCTTGTTTCCCTTTCTTATTGTGAGTCAGAGAAAGACAATTCCTACAGAGGGGAGAAATAAAAACAGTGGGAGTTTCAGAGAAAACTACAGACTACCACTTTAGTAGTCCTCAATTTTGAAGGTTGAGGTCCACCCTGTGGAGAAAAATGACTCTTAGTCAGCCTGGAAAGATAGCAAATAAAGTTAAGGGTGTGTAGGGAGATTTGTTGCAAACTGAAAGTCTGGATAGCCTCTTGAAAGAAAAGATCTTTAATCCAGTTATTGATGTTATTGGCATCTGGATTAGGGAGGAAGGGAAAGACCTGGTTATGTCCTTTATGAGGATCCTAATAACTGGAAACAGCTAGTCAAACAAAACATATAACTATGAAGACAACAGACCACACAAGATACACAACTAGGGTTAAATAAATAAATAAAATAATATAAACACATTAATAATAACTCCATCCTTAGTTCAGCCTTAGATGGCTCACGTTGGACTATGATGTCACAGGCAGGGACAGGGCCTGTAAATCTCTCCACATTGCAGAGCTGTAAGCTCTGTCCCTGGAAGTTTCTGATCACCAAAAAAGATAAGGAAGCCATAAATAAAAGTTCTTTGTTCTTTGAAATGTTACAAATTTATGCCTTTAAGTTAACCCTAGGACTTTAAAATTTCAATTTAATTTAGCAAATTCTCAAATCAAAACAAACTGAAACCCTTGCTTATACAAAATTAGAAATTTTTATTAGCTAAATGGGCTGATTCCCTCTCTGATAGAGAGCAAAAAACTCAGAAAAAGAAATTCCAGCAGCTGCTAAAGAATTTTGCATTCTGTCACAGCAGGTCCACCCCATCCATCCTTAAACAAATTAAACAATAGAAAGGGATAACAAGTACTCTGCTGTATACAGCCAGATGCCACAAAGTAACTTTGGCCTCTCACAGACCAGTTAATTAGCAGATAATTATGCGAAGACAGACAAACATCCATATTCACACTCTCCCAGAAGACTAGCCTAGATTGGAGCTGAGCAGATAAACAAAACAATGCCCAACCTTCAGAAGGGCTTGGGTGCACTCCTGGCACCCATGCCCCAGAACAGAATTCTTGACCAACTTCTTGGTGAGAACCTACCGGAGGAGTTAAGACTGTGTCCAGTCCCCTTCTTGGTAACAAATTGGCTAGTCTCACAGACAAACAAACAGCAGAGTGAACTCATAATTCTTTAATCGAATCTGAATTCACTCACCTCTACAGTCCCACAGTTTTATACTAAAAGTCCGAGTTTTTGACTTCTACCAGATATTTCCCCAGTTTAAACAGTCCACCTGACACCTGATTCCTGATTAATTTACCTGAGGAAGCTACAGCTTTCTGGGAGGTGATCAAGCTCCTCCTTCTACTCACTTGGAGTGGGCCAAACTGATAGGGCCCCTACCTTACAGATTCTGTCGACAGGTCCAGAGGTGTTCGTCCACTCTTTCCAGATGTTGGCAAGGTCCTCCGCTGAGGTCCAGGAGGGCCTGGAATTTCCCGGTTCAATTCTGCTAAATCAGCAGAGTGGCACCTCTCGGAAACCTATTTGGCTCCCCTGGGTCCCAAACCCAGTCCACTCACCAGCGGATGGGTTGGTTTTCATGGTCAGGGAACCAATAATGTTACAGACAACCAGAATAATCAAATCATGATTGGAGAGTTTGGAGTTACATTTATTACACGCAGGTCTAGAGGAAAATATTTCTCAAATTCTGGGCCTCAACATGCAGAAATTTTCCCTATTTATATGTTTTTACCATCTTTGTCTCCCAAATATGGAATGTTTCCTATCCCTTTGCAAATTCTTAAAGGGCCCATATGTGCTTAGGCCTTGAGACCTCAACCAAAGATCTGGCCTAGTGCCAGCACAGATAATTTTGTCCAGAGAATATTTAGTGGCCTCTCTCCAGTGAGAATAGTCTCATTTTCCTTATTATTAAAGCAAGCAAACATTTACAGAAGCCAAATAGCAAGGTTAAAATTTCAAATAGCAGTTTTTATATAAGATGGATGCTTCACTTTGACTCTGGTGGACAAAGAATCCAGATTTTGGCCAAAAATTTTGTAACTGCACCTACTTTGGTTCCTGGTTTTACCCATACCCACATGGTCCATTTCCCTGTCTACCTAACTTTCTTCTATCTCTTCAATATTAACATTTGATACTGTTTAAAGGTAATTTTCATCACCACATTAAGATTCTCCATTAACAAAATTAAAATCCAAAATAAAAACATATAATTTTATTTTTGTTAATTATTTAGAATTTAGCCAACTTGCTACTTTTTTTATGTATGATGAAAGTAGCCTTCCTTCTTGGTAGTTATTTATAGGTATATAAAATATACTATTATTTCTTTGGTAAAGGAAAAACAGCTCATTTTTTCATATTTAGCATCTAAAAAGGATCTATCACATTTAAGAATTAAAATAAATATTCATGGAGAGTAGGACCAAAGTGGGAAGAAAAAACGCAAGTAAGAATTTTAAGAAGTGAGAAAGGAAAGGACCTACAAAGGAAGGAATGAAAGAAGGAAGAAGGGAAGAAATGAATAGAGGAGATGAGATTAGCCAACTACAAGTTTATTTGTAGATTTCTCCCAAAGATTTCCCTGTATGGATCAGAATTCTGCTGAAAAAATAAAATCCTTTACTATTATAAATATTTGAAAAGTTCACAGATAAAATAAGAACTTATGCAAAAGAGTACTTGCTCCTTGGACTAAGAATAGTATTGTTAGGGATGAAACTGTGGACACTGGAATAACAAATTGAAGATGCCCAAACTTGCGTTTTCCTGTCTGTTTTGCTTCTTTCAAAATTTCAATATTCAAACCAATCACTACAATATTTTAAAGTCATTTCTTTCTACTTTTTAATTCCTTAACTTTATTCCTTTTCTTCCAAGTTGATCCTTATTTATTATTCAAATGGATCTCTTAGTCATATTACTTTGAGCCATAAACAAGTTAAAACATTTGCTCTATAAAAGAAATGCTGTTTAAATTAAAAGTATTTACTATTGAGGGTGAGATAAGATGTCTCTTTGTAATATGGGAGATGTTTTTTTCTCAGAAATCTTTTCCCAGTAGCCCAGTGTTCATAACATCACATAGTTTATCAAACAGGCTACCTTCACCTTCTCCTTCCCAGTTAAGTAGTCTCACTTTATGTTTGGGGCAGTATTGAAAAGGAACAGAAACAGGTTGGAAAGCTCTGAAGAATTTTGCCAGAGTTTAAGGAGAACTGAAAAGCATTAAACTCTCTTTTGCTACAATTTCTGGATTTAGAAATTGTACAATAGATGGTCTTGCATGATATGCTGCCAGTTGCAAAAGACTTATGCACATCATGGACTATTCTAATGGCAATTCTAGGGGTAAAGTGACAGGAAACCCAGGTTTGGACTCTGAAATTACTTCATTCAGACAGGATTCCTTAATTTTCTGAATCCGTATGAAGTATGGTAGTAGAAAATGCTGTTGGGTGCTATACTTATTTGTTTGATAGAACAATAGAAAGTTATTTTGATTTTCTGAACTTATGTATGCTATCCCAATACTCCGTTGATGATGGTTTGAGTATCCCATTCATTGTGATCTCACTGGTCATCAAAACACATTCTTCTGGGAACCAGGACAGCTCAGTTATCCTAAATTGTTTCAGTAGATACAAATAACTAGTTTCGGTTGACTCAGTAGTCCCAGAATCTGGACAGCATAATTATTCTAAGTTGCCCTGGTAGTCCCAGCTAAAGTGTTTCTGTTGATTCAGTGATTCGTAGATACTTTAGATAACTAACTTGCTCAATTTTGCTTCTGTAAAAATGCTTTTCAGAAAACAGGTTCCTCATTCAGACCCAAAGACATAATTGATACCTTTGTGATATTCTGCCCATTTAAGCCAGATGTGGCAAACTGTTCGGGGCTGTGAGGTCTGGAGTACTTCAGCCACTCGTAAGGCATCAGCCTTTAATAAATGAGTTCATAATTCGACTTCTTGAGGTGTCCTTTGTAAGATGGGGGTATACTACAACACTTGAAGTTTTGTGATAGGATCACTAACAGCATTTTTATGAAGAGTTAACAAGATGTGTATGAAACTACGCACAGACATATCTTATCTACTGAGTAAGTTTAAGTCTCCATCTGTCTTTTCCAACCTAGTTTTGTTAGTGATGTGCTGCTTGGAAGAAAGGGCATTATTTAATGACTGGAAACCTGGTGCACAAAATTTGTGAAAGAGTATCCTTCCTTCCCCAAGCTGCATGCATCGGCTTCCCTCCAGCACCCAGGACCCAGGCTTGCCTCTGGCTGCCATCAAGCCCAGGGGACCTGGGCTTCCCTCATAGCCCGGCTTCATCTGGAATGTTGTCCGGAAGGACGTCTGGTCTAATTAGCATATTATACTTTCAGTATTATAGAATTATTATACATTAAATTGAGATAAATATTTCATAATAAATAATGTAAATGATAATATAAATATATGTCAAAATATGAGACTATATTGTTAGGGTTTCTCTCAACATCATTTTTCAAGTGTGTAGCAACTCCTTGAATAGTATTTGATGATCTATCTTTTAGTAGCTGTATGATATTTAATTTTTAAAAATGACAAATACAATTTTGAATCCTATATTTTTTATAATTTTGTTTACATACATATTTCCATATATGAAAATAATGAGGTGAGATGAGTAATTTTTTGGCCCAAATTTCCCTTTCTCTGGGATTAAGAATGTCTTCTTTCCTCCTAGTTCAGGGAAGGTACCTTTCACACAAGAGCTATATGGGCAAGTGGGAGGAAGTATGTGAACTTTCAGTTTCCACTGTTTTCAGTTTTTAAATAATATTTTATTAATTTTAGAGGGAAAGGGAGAGAGAGAGAAACATTGATGTGAGAGAGTAACGTCAATAGGCTGCCTCCTGCTCATTCCATACTGAGAATCAAGTCCGAAACTGGGCATGTGCCTTTGACCAGGAATTGAACCAGCAACCTCCTGGTGCATAGTTCACTCCCAAACAACTAAGACACACTGGCCAGGGTTTTATTTTTTTAAAGTTTTTCAGCTTAAGATATTCAATTTGACAAGGTACCATATTTTTGGGGTGAATGTAAAAACCAACAGTTTTAAGGCTCTTACAATTAAGATGTATTATGAAATTTTCATTCAAAAGCATCATTCAAAAGTATCCATATGTACAGAGCTTGGAAGTCACTATTGTGTCCTAACAACAAATAAAAGCTAAAGAGATTAAAAACTCAAAGACTTTTATTTAATCCAGAAGAGGATGGAGGACACAGGGCAAAATGATTGCCCTCAAGAACGGAGAAAGAGACAGGTGAGTATAGGAAGTTGAAGTTTCCTAGTGTGGAGCACACAAGTGAATGGAACTCACCTTGGCAACCAGCACCCCGGCAAGAAAACCTGAACTGTAACTAAATTCTGGAGACTCAATGTGAAAGACTCTGGGAGTTAAAAAGTTCAGGAGGACCTAGTCATGGGAAGTAATGAAGGGGGATGAGCCACAATAATGAAAGATTTACCTCCAGGAGTTCTACCAGGTTCCCAAAGTGACAGTCAGAGAAATACTCGCTCATATTTCAGGGGCAGGGAAAAGGAACCTTTCGGAAATATGCCAAAGCACTTTGTTCTCAGCAAGCCATGCTCTCAGGCAAACTAGCTAACCAGGGGATAATTATCCCATTCTAGCCATGCTGTCTCACCAACAGTGGGTGGCTATGAAACTCTGGTGAAGTTCATAGACCAGAGGCATTGACTCAGTAAAATACTGAAATCTAATAATGATGCCATAAAAGGTTCTTCCTGCAACCCCCTTCCCGCCACATTACTAACGACTTTTTTTACTGCAGTTCCTATCTATCTATCTATCTATCTATCTATCTATCATCATCATCTATCTATCTATCATCATCTATCTATCTATCATCTATCTGTTCCCTAACTATCATTTATCTACATATCTTTTATTATCAATCACTTATTTGTTTATTTTTATCCACTTTATTAAGGTATAAAATTATATATATTTAAGGAATTGACACTACAGTTTGATACATGTATACACTACGAAATGTAGATATCTTTAAAATGCCAAGCATATGGGGAATTAGATAAATCAGTCATTATAAAACTATATGATAAAACGTAGCAATTACAAGTTACATAGATACATATTTGATGATATATTTGTCATTGGTAATGCTGCAGCTATACAAGAGACATATTTTCATTTGAAGAGCTCCATTCTCTAACATAAATGTCTATATATGTATATTTAGTTTTTTCTCTCTGGCTGTAGCTTCTTATTTAGTATTAATATCATAACTCCCATTAACCAAGATGGCGGCATAGGTAAACACCTACACTGCTACCTCGCACAACAATTTCAAAACTACAACTAAAAGACAGAATGGACATCATCCAGAACCACAGAAAAGCTGGCTGAGTGGAAGTTCTACAACTAGAAGGAAAGAGAGGGGCTCACAGAGACCCAGAGGAGCTGCAAATAGCTGAGGTACGGAGACGCGCGCGCTGAGAGAGCGGGTGCCGGAGTACTGGGCTGGCTTTCTCTGGCGGGAGGGAAACGGAGACTCCCAACGGCATTGAACCCCTTATCCTACGACACTAAACCCCAGATCCAGCCGAAACTCATACGGGGGGAGTTTGGACTGTGAAAAGGGAGAGGTGCACGGATATTTAGGGGAGTCACAGAAGATCAGGTCCGGTCTCGCACGCGCACAGTGCTGCGCAGAGGACAGACTGCTGATTGTGCCACTGGCTTTCGAGACTGGGCAGGAGACAGACCCTCCCAACTGTGCCACTTCTGAGTCCACTGAGCCCCTGTTTCGGGCGAAACCCTGGGGACCTGGACTCGTGTGGTCCTGGTGCACAGGGGAGCTGGAAAGGCAGTGGTTGGAGGCATTTCGGGTGCTCACGCACAAGTACCTCTCCAGCCATTACCCAGTCACGTGAGACTCAGGGGCCGTGGAGGGCGGGGCCGACTGGAAGGCAAGGCGGACCCTTAAGCCCTGAGACTCCACCCCTCCCAAGGTCAACAGAGGCTTCTGCGGCTTTGCATCTGCTATCATAAGGCTGAATCCAACACAGAAGTTTCCCCGGCATAGGGCAAATGCCGAGACAAGGGAAGGGATCACAAACAAAAGAAATGGAGGAAAAAAAAACGACTGGATATAGAGTTCAAAACCACGCTTATAAGGTTTTTCGAGAATATGCTAGAAAAGATGGATAAATTTAGCGAGAGCCAAGAGGAGATGAAACATACACTGACTGAAATAAAAAAATATTATAGAGTCCTAACAGCAGACTAGAGAAAGGCAAGAATCAAGTAAAAAATTTGAAATATAAAGAAGCAGACAACATTCAACTGGAAAAGCAAGAAAAGAATCCAAAAATGTGAACATAATGTTAGGAGACTCTGGGACAGTTTCAAGTGTACCAACATCAGAATTGGGGGGGTGCCAGAAGAAGAGAGAGAGCAAGATACTGAAAACCTATTTAAAGAAATAATGACTGAAAACTTCCCACATCTGGTAAAAGAGACTTACAAGTCCAGGAAGCATACAGAACCCCAAATAAAAGGAATCCAAAGAGGACCACACCAAGACACATCATAATTAAAATACCAAGAGCAAAAGACAAAGAGAGAATATTAAAAGCAGCAAGAGAAAAACAGTTTATTACCTACAAGGGAGCACCCATACGACTGTCAGCTGATTTCTCAACAGAAACGATGCAGGCCAGACGGGAGTGGCAAGAAATATTCAACGTGATGAATAGCAAGAACCTACAACCAAGAATAATCTATCAAGCAAAGCTAACATTCAGAATTAAAGGGCAGATAAAGAGCTTCACAGATAAGAAAAAGCTAAAGCAGTTCATCAACTCCAAACCAGTATTATATGAAATGCTGAAAGGTATTCTTTTAGAAGAGGAAGAAGAAAAAGGTAAAAGACAAAAAATTATGAACAACAAATACATATCTATTAACAAGTGAATCTAAAAATTAAGTGAATTAAAAATTTGATCAACAGAATAAACTGGTGAATATAATAGAATCAGGAGCACAGAAAGGAAGTGGACTGATAATTCTCAGGGGGAAAGGGGTGAGGGGTGTACAGGGAGAGACTGGACAAAAATCATACACCTATGGATGAGATCAATGAGAGGGAGCTAAGGGCAGAGGGAGTGGTGGGAGCTGGGTGGAGGGGTGCTATGGAGGGGAAAAAAGAGAAACAAATGTAATAATCTGAATAATAAAGATTTAATTAAAAAAAAGAAAAAAATATCATAACTCCCACTTATAGTCATTTTTGTAAAACAGTTTTGTAGACTTTGTTTTGTCTCTTTCTGATTCATTTACCTTAAATTTTCATTTTTACACTGCATATTGTAACTTATTTTTTCTACTGTGCCTGACAGATTTGTCAATTTACAATGTCATGTAAAACTTTGACATTTATTGTTACAATTTCTATGTTTGATTTACCTCTTTTATTTTATTTATGCTGTGTAGTGATATATTATTTTGGTTTTACACTTTCTTGCTTTTCTGTAGTTATCTGTGTAAATAATACTTTTATAGTTTTCCCTTTAATAATTTAAAATATAATCATTCTTTTAAAATTTCTGCTTCCAGTTATATTAAATTGTTAATTATGTATATGTACTGGTGGTAGGTGTAGATATTAAAATTTTCAACTTAAAAACAATAAAATAAAATCTGAAAGCTAAATATGTGTTTGCTACTATTGTAATGAGCTAGTTATTAATATCAGGAAAAGAGCAAAAGGAAGGCCAAATATTATAGGCATGTCATTTGGGTAGCTTCACCAGGAAGCTAAAGCTTTACTCTCCCCAGGGAGCAACTTGTCTATTCCCTCACTATGAAGATTGCCAGGGGAAGGGACAGAATTGGGAGGAGAATAGATGCTTAGTAAAGTCGGGGTGACATGGGGAAGGTCCTTGTCTGTTAGTCACACTTGGGAATAGGTTATTGGCCTGAATGGGCATGGCCTCACCAAGGATGGGAAGATCGCTACATTTAATCTCTTCAACAAAGCAGTTCACTGTCTTGGTTTCTTTTGGTTCCTCTTATTCTCTTGGTATTTTCCATTTGATCCTGGCTTGCAGGGCTCTCGCACTCCTGCTTCCTGGCATTTGCCCTCATGGTCCATGGCCATGTGGACCCACAGACACAAGGGACTAATGGAGTGCAACTAGCCTGGCACTTACCTGGTCCTGATTGGAACAGAGAAAGAAAACTCTGGACACTGGCTTTGCTTTTGGCTCTATTGGAACTCCAGCTACACTTTTTCTATGATTGGACCTGGGAATTTGGAAACCCCTGAGATGTAATTCCAGAGAAATAAAGCTTTCAACTATATATCCTTCTGTGGGGGCCTCCAGAAATTCTTATTCCAGCTGTACCTCAAGAACCGCACTCGCACTTACCTTATAGTCATTTTTGTAAAACATCAATGAGACAGAGACATCGATCAGCTGCCTTCTGCATGTCCCCCATGGGGAGAGTGCCTGCAACCAAGATACATGACCCCGACTGGAATCAAACCCGGGACACTTCAGTCCACAGGCCGACACTCTATCCACTGAGCCAAACGAGTTTCAGCTCAGCTTTAGTAGACTCTTGCATACTTATTAGGTACCACGGGATTTGTTTATTTTATTCTTCTCCTTCTCACCCACCTTTGTCTAGCTCGCTTGTCCTTTAACATACCTGAAACCCACAGTGCCAAAGTAGATTTTGTGACTCTATTAGATCACACAGATTTAAGTGTCAGGATCCTGATTCTAGTCTGACACCAGAGTACTTACTCATTATTATTGTGTTTATGAATTTTCAATCATCCTTTTATCATTTACTAGCAAAATACAAATTCCAGCTGAGATCCTAGAAAGTAGATTTTCCTTAAGACAAAAGAAAATTTCAGGGACAGAAGATATTAAACTTGAAAAATCCATTATACTGAGGATTTGTTAGACTTTTCCAATATCCTCAACAATCAACTCTTAATTTTTCAGTTACAAGATTAAATTTTACAGAGACTTTCTATTCTGAAAGAAGAATAACAAATTTCTTTGCTATAGGCATGAATTATAGTTTCTAATTTAAGTATCTTTTTTAACAACACCTTATTCCTGGCTCAGATAATGTAGATCATTAGTTTCATTCGCTAATGCAAGATGTTTTTGATAAGATACTCTAATACTTTTTTTGTAGAAGGAAAATTCCTGCAACATATCTTTCCCCCTTACCATAATATATTTTAGTGTTTTTAATTTTATTTTTTTTTATTTAGGAACATAGGTAATCTGTTGATAATTTTCTTTAATTAGGTGATCTTAGGTATAAAGGAAGAAAACGTTGGACCTTCCTTACAGCTGATATAAACAGGTACTTGTCAGGAATTATTCGTACTGCATTTATAAGTGGAAATCTCTCTGGAAATAGACTTTGCTGAAAAACCTAACATAGGCTATTGTAATAATGAAGAGAACAAAGCATAGTTAATTACTTTGGTAAAAAATAAAAAAAAATCTCATAAAACAGTATCATCAAATAATAATTGCAAAATTAATGGAGTTTATTTTCCTCTTGCCTTTGTTATTATTTGGCAGATATTTCAACAATATTTTTAAAATATGTTTTTTTTATTTCAGAGAGAGGAAAGAGAAGGAGAAAGATGGAAACATCAATGGTGATAAAGAATAATTGATCTGGTGCCTCCTGCATGGTCTCTACTGGGAATTGAGCCTGCAACCTAGGCATGCGCCCAGATGGAGAATTAAACCCTAAGACCCTGACTCATGGGTCAACACTTAACCTCTGGGCAATACTTGCTGGGGTATTTAGACAAAATCTTATTCAGCTTTTTTAATGTTCCAGACTCTAAAATATTTGATTTAAAAACAAAAATATTTGTAATCCATCGTTCCATACAATATTCTAATCAGTTGTTTTTCATTGATATGCAAAATTAAAAGTATTTATAGATCTTCTCTGACTATAGATGTCTTATCAGACTCATTTGGAAACATACTTTAAATGATAGATATATGTTGCAACCAACTGTAGAGCCTAATTGTGAAAATGCACATTATTTTTAGTGCTACTAGTGACTAAGCCTTAGAAAAAGACAACCTTATATGTGGTGCAAGTGTATATTTTAGTATTGTGTCCTTCCAGAAGTAGACCCAAGTATTTGAGTGTAAATGATTTAGCAACAGCTGTTCCAAGAGAAATTAGTAACAGAGTGGGGAAGCAGTCTAAGAAAAGGGAGAAAGTTGAAGAAGTATTTGATTTCAGGTGATATCCAGGCTTTTCCTGGTCTCTTAGAAAATTCTGGAGAATCAACTAGCCTTTGGGCCACCCCATATATCAGTTATTAGTCATGCACTGTCCCCAAGGTCATGAAGTTCTCAGAAAATTCTGATTTTCCTTGAATGTCTAGCAGCTCTAGTTGCCAAGGGCATTCAATGATGACCTCAAGTAGGGGCTAGTAACAGAAAAACTTGAAGATCATGGCTAAGTGCAGAGAACTTGTAAGAGAGGTCCTGGGATCCAGACTCAACTCCAATTGTCTTTTTTACCATGTGGTTAATTAATATTGTTAAACTTTTGGAAAGCTCTATTATCCTTTACTTATTCTGTATTTTTAAATATTTTTTTTTTATTTTTGTTCTTATAATAGAAAGGAAGAATCAGCAAAATGAAGTGGAGTGATTACTTTTTTCCAGGGACATACTGGAAAATTTACCTGCTCAAAAAAAAAAAAAAAGCTAAATGTATCTATTTCCCATACTTCACCATAGACCTTCCACCGCCCAATATAGATTGCTTATATGTTCCAAATCCAGGAATAACCATAACTTTAAAATTGGTCACAGTCTGATATTAAATAAGTTTACTACTTACAAGTAAAAACACATCTCTTTCCCTTTTTCTCTCCCATTCATAATAATTCTAATGACTTGAAAAAATTAGTAGGAGATGTATACTTTTCATTTTTTAATTTTTAAATCTATTTTAGAGAGAGAAGAAGGGGATGGAGAGAGAGGTAGAAACATCAATGAGAGAGAATGGCTGCCACCTGCATGTCCCCTGCACTGGGGAACAAACCTGTAACCTGGGCACATGCCTGGACCAAGAATCTAATCAATGACCACTTGGTTCATGAGTTGGTGCTCAGCAACTGAGCCAAGCCTGCCAACTGCCTTTTCATTTCTGTATCTTCCATGGAGACCTGCTGTCACATACATAGAAGATACCTGATTACATTAATTTAAAATAAAAGATTTTTCTTTATGTCTGAAAAATATTAAATTCTAGTTAAGGAAAAATAAACACAAATTTAAAAATAAACAAATATATAATTGAGGTTCTTGATATTTAACAATTCTAACATTGACCAACCTGCATAAACAGAAATGCAAGGCATGAGCAGGACATCTCATTTGAGAAGTTTCTTCAATGAAATCCTGCAACTAACTATCAGATTAGCCTGTCTGTTAGACTCAGAAGGAGACACTGAAATGATCTATAATTAAATTCCTGGAATTCAATTTTGACTTGCCACCCCCAGAATAAACATCATTAAACTACACATTGCTCATCAGAGTAATGCATAAAAGCTTTCTAGATATCTCGAAAGACATAAGCAAAGGTGGGAATTATGTATAATATTTGGATTCTGCTATCTAACAAATAGAAGCAGAATACATAGCAAATGGAGGTTATGAAATTGCTTTCCACTGGAGAGCTTGATGCATAATATATTATGTATCTTTTTTATTTATTTATCTGCTCTTGGAATATTAAAGTCATACCTCTTCTTAGCCCCCTATTTTATCTCTTCTAGCAAACATAAATATTCAAAAGCAATATATATCTGATAAGTTTGCCTGCTATGTTTTCAGATGACTTCTTTCTATATTTCAAAATGAAATTGATACCTATTTTTCTTTATATTACATGTAGTATCACCTAGTGAATATTAACAATCAGCAAATTGTTTATAAAGGAGTTAATGTAAGAGGACATTTTTTTTTCTCTTGCTTGGAAACATATATATATATATATATGTGTGTGATTAGAGGATCAGTGCATGAAAATCCATGCTCTGGAGGATGGGAGGGTCCCTCAGCCCGGCCTTCCCCTCTCACAGTCTGGGAGCCCTCAGGGGTGGGAGGCAACTTGGCCATCAGGGGAAGGTGATACCCCCATCACACCTCTGCTGCTGCCACTGCTGGTCATGGTTACCTGAACCTCAGGTGGCCCTGGGTGGCTGGGCAGCGTCTATCCAAGGCTTGCCTGCAACTTGGGCTGGTCAGGCAGCCGATCTCTGAGGCTTGCCTATGCCTTGGCCATTGGCTGGGCAACTGCTATCTGAGGCTTGCCTGTGCCTCAGGCTGCCCTGGGTGGTTGAGGGACAGAGAGGACTGGGGGATTCTGGAGGCAGTGTGCAGAGTGAGCAGGGTCAACTGAGGGCAGGCCCAGCTTTGCCATGTGCCTGCCACTCAGGCAGGGCTGAAGGGACTGCGCACTGTCATCTGGTAGCTGTGGGCACCACCAATTTTGAGGGCATGGCAGTCAATTACCATATTCCCTTCTTACTGGCTGTGGGCACCGCCATCTTTGAAGATGGGATAGTCAACTAGCATATCCCTTCCTTATTGGTTGTGGGTGCCACCATCTTTTGGGATAACATGAAGGTCAATTAGCATATTCCTTATTTATAGATAGGATGCACACATATACCTTTACTTCTATATTTGGTGCCTTTAAAAGCAATAATCAATTGTCTTATTTCTCAGGAGCTAATACACTTTTTATTTCAATTCAATGTGTTCTATACGGGAGAGGGGGCCATTTTTGAAAGAAAATAGTGATTATACTGTAGTGAACCATTTATTATTTGAAAGAGTGGCCAGATAATTCTCCCAGGATACTTCCATTTCAGAGATTATTTTGCTTACAAGCCAGGTAGAAAAATTATTGGTCATTAACGGAAACTTTAATTGTCTACATCAACTTTAGGAAGCAAGTAAGCAATGAAATGAAATGCATAAATATACATCTAATTATATTTATTGAATTTTCATTTAAAATTTTAAAATAACAGTAGTTAAAATATTTTTTAAATTAAGTGATTAAATTGGAATGCATTTATAATTACTGTATTTTAATAGCAATAAATATTTAGAGTCATGGAATTATAAATTAAGTGGAGTAGAATGAGGTTTTAAAATTGACTTCACAATTGGTTAACTAGAGGCTCAGTGCACAAAATTTGTGCATGGAGGGGGAGGTTCTCTCAGCCCTGCCTGCACCTTCTGCATTTTGGGACCCCTAAACCTTTCTGTTATCTAGCTAAATTCTTCACATTTAAAAAAATTAACTGGAATATCATCTACTGTAGGAACTCTCTTTACAATCTGTATTAAGTATCTTCATAGTATACCATTCTTTTTCTTTAACAGCTACTTAGAGTGGATGCAATGTGGTTTTCATTCTTGCATCTGAAATTTTTCTTCTTGCTCTTGTAATAGAAAAGCTTATCAAATTTATATTTGTCCTTCAAGGGCTTATATTTGGTTCAGTTTCTAGTTTGCTCCCTGCTTTTTTTTTTAAGCAATAAATTTGGGTTGTGATAGTAAGCCTCACTTGTAATCAAGCCTGTAGGTCTCTCTACCTGAATATTTCTATGATACCTATTACTTTAGCATATCAGAGATTGTGTTCATTTATAGAAAATAACAATAAATATCACCTGATCATTTGATCTTCTAGTAATATTTTATAGTAAGATGTATTAGTCTAGTAATTTAACTATTACAAAACTCAGGCATAAAGACATAAATTACATTGAACAATAAGGAATGATTGAAATATCAAAGCATAGTACACTTAGGCTCTCCCTTGTTCTGTGGTCAGATATCATAGCATAGTACACAGTTCACTTGGAACTCAGCTTCCTTTAAAACAGGAAGGGATGCCATACTCATGAAGGAGCTACTTCCACACATATTTTTTTATTTAATTCATAAATTAGTACATACTCTTTGTACTAATTATTAGAAAATCATCCTAGCAATTGCCTCTGTTCCTCTCTGTATTGTTGCCTTACATTCTGATGTTACTACAGTGCTTTTATCATCCACTCACTCTAATAAGACTGTGAATATTTTAAGGGCAGAGATCATGACTTGAGCTTGTATTTTTCTTTCATGGTGCCTAGATAAATACTCAAATGCCATCCAGTCCAAATGATTGTGATGAGAGAGGCCCATTGTTGCTGGAGACCTCTGACTTTTATTTAAGGGGCCTCACTTATTCTGTGCCTTTACAGAGGGGTCAGTAGGGGCTGTGGAAATTTAAGGACACCCGGACAGAATTCTCCTCTAAAAAAGATTTTGCTAAGGTGGTGACTGGGACCACTGGACATTTGTCCAATTAAAACCTGGACACACAGCAATAACAAAGACACTGGTCTCCTACTGCCAATGTGTGGGGATCAAACCCCAGCCTGCAGGAACTCACCCCAGCAGTCAGGACCAGGCCACTGGGTAGACCTGGGGTGGTGCTCCTAACTCTGGGGAGAGGGAGACTTCCCATGCTGCAGGCTGCCAGGCGACTTGGACCTGGGCAGGCAGCACTGGACACTGTCCCTGCCACCTCCCTGGGCCCAAGCCATCATCGCAATCAGGGCTTGGATTTGGGCAGGCAGAGGGGCTGCAGGAGGACTTGGACCCAGGAAGGCAGCTCTGAGCACTGCCCCCACTGCCTGCCCAGTCCCTGACTACGGCTTGGATCCTGCCAGCAGCATAGGGCACTGCCTATGCTGCCTGTGTATGCAAATTTACCTGCCATCTTTGTTGAGTTAATTTGCATATCATTCCTGATTGGCCTTAACAGAGGTATAGTCAATTAGCATTTTCTCTTTTATTAGTGTAGATAGAAAATTACTTTAATTTTACAAAAATTCATCAAGGTCTAGATAGTAAATATTTTAGGCTTTCTGGGCCATGTCATATAGACTCGGATTCAACAACTCAACATGGTGTTTATAATAAGAGTTGCCACAGAAAACATGCAAATGAACAGGCCTGATTGTGTTTCAGTAAAACTTCATTTACGGACACTGAAATATAAATTTCATACAATATCATATGCCACCAAATATTATTATGTGAAAAATGTAAAAAGAATTCTTAGCATAATAGTATAAAGAAGCAGTTGGCAACCTGGATTTGGCCTGTTCTTAGTGGGCTGACTTCTAATCTGAACTATTACCTTTTATAATCAGCAGTGCTAACATTCTTTCCTTTCTTTTTAATACTCACCTGAGGATATTTTTTCCATTGATTTTTAGAAAGTGTGAAAGGGACAGGGAGAGACAGACAGAGAAACATTGATATGAGAAACACACATACATTTGCTGCCTCCCATACTCTCCCCAACCAGGCCTGGAACTTGCAACCTGATGTGTCCTTGATCAGCACTGAACCTTTTTTAGAGGAGAATTCTGTCCACCTCAGTCCACGTGCTGATGCTCTAACCACTGAGCGACCAGGTGGGCCATCAACTATTTCTTACCAAAAATTACCTGTTGTGTACAATAAATTCAATGGGTTTCTTGTACTATGGTTTTTTAGTCCTGAGTTTAGACTCATCACCATGATTGGAGTTGTTATGGTCAAACTCCTTTGGTTTTCCTTCGCAATCTGCTTAATAACTTGCATATGATTGTATATTATATCATGTACTATCATCATTGCCTAGTTAGTGCAATTGATTAGCACAATTGTTAGAAAGCCCCCTTATCCACCTTCATTTTTTCTAGCTTGCTCAGAGAATCCTTAAACTTTTTCCCCAAATGCTTTCTACATTACATGGTTCTTTAAACTACATTGAATGAGGCTTGACTCACAGTAGCTGGTAAATGCACCTTTATGGCTTCTTACTTTCCCCTCCTTCCTCTCTTTCAGCTAATACATTACGGCAAAGAAAAAAAAACAACAGGTTTTAGCATACTATAGGTGCTTGATTAAAAAGTTAATTTCTTTCTTTTTCAGTTCATTATGCAAGCCAAAAATTACATCTTCTAGCTCAACTGTGGTGTGTGTGTGTTTGTGTATATGCATGCATTTTAAAATCTGTAAAGCACAATTATCTGAGGTAATAATTTATATTTAATTTCATAAGTGTTATTTCATTTGTATGCACATTTGTTCTGAGGTCAGTTTCAAAATCATGCTTTATAAAGGCAAATGCTTAAGATATTCTCAGAAAATTGATATTAGTTACTTTTCTGGAACATTTATATAAAGGTCAAAATTTTAACTTAAATAAATTTTTAATTTTGCCTTGACTATATTTTCATCATATGTTTTGGAATGTCTATCCTATATCAATTGTAAAGCAAAGGGCATCATGGAAGAAAGAGTAAATTAGCAGTTTTCCAAAAATGACTATGCATTGATATTTATGTTAGCAATATATACAAGTGACATTATTAAATATGTTGATTTGTGAATATTTTGACATTTTACCAGCAACTTGTCAAAACAGTATTATGAGCACATTCAGCTCCATATTTTCAAAAGTATTAACTGATAGCTATTAAATGCCTTTCTTGGGTACCAGACAGTAAATCAATGGGTATGATCAATATTCCAATCCACAGACTCTGAATCAGCTATAAAATAAGTGGATTTTGTCCAAATATTAATATTCACACAAAACAATCATTAAGGTCATTAGCAAGATCACTTGCAATCATTGATACTACCAATTATTTCACAGCTTGGTTATTTTCCTCCTGAAAAAGTGGATCATAGCAATTTTTTTTTTAAATTTCTGATCTCCTGAGTTCAAATGTTAGACATATATTACTTAAATGTTGGGAGGGTAATGTGTCCCTAAGAGCCATTTTAGCCAAAGAGCAAAGCAAATGCCTGGCAAACAGCTGGTACCCAATAAATGCTAGCTGCACTTGAATAAACCAATCTGAACAAAACCAGAAAAATGTGTTGTTTATTCAGTATACTTTCGATTGATATTTAAAAATCAACTGATTATTATCTTCAATTACACAAATATCAGCCTTAAATTTTAGAGAAAGACTGAATTAAATGTCTCACATAATCTACTATTCCAAAATATACTATGAGGGACCACAGGTAAATTGATAGTTAAATCCAGGGAAATGAGAGAAGGGTTTATATAGAGCTCTGTGCCACTCATATTTGTTGTATTGAAAAACAGTGATGTCTATATGTTTTTAAAAGCAAAATGAAAACATGAAACTGTAAAGAAGGAAGCATGGTGGGAATCTGAATTTAGCACAATTAAAGTATATCCAGACACTATATTTCTCACATGTTCCAGGTCAGGGAAAGTCCCAGTTCCTCCAGATTTAGGCTTGTGTATTAATTTATTAAGTTGAATGATAAAACATATATGAAATAGAAATAATCCAAGCATGATACCAACAATAAGCATTTTTAAATATATTTTTCCTTGCAAAAATTACTGAAAGCAATTTAGCAATGCTAATTAAAGAGTATCAGATTTTATCTTAATTTAACCTGAGAATTCACATGCAAAATATTTATGTCAAGGAAAAATATACAGTCCTATGGCAGGATGGCACTGCAACAATGTTCATCACTCTCTTGATTAAAACAGTAAAGGTAGGAGTGCTATAGTTATCTACATAAAGCTTTGTTTAGATAAATTATAATGTAATACAACAACATGTAATATAAATTGTAAATTGTTTACTAGAAATATCTATCTGCATAAACTTATTTATGACATATTGATAGATGAAAGAATTACAAAATTGGGTGTATAGTTGATTCATTGTATTTAAAAATAAAGGTACAGTATAAATTGCTGAGAGAAATAAAAATAAATTTAACAATGATTTTTATGTAGTGAGATTTAGACTGTAAAATGTATGCTGTTTGCTTAGCTACATTTTCTAACTTACCAGTTATTTTTCTCATAAACATATTTTAAAAGATGTATGTATTTCCTTATGCCTCAGTATTAAATAAGGTGATATTGAGAGGTCTAAAATTTTATCTTTTTTTCTTCATTGTTTCCTTGACCAAAATAATAAAAAGAGAGATGTATTTTTCAATAGTTCTCCTTACATAATAAATTACAACAAATGAAACTGTCAAGAAATAGCAGAGGGAAAACAAATATTTTTATAACTTCCTAACAAAATGTCACTGGGATATTTGACATTTTGATATGATCATTGATAATTGTTGTGAAAAGCTCAGTAAATTTGTAAACCAGGTGCAAATAATGTGGCATAAAAATCTTTGTTTTATAAATTAGATGGTTTAAATCTTCACATTAGCAAACGTGTATAGGCTGAACTTGAAGGCATTTTGTCTCTTCCTGCCTAGCAGCACCAAACTATACATCCTTCTAATCATCTACCAGTTGAGAAAACTATACTGCTAGACAAACTCACCAAAGAAAGAATAAATAAGACATCATCCTATTAGTACTGATAACCATGGTAGGATAGAAGATAAAACTTGAAGATAAAAAGACTTACACACAATTGTAAATAGGAAAGAAATTTAGTAATCAAAAAGTTTGTTTATGTAACTTAATGAGAAAATTGTAATCTAAAGTAATTAAATGTATCAATTGAATTTTATAATTAGTGAAATAATTGTAGTACAACTCTAGTGAAGTCATAAATTTCCTACATATTACATTACATGTGCAAAGGAAATGTATTTATTAATTTCTTTGAAGCTGATTTTAAGCCCCTTATTCTGTACTTGGTGAAAGGGGTGAGGTGCGGAAAAGGAAAATTGTCGTAATGGCCAATCACCATGTCTTTTGGTAGTTTACTGTGTTTTTTTTTTAATGTATTTTATTGATTTCAGTGAGGAAGGGAGAGATATATATATATATATATAAACATCAATGATGAGAGAGAATCATTGGTTGCCTCCCGCACAATTGGGGATGATCCCCCAAGTCAAGTTCATGCCCTCACCGGGAATTGAACCATGACCTCATGGTTCATAGGTTAATTCTCAATCACTAAGCCACCACTACAGGCAGAAATTTATTCTTTTTTATAAAAATTCATTTTCTGATTCCACATCTCTTTTTTTGTGTGTGTCATATGGGTATATGGAGAAGTGTTACTGGAAACATGACCTTGTGCAACAGAATATGTCCACAAACACACATGGTGTCTTCAGAATACTCTGTGGGGTCTGCATGAAATTGATGACCTTCTCTTGCCAGGATGATGACAGTGAGAGCAAATGGGTTTCATCTGGCTTTTGTTGAGTTGATGATATACTGGCACTCCTTGCTGGAGATAGTATTTTTAATCATTTGCCTGTGGTCACAAATTATTCTCCCAAAGATACTCTTTTGCTTTGACACCCTCCTACTTTTCTATTGAAATATATAAGTATATTGGAACCTTTTCACAGAATTCATTAGCCTTGAAAACTAAAGTTGATGAGAGCAGAAAAGGAAAAATAACCACAGTGTACATCCTCCACAGCTCAATTCTAAATAGAATTTATGTCATCAAAGTAAGTCCTCGGGATCATCAATCTAACTTTGACCACCACTCTTGCATCATAAAATGTCCTCTTTATTGTAAGTTCTTGACACTGAAAATATTAGCAATCATTATTCTTATTTGTCTGTATCCCCAAAGCCTCTTTTAAAAGTTATGATTCTATAGATAATATCCTCAATGGAGTCTACAAAATTTTGAAAACTTGCTTCCTGATCATGGAAAATTCAGTTCTCAGAATCTGTTTTAAGTCTTGCATAGTTTTGTTTGTTTGTTTGGCTGTTTTGTTTTTTTTTTCCTTTGGCAAGGATCAGGGGGTCTAGGTTTGTGTTTTCTTTGGCCTGATTATTCTAACAAAACTTTTCAACTGTTAACATGTTTCAGGAATTCTACTCAAAGTTCTTCCATTGACACTGTACTCAAATTTGCCTTATTTCTCCACTTTCTCAGCACTAAATGTTTCCCTCTCAACCTAATGGCGACTGTATTGAGAACAACAATTTTCAGATGTAATTTGATACAAATTTTGAATAAAGGTCTTTCTAAAAGGATCGTTAGAACAAAGTGACTGTGAAGAACAGAGCATAAGGGGATTTCTGCCAAAGACTGGAATCAAGACTTAATTAAATCTCAGTCACTCCAGGAAAAAGGCCCCTCACAATATCTGCTCAGAATTTTAGAATTTCTGGTAAGTACTGACTACTGAATGTTTCACGTCTATTGATCGGGGTAATTTATGGGCTTATACTGTCCCTGTTACATCTTTGCTTAATAGGGTATAAACAAAAACAGGGTACAAATACCTTGTCTTTTGAAGTTTGCTGGTTGCCAGAGGGGGGAAAATCTAAACTTAATAAAAGTAATTGATTAATATCCAGAAATCCTTACCCTTCACCTCAATGCAGTGACTGGATGGGCAGATAATGGTGAAGGCATGCTAGATGTTCATTAATATTAGGTACTTTTTTCTAGGTATCCAACAAAACTATCTATCTTTGGCTCCTTTGTAATTAGAATGGGTTACATAAAGAAGTGATAAATCCTATTTCCAGGCTTTGCCGTAACTTCAAGCATGATTATCCAGAATCTCTCTTCCTCTTGTGACATCCAAAAGACACATTGAAATGATAAAAAATCTGCATTATTTGATGGCAAGCAAGGAGAACCTGTGTTGGATTGCAGTTATAAGAAGTAAATCTTTGTGGGTTTTGTATTGGTTTTCTATTGTTGCTGTAACAAACTTTAGTGTATCAAAACAGCATACAATCACTGTATCACATTTCTGCAGATCAGAACTTGGAAATGAGTCTTGTGAGTATAAAATCAACTTGTTGGAAAGATTGTATTTTGAGGAGGAATGGGGCATGAAAGAAACTCCAAGGAAGACTTCATTTCCTTACATTTTTCAGCTGCCTGTATTCTTTGGCTTCTGGACCCTTCTTCACTTTGAAGTCAGCAGCAAAGCAATTTCCAATCATTATCTATTACCCCTGCCTCTATCCTCATATCTCTTCCTCTGACTTTGACTCTTCAGTCCCCTTATAAAGACCCTTATGATTACATTTCAGCCATCAGATAATCTAAGGTAATTTCCCCATTTTGAAATCCTATAATAATCACATCTCAAAAGTCTCATTCACTATGTAAGATAACATATTCACAGATCTGTGCATTGAGGCCTACACATCTGTGAAGGACCTTCATTTAACCGATCACATGTGTTCATCTTTACTGTGCAAGATTGGGGGGTTGTTTATTGTAACCACTGTACTATCCCAACTAATACATAGGGGTTAGAAGTTAATGATTATTTTTATATTTCACAAGATGAGTTTAAAGTAACAGCAATAGTATCAAGTGGATATACCTAATATCGATTTTAATTTATAGAAATTAGAATAAAGAGAAAAACTAATGTTGTTATCCATTCTTACTTTCAGGGATACCATTTTCAATCTATACATTTTCTATATTTACACCTTTCAAAATGTTGCATGGAAAAGTGGTTTGGTGGAACTGTTTTTACTAAAAAAATAACTGTCTTTACAGTCAATTATTACTAATGTGAATGTTCTCAATCTAGGGCATATATTGAAACAACAACAACAACAACAAAAATTAACAGATGAAGACATTTGAATGCCATTACCCAAGAAATACATATGGTGAGAACAAAAGTTTCAAGGATAAAAACTCAGAAAAAGGCAGAATTTAAACCAGGGATAACAGAAGAGAACCAAACAAAGAAGCCAAGAAACCGATTTGAAAGCAGTGAGAGAGTAAAAGAGGCACAGCTTTCTAGAAGTCAAGGGCAAAAATACATTTTAATGATTACATTTTAAGGATTCTCTAGGGAGGTCAAATGTGATCAATTCTAATTAGTATTCATTAGAATCAACAGCAGATGTGCCTTTTGTGACTCAGACAAGGATAGATTTCCTGGAGTGGCAGCTCATATTCCTAACTGTAAAAGTATAGGGAAGGTAAAAATTAGAAACAACAAGATATAAAATGGAGTGAGGTAAGGTATTTATGAAAAGTTTAAAAAAAATAAGTGTTTTTTTTATTTGTTTTGCTTATTATTTGGGAAAAACATGGAATCAAAAATAGGTTTTTCAATGTGTGAGACTATCAAATGTGTTTAAACATTAATAGGTGCACAGAAAGATACATGATAGAAGGTGCATTAAAATGATATCAACACAAGTTAATATTGTGATGTGAGGTGGTTGTAAAAGTTAATGATGTCCCTTGAAAGTAGCTTCTATTACTCTGTCATGTTGTTTTGAATGAAGGGCAAATACAGTAGAATAGATTATTTGAGGAAATCAAATAATATTTTAAATAGTTATTGTGATCCGGTAAATACAGAATGAGTCATGAGCAGCCTGATGTCACAAGTCTGCCTAAAATTGATTGCTCCAGCAGTTATTAAAAGCTTGGTTGGAAAGCTGAGAAACTAATATTTAGACTTCTGCAAAATTGCATTTTTATTGGCAGCATGTATAGAAATGCAAACAAAAAATGAATATGTTGGCAAGAGAATGATTAAAATGATGAACCATTAAATTTAGAAAAATAGGAAAGATAGAAAATGCAGTAGTGGGGATTTGGGGAAGAGGCTAATCATTGTGGAAGTACAGAGCAGTGATAAGACTATAACTCCTGGTAAGACTGAAAGACATATAGTGGGCAGCCACATGTGAGAGCTACAAGGACAGATTTGATGAGAAGGTGGGATATTTGATTTCAAGAGTGCAGAATTGAAGAAATTCTAGATAATGATGGAAACAGGTGACTGAAACAGAGTCAAGGTGAAGATCCCAGGAGTTGAGAATGTTACAGAACTAAGGAATTTCACATGTTGGACATCTGTTTGGATGCTTAAATCACTTCCTATGATAGATTACTAGATTTGAAGTAAAGAGGCAAACAATGAGTTGGGTAACAGAACCTTAAATTAATGATGAAATGTGACTAAGAAACCTATAGGTGGGGGGAACTCAAAGGAATACTGGATGATATCAGTATATGACACAGTGAGCAAAATAAAATGAGTAGGATTTGACAAAAAACAAAACAACATAAAAATTTTAAGTAAGCCATAACCGTTTGACTCAGTGGATATAGTGTCAGCCTGCAGATTCAAGGGTCCAAGATTCGATTCCGATCAAGGGCATGTACCTTGGTTGCAGGCACATCCCCAGTAAGGGGTGTGCAGGAGACAGCTGATTGAATGTTTCTCTTTCATTGATGTTTCTAACTCTCTCTCCCCCTCCATTCCTCTCTGTAAAAAAATCAATAAAATATATATATTTTTAAAAAGAGGCACTCTTCCTCAGCTGAGGTTTTAAGAATAATTAAATAAAAATCCTGCATATTCTAGGAATTGCATGGTACAACAATGACTTTGGAATACAGGGGACAAGAGGAAGTTTTCTTCAGAGATTGATTATAAAATGACATTTGACAGATAAGATTTAAAAACCAATACCTAGTGAATCTGATGTATTATCTGCAGAAGTGATTCATCCCATTAGATGTCCTGCAATTAGATGAGTGACAATATATCTAAATCTAAGCAAGACAGCTACCAGGTCATCTTAAACCTGGCTAAAATGAGAATAAGTGTAATGTAGAAAACTTTATGTGCAATAAAATCAGTTAAGTGAAGTTAAAATTTCTCAGTGTAAGAATATATCAGTGTGTCTTGAGCTCTCTCCGGAGGGCCTTGTGCTCAGACAAACAAAGGTGTTTTGAACTAGATAGCAAGGACATTTTATAGCAGTGCTGTGTATTACAGACCCTATAGTTTGTTCCCTCCAGGTAACTTTCCTTGCTCTGATTCTATAGAGGAAATAAGAAATGCTTGTTTACACACTAGTTCTTTTGAAAACTTGGGGAAAGTAAGTGTGGGGAAAAAAAATCATGTCTAAAACTAAGGGTCAGATTCTCACCTTCAAGTTTCTACTCCTTTGTGAAGTCCTAACTTAGCAAAAAACTTTCCTCTTTCTTTATAGTCCCAACTCTGACAATTTCAACATTTATGCAAAGGTGAGTTTAAAAACATGACGTGCAAAATATAAGAAAATACTTGAAAATGCTATGTTTATTATCCTTATTGTATGTGTAGGCATTAATAAGTTCAAATTCTTAACTCACTGAGAAAACTTTACTTTTAAACATATATATTTCAGAGAGGAAGATAGAGAAACATCAATGATGAGAGAGAATCATTGATTGGCTGTCTTCTACTGGGAATGGAACCCACAACTCATGCATGAGAATCAAACCATGACTTCCTGGTTAATAGGTGGGCACTCAACCACCGAGCACTCTAGCCAGGCTATTTTAATTTTAAACTGAGTGAAGGATTGCAGGATAGTGACTTACCTGTTGGCAGGATCCAAGTGTACTGAATCTGATGTGCATAGAGTTGGTTTTCTCTATCTCTACTCTCCTCCTTTCCACACCATCATGCTGCAGTGAGCCCCAGCCTAGTTTATGATATAAGATCCAGGCATGCTCTCAGAAGTCTCCTTTCTGCCTTGCCCATATGCTGTCTAGGCGGCAATGCATCCCAAGGCATACCCCCTGTGTGCAAGCCCAGATGTTTGCTATGTGTTCTCTCCTCCCATCTGACAGCCAGAAGGGAGAGTCTCACCAGCAGCAGTCTAGCAGCCTAAGCCAGACCATCTCTAGGCCCTTGAAACAAATGCTAAATCCTGAGCTCTTTCTTCCCTTTCTCTCATAGAATACCCTTCCCTGTAATTAATAAGTATGTTGTTTTGGTATGAAGATATTTTGACCACAACAGTTTATCAAAAACCACATTGCTGTATAGAGTTCTGTTCAGTTTCCTAAAACTGAGAGTTTCTGCATCAATATAAAATAAAACAAAATAAAAAGTGTGCCTCAGTTTATTTGTTTTTCATTGCTTTTTTTATGGCTATATCACCTTCCAATATTTTGATGAGTTCAAATGATGATAGTTTAGAACAGAGGCAATATTGAAGAACTTCAACAATTCTTAACCCATCAGAATACAGGTTGACTTTGCAGCTGGAGCAGGATCCTAGATATGCCAACTATACCAAGAATCAGTTCTTTAGTGGCTTCAGCAAAGAGATTTCTAGGAACCAGCTGGGTATCTGAGAGGTGGCAGCATTCAAGTGAGCTCACAGCAGCAGGATTTTGCCTACAAGTTAATTGACAACCAGCAGTTGGGCAACTTCTTCCAGGTAACTAAAAATGCTGATTTAGGTAGGTTTGGTAGTAATAATCTCAATGGCTATCAAGCTATTTTAACCAAAAAACTATGCTTATATCTATGAGCATTCAAAATGTTGTATTGAGTATTTTAGGAAACAACATTGTGACCAAAGAGTCATCTGTTTGATTACTGGATTGGGTTAAGGAAATTAGTAGTGAATACACAGGTTAACAACTATTTAGTAGTTAGTGTTAGCAGTAGCATTTTTTTTCTATATTTCACTTTTTTTTGTATAGTGTTATATATTTGCTGTTTTAATTACCTCTAAATCAGAGAGCATCTTAGTAAACAAAGTTATTAAAGAAAATTTAGTTATGTTTTAATCCTTCCATATTTCTGTACACAGTGCATGGCACTGTAACACCTTACAGCTGTAATAACACTTTCACTCATGCTTTAAAAATTGAATATGGCAGCCCTGGCCAGGTGGCTCAGTTGATTGGAGCATCATCCTATACACCATAGTGTTGTGGGCTCAATCTTTGGTCAGGGTGCATATGGGAGGCAACTAATCTATGTTTCTCACATAGATGTTTTCTTTCTTTCTTTCTTTCTTTCTTTCTTTCTTTCATCTTTCTAAAATCAATGCAAAGAGTTGAATATGTCAAAGATGAAACTTCTATTAGTGTAACATCTATGTATTAATAAAGGAAGGGAGCAATAAGAATCAGATATCAAGAAGCCTAGTAAACTGGAAAGTTGAATCCAATATTAGGCCTGCATCCCTAGGAAGCTAGAGCTTCACCACTCCCCAGGGAACCATAGATCCCTACAACAGATTATTGGGAGAAGGGATAGAACAATTAAGAGAAAATTTCTCTCTGAAAACATGCCCAGTAGAAGCCAAGGTGGCACAACAGAAGGTCCTTCTATTTTGAGGCATGCTAGTAGGAGCTACCAGTAAGATGGGGATCACAGAGACCTATCTGTCTAACCTGGTAAAAGGATCAGAACCTTGGAAGATATAGGAAATGGATTGGTTAGTGTAGCCTATGAAAGATTAGGAAGTTGATTAGTTAGTTTGAAAGGGTACCTGATCTTTCCCAAGGCTGAGGTAAGATAATCAACTTAATAAAAAGTGTTCTCTCTCTCTCTGATTATCTCCGAGGTAAGATAATCAACTTAATAAAAAGTGTTTTCTCTCCTTCCTCTCCACTTTTTCTTTCCATAGCAACCATTTAGCCCTAGCAGCTGCTGCAGCCTGGCTGTGTGAGCCCCACGTGCAAGCCTGGGCACAGTGTCAGTCAGAACTCAGAACTCAGCCAGGAGCACAGACTACAGCTGATGATGGCAAATTCATGGACTGAACCAATGGCACAAAATGTCTCGACAATGGTCCTATTTCTGGGCCTGATGAAAACAGGGTTGGATTTTTTTTCGTGGCGGACAGAGATGAGACTTGGGAAACTGAGAGCAGCCTTTCATTTTCACCCAAATAAATCCCCAAACTAGAGCACATCCTTCCATATGTGGGTCTTCCTGAATGCTCTGCCTGCAACTCCATGAAAGAACATCATTTCCACCTCCAACACTTCCATATATTGAAAATATTTCAGTATCAAAAATAGCTTGAACAAAAAGTAACTCTCATTGCCTGCCAGACCTCTGTATTTCAGTAAGCACATCAGCAAAATGCAAAATAATACATGAAGATGTAGGCTTTGCACATGTCATATTATACACCATACACTCAAGCTCACCTATATTGTCTTCTTCCCTATTCCTCCCTGTATCTCTCTCTCTCTCTCTTTCTCACACCACCATCCCACGTCCCCCCGCCACACCCCCCCCCCAAGAAAAATGAATGGTATTGGAGTCTAGTATTATATGAAATCCTGGAAACACAATAGGCTCCCTCTATAGGTAACTAACCAAATTGAGTGAGATCAATTGAGTACACATTTCAGTGTATTCTTAGTTTTCGCTGGAGAGCTCTTACACTGAGGAATTTAAACCTGCGGAATAAGAGAAAGACATATTTTCTAAACCTGGTGTTTTAATATTTAAAATACATCTTTTATTCCACACTATCCAATGCATTTGAGTTCCTAAGTTTGTGATTTTGCTTATATTCTGTTTGGTTCGCCTCTGTTCCACATAATCAGTCAAACTGCTTACATGTTTCCTTTATGCAAAACTGCTTCCAGAGTGGATGCACTTCCTTCCATATCAGAGAGCACTAAAACTAAGGGTCATGGTGGTAGACATCGGTCCTTCATTTGAAAGTTAAATGGATCCGCCTCTAAATGTCATTCACCCTTCCAGGTGAAGTCCAGGCTGCCAAATTCTCAAATTTTAGTTTTACAGATTCCTGATATAATTCAGTACAAAAAAGGGACCAGGCAATGAGCCTCCCCATAAAAGAGAGTAGGGAAATATCTGGATTTTCTCGTGTGGTACTCAGAATGCCTTAAACTTGTCCCTGCCAAGGTGCTCATGATGGCAGCCACTTCTAGGCTTTCTCAGTTACAGACTACTAGTATGTTGCTCTAAATATTCAAATCCTCAATAACTTTCCCTGAGTATTTATCTTACTTCCTTTAAGTTAAAGGTCAAGGCCATGCCAAGCTTTTCATGTGATCAGCTTATTTCCTTGGGGGCAAGAATTGGGCAATGTTAATAGCTCTAGAATGATAAAGATTTTGGGTGTTTTGGAATATTAAATTTTCTAGTATTCCAAAAGCTGATGACAGTAATCATTAAATTGACATACCTATTTGATGAAGGCATACTGAATGAACCAGTGCTGCTGCATAAAGCTCTGCCCTTTATTTACTCTTGGTCTCTGATTCATCGTTTCTCAGCTTTCTATCCATCCAGATGACATAATCCAATCATATAACCTAATTCAGATCACCAAAATTAGCAAAAAAAGTCAGACTTGCATGTGGCCATTTGTCATTTTACAGATTAGCTATTCTTTATTTTATTTTTTTCTCCTCACTTGAACATCAATCATTAATGTCAAAGATTTAAAGTTTTAGACTTTTACCCTTCCTATTTTAAAATTTGTAGGCTTTGATGAACTTTACTTCATATCTGACGTGCTCTTACTGGTCATAAATTTTATCAGTGATTTTTCAACTCTATTTTATACACAATTATCTGGTTTATGTTAACAAAGGGGAGCTGTTGGCAGCGCCCTCAGAGTTTCTATTACATCTGGAAGGGACCCTAGGCCAGCATAGTTATAAAAAACTCTAAGCAATTCTGATTCAAGTAACTCTCTCAGTCACACTTGGGGAAACCCTAAGCTAGATAGTCTTATCTCCAAGGGCTCTTTCACCATATAAATATTAAAATCCAATGCTATCATCTTTGGTCACAACCTCATAACCTTTTATCTCTGCACTCTCATTCATAGATGGTAGAACTTGTAAAATTATGCTCTTGTGACCCATCTATATTTCTCAGAATACAGATCAGCTAAACACCCATTCAATCTGTATCTTATGTTTTACACTTACATGTTCTCTTACCAATACCTAGTGACTTTTAATGCCTTACTCAGCCACAAATACCCAAGGGGAAAAAGAAGTGGATAACTGTTATAACCCTATATGTGCAACTGGAGAAAATCATTCATTTAGAATGGATGGTCACAGCTAAAACCTCTGGTTTCAAACTGGACAGTCTTCAGAACCAGTTATCCATCATTTATTTCAACCTGACACCTTTCTTCACCCATTTTTTAAACACTTTCCAAAGCAGAGAGCAGTGAGAGAAATTCTAACTGACTTTCAAAGGAGAACTTTGCTCTTTCCTTCCCACTGCACGATAACTGGAGCAATCTTGCATAATTTCCCACAAATCACTGTTCCTTTTACAAATTTAAAAACATTACTGAAAATGCAAGCCTTGTCTCTTTAGTCTCATAAATTGAAGTAATTGATCTCACTTCTCCTAAATTAAATCACTGTTACTCTTCCTGACCATGTAGTTTAAAAACTTCCTGCAGTGTACATAATTTTCTCTTTTGTATAATCAGTGTGTTCCAAGTAGTGAATTGTCCTTAACCAATATTATGTGTTCAATAATCCCATATTATAAAAATGCTTCTTGAGCCTGGTTTACCTGTAGCTACTGCAGTATTTTTAAGCTTTTTAAAATTGTAGTGAGTTCTCTTTTTGCTAATTCATGTTGATTATTGCCCAGATGTTATCCAACCATTTATCTACTTTCTAGTTCCATTATCTTCTCTCATCTCCTCTATAAAATGTTGGCTCATAATCCCTCCAACTGCTAAGTCTATTCATCTTGTTCACTCGATATACATGTTATCTTTCTTAAGATTTTGCAACCATTTAGTAAAAAACTTAAACTAAATAAAATGTTATATTCACCTGCTATATTCAACAAAACACTGCAATATGTTTTGTTATTTTGTAATTTATATTTTCTTAGAGCTCAAAATAAACAGTAAATATATCTCTTTAATCAATTTTTTCTTCTCTTTTTACTTTTATTTTGCAAGGAATAGGAATTCCTGATGCTTCACATCCTCTTTAAGATTTGGAATTGTCAGGATTTTGGGGATTTAGCCATGCTAATAGATGTCTAAGGGTATCTCAATTTAATTTTAATTTGAAAGTTCTTAATTATGTAAGATACTGAGCATCTGTTAGAGAGTGGCAATTTTTGAGCATGCCCCATTCCCGAGAGGCAGTTGATAGAATTGTCAGTGCTGACATCAGGTCAGGCCTTGAGATACAGTCTCATGGTCTCTTCCTAGCATGTAGGCCTTCTTTCATAGAACACTGTCAGCTTTCTGAAGAAAAAGATGACCCTGTAAATGACATGGTCGTCAATGGCATGACTCTGATGTTGCTTGGGAAAAACTGTTTTGTCTTGGGTGGTTTGCGCTGCAAAAACAAGACGTGGTAAATGTGCTTAAAAGTGGTCCTACACAAAGGGTCACTGCTGCTCTCTGGACTCTCTGCGTGGAGAAAGGCAGAGCAGTCGCTGGCTGGCTGGCCGGCAAGCTGGCTGTCTAATAAAGGCTCCCTAAATTTTAATTGGGTCTGGACTCCAGTGGTCATTCACTCGTGTTCACTCCGCAACACATCTTTTCATATGATAATCATATATATATTTGTTCATATAATTTGCCCATTTTTAATCAGGTTGCTTGTTTTCTTATTGTTGATAAGAATTTTTACATATTTGAATGTAAGTCTTTTCTCAAAAATGCATTCTTTGTAAATATTTTTTTAGTTTGTTCTATAAGATAATCACAGTTTTTAAGCAAATAATTTTGATATTTAGATACATCAAAAAAGACTGCCTTAACTTATACATGAACACTATGGCATAGTGACTTTACACTTGGATTTTACCTCCAACTAGTATATTAAGATAGAGTCCCACAGTCTTAACCAATTAAATTGATTTAAAATTGTTAATTCTTTGTGTGTGTATGTCTGTGTGTGTGTGTGTGTGAGTGTTACATACAAGATATTCATAGCATAATATTTATATCTATATGAAACTCAGTTATAAAGAAGATTCACTTTTCTGCATGTAATTTAAAGTTAACGATCAAATTAAAATATAATGACAATTATATGTTAAGTAAAATAAATGCCATAAATAACAGTACAAAAGTGTTAATTAAAATTATCTGTTTTAATGCCAGCTATTCTTCCAGGATATGAAAAATAATGAAGGAGCAACACAGGTAGGATTCAGAAAGTCTTCACTGAGCAATGACTATATTCTTTGTGATTTTGCATATATTTTAAAAATTTGAAATTGCCTCTGGGAAATTAATTCTGATTCTGAATATATAAAATTAGACAAAGCCACACTTGGCAATTTTTATGGGAATTAGGCCACATCTGTCATTGTCTACATGGTATCCAGACAGAAACAGACAAAAACAATATTTTAAGAGAATATGTTAAAATGGAAGCATATCCTCTAATTGGAATGAATAAAGGTGCAATTATCTTCAAGATAATCTACAAATAACATAAATAAACTGAATTATGTTAAATATATGTTCTATTAAAGAAGATAACTCAGAAATATAACTTGAATTTTTTTAAAAAAGTAATAAATTAAAAGGATAATGTACATTACCTTAGTAATTTTAATTTTTTTAATTTTTTATTAATGTATTACATGTGCACATTTCTTTCCATTGCCCACCTACTCCCATGCATACCCTAACCCCCCAGTGTCATGTGTCCATTGGTTATGCTTATACGCATGCATACAAGTCCTTCGGTTGATTTCTTATCTAACCCACCTTTCCCTAACCTTACCATTGCAATTTGAAAGTCTGTTTGATGCTTCACTGCCTCTGTATCTATCTTTTTGTTCATCAGTTTATAATGTTCTTTATTATTCATAAATGATTTAGATCATGTAGATTTTTCTTTCATTGACTGGCTTATTTCACTTAGCATAATGCTCACCAGTTCCATCCAGGTTGCTGCAATTGGTAAGAATTCCTTCTTTGTTATGGCAGCGTAGCATTCCATTGTGTAAATGTACCATAGTTTTCTGATCCAGTCATCTGCTGACTGGCACCTAGGCTGTTTCCAAATCTTAGTTATTGTAAATTTTGCTGCTATGAACATAAGGGTGCATATAACCTTTCTCATTGGTGTTTCTAGTTTATTAGGCTATATCCCTAGGAGTGGAATTACTGGGTCAAATGGGATTTATATTTTTAGTTTTTTGAGGAAACTCCATACTGTTCTCCACAGTGGCTGCACCAGTCTACATTCCCACAGGAGTCCAAGAGAGTTCCTTTTTCTCTGCATCCTCACCAACACTTGTCAATTGTTGATTTGTTGATGATTGCCATTCTGAAAGATATGAAATGGTATCGCATTGTTGTGTTGATTTGCATCTCTCAAATGATTAGTGACTTTGAGAATGTTTTCATGTGTCTCTTGGCCTTCCTTCTGTCTTCTTTCAAAAAGATTCTATTTAGGTCCGTTGCCCATTTTTTTTATTGGATCATTTATCTTCCTTTTATTAAGTTGTATAAGTTGCCTGTAGATGTTGGAGATTAAACTTTTATCAGTGATGACATTTGCAAATATATTGTCCCATACAGTAGGCTTTCTTATTGTTTTGTTGAAGGTTTCTTTTGCTGTACAAAAGTTTTTTATTTTGATATAGTTCCATTTGTTTATTTTCTCTTTAGCTTCCATTTCCCTAGGAGCAGTATCAATGAAGAAGTTCTCTTGGCATATGTCTGAGATTTTGCTGCCTGGGGATTCCTCTAGTATTCTTATAGTTTCCCATCTTATATTTAAGTCTTGTATCCATTTGGAGTTTATTTTTGTTTATTTTGTAAGTTGGTGGTCTACTTTCATTTTTTTTGCATGTATCTGTCCAATTCTCCCAATATCATTTATTGAAGAGACTGTCTTGACTCCATTGTATGTTCATGCTTCCTTTGTCAAATATTAATTTAGCATAGTGGTTTGGGTGGATATCTGGATTCTCTCTTGGATTCCATTGGTCTATATGTCTTTCTTGTGCAAGTACCACACTGTTTTGAGAACAGTGGCTTTGTAATACAGCTTGAAATCTAATATTTCGATCTCACCTACTTTATTTTTCTTTCTCAGGATTGCTGTGGCTATTCGGGGTCTTTTATTGTTTCAGATGACTCTTTGGAGAGTTCTTTCTAGGTCTGAGAAATATGCCTTTGGTATTTTAATGGAGAGTTCATAGACTCTATAGATTGCTTTGGGTAGTATGGACATTTTAATGATGTTGATTCTCCCAATCCATGAGCATGGTATGCTCTTCCATCTGTTTACATCTTCCTCTGGGTCTTTTTTCTGTGAACTGTAGTTTTCTGCATATAGGTCTTTTACCTCCTTAGTTAAGTTTATTCCTAGGTATCTTAATTTTTTTTTTGGTACAATGTTAAATGGAATTGCTTTTTTAGTCCCTCTTTCTGTAAGTTCACTATTAGTGTATAGAAATATAATAGATTTCTTGGCATTATTTTTGTATCCTGTTACATTGCCAAATTCATTAAGTCTATTAGTTTTTTTATGGAGTTTTTCAGGTTTTTATGTACATTATCATGTCATATGCAAATAAGGACAGCTTTACTTCTTCTTTTCCAATTTAGATGCACTTTATTTCTTATTCTTGTCTAATTGCAATGGCTAAGTCTTCCAGTACTATGTCGAACAGGAGTGGTGAAGGTGGGCATCCTTGTCTTGTTCCTGTTCTTAGGGGAAATGGTGTTAGTTTTTGCCCATTGAATATAATGTTGGCTGTGGGTTTATCATATATGGCTTTTATGATGTTGAGGTATGATCCTTTTATTTCCACCTTGTTGAGAGTTTTATCAAGAAAGGGTGTTGGATTTTGTCAAATGCTTTTTCTGCATCAATTGATATGACTATGTGATTTTTTATCTCTCAATTTGTTTATGTGATGTATCACATTTATTGATTTGCGGATATTGTACTATCCTTGCATTTCTGGGATAAATCCTACTTGGTCATGGTGTATGTTCTTTCTGATGTGCTTCTGGATCTGATTTGCTAGAATTTTGTTGAGGATTTTGGCATCTATGTTCATGAGGGATATTGGCCTGTAATTCTCTTTCATTGTGTTGTCTTTATCTGGTTTTGGTATTAGGGTGATGCTGGCTTCATTGAAGGCACTTAGAAGTGTTCCTTCTTATTGAACTTTTTGGACTAGTCTGAGGAGAATAGGTTTTAATTCTTCCATGAATGTTTGGTAAAACTCTCCTCTGTAGCTGTCTGGCACCGAGCTTTTGTTTGCTGGAAGTTTTTTGATGACTGCTTCAATTTCTTCCATCATTATTGGCCTGTTGAGATGTTTATATTCTTCCTGATTAAATTTGGGAAGGTTATATTTTTCTAGGAATATGTCCATTTCCTCCAGCTTGTCCAGTTTGTTGGAATAGAGTTGTTCATAGTATTTTTTAATAATCCTTTGTATTTCGGTGGGGTCCGTTGTTATTTCACCTCTTTCATTTCTGATTTTGTTTATTTGGATCCTCTCTCTTTGCTTCTTGGTGAGCCTGGCTAGATGTTTCTCAATCTTGTTTAACTGTTCAAAGAACCATCTCTTGGTTTTGTTGATCTTTTGAATTGTTTCTTTGGTCTCTATGTCGTTTTTCTTCACTCTCTTCTTTACTCTTTCCTTCCTTCTGCTTACACTGGGCTTTTCTTGTTGCTCTCTTTTAGCTCTTTGATTTGTAAGGTTAGGTAATTTATTACCATTGTTTCTTGTTTTTTGCAGTAGGCTTGTAGAGCTATGAACTTCCCTCTCAAGACTGCTTTCACTATGTCCAATAGATTTTGTATTGTTGTGTTATCATTGTCATTTGTTGCCATGATGTTTTTAATTTTTTTCTTGATCTCCCTGGTTACCTAGTCATTGTTTAATAGAATGCTGTTTAGTCTCCATTTGTTTGATTTCTTTGGATTGTTTTTATTTTAGTTAATTTCCAGTTTTATGCCACTGAAATCTGAGAAGATGCTTGATATGATTTCTATTTTCTTGAATTTGAAGAGACTTTGCCTATGACACAACATATGGTCTATCTTTGAAAATGACCCATGTGCACTTGAGAAGAATGTTTATTCTGTGGCTTTGGGGTGAAATGTTTGGTAAAACTCTCTTGTGTAGCTCTCTGGCATAGGGCTTTTGTTTGCTGGAAGCTTTTTGATGACTGCTTCAATTTCTTCGATAGTTATTGGCGTGTCAATTAATTCCATCTTGCCTAGTGAGTCATTTAGGATTGATGTTTCTTTGCTGATTTTTTTGTTTAGAGGATTTGTCCAATGGTGATAGTGGGGTAATAAAGTATCCTACTATGAGTATACTGCTGTCAATCTCTCCCTGGATATCCTCCAGAAGTTTTATTTTTTATTTTTTTTATTTGGGCGCTCCTGTATTGGGGGCATATATGTTTATCAGAGTTATTTATTCTTGTTGGATTGCTCCCTTTAGTATTATGAAGTGGCCTTCCTTATCTCTTGTTATGTCCTTCACTTTGAGATCTAATTTTTTGATATAAGTATTGCTAACCCAGCTTTTTTTTTAATTTCCCTTTGCTTGACAAACTGTATTCCATCCCTTCATGCTCACTCTGAGTGCTTCTTTTTTTCTGAGGTGGGTTTCTTGTAGACAGCAGATATATGAGTCATGTTTTCTTATCCAATCCATTACCCTATTTCTTTTGATTGGAGCATTTAATTCATTTACATTTAAAGTTATTATTAATAGGTATATATTTGTTGCCATTTTTATTCTTAACCCCTGTGTTCCTTCTTGCTTCTTTTTTCTTTTTCTTTTTTTTAATAGCAGACCTTTTAGCATTTCTTACATTGATGATTTGGTGGTAATGAATTCTCTTAGTTATTTTTGTCTGTGAAGCGCCTGATTTCACCTTCAATTTTGATTGATAGCCTTGCTGGGTACAGTATTCTTGGATTCAGACCCTTCCTTTGCATGACTTTGTATATTTCCTTCCATTCCCTTCTAGCCTGATTAGTTTCTGTTGAGAAATCAGTCACTAGTCTGATGGGGATTCCTTTGTAGGTAACTTTCTGTCTCTCTTTGGCCACTTTTAAGATTTTTACTTTGTCGTCAGTGTTTGTCAATTTAATTATAATGTGCCTTGGTGTGGGTCTTTTGGTGTTCATTTTGCTTGGGACTTTGTGAGCTTCTTGAATTTGTGTGGGTTTTTTCTTCCCTATATCAGAAAAATTTCTGTCATTATTTCTTCAAACAGGTTTTCTATTCCTTGCTCAGTTTCCTCTCCTTCTGGAACCCCCACCCCTATTATGCAGATGTTGTTTTGTTTCATGTTGTCCCATAGTTCCCTTATGCTTTCCTCCTGCTTTTTTTTTTTCCCTAAAAGCTACTCTACTTGGGTATTTTTTTCCTACTTTGTCTTATAACTCACTGATGCGGTCCTCTGCTTCTTCTAGTCTACTTTTGATGTTTTCTATGGAGTTCTTTTCAGCAGCAATCCTATTTTTCATTTCTTCTTAGTTCTTGATTGTCTCTTGGTTCTTACTCATATTGTTGAATTTGTCTTCCATTTTTTTCAGCCACCTTAATACTATTTCTCTGAATTCTTTCTCTGGCAGGTTGCTTGCCTCCATTTTGTTTACTTTCTTTGCTGGTGATGACTGCTTTTCTTTCATATGCGGGCTGTTTATTTCTCTGCTCATGGTCTCACTTCTCCAGGTGTCTGGTTATGTAGTTCTCTCTCTCCTGCATTGACTTAAAGGCACAAAATACAACACAACCAGGTATAACACACAAGGCACTGAACAGAAATGTATTCACAATATTAATATCCACAAATAAAGTTGACCACTAGAGAGAGACAAATTAGGGGATAGGAGAGAAAGAAGAAGAAAGAAAAGAAGAAGAAAAAAGAAAAGAAAAGAGTACCAAAATGAAATTGGGAGAAGGGAGCAAAAAGAAAATAGCATACTAGAAAAATAAAAAAAAGAGAAAAGAAGGAGAATAAGAAAAAGAGGGGAACAAATTACATATATATATGGGGAAAAAACTCCAATAGAACACTTGCTAATCCCAACAAATGCCAGCAACAAGTACCTGGAGATTAATAAAACTACAAACAAAACTAATGTCAAGGGAGGTGAGAAAAAACAGAAGTAAAAAACAAACAAAAACAAAGCAAACAAAAAGCAAAACAAAACAAGAAGAATAAGCAAAATAATCTCACAAAAATATTAAAAAAAGATATAATAAACATTTAAGCAAACAACAACAAAAGGACAGGGAGAAAAACAATTTTTTGGATAGTGAAGACAGAGAAGAGAGATGTGTGTATGGACTTGGAGCAGGGGATTGGAAATTAATATATAAATGAGGTGAAAATTTAACAGGGTGTAAAAAGGAAGAAGAGGGACAATCTAAAGTAGGAAAAGTGTAAGAGAAATAGGACAACAAAAGGGGAAAGTGAGAAAGAGAGTGATGGCTTAAAGGTAGAGTTGAGATACAGTAAAATGATGCTAAAGGAAAGATGAAAATAGAATGTAGAACTCTAATCCCAAAGTAAAATAAAAATAAAATAAAATTACACCTTTTTTTCAAAAAGATAAAATAGTAGTAGTAATAATACTAATTAAAAATTAAAATGTAATAATTAAAAAGGTAAAATCAAGTGAGGAAAAAATAGTTTCTTAGGTAAAAGATGAAAAAATTAAAAATTAAAAAATTTTAAAAAATAGAATGTGCAGTAGTGAAGGTCATTCACTTCCTCTATTGTTCTGTTTGGCATGCCTGTTTCCCAGTCCGGACAGTATTGCCATTAACTGCATCCCACTGGTGTTCAGTGTTATAAGCCAGTCCTGTTTTTTTAAGCAGATGGTGTATCTTAATCTCTTTATTCTTTTGTGATTACACAAGAGTCAATTTTTTGAGTAAGCCTCTGGGTGGCAGTGTTTCTGGATTGACCTCTGAAACTATAGGTCCTCTCCAGCCTGTGCTTTCCCTGTGGCACTCAATACCACTTTGTGGGAGTGGGCTTCCCCAGAACCAGTTCTCCGATGGTCACTCTCCACTCTGATTCCCAAGTTCCAGAAAAACAACTTTCCCCTGCTGTCTCCCAGGGTGTCCCCAACTCAGTGATCCTATGTATTGGGCTTAGCCATCAGAAGCAAGTATCTGAAGAGGAAAGAGAGCAAAGTCTGTGCAGTCCCCCTTCCCTGCTTTTGTCCAAGCAGCCTGCACACTTTAATTACTCCCAGGCTGTATTTCTGAATCAGATCAAAATGGGTTGCTCTCTAGAGATCCCCTCCATTAGCAGCTATGAGGACCCCCTTCTACATTCATGGATCACTCCAGGCCCAACAGCCATGGATTTCTCTAGGTGCATTTTTCCCCCTGTCCTCCAGTTCCCATTGCATGCATTTCTCTGTCCTGTGGGACCAGAGACCTCACCTTATCCCAGGCAAAATCTGACCTTCACATGTGGGGTGAATGTAGAGCTCCTCTCAATCCGAGTGTTTGCACCAATTGGGGACCAGTGTTTTGGGGCTTGCAGTTATTCAGTGGGTGTCACAGTTATAGCTTTTCAGGCTTCTGTAAACCTCCACTTTCCTCTTCAAGATGGCGTGGTTTCCACATCCGAGCTGGTGGCTCTGGGAGAAAAGACCCCAGCAGCAGTGTGGGGGCTGCCTGGTCAAGCAAACTCTATCCAACAGTCCCTCCCCTTCTCCTGGAGTATAACTGTCCCTTAAATTGCCAACAAATGCTACCAGTGCAACCTTCAACTGTTCTCTTTGTCTGCTCAGGGACAAGGCTCAGGACGCGTCTGTCTAGTCTGCTGCCATTTTCAGTTTTATCTTAGTAATTTTAATAATAACATTTAAATATAATATTTCATGTGCTATAAATGGAATTGTGTCTCTCATTAATCCATGTATTGAAAACCTAAGCTCCAATATGATGATTTTTGGAGATAGGGTGTTTGGGAGATATTTAAATTTAGATGAAATTATAAAAGTGCGGGCCTCGCCATGAGATTAATCCCTCATATGAGAAGTTACCAGAGAGCTTGTTCTCTCTCTCCCTCCATCATATGAAGACACAGAGAGAAGATTGACATCTACAGGCAAGGAAGATATCTTTTATCAGAAATCAACCATTCTGGCATTGTGATCTTGTATATTTAGGCTCCAGAAATGTGACAACATAAAGCTAGCCAGTGTAAAACTCTATAATGATAGAACAAGTGGATTAAGACCACCTGCTATATATAATTATTATAAGCAAGAAGATTGGTATGTGTGTATGTTTTGTCTGTGCCTGCCCACAAATACATAGAAATAGGAATAGTAGACTGTAAAAAAGAAGAGAATAGATAGAAAGTTATACAAATTTATCACTTTTCCCTGTCTTCTTTGAGATGGTGAATCTGATGTCTTTCTGTTAGTAGAGTGAAATAAAAATAAAATTTGAGTCAGAGTTCTTCATAACAATAAATTTATTGTTCTTGCTTGCTCTGTGCACAATGAGGTGCTGGCCTAATGAAATCACTGCATCATGTTAATAGGGAACCATTAAATGGAAAGTTCAGGAAAATATCCTATTCTGTGCCATTTATTACACTGTAATCCTTGCAAAAAATGAATGGAAGCTAATATTTTAGATTATTTTTCTTACCTTAGCATTTTAATTAATTTCCCTCTATCTTTATAGACAGTTATTTTATTTGGAGCCAATGGACAAAGAATGTGTTTCTTTCACAAAGTGCATTATATCATGTAATAATGAGGCTTTTAAATATATATATATATATATATATATATATATATATATATATCCCTCTTGGAGGATTGTTAAAGAAAAGGGCAGCACTGCAGCACTGTTGACCTATACCACACATCTTTTGAATCTCAGCCATTTGCTAACTTTATACTCAGATTGGATGCTCACAAGAAACCAAAAACAAAAAAAAATCTTATTGATGGTGGTCTGTGCTAAGGTGACATTACTGCAGGAAAATGAGATCAATTGTTAAAAACTGTAAACCTTAACTTTCAATGTCATCACTGTCACCAAATAGCCATGCAATCTTAGGAGGTTTAATGAGGAATTGTTTATAAGGTACTTAGCACAATGATTGGCGGTTATTTATTGATCATCCAAAGTTGACTTTGAAGTTTTTGAGTTAGGGATTGGAAGCACATTTATTACATTGTTTTTATGCATCACAATGCACTTTTAATATGTAATTATACATTTACTATAGGCCTGGTGCACAAATTCATGCATGGGTGGGATCCAGCCAGCCCGCCCTAAGTGGGGCCGTGGGCACTTGGCCCACCAACCCCACCCCCAATCAGAGCACATCAGGGTTAGGACTAGCCAGGGTAAGAGGCCCTGGGTGGTTGGCAGACCAGTCCCGCCCCCTAATTGAACTCTGGTTGAACTCCCAGTTGAGGGGACAATTTGCATATTATTATTTATTATATGAGAAAATATTTCCTAATTAGGTATTCAACAAATATATATTACATAACTACTATGCTAGGTTTTGTTGTAGGCAGTGTTACTTCTACACACAAACACACACACACACACACACACACACACACACACAGAGTCACAAATCAGTTAATCCTGAGAATTACTTTGTAATACATTACTAAATTACTAAGGCTTATTATCTATCTTATTTGAATGGTTAATTTTTCAAAAAATAAATACATAGCCCAAGAACATATATATGTACTGGCAAATTTCAAGATGTTTACAGGAAAGTTGCAGTTTTGCATATTATGTATAATGACTGTATTTCATGTATGTCTCATTGTTGGTTTATATATTGTGATTTCTATACATTTGTTTTGTAGTATAAACAAAATATCAATTTGGAATAATTTAAAAGCAAAACAGTAAAACTGAGCTACATAGAAACAAGAAGTATAATGATTCCAACATTGATAGTCTATTCTAAATATTACAAATGAAATATTTTGTCTTGATTAGAGTTTCCTCATACTTCCTCTCATATTTTACATTATGTAAATTGAATAAAATGTATGTGTGTTTGTATATGTATGTGTGAGTGTGTAGACATAAATATAATTTGAAATTTAATTATATGATAATGAACATCTTTTCATATGCTTATTTACTGTTTATATATATGTACACATAAACACACACATTGGAAAGGAGAGAAAATGAAGCTAAGGTGATAAATGTATATTAACCGTTAAATGGTATACCTATTATTCAATAACTAGGGGCACAGTGCATGAATTCGTGCACCTTGAGAGGAACTGTGGGTTGTGAGGATAGGATAGGCACAGGGGTGGGTCTCGGACCATCCTCCTTGACCCCATCCGGCCTCTCCCACCGCTGCTCCTGGTCCCTGTCTGTAGGCAGGCCTGCTCCTGCTGATACCGCTCCTACTTGCTGCTGGCTCCAACCCTGCTCACACCTGCTGATGGTGTAGAGCTATTGGGGCTGGCACTAGCAGAGAGTACAAGCAGGGCCAGTGCCATTAATGGGTGTGAGCAGCAGCTGCTGCCCCAATCACCACTCAGGAGCAGAGGAAGGTGGAGAACCCCCCAGGGGCGATTGGGCCTGGCATCCACCATTCACATCCGCTGATGGCACCCAGTGATCAGGACTGGTGCCAGGTACCGACAACAGGTGCAAGCAGTGGCTCGGGCACTGGCAGAGGGTGTGAGTGGTGGCTCTGGCACCAGCAGCAGATGTGAGTGCCAGATGGGACTGTGAAGTGCAGGAACAAAGACTTCAGTAACCACCACAGGCTCACCCCAATGACAACTGGTGCCCCGCTTTGGTCTGGCACCCTTGCTCACCTGTTCCACCATCCCAACATGGCCAACACTCACCATGTTCTGCACATGTCCTCTTGTAGTCAGCACACATCATAATGACCGGTTATTTGATTCTTCCAATTGTTCTGCGGCTTGTTCTATTTTCATATGAGCCTTTTATTATATAGGATTGTCTCTCAAATCAAGTCCTTCTCTATATTATGCTTTACAATGATGGAGTCAAAGCTCTGTAAACTTCATTTCAACATCATCAGATGCTTCTCTCATTTTCTTCCAATAGGGAACCCATAAGGGAGACCGGAAAGCCAAAAGGAGGGGAGAGAGACATCTTCTTCCCAGTGTGCTTCCTGTAGCTGTTAGGAGTACCAGTTTCTTTGCTCAGATGTGGTGGCTTATTTCTACCTTCTTAGTAGCTCTGCATTTTCTAAACATACCCTACAATTTTATGGACCCTAGATCTGAGGAGAAAAAGAAGGGAGTTCTTAGAAGTGAAAAATACTGAGTACCATGTCAGAGTAAAGTCAGATTTCTGTCCCCTTTCCTCTTAACCTTATGGGGTCTTTTCAGAGGTTTTTGTCATTTTCTAATTTGATATTCTAAGGGAAAGAGGTCAGTGCCCTTGAAAAAAATAATCAGGTATTGTATGTTTTAAAAATTTTTGTTGCATACCAGTTGATAATTGCTGGCTTCTAAATGTCTCAAGATAGTTTCTGTAAAATACAAATCATCTTGCCTTCTTCATGAGGTGAGAACAAAGCTTAAATATATAATATATAAGGACTGATACATTATAAGAATGAAATTATTGTTAGTTATTTTTAGATTGTTTTATTGTTCAACCCAAACATATATAATTTCAGATGGTAGTAAGTTCTATAAAGAAAATAAACAAGGCACAATAATAAACAATAAATTTATTGTGTATAATCAAATATTTCAGATTAGGGCAGCAGAAAGAAACCATATGATAACTTGGCATTTGTGAGGTGTATTAATTTTTTATTCTGATATAAAAAAATTAACCATCAATTTAAAGACATAAAGAAACACCTATTTATTTTGTAACCTTTTTAAACTTGATTTTTAGATATATTGAGGACAGGAGAGATGTGGAACAGAAAGAAAAATGATAGGTATTGAATAATAATTTGTAATATAATCTGACTGTCAGAAATAATGTATTGATATGGAATAAGACAATGAGTTATCATCAGAATATCCATAAAATAAAGTTAAAGAAGAAAATACATGACCTACATGTCTTCACATCTGCCAAAGAGGGAGAGAACCTCACTAGAAAACCAGATGAGGATATTCTGGTCAGTCTGGTAGGCTTGCCCATAGAAAACAGTCAGAAAAGCTGGACCGTCAGCTTGATGATTGAAGTCGTTTTTACTCCTTCACTCTGAATTAAAGTGTTCCAACTTTCTGATGGCATAATGATTTACTACTTTTTCTACAGAAGTGACAATTTGATTCAAATCAAGTCAATGAATGCCTTTTTATTCCTTTGCTAGGCAAAGTGAAAGGTGCTAGGGTTTTAAAGATAAGTAGGTTTTATTATTGGTCTTTTAAAACAAACAATTATGGGCTAGCTAACAGCAAGCTGCAATGTAGCTAATGATGTGGTAAGTGCTTGTGAGTAGGGTGCTTTGGGAACACAGAGAAAGCACCAATTAATTTTTCTTGAAGTGCACAGAAATATTTTACAAATGCAGTGATAAGTCAATTGAAACCTACCCAGTGAGCAAAAGCTTACCAGGGAGATGAAAAGGCCATTGTAAACAAAGAAAATAAACTGCAACATATTCTTTAATCATCACTGTATTTATTATCCTAAAGTTCTCCTTCAAGTTCCCTTCCTGAGTTAAGGTAAAAAAATGAGATTGTAATACATTTCTTTTGAGGCCAATTACAACCTAATTGCTATTTCTTTTGTTGTTATTTTTTTCGTAAAAAAAAATCCCAAATGGACAAATTAATGACAAACAGACATGCAAACTAGAAGACAGATTCAATATACACTGAGTGGCCAGGTTATTATGATTTCTGAAAGCATAATAATATGACCACTCAGTATATGTGTGTGTGTATGTGTGTTTATATATATATGAATGCATGAATTTGTGCATGCATGGGGTCTTGCCAGCATGGCCAGGAGGAAGGGACATGGGCGGTTGGCCAGTTTGCCTGCTGGTCGAACTTCTGGTCCAGGGGACAATTTGCATATTAGCCTTTTATTATATAGGATATACACTGAGTGGCTAGTTTATTATGCTTTCAGAGATCATAATAATCTGGACACTCAGTGTATATTTATTTCCATGGAAGTGGAACAGTTATGGAAAAGCAAAGATACAATGGAAGACTTTGCTGAGAAGAAAGCTCTAGGTATTAAAGTGTCTGGGACCAAACAAGGAGGTAACAGAGACATGGACTCAGGCCTGGCGGTTCTGGAGAGAACAGAAATGCCATGACCAGATGGACATGCAAAGCTGAGAGAAAAGTCATTCTAGCCACATTTCATGCTAGAACTTGGTGCCCAGAGACCAAATGAACTTTAAGTGGCAAATTGACAAGGATGAAAACAGCTAATGGTTTCTGCTTATACTTAACATTGTACTTCAAAATTCAACAATATAATGATAAAGAACTCTAAACACAGAAAAGGAAAAAAAAATTACCTTTGTTTTCTGAGCAAAGAGAGCCTTTCTGGAATGGCAAGGATGTGAAGTTGTGGGTAAATATTAAAAACAAAAAATATGGAATTGGAGTCATACAAGTATAAAAAAAATGAGTTTCCCTGCATTCTCATACACTGCTAGATGAAGTGTATATTTGTCCAATTCATCTTGAGTATATTTGCAATAGTGAGAAACCTTAAAATCATCTTATTGACTTCTGTGATTTCATAACTCTATCCAAAATATGGGCATAAAGATTGAATTTATGATTGTTGTTCCATTTAAATGGTAAAAACTGGACATGATATTGGTGTGTAGGAATACGCTGAAGAAATTAATTTGCATGCTGGGTGCTAATCCAGCATTAACATCAATACCATAGAATAAAATTGTTTTACATATAAATATGCCCAAGCATATTCTTAATTTAGTTATTAAATAAATTAATATATCTATAGCAAATATTTCTTGCCTATGGCAGGAAAGAGCATGATTATTATGTTCCTTAGCCTCTTCAATTTTTTTAATTTTTCTACATTGACCAAACACATTTTAAAATGAATAAATTTGAAGTAATTATAACATCCTGTTAAACAAGATATAAAAATTTAAGTCACTCAGAAGATTAAAGGCATATGAATGGTTATTAATTGGAAATAATTATCAAATAGTTTATTAAATTAAAATGCTGATAAAAAACAAAATGAATTATGGAAAATGTTTATAGCTTTAAAAAAATCAGTGATGGAAATGTGATAAGCAGAAAATTAAAAAGTGGAACCATAAATCTGCTATAGGAATTCTCATTAGCTAAATGTAAAATAAAATAATGTTAGAGATTATCCAAACCAATTATTTCACTAATCTTATTTCTCTGATTGATTGAACTATGCCTCATTGTTCTTATTTTTAGAATCTGAGTCCTATTATTGTATCCAGAATAAGACAAGAATAAATGAGATCTGGGTAGTCCAAATATGCTTTTCTCACCCCAGGTCTATTTATATATGATTGACAAATAAAAAGTCTCTATATGTACATATTTATTTAAAGTCTAAAACATGATGTTTTGATTTTGTATATATTATGAAATGATTACCATAACCAAGCAAATTAACATATACATCACCTCACATAGATACCGTGTGTGTGTGTGTGTGTGTGTGTGTGTGTGTGTGTGTGTTTTGTGTGGAGTGAGAACAATTGGGTTTCATTTGTTGTTGTTTTTTAGCAAATGTCAAGTCCGTGATACATATTCACTATAGTAACTATTGAGTTTCCAGAGCTTATTCTATTATAGCTGAAGATTTGTATCTTTTGACCAACATTTTCCATTTCTCTCACCCTCCAGCCCCTGGTAACCACCATTCTCTTTGTTACTAGTTTGACTTTTTTAGATTCTGCATATAAGGGAGATCAAGCAGTATTCTTTGTTCTGTGTTTGGCTTATATTCTTTAACATAATGTTCTCTAGGTTTAATCTTGTTTTCATAAACAGCAGGATTTTTTTCTTTTTTAAAGGCTAAACAATTCTATTGTGTTGATAGCCCACATTTTCTTTGTCCATTCATCCATTGACTAATACTTAGGTTGTTTCCTTATCTTGGTTACTATGGATAATGCTGCTGTGAATATGGGAATGAAAATATCTGTTCAATTATACTTTTTTTGCAGATATGGTTGAGTTGCTTACTGACCAAAGCTTATGGCAAGTAACCTGTCTTTCCGAACAATATATTTTCTGAATGTCTGGAGGAGTAAGAGTGTAGAGAGGAAGAGAAAAGAGAGAGAGAAAGAGAGAGAGAGAGAGAGAGAGAGAGAGAGAGAGAGAGAGAGAGAGAAGAGGAAAACAAGATGTGTTTAGCAATATAAAGCCCAAAGATATATCTTTTACGATTTTTCTTTGTAAAACAAACAACTAAAACTTTATTTCTAAATGTATTATAGCAATGACACCTGACTTCTGGATAAAACATAATTTACTTCTGAAGAATCTTTTGCAGCCTATTAAAATGCAGAATGAAATTTTATGTGGACTCACTTCTTTGCTAATCCTTTATTTCAGCACACACTGATTGTGATGTCAAAAGAGTGAATTATTTCTTGAGGTTGCACTTGATTTTTCCAGAATCTTTTTATTCCACATTACACTCCTCCCTCTGCTTTACTTATGTTCCACTCTTGGCATTAGGCATTTCCATATATTCACCATGCCACTAATGAAAATTAATATAATTGATATATGAAGTTACAATTTGCAGCTGCTTCCTTTTCATCTAACAACTGAATCCCCTAATTCTTTTCATGATCAAATAATGAGCAACTCAATCACACTTGTATTATATACTAATCCAAGTAGACATATTTATAATATTTTTAATGTTTTAAACAGAAGCCAGGATTTTAAAGTAATATAGAAACATAAGTTCAGGACAACAAGGAGAAAAAAAATTTAGAACTAATTTGCAGAGTGTCTGAGTAAAATTTATGTTCTAAATATACTAGTTGCATGAATTTATTTAATCAAATTCATTGTAATGAGTGCCATTTGATAAAATGTAGGATAGCCAAATAAATTTTATATTCAGCTAAATAATGAATTATCATTTCATATAAGAATATCCCAAATATTGTATGGGACATATATATGAAATATGCTATTTATTTGACATTTCAATTTAACTGAGTGTGCAATATTTTTATTTTCTGAAATCTTTTGCTGCAGGTTAGCCTAACTCAGTGAATTTTTCTTCTTTGTAGAAATGAGATCAGTGCTCATTTTCGACACGGTTGTGCTTCCAGACCATTTTCTCCTTTCAAAAATCAAATAAATAAAAGAGAACCAAAACCCTGTAAACACATTCCCTTTAAATATTTCTACCTGGTTACATGCAATCTCCGAACCTCTATTGAGAGTTAACACTCATTTTACATTTAAAACCTCATTCTCATATCACATTTTATTCTTTGATTTGGTTGTTGGCTTTACAAAATTAGTTATTTGATGAGTTCAAGGAAAGTCATTGATTTACAGGGTGGGAGACAGTGGTGTTTTTCCAGCTCTCTACAGCTCTGAGCTGAAGCCAGGGTTTTATTCTTTTTAATTCAGACCAGCAATTTAAGCAAGTGCCTATACTCTGAAAGAATTGTCAAGAGAATATGTCCTCAGAATTTTAGATATTGCCCATGTACTAAGACAAAAGCTTCTCATGTTATTTTGATTAGGTTCACATCAAATTTATAAATGAATACAGGGAAAATGAGTTATTTGGCATTTAGTTTTCTAATGTAAATATTTCCTTCTTATGCAAAAGTAATCCCTTTCTATGCAAAATAATGATAATATTAATAAGATCTCTCTCTTTCTACACAAACACACAAATACATGAAAACACACACACACTATACATGTACATATATCAATGACTTTATTCTGTAATTTTTTTCATTCTGTTACCTTCATATTACCTCAATACATATTAAAACTATTAATATTATCTTCCTTTTTGATGAGGTGACTGTTTTCCATTAGAAAACATACCAAAATTCACTACAAATCTTTATACCCTTTCTCTGCCCTTGCTCACAAAAACACATTTGAGTACTTGTTATTTAAATTGCTAGCCATTCTACACCAATTTCCCAGGTACTCTCTCAATATATGACTTTAAGTCATATAAAGTGCATTTTAGGAATAACAAAACAATAAATTTAAGATAACATTTATTTAATGTTAATATATTTTATTATAATATTAATTTTTATGGCAGTTTATCAATTTTATTTTTAAAAATTTATTTAGAGCATATAAACTTTAGATTTTTTAAATAGTCTTTTAGCTTATTTAAAAATATTAAAGCATGGTTTTTATTTATCTTGTAGTTGTACATTTCTAGCATTATGTTTTTATAATATACTAGTGGCCAGGTGCACGGAATTCATGCATGGGGTTATGGGGGAAGGAGGTCCTTCAGCCCAGCCTGCATCCCCTTCAATCATGTTTAAGACCGATCCCTGTGGTTGGACAACCCTCTTGCAATCTGGGACCGCTGGCTCCTAACTGATCACCTGCCTGCCTGCCTGATTGCCCCTAACTACTCTGCCTGGTGATCCCTCCTAACCTCTTTGCCTGCTGGCCTGATCTCGCCCCCAACTGCTCTCCCCTGCCAGCCTGATTTCACCCCAACTTCCCTCCCCTGGTGACCTGGTTGCTCCCAACAGACCTGGTTGCTCCAATGGCTCTTCCCTGATGGCCTGATCATCCTTAACTGCCTCTGCCTGCCTGATTGCCCCCAACTGCCCTCCACTGCTGACCTGGTTGCCCCTAACTGCCCTTCCCTGCCAGCCTAATCTCACCCCCAATTGGCCTTCCCTGCCAACCTGATCACCTCAAATGGCCTCTGCCTTGGGTCCCATCACCATGGCTTTGTCCGGAAAAAAGTCGAATGTCCAGAATATGTCTGGTTGACCTGGTCTAATTAGCATATTACCTTTTAGTAGTATGGATAGATTATATAGGATAGGATTGCTTATAAGAGGGTGGGAAGTCTTTCTCATCAGGAGGAGATGCTCTTGGCAGACAAAAATACATAATCCCTATGGACTGATAGCCAGCCATATGCACTATACTGCCAAACCAGTCATTAAAAATTGAATCACTTTCTTACAGCTTACATCAAACAGCTATTGCCCTTAAAACCCCTCCTTAGCTCCCACCTTAGGTTCTGCTTTCACAGTTCACCCAGATTAGGTTCTGATTGGTTGGTTTCTATGCCAGTCAGTGTCAAAAGCTCCACCTCCTAGGCAGTCATTGGCTCTTTGCATTTCACCCAAATTTGGTTCTGATTGGTGTCAGTACCTCTGGGCCTACCATCAGGACTGATCAGAGAGGCGAGGTTGGTCAGCAGCCCCAGCAGAGGCTGGAGAGTAAGAGAGGTGTGGTGCTGGCCAGTCCTGGAGCTAAAGAGAGAGGCAAATTCAGATCAACAGTTGCCACAGAGGCTACCAAATCAGACCCTGTTTTTCTCTCTAGTCCTCTCTTTGAGTCTGATCTGCAGTCCCTTGAGCAGTCAGTGCTGGGTCAGGGCACCCACAGAGGTGGCAATCAGTGCTGAGTCACCATGGCAACCCAGCTCTGACTTCAGGTTGGTAGAACCTTGTGTTGTTTTGGAATGTTATAGACCTTGAGTTTTTATATATTAGGATTAGAGGCCCAGGGCACAAAATTCATGCATTTTGGGAGGGTTTCCCTTAACCTGGCCTGTGCCCTCTCACAGTCCAGGAGCCCTTGAGGGATGTCCAACTGCCACAGAGGTGGGAGAGGCTCCTGCCACTGCTGCTGCACTCATCAGCCATGAGCCAGCTGAGTGGTATCCCCCTGTGGGAGTGTATTGACCACTTGGGGCAGCTTCTGTGTTGAGTGGTCAGTGCACATCATAGTGACTGGTTGTTCTGGTCATTCTACCATAACTTAGGCTTTTATTATACTATAAGCCTGATGCACAAAATTTGTGCAAGGGGCTCATTTCATCACAGCCCTGGCTGCCTTAAGGCCCTGCCCACTGGTCATTTCAGAATGTCATCTGGAAAGTTATTCTGCTGTCTAGTCTAATTAGCATAGTAGCTCTTTATTATACAGAATAGATAGTAAATTTGCATGGGTTTTGAGTACAGATCATTATCACTGCTCTTTTTTAAGAAATATACTTTTTTCACAGTTCCTGCAGGGAAACGGGTTTCAGAGTAATTTTCCCATCTGTACAATTCTACAGCTTCTTCCTTCCTTTTGTGATGACTATGTTCCCTCCCACTTTCTGACAGGTGCCTCCCCTGCGTTAGTCTTCCTTTTGTGTCGACTTGTCTCTGTTCTGCCTGATTTAGTTTCTACTGCAAGCAAAAACCCTCCTTGTAGGTATTTAAATGATTATTTCGGTTCATAAGACTAAGATTCCTATAGTATTTTCAAAACTTATCACAGTCATCCTCATGGCCTATGACAAATTTAGTAGTACAAATCATTATAGTGTCAGTAGAACCCACTAATCTTCTCAATGAGTATCTACTGAAAAGTAATAAAAATTTAAGTCTTCTAGCTCTTTTTGCCCTATACTTATGTTTTGTTTCATGGACACATAGTGGTGCTAATTTTGTTTTAGATATCATTTCGTTTTCTACCCTATTTACTCAATTATCTTTTAAATATATTTTAAAATATAATAAATTATATGTAATCTGTTTTTTAAATTTTTGTTCACTTTATTTATTTTTATGGATCCTTATTTTCATAGGTGTTATAACATTTTTTTTGCCAAAAAAACTGCCTTCAACAATCATTACACTTTACAAATACTAGCAATAAATACCATTACTTTTTGTTCGTGTTAAAATATGTGTTGACTTTAAGTTAAAATATTATTTCACTAGGAATAGAATTTGAGGTCGACAGTCTCCCCTCCCCATTCTTTAGCAATTTCACTTTATTTTCTCTTTACTTGAAACGTGTCTGAAGAATATCTGATATTCTTGTAAACTTTGTTAGTTTAATATACTCGAAGCCTGGTGCACAACATTTGTGCACTAGGTGGGGGTATCCATCAGTCCAACCTGTGCCCTTTTACAGTCTGGGAGTGCTTGAGAGGTGTCTAGATGATGACTTAAGCATAGTGAAACATCTTTAGAGCTTCTGTGGAGGTGGGAGAGGATCCCGCCACTGCCGCTGTGCTCACCAGATATCAGCTCAGCTTGTGGCTGAGCAGCACTCCCTCTGTGGGAGCATGCTGACCACCAGGGGGCAGCTCCTGCATTGAGTGTCAGTGCACATCATAGCAACCAGTCATTTATCATTTGTTCAATTTGCATATTACCCTTTTATTATATAGGATACATATATATCTACACTAATAAAAGAGAAAGATGTAAATTGAACATACCTCTGCAAAGCTCACCAGCCAATCAGGGGTGAGTATGCAAATTAACCTGACAAATATGGCAGGTTTATTTGCATACACAGGCGCTAAGCGGCCTGGATCCTGGCAACATCCTCTGGACCCAGGCTATTCCTAGCCTGTAGGCCCCTGTGTAGGCCTGGAGTGGCCAGGATCCCAGAATGCTTCTGGCCACTCTGGGCCTATGGGTGCAGGCACTAAGTGGGTGGGGGCTAGGCGGGAACATCCACCTTGTCAAAATGGTGACACGGCGGATGTTCCTGCCCCATGGCCTCTTGTGCAAGTGCCAGTGCCAAGCAACCTGGGTCCACATCCCCACCCTGGTGGACACAATGTGGGATGCCCAGCCTTGGGGCATTCCTCCAGCCTAGTGGAGAGAATGCAGGGGGTTCTCTGCGCATGAGCTGCAGAGAAAATAACTTTTATATACATATATATTTTAAAATATATTTTATTGATTTTTTTTACAGAGGAGAGAGGGATAGACAGTCAGAAACATCAATGAGAGAGAAACATTGATCAGTTGCCTCCTGCACACTCCACACTAGGAATGTGCCCCCAACCAAGGTACATGCCCTTAACAGGAATCAAACCTGGGACCTTTCAGTCTGCAGGCTAACACATTTTCCAGTGAGCCAAACCATTTCGAGCGTAATGGCCTTTTCTGACTGCTGATAGGCTAAGTTCCCTGTATGCTGCCACTTGCAGTATTCTTGGTTACTTGGGCAATAAAAATTCAAAAAGATGATCTAAGATTTTTCCACTACATTTCTAGAGGAAGAAATGAAGGTCTGCAGCTGGAAGGGCTAAGAAATGTCATATTCTGCCCTAGCTGTTTTTGCTCAGTGGATAGAGCCTTGGCCTACCAACCACAGGGTCCGGGTTCAATTCTGATCAAGGGCATGTACCTAGGTTACAGATTCCTCCCTGGCCAGGGCCCAGATCAGGGCTCATGCAGGAGGCAACCAATCAAAGTGTCCTTCTCACATTGATGTTTCTCTGTCTCTTCCTCTCTCTTCCAAAAGCAATGGTGATTTTATCCTTAGGTGAGGATAAAAAGAAATGAAAGAAAGAAATGTCATATACTATGAAAGACACATCTTGAAGAAACTTGTCATTTTTTTCATGGTGAAGGGACTAGAGTCCATGTTGATGAAAACACCTTGGTGGCTGTGGTGGCTGGCAGTGGCTGCAACAGTGGGGTGATGGGGCTGCTGCCTTCCCATGATCAGCCCGGTAGCCTCCCACCGAGGGAGGCCAGACTGTGTCTTGAACCCGCTCCCTGAGGGATCCCAACCTGTGAGAGGGGACAGGCTGGGCTGCACAAATTTTGTGTGCTGGGCCCCTAGTGTTATATATACTTGTATATATAAATTTCTTTTCTCCAGTATTTTCTCTATTTTTGGTTTACAGAAGTCAGATTGTGTCATATCAAATAACTATTTCTTTATATTTATTCTACATGTCTGTTTATGAACTTCAGATTGCATGGGATTTTGTCTTTTATTAAATTTGGGAAATTCTCATTCATTATATTTTTTAATACATTCTGCCTTGTTCTCTTTCTCTCCTCTCCTTTTAGGATTTTAATTTTCTGTGTATGTCTTATAGATCACAGTAGTTTTTGGATAATCTGTTCTATTTTTACTCATGTTTTCATTTCAAAGTAGATTCTTTATATTGATTTAATCTTCATTCATTGATATTTCTTTCTTCTTTATCTGTTCGTATGATAATCCCAGTAAAGGAATTCCTCATCTCTAGCAGCATGTTTCTCATTCCTAGTATTTCCATTTCACTCTACTTTATCATTTCTCCTGAATTTCCCTAATCTCTCTCAAAATGTTGTCTTTTTTCCCCACAACAAGAACTTTTAACATATTTATCATAGTTATTTTAAAATCTCTATTATCCTAGAATATCTGGCACACCTTAGTGTCTTTTTCTGACAATTATTTTATGTTTTTCAATAGATTGTTGGTGTGTGCTTTGTTGCATTTTGTATATTTATTTTTACTGTAAATCTGGACATTGTGTGAAAAACAACAACAAAATCTGTAAAAAATATTTATGGTTTAAAATTGAGCACTACTGATGTGTAACTTCAGGAATACCAGCCATGTTGGATTCAGTGAAGCTTTTTCCAAATAATATTATTTGTATGACACTAAGAATTAAGGATATTTGAGATGCTATTGTATTTCTGTAATTGTAAGAATTTCAGTAATCAGTAGAGATTTTATATCTTTACTGTGGAGTACAATTGGTATGTATCTATTAACTAAACCATAACATAGTCTTAAATGTGTTTGTTCAGGAATTTGCCACTTTATTGATCTTTTAAACAAGTTTTCTTTATTACTTCTATTTTCTTCTCTTCGTAATTCATCTGTGTTAATTTTTATACTTTTGTTATCTATTCTACCTAATAAAAGAGTAATATGCAGATTGACCATCACTCAAACACACAAGATGACTGTCCCCATGTGGTCAAAGATCCTGCCCCATGTGGACACAAGATGGCTACCACAAGATGGCCAGCAGGGGAGGGCAGTTGGCAGTGAGCAGGCCTGCAAGAGAGGGCAGTTGAGGGTGATAAAACCTCCTCAGGCCAGCAGAGGAGGGAAGTTGGTGGTGATCGGGCCTGAGGGAAGGGCAGTTGAATGGGGGGGGGCCCAGGCCTGCAGGGGAGGGCAGTTAGCAAGCAGTGACCAGGCCTGATGGGGAGATCAGTTAGAGGTGATCAGGCCCACAGGGTAGGCCAGCTAGGGGCAAACAGGCTGGCAGGGGAGCAATTAGACATCAATCAGGCTGTTAGGGGAGTGGTTAGGGGATGATCTGGCTGGCAGGCAGAAGTGGTTAGGGGCAATCAGGAAGGCAGGCAGTTGAACAGTTAGGAGCCAGCAGTTCTGGATTGTGAGAGGGATGTTTGACTGCCTCATTAGGCCCAATGTAGGTAGAATTGAGCCTAAACAGGTAGTCGGACATCCCTCAAGGGATCACAGATTTGAAAGGGAACAGGCTGGGCTAAAGGACACCCTCCCTATGCATGAATATCATGTACCAGGCCTCTAATGTATATATAAAAGCTTAAACAAACTTTAGGACCACAAGACTGGAATGTGTGTCAGTCACTATGACACACAATGACCACCAGGGGGCAGATGCTCAATGGAGGAGTCAGTGTGCTCCCAAAGCCAACCTCTTATGGCCAGCCAACCAATCTCCCATAGCCCCTTCCCACCTCCAGCTGGCTCCCTCATAGACCCCGATCACTGACCAGGTCTGGGGACTTCACCCATGCATGAATTCATACACTGGGCCTCTAGTTATTATGTATTTTTACTTAATTTATTCAGTTTTATTATTGTATTTTCTTTTATACTCATTCTCCATCCCCATGTTTTCATCTTTATCAATTTTTTATAATCTGTCTCCTTAACCCACCCAAAGAATAAAAGGAGTAATTAACCTGACTGGCGAGTTACATGAACAATCATGTATATGCAAATCAACATTACAGTGAAATAGATTATAGGAATTCTCAATGGAGTGACTCTATTTTTACTATTTTGCTGATGCCACATACATGTAGGTTAAATTAGACTAACGAAGAGGTGAAACACAACCAACCCAATTTTGCTTTTCATTTTTTTCCTCCAACTATTTAATTTCTGTCTCTCTTCCTTTTCATTTGCTCAGCAAGCCAGTAGGGGAAAAATACCTTTGACTAAATAAATAGGGAGGAAGTGACAATGTATCAGTTCCAAATCTCGGCCTGAGGATGTTTGCATTTTTCAAAATACAGATTTCCTTTGCAGCTGCTGACTGTTCTGCATGGACCCTTGCTTGAACACACTTGGAAAATGGCCTTACTTAATCTCAGTAACAACCCAAATGCAAAGTGGAGCCACGCAGCCAAAACTATCTAGATAAAGCAATTTGCAGCTGATCTGTATATCCTTGAGAATACATAATCACAGTTTTCAGTCATGCTGGAGTGTGCAGCATTTTTGTAGCAATAGCTCATTGATACAAGTGGTGTTATTTATTACCCTCTTAAACTCCAATATCCAAAGCATGGGCCAAATACCAGGAAACATAGATAAAGGTTGTTATTCGGCATGAAATGCTAAAATCAGGTGTTAGATTGTCAGCTTTAGCATAGAGTGGATATATTATGCCTTTGTTTTCCTTTTAGTGTAAGACATATGCAGAAAATAGAGAAATCTTAAATATATAGTTTAGAGAATTATTAAAATATACAAACTTGTATGGAAAGTTCAAGTCTGTATACATTCTAACTTATTAGTATCTTAAGCCCCTTCTCTCCCAGAACCTGAATGAAGGAAAGAAACAAAAAGTTGTGTTATCTCAGAGGTTAAAGTGTTTGGGGTTTAGATTCAAATAACCTAAAAAGTAAAATTCTATCTTTGTAAGCCAGATTCTTAAAAGGGCATCCATATTGTTGTTTGGAATTTCTTGTTAAGAAATGGGAAAAGAGAATGCCAATTAAAGGTTAGCACTAAATGTGTGGTTAGCACCAAATGCATGGTATGGTGCCAGATAACCTTAGTCTTCTTTTATTAAAACAAAACAAACAAACAAGAACTTATTAGAATACATATATTTTAATGGTAATGGTTTCAATAAATAGAATAATAAGTTTAGATTAATAAATATACCATACAATGGAGAACACAAAGTGAAATGTTTTCAAAGAGAATCATGCTGCATATTCTGATAAAATAAATTTCCAATTATGTGACATTTTTTCAAAGTCAAAGGAAAAAAAACTATTTAAATGTCAACACAATACTTGTATTCAGTTAAATCCTTATTCAAATGAAATCATATTTCTCTACATTCATTTTAAAGAGCAGTTAATTTATATGTTCTTACTGGAATTGAGAGTAAAATAGATTTGGGAACTGATACAATAAATGTATAGATAAGTAACTTAGAAAAAAATCAATAAAATTCTGTGACAATAATGTTACCACATTAAATTTATAGCAGGCGGTTAAACAATACACATCCTTCTCCATATTTCTATCCTTTGCTCCAGGATCTTTTTTATAGACCATATTATTTCATCGTAGAATCATAAAAAGCACTTGAAATAATTTTTCTGAACTTAACATTCAATACATTTCAAGAAAAGTTATATTTTGAAGATTTCTCCAAATAATAGCTTACTTAAATATCTCACAACAGTTTTCTCTAGGGTGCATGTAGGTTTTCATCATGGGTAATTTTAAATAGAGCATTTTACCCAAAAAGGGAGTCTCCCACAGGGAATGTTAACCTTCTAAAGATATAATCAAGATCAAACTAGATCTGGAAGAATTACTGAATTTTGACATCTGTTTTTATTTTTTTAAAATATATTTTATTAATTTTTTACAGAGAGGAAGGGAGAAAGATAGAAAGTCAGAAACATCGATGAGAGAGAGAGAGACATTGATCAGCCGCCTCCTGCATACCCCACAGTGGGGATGTGCCCTCAAGCAAGGTACATGCCCCCAACCGGAATAGAACCTGGGACCTTTCAGTCCGAAAGCCAACGCTCTATCCACTGAGCCAAACCGGTCTCGGCTTGACATCTGTTTTTAAAGCATTCCCCTTTTCATACATATATGTGTGTGTGTGTGTGTGTGTGTGTGTGTGTGTGTGTGTATTAGTTTACCTACAAGGCATATATTTTTTTACAGTTTCAAAATATTAAATTTTGTACATTATTCTATGGCCATCAAACATTATTGCAGACAGAATAATCATACCTGTTACTGTTGTAAGAAAGTAATATTGCCACAAATTACACATTCTAGTATCCTCTCTAAGTAGGCAAAATAAACTCAACTACTCCACCTGGAAAACCTGTGTTTCATTTGACTGTTTAGTAATCCTGTTATTAAGTTAGTGGTTTGATGTCTAAAGAAGAATCAAATTTATGGTTTATTTCCAGCAGATGTATAATATTCTATGTATGCATTGTTTTCTAATTTATTATTCTTTTTTGCTTATATTATTTAATTTTAATTTTATATTTATTTGTATTGAACCTAATTGTTATATTTATATTCATATGAATTAAATAAAATATTTTCTAATGTGAAAATGACATGGACATTAGAAATGTTGAAACAGCTATCACAATGAAAGCATTTATAATACTATTATTTAAAACAACAAAATAACAAATACTATAGTTAAATTATCTATACTAATAAATAGGTAATATGCTAATTAGACCAAACATCTTCCAGACAACCATTGGAAGTCTTTCCAGACAAAGGCATAGTGGTGTGGTGAGACACAAGCTGTTATGGGTGATCAAGCAGGCAGCGGAGTGGTTAGGGGTGATCAGATAGGCAGACCAGTGGTTATGGGCTATCAGTTACTCAGGCCAGTGGTTTGGGGCAGTCAGGTAGGCAGGCAGAGTGGTTAGGGGCAATCATTCAGGCAGGAAGAGAGATTATGGGTGATCAGGTAAGCAGGCAGAGGGGTTAGGAGCCAGCGGTCCTGGATTGTGAGAGGAATATCCGGCAGTCAGACATCCCCCGAGGGGTTGTGGATTGGAGATGGTGCAGGCCAGGCTGAGGGACATACCCGCCCATGCACGAATTTCAGGCACCAGACCTCTAGTGGTAAATAATAATACAAGAATAAACTGTTTCACATACTCACAACTGTAACCCTAACTCTAATTTTGCCTCACCTCATATTTTATATATGGCATAAATATTCTGTGTTCTATGAATGAGCTTAAGTATATATAATTATACATCTTGTATATATCCACAGACACACATATATATATAGAAATGTGGTTTTGAAAATGACAAAATAGTCTATATATTTAAGTATTTTCTTTAATTTATATTTTAAAAGTATTTAAAATTTATAAAATGTTTCATAGAATAATATCATATCAGTTAATCATATTGTATAAACAGTCCTAGTTCCTTGATATAACTTTTATAACAAATATTTCTGCATATAGACCACATCACAGATGGGTAACTACTGAGTCAAAATTTGTACAAAATTATTAAATCTATGATATGCCTGGAAATGAAAAGAATATCTAGCAAAGATCCTCAGCATAAAGAGGGATAAGTCAAAGATGATGCTTAGATTTCTATCTTAATTAATGTAATTAAGAAGATTGTCAATGAATTAAATAAAAGACTATAATACTATAATCCCTTTATCATCAATCCAATTACACTATTATTCATTCTGGCAATAAATACAGAGAAATTTAATGATAATGATAATACTGTTATGGTATTTGTAAAATAACCTACAAGTTGCTAAAGCGGTCCACATTTAAAAATATAAACTCAGAATACATAAATATTTTATTTATATATAAATAAAAAGGTATGCAATGTCAAAACTTTTTAAATTAATGTAATTAAAAACACCATGATATTGTTTCACCTATCCAAAGGGCAAAAGTAGTAGCATCTTTATTAAACTGAGTGAAAAAAAAATAGATAAAAGTTATTTCAAATTATTGGCAGTAATGGAAATGGGTATAGCCTCATTGGAGGGTATTAAGGCACTTCCTTTATCAGAGCACATTATCCTTCACAAACCAATTACACCTCAGGAGATACCTCCTATATACAGATCACATGTGAATGTCAAATTTGAAATGATAGGTTAAATGCTATTCTTTTCATATAATCTCATTTTCTGTATCAAGCTGTAAAATCCCAAAGTAGTAAAGTCAGCTACTTTGTAGCATAGCCTAAGCATGCTGAGAAATTGTGAATCCAACTCTCCTAGGACTATCCCTTTCTGGAGACCAGTATTGAAGTTATTTCTGGTAGAATGAACTATGTATTGCCATTTTGTTAATCATTTATATAATGTTTTACCATTTAGTACTCTTTCTTCCCTTTCTGCCTTCCTTTTTGACATGGTAAGCTTTGATTCCTTCTCATTTCCCTTTGTGTATGTTCTATAGATACTTTTCATGTGGTTTCCATTGTAATTACATAAACTATTTTATTTTATAGATACCTTAATTATTTTCATAAAAAGTTAGACCTTTACACTTCCACCCTCCCTACTTTGTGTTAGCCACATGACTAATTATAGCTTTACATATTGTTTTCCCATTAATGTAGATTTATACTTCATAAAAATTTTCATTTAAATTTCATACACCTAAATTACAATATTATACGTTAACTAGAGGCCTGTTGTATGAAGATTTGTTCAATAGGCCTTCCTTCCCCTGGCTGCTGGCATCAGTTTTTCTCTGGCACCTGGGACCCACTGCCTTCAGTCTTCACTCCAGCCAGAGCACTGCTCCTATAGCTCTCTCCACTCCTCGCCCTCCCCCTCATAGCAGGCATCCCACCCTGCCCAGCCACTTTGTGCCTGCAAGCATGCTGCCCTGATTGGCTTGGGTGCGGGGCCACTGCAATCTTTGTTGGCTTAATTTTTATACTTACTCCTAATTGGCTGGTGGGCATTGTAAAGTGATGGTCAATTTGCATATTTCTCTTTTTATTAGTGTAAATTTTTTCATGTTTTTAGCTTTACTGCAGAAGCTCTTTATTTGCTTTTTGTTGTTGTCTACTATCCTTTTGTTAAAACTTGAAGGACTCCCTTACAACACAGGACTAGTGGTGTGAACTCCCTCAATTCTTGTTTATTTAGTAAAAATCTTAATTTCTCCTTCATTTTTGAAGGACAGTTTTGCCATATGTAGTATTCTTGTTTGACAGGTATTGTTTTTTGTTTGATTGTTAGTTGGTTTTATTTTTTCTTATAACACTTTAAATATATCTTTCCATTCACTTCTGGCTTACTAGATTTCTGTTGAGAAATTAATTGATTTCAATTTCTCACATGCATATCATTCTCATTATAGAGTATATTAGAGTAATTTCCATTTGGGTCTTATTTTACCGCACTGTTGACTATTGATGGCTGGGACTGGAGTCACATCCTCAGATTTGCCTTGGTGAGCTGCCTCACATGAGTTTACACACTCTCACCAACAGCAGCTAACCTCCGGAGACTATTCTGCATGGTAGTTCTAAGACTTCCAGGGAGCTTCAAGGGGGAACAATTCTGGGGAGTGTAAGAATTTCAAAGTTTTTCATGAAGTCAGAGGAAGAAATCAGTTCTTCCTTTCATCCCTGCTTCCCTTTCTTTCTCACAGATGTTCATGGGAAAACTCCTTAATTATTTCTACTGTTCACACTTCTATATCAACTTAGCCTAGGGAATCTGAATGATGTCATTCAGATACATTTTGATCTCCACGAAAATATATCCATATTGATTTTTACGAACCTGGAAACCCCACTGAAATGTTATTTTCTGAGGCTGTGTGTGTGTGTGTGTGTGTGTGTGTGTGTGTGTTTGTATATATGTGTATGTATGTGTACATGAGATAGTTTGTTCTTCATACTCTTCAAAGAAATGCTTTCTATCTCTAATCAATCCAAGAATGTTGTTACAAGAGAATATTGCTACATTATTGATATCTTAATGTATTATCTTTCATTAAGAAAGAGAAGGAACTTTTCACAACACCCTAAATGCCATCCATCTTCACATTTATTCCTGGCTAATTTATATTTGCTCAAATGCGATTATTTTTATCACTCATGAAACCCATTAACCTTCTAAAAATGAAAATCACAGATGCTTCAACATTACAAGGATTTGGAAGTATAAAGTTAATTAGAATCAGCAAGTTCAAGCTATATCTTAAACAAAGTTATCTTAAACTAATAGAGATCCTATACCTTATCAAAAGCAAAACAGGTGAGGAAGTTTTAAATATCATATTTTCTTTTTTATGCTGCATATATGAGGTGATATTTTAAGTTTGTAGGTATCGCTTAGAAGATGTCTTTAAATAATAAGTATATAGTTTATTAAATGTATTAGATTTTTGTTTTTTATACTTTTTACCTCCTTATTTACCTGTAAACATCATAAAGTTTAATTCCTAAAACCAGCCCCATGGGAATGGCATTTATTTCTGCATGACAATTTTCAAGGCTACAAACATATCAATTTGTTTAAAATTAATATTATCAAGAAATCAGCCAAAAAGTGCAAATTATTATAAGAATATTAATCTGAAATATACTTATTAATAAACCTAACACTGAATGTAGCTTTAAAATGTTTAATACTGTGATTAAATTAGCACTGTTTATGTTTTCAGTATTTAAAGTCTGAAACTGCAAGCAATAACCATAAAATAAAGTAATAAATAATGATAATAACTAATTACCACAGAAATGGGATGAAACTATAGTAATAATCACGTCTTTTATTGACAACAGCTCCTTTATAGCACTCCAAATGAGTGGGTAATTGTCCCAAGATTATACTTATTAGCAACAAAACTTTTGGTTCCACCCATTAAATACAGCAAACAGTAGAGAACACTGTCTTAAAAGAGCACTGTCTTAAAAGAGCACTATATTTTTTTGTTTCTGTTTTGTAAACTACCCATGAAGCCTTGCCTATTCACACATTTTGCAACCTACATTATAGATTACAGAGGATAAAGTAATTGAAGAACACTTCAAATCATTAAATTTGGAGACTTTAAAAACAAATGTATTACTAGACGGAATAATTGGGACCAGTTATAATTACAAAATAATAATCAAATACACACACACAGAATTTTGCCAATACCTACATATTTATTCTGTTTATTCCTTCTCTTCTGCAACATATTATGCATTTTTGAATTCCAGGAAGCCAAATGTTAAAATCATTTGAAATTTATAGATGCTAGGGAAGTGTGGAATAAATCTTCTTAAATATATGATTTTGATGACACTTGATAAATAAAGGGCTCTACATGATTCCTCCCAAAAGAGTTTCTGTGAAGCATAGAGAGAGCATTAGTGGAAACTACAATTTAAATGGATGAGAATTAAGTAAAAATAAAATTCCTGGCGAAGGGTATATTTAAAGCAAAATAATAATGTTCTGGAAAAAAAGAACTAAAAGAAATACCTTTATTATCTCACAGGTGGCAATGATTTCTTAAATAGAATACAAAAAGTAATTACCATAAAGGAAAAATAATGGCTAAATTGGATTATGATAAATTCAAAAATTTGTTTTGTAAAACATAACTTTACAACAGTATAATCAAGGCACATAATGGGAGAAAAATAATACTTTTATAGAAAATATACACAATAATGGATCCGTTCTTAATGTGTGAATGTATGTGTGTATTGTGCACTTTCTTATGTTAGCTATATTTAGATTCAGTATAAAAGATAACACAATAGAAAACTAAGCAAGGGACTTGAGAAATTATTTTACAAAAGAGAATTTATAAAGTTTAATATCTATATGAATATTCTTAAATATTAATGGAAGTTAGGTAAATGAAATCTATATTGTAATGAGTTGCAAAACACATCTCTGGAGTGATAGAAAAGACACATATTGGCATTTTTAGTGTTAACAAGACAGCAGAGGAATTAAATCACATAAACTGCTTTTGAGAATGTAAATTGGGACACCATTTTGGATACATTTATGTATTATTTATTAAAAATTTTCTACAGTAATCTTATAATCTTTTAATTCTACTCCCAAGAATACACTCAAAGAATCACATTCACATGTGTGCCAAGAGATAAGAGCAAGCTGTTCATGGCAGTATTATTCATCCATGATAGCTTTAAACTGTAATTATAAACAAAAAATAAAAACAATAATCCCTCAAACTCATAATTCATTTATAGTGGAATTGATGAAAACATTGTATATATTCAAATAATGGGGTAATACACTTGAAATGAATGAACTGAAGCTATACATAACACATTAATTAACCTCAGAAGATATACTATTGAGTAAAATAGCCTAGGGATAACACTCTGTGATTGTCAATCCAAAGTTTAAAAAAGCACAAAAAATGTTATGTTGAAAATCAGGACAGCATTTACGCTTCATGAGGAGGCAGAGCTTCATGAACCAGCAAGAACATCAGGGGGACTTTTTATTCTATTTCTGGATCTGAGTGGTGTTTTGTGACATTTACTTTGGATAATTCTTTTGAGTCTTACAATTACAGTTTGGGCACTTTCATCTGTAATATGTTTAAATACATATTTGTATAAAATATATAGGCACATGCTAAAATTTCTGCTTTACAAATACATTATTTTGAGACACAAAAATGCCAACACAGCCCTAACTGGTTGTGGATAGAGCATCAGCCTGCTCAGTAGATAGAGCGTCAGCCTGCTGACTAAAGGGTCCCAAGTTCAATTCTGGTCAAGGGTATGTACCTTCGTTGTGGGCACATCTCCAGTAGGAGGTGTGCAAGAGGCAGCTGATTGATGTTTCTCATCAATATTTTTAACTCTCTATTCCTCTCCCCTCCTCTTTGTAAAAAATCAGTGAAATATATATATTTTTAAATGCCAACACAAACTACTTTATATTAACCTTAAATACTGAATAAAATTCAACACCAGAAATTGTATAAGCTATGCATACAAATGAGGATTATAAACTTTAGAAATATATATCATGAGTATACATTTAAAATTTTTCTTGTGCTAATAATATTAAGGGATTAATGCCACCAATTTAAAAAATGAATAAAAAAATTTCAAAGATAGTAGGTCATTTTTTCACAAAACATCAATATTAAGTGAACTCATTACTCATAAATTTTGACTCCAGAGATCAGTATAAATTTATTTATAGTAAAATAAAGAATAAAATCAATTGCATATATTATAAACATTCCAAATGCCATGTTTAGGGCAGAAATTGTGAAGTAATTTAGTAGAAATCTCTCTGCTAGGTGCTCATTAGCTCTTTTTCCTGCAAAAGCTTTGTTTCATATGTGAAGATTCTCAGTATCTCCAGTTTATCTATCCGTAAGACAGTTGGAAAGATTAGGAAATTTAAAGGTTTTTGCCAGTACCTGTCGGCAATAGAACAGTGCCTGATTGAGGGGGTGAGGATAAGAAAAAGACAGACAAGAAAAAATGGGGTTGGGAGGTCTGAGACTTGAGTCTGCAGCCCTGAGTTTATTTCCAGCATAGTATTTAAGCACAAGCAGAGGAGGGGGTTACACAAATCAGGTACGTATTTGCAAACACAGTCACTGACCTTCTAAGTAATCAAGACCTTGCAAGATCTTGCACATAGGCATCAACATTTTTTCAGCCAAGCTGTTTAGTTATGTCTAAACTCTGCATTCACATCTCTGTTTATTAAATTGAAGGGTGAGAAAGCAGAAAGATATGTCTAGACTTTGCATTCAGAATTCTTGTTTATTAAACTGAAGGGTGAGAAAGCAGAGAGCTATGTCCAGAGCCTGCATTCAGGTCTCTGCTACCCCCGTATGCCCGGGGCAGCTCCCCACAGGTTTTGGGAATTAACAATGGAATTTGTGGACTTGTGAAATCTACATTATATAATGAGAACCTATACATGTTTTCACTTTTTGCTGCCTTGTCAGCCCTCCTTCATTGATCTTTCCCTTTCATGGCCTCTTATATGACTAACTCTTGACTCAGGGACCTTGTCATTTAAATTTTTCTTTAATTAGGCACTTTAAGGCAAATATAAAAATTATGAACAACAAATACATATCTATCAACAAGTGAATCTAAAAATTAAGTGAATTAAAAATCTGATGGACAGAGTAAACTGGTGAATATAATAGAATCAGGAGCACAGAAAAGAAGTGAACTGACAATTCTCAGGGGGAAAGGGGTGAGGGGGATGCAGGGAGAGGCTGGACAAAAATCATATACCTATGGATGAGGTCAATGTGGGGGGAGGTAAGAAAGGAAGGAGGGGTGGAAACTGGGTGGAGGGAAGCTACAGAAGGAAAAAAAGAGAAACAAATGTAATAATCTGAACATAAAGATTTAATTAAAAAATGCACTTTTAAATGTTAAAGTTCTGTGAGTTAATTTTTCTGATTTGTAATCACACCTATTCCCTTTCATTCCAATGCCTTTAGAATAAATTATCACTGTTCCTTGGTTTTATGTTGTTGTTTCAGAACTGTTCATTTTTTAAAACATTGATAAACTTTCTATGAAATACTTATATTCTTCCCTGAGATATTCTTTTTTAAAAAAATATATATATATTTTATTGATTTTTCACAGAGAGGAAGGGAAAGGGATAGAAAGCCAGAAACATTGATGAGAGAGAGACATTGATGTGCCCGCAACCAAGGTACATGCCCTTGACCGGAATCGAACCTGGGACCTTTCAGTCCCTAGGCCGATGCTCTATCCACTGAGCCAAACCAGTTTCGGCCTTAGATATTCTTATAATTCATGGTTAAATCCTTCACATCTGTATTACATATCCCCCTTTTTAGGCTTATGTTTCCTAAAACATTTATTACTACTTGATGTCATAGTCTGTCAACACTAGACTATTTGTTAAAAGAAAACAGAATCTTACTTTTATTACGAATGTATAATAAACCTGGCATATAAGAGCTCCTTGATATGACTGTCAGCTGATTTCTCAATGGAAACTATGCAGGCCAAATGGAGTGGCAAAAAATATTCAAATTGATGAATAACAAGAAACTACAACCAAGATTATTCCTCCCAGCAAAGCTATCATTCAGAATTGATGGTCAGTTAAAGAGGTTCACAGATAAGAAAAAACTAAAGGAGTTCATCAGCACCAAACCAGTATTACATGAAATGCTGAAAAGTACTCTTTAAAAGAGGAAGAAGAAGAAAAAGGTAAAGATAAAAATTATGAACAACAAATACAAAGCTATCAACAAGTGAATCTAAAAATTAAGTGAATAAAAAATCGGGTGAGCAGAATAAACTGGTGAATATAATAGAATATGGGGCATAGAAAGGGAGTGGACTGACAATTCTCACGGGGAAAGGGATGAGGGGTGTGTGCAGAGAAATGACAAACATTGTACACCTATGGATAAAGAAATGGGTGGGAGGTAAGGGCAGTGGGAGGGGTGGGAGCCGAGTGGAGAAGAGCTATTGGTGAAAAAAGAACAATTGTAATAATCTGAACAATAACAATTTATTAAATTAAAAAATTCAATTAAAAATAAATGATGGAAAGGATTGGGGGGGGAAAGGAGACATATGTAATACTTTCAACAATAAATAATTATTTAAAAAATTTAATAAAATCCTATCTAATAAAAGAGTAATATTCAAATTGACCATAACTGCACTACATGCACAAGCCACACCTACCAGCCAATCAGAGCAAGTATGCAAATTAACCCAACCAAGATAGCTATAGGAACAGAGAGGGCAGGAACAAGGCTTGGGTTGCCCCTGGCTGTGGAGGAAGCCAAACTTTCTGCATATCCTGGGCAGCCCAGGCCTCCACTTAAGGCAACAAAGTTTTAATGGCTGTGCAAGCATAAGGTTTGGCTCTGCTCCAGGCTACAAAGTTTCAATTATAGAAGATAAATAAATCCCAGATACCAAGGCCTCTGCTTGGGTCGCTGAAGGGGTGGCCAGTCTGCAAACCACCACAAGCCCCTTGCCCAGGTCACCCCACTCTCCAAGGGAACACCACCCTGATCTGGGACACCCTTCAGGGTAAAGCAGCTGGTGCCCCTCACCCCTGTGCACCAGGCCTCTAGACTATCTAATAAAAGAGTAATATGCAGATTGACTATCACTCCATCACACAAGATGACTATCACCATGTGGTCAAAAGGTCCTGCCCTCATGTGGACATAAGATGGCCACCACAAGATGGCCAGCAGGGGAAGGCAGTTGGGATAGATCAGGATTGCAAGGGAGGGCATTTGTGGGTAATCAAGCCTGTAGGGGCGGGCAGTTAGGGGCAAACAGGCTGGCAGGGGAGCAATTAGGCTGGCAGGGGAGTGGTTATGGGTTAATCAGGTTGGCAGCCAGAAGCAGTTAGGGGCAATCAGAAAGGCAGGCAGGTGAGCAGTTGGGAGCCAGCAGTCTTGGATTATGAGAGGGATGTCTGACTCCCTGTTTAGGCCCAATCCAGACAGTTGACCATCCCTCAAGGGGTCCCAGATTGGAGAGGGAGCAAGCTGGGCTGAAGGACATCTCCCCCTACCCCCTGTGCATGGATTTCATGCACTGGGCCTGTAGTAAATCAATAAAAATCAATTTTCATTTAAAAAAATACATTTAAAACACTCTATATTATTTGTACACTTTACAACTTACATGTCATTTTTTCTCATAACTTTTAATTATATCCTATTTTAAATCAAACCTCACAAGACATTATTATTATTTACCTTCATATTTTAACACTTTACCTTTACACTTATTTTCCTATTCCAGCAGTTAATATTTTCCATCTGCCTAACTTATTTTTATATATTCTTTAGATTTTTACTCATTGAGGCTTTAGTGTTAATTAACTCATAAGAGTGTGTGTTTGTATTTTAGAAATATGTTTTTATTTTATCCTCATTTTTGTAATACATTTCAACTAACCTTAGGAGTCTAGGTATATACTTTTTATCAGGTCACTTGAAAAATAATCTTAGCACATTCAGGTTTCCATTAGATTATAAAATGTCATCAGTATTTTAAAGTAATCTATCTTTTTTTCTTAGGCTATTCTTATAGTCAGTTCTCACCTTTTATTTGTTCGGTTCCTTTTTTTAAATTTGTGTGAAAATATTTTTATTTAACACAGATTCATTGTGAAATTGCATTTGGAACCTGGTCTTTTTTTAGCACCAGATAATTCTGTTATTATTTCTTTGAATAATTGCCCCTATTTTAATCTTTCCTTTTTTTTAACATTCTACATAAATATATCTTAGTTTTTCGTAATTACAGTATCCTTTAAATCTTTTTCTTACATTAAAATTTTTGTCTCTGAGCTATATTATGGATAATTTTTATATCTTATTAATTTTTTTATTCTTAAATTACAGTTAATGTACAAAATAATATATTAGATGTACAGTCTTGTGATTATACATTTATATAACTTATGAAATAATCACCCTGATAAATCTGGCACCACACATAGTTATTACAATATTTTTTACTATTTCCCTATGCTGTACTTTATATCCCCATGATTATTCTGTAACTACCAATTTGTACTTCTTAATCTCTTCCAGGGCCACCTGGCATGAACTACTGAGCATTCTGCAGATGGTTGCTAGTTGAGAGGTGCCCAGGAGAGGCCAAGCTGCAAACCCAGGTTGGCTGCTGCTAAACTCTCTAAACTCTAAGCCATATATTCATTAAAAAAAAAGGATAGCTAATTATTATTTTATTTTTAGTTACCACATATAAATAGAACCTTTAAAATCAAGAAAAAAGAGTTAATGTTTAATTACAAGATAGCTTATTTGAGTAATATACTCATTTTATATAATTTAAAATGATCAGTTAAGTAATATAAGTATTTCAGACACTTTGTTAGGTTACATGCTCTATAAAATAATAATAAAAACAAAAGATATGCCATTTTTTTCTTCCACATCAATATTTAGGTATTCTAGAAGTCATAATTAATTATTAAACAATAATAACTAAATAGTTTTAGAATTATAAAGAAAATAATTTAAAATTATAGGTTTTGCTCTTATAACTGCATATGCTCAGGCACAGATATACTAGTGATACTGAAGTTTTGGACTGGAACTTGGATTCTTTGTCTGCTGGAATCGAAGAATGAATCTATAGACAGAAATGTGGTATAGCAAAGATGGAGATTTATTGAAGAACAAGTATAGACTCTCAGGTGGGGAGGGGGAAGAGTCACTGAGTGACTCCTATGTGAGGAGGGGGAAGAGTCCCACAGAATTCCTCTTTCTTACAGCTTATAAAGGCTGCAAACCTGGTGCTTTGATATCCCTTCTGATTGGTCAATATTCCCTTTGGGCTTCCTTCTCTTTATTTTGTAAATATGGACCTTTCTTGACTACTTCCAGTTCCCTTGTCTTATGTAAATATACCTGTTGCTGCATCCTTGTCTTATGGAAATGTAACTGCATCTGGTTTCCTTGTGCTTCGGAAATGTACCTTCTCTCAGTCTTGTGACCCTATGCTTCCTATGGATCCCAATTTTAAGAAATCCTTAAACCTGCTTATATCCCCCTAAAATTTCTGCTTCACTAGTACAAACATTCCTTTTTATTTGACTAAAGTTAAACATTCACATTTTTTGCAATTACTATTATTTTAAGTCCTTGAATAAAACTCAAGACTTGTGTAAAATGTTCTTATTAAAAAACAATCAATGAAGAAATAAATTAAAATAACCAAAACAAACTATAATAATTGCAGCAATAAATAAATCAAATGTAAACTTTTGGTGCATTAGAGTTAACGGTGTGTCATTCCCAAAGGATGTTGAAAAAATTGGTAGAGCCATGAGACCACATACCTCAGAAGTATATTTAATTGGTCAAATTATTAGGGAAATAAAAGAATGACATAAGAAAGAAACCACTTTCTTTATTGAAACTCTAATAATTAAATGCACATTAAAAATTTTAGGGTTTACCTAGATAAAAATAATAGCACCTACTGAAGCAATGTGCTTTGTAGAGTCTAGAGGTTTTTTTTTAAGGGATGTAAAACTGTGTATTTTCTGTAGACAACTCTCCTGATCTAAACACAGATAATTTTATCATTCCTTGTTAAATATTTAAGGATTCGTTCATGGTACTCATATGGCTATTAAAATATGAGAAAATACAAGACTTTCTTTATTGAAATTGAAATGAACCACTGTCCTTTCGATCTTTATCTACTTCTAATTTACCTCAGGCAATACATGAATCCAGCACTTTTAAGAATATAAAAAGTTTCATTTTCCATTTAAAAGGTTGTGGGAGTGTGCCTTGATTTACTAGTAAAATGAAACTCATAAACCTCCATTTCTCCTCTTCTCTCAATTGAAATATAATGGATGGTTATTTTAAAATTTTCAAAAAGAAGAGGATAAAAAATTACTTTGACCTCTAATCCCATGATTATTACAAATAAACAGATTTTTTTTTCTGAGATTGATATATCTACAGTGGTATCTCGAGATAGGAGTTTAATTCCTTCCATAACTTTGCTCATATATCAAGTTGCTTGTATCTCAAAGCAATTGAAATGCCTTTAATCCATTCCAGCCCGAAAATGCCACCCCAGTTGTTCTTGTTACGTGCTTTTGAATAAGAAAAATGTATTTATAAATGACAAATATTGTATAAAAACGTAATAAAAGAGAATGTAAAGAAATAAACTGGTTTTATAAAGTGTATTTACCTACTCGTTACACTCTTAATGCTACACTTTATCCCTAAACTGAATGTAAATTAACTAATCTTCACTGAACTTAATTGCTACTGGTCTTTGCATTTTTGGCCGATTTAAAAAAAAAAAAAACGGGTCCAACAAGGGTTGCCTCTTCCTCCCTTTCAGAATGTTTCTGAAATGGATGAGGCAAGTTTCGTTGAACAGCTCCGATGCACGACCATTAGCAACTTTTTTGGGGTGTTTCTTTTCCACGAAGTGTGACACCCTCTCCCACATTCCTAAGATCTCCTTTATCTCACTTGTAGAGATCTCCTCCACCTCTGGCTCCCCCTCGAAGCCAATTTCTTGGAGAACCTCTGCATGTTGCTGAGACTGCAACTCTTGTAACTCCTCCGTGGTGAGTTCCAGAGAGTGCTCCTTGACGAGCTCAGTCACGTCTCTCTCATCCACCTCCAGGCCCATGGATTTTCCCAGAGACACTATCTCCTCCTCCACTGGCACCTCGGGTTCGAATCCTTCGAAGGTCCTTTTGGCTACGGCCTCAGGCCACAGCTTCTTCCATGCAGAGGTCAAAGTCCTCTTTGTAACACCCAGCCAGGCCTGATCAATAATTCTGAGGCATATCACGATGTTAAAGTGGTTCTTCCAGAACTCTGGAAGGGTGAGGTTTGTGTTCTCCGTCACCTCAAAGCAGCGCCGGAACAGGTGCTTGATGTACAGCTTTTTAAAATTAGAAATCACCTCCTGATCCATGGGCTGCAGGATAGGAGTGGTGTGGGAGGTAGGTAGACAACCTTTATAAACTTGAACTCTTCGAGGAGTTCATCTTCGAGGTTAGGTGGGTGAGCAGGTGCATTGTTGAGGACGAGGAGGGCTTGCATGGTTAGGTTGCTTTCCTGTAGATATTTCTTAACAGAAGGGCCGAAAATCAGGTTTACCACTCCACAAAGAAGTCTGGTGACGCATGCCTTCCGGTTTGCCCTCCACATAACTTGCAGTTTATCTTTTAAAATCTTATGTGACTTAAAGACTCTGGGGTTTTCCGAATGGTATACGAGCAGAAGCTTGATCTTGCAGTCGCCACTCGCATTGGCGCACAGTGTGAGAGTTAGCCTATCGTTCATGGGTTTGTGGCCTGGCATCGCCTTCTCCTCTGCCGTTATATAAGTCCTATTCGGCATCTTCTTCCAGAAAAGCCCTGTCTCGTCACAGTTGAAGACTTGCGGGGGATATATCCTTTGGCTTCTATCAGTTTTGAGGTAATCCTCAGCTGCTTTCACATCCGAACTTGCTGCCTCACCATGCCTGACGATGGGGTGAATGCTGGACCTTTTCCTGAAGTTATCAAACCAGCCTCTACTGGCTTTAAATGAGTCTTTCGATGCTTCATCCGAGGAAGTGCTCGGGGTCTGCTCCATCAAATCACCGTAAATTGCTTGCGCCTTCTCGCATATGATGCCCTGTGTTAATGTATCTCTTTTAAGCTGCTTCTCCGTCACCCACACCATCAGTAGATTCTCTATCTTTTCATGGAGAGAGCTACGGAGCTTAGAAATTATTGAAACGGCCTTAGCTGGCGTTATACCCTTTATCGACTCCTTCTGTTTAAGCACAGTGCGTATCGTTGAAGTACTACGCCCGTATTGCCTCGCTAAGTCAGCCACTCGCACACCTTGCTCATATTTTTCTATGATTTCACGCTTTAATTCAATACACATCATCCACTCACTTTCTTCAGACCCATGGTTATAAAAAGAAAAGTGATAAAGTATGTAAATGCACAAAAGATGCTTCAACAATGAGGTAAACAAGCACATTGAGGTGTGGGAAACTATGAGACACTCGAGTCCTGGTAAACTGGTGGGTCGTGTGCAGCCGGCCAATCCGCGGGATTACTCTTATCTCAAATGTTGCTGGTATTTCAAAGCAAAAAATCGCTGGCTCAAAGGCTCATATCTCAAAAATCTCATATGTTATGGCACTTGTATCTCAAGGTACCACTGTATCTACTTTCTCAACATGGTTAAATTCTCACATATGAGAGTACAATAAATTTTTTATAGCTTATATTTACCTGTAACAAACTCCCTAAAATTGAAAATATTGTTATTTATTTTATTATTTCATTTAACTCTACTTAATGGAGTTCCTAGTATGTGCCAGGAACTGTTAAAATGACTGGGAATGTAGACCAGAACAAAATAGACAAAAATATTTGCCCTCAGAGAGATTATATTTCAGTGTTGGAAGGAAGGGCAGGGGGAAGGGGGAGAGGTGCCTGACACTGAGGGTGATTGTCTATGTACACTGTGCGACTTAGTTAAGTGACTTGATCACCTCACACTGATCCAGGCCCCTAAATAGGAAAACCCTCTGTGATCCTGTCTTAGGCTAAAATTTCTTAGATAGACTGACAGCAGTACAATCCACAAAAAATTACATATTAATTCATTGGACTCCATCAAATTCAAATCTTCTGCACTTGTAATGAAACAGTTAAGAAAATGAGGTCCTGGCCTGGTAGCTCAGTTGGTGAGAGCATAGGATTTGATCTCCAGTCAGGCAGGCACATACAAGAATCAACCAATAAATGCAAAATAAGTGGGGGGAATCTATCTCCCTTTCTCTATTCTCTCTATCCTAAACTCAACAAATCAATAAAAAAAGAGAATGATAAAACAAATCACAGATTGGATGGAAATATTTACAAATAATGTATCTCATAAACAGCATATAAAGAACTCACAAAATTTGGTAATTAAAAAAAATAGGCAAAAAAGATTTAAACAAATACTTTACAAAAAAAAGGATATATTGATGGCAAATAAAGACAAGAAACCATGCTTCAAATCAATAGCATTAGGGAAATAGAAGTTAAGGTACAATAAAATATCATTATAAGAATGACTAAAATTAAAAAGATTGACTATAGCCCTACCTGGTTTGACTCAGTGGATGGAGCATCAGCTTGCAGACCCAAAGGGTTCGATTCTGATCAAGGACACGTAATTTGATGGCAGGCTTCTCCCTGGCCTAGCCTCTTTTGGTCAGGGCTCCTGCAAAAGGCAACCAATTAATGTGTTTTTCTCACATCGATATTTCTCTCTGTATGTCTCTATTTCTTTCACTCTCCGCCTCACTAAATAAATAAATAAATAAATAAATAAATAAATAAATAAAATAAAAATAAATCAACAGAAAAATATATTCTGGGGAGGATTAAAAAAAATAAATATTGACCATACAATTGTTATCAAAGATGTGTAGGCATTGAAACTTTCATGTAATATGAGGCTACCTGTGATTTTATTTGTTTATAAATATTTATTGCATAACAAACCACCACAAAACAGTGATTTGTAACAGTATTATTTGGATTTAATTTCTCACTTATGTATTTTGTTTCCTGTGTTTTTTTATTTAATTAATTGGGTTGACATTGGTGAATAAAATTATATAGGTTTTAGAAATACAATTCTACCATACATCATCTGTGTTTGTATTGTGTGTTTATCAACCTTTCATCATCATCTCCTTCTTTACTTTCTTCTATCTTCCATCCCTTCTCTCTGGCAATCATGGTACAGTACTGTTTTCTGTATCCATGAGTCCATGAGTCAGTCTTTTATTTTCCTTTGCTTAGTCCTTTCACCATTCTCACCTAGCCTTCCCTGCTCCCCTGTGACAGTCATCAGTTTGTTCTGTGATTGAAGGGAATTACCCTGACAATTCTCTCCATTAAACACATTTAAGTCTACCTTCTCAGTCAACAAACATCCATCATTACATTGTTGGTTAGACATTCTTTTCTATAAAGAAGCCAAGCATATGGAGATCTGACTTCTGGAATAGTAGTTACTTTAGATTCATTGAAGTTTCTTTTTTCCCCCAGCATAAGCACATTTCTTTGATCACACTAAAGATTAATTTTTTTCTTTCAGTTTAATGATATATAATTGGCATATTTCACTGTATATGTTTAAGATATAAAGCTAATGATTTGACTTTCATACATTGAAAAATGATTACCATAATAACTTTAGTTAATCTGTATCATCTCATATGGTTACCAGGAAAAAAAAAAGAAAAAAATGTTTTATTTTTCCTTTGTGATTAGAACTTTCAGGATTCACTTTATTAGCAACTTTCAAATATAGCCATAGGAGACAGACGGTTTTGGTTTATGGTAGCTTGCGGCTGGGTGATCTTGGAGAGCATGGTTTATATATTTTGGTGTTTGGCACGCTGGAGGGTCTGTTAAAAAAAGTGTTTCTCAAGATTTTCCAGCTTATTAATTTATTTAGTTATGGTATTTTTTCATATTTTTGAGCACTTTTTTAAAAACATATTTTCAATACTTTGTTTCCACATGAGTCTTCATAATTGCAAAAATGAACTCAATGCCCTCTGTAGCTTCCTTTTGCCTGTTATCAGCCAATAGGGCTTGTCACCTTCTTTGTAATAGTGATTGTACTTCCCAATTACCTAATTATTTTTCCATGTGCATGTCCCTTGATGAGATTAGCTACCTTGGCTGTTAATATGAACCTGAAAAGAGTGGCAGAAGTCTGGGTCTCTCCTTATGCCCTATAGGTCAATTTCAATTGTTGTGTAACTTAAAGCAGACAGCCTCAGCGCCACAGTCTGGGACTGCCCACCTCCTCTGACAGCAAGCCACACCCTGCCTTGTACCTTCAGCTTAGGTGCTGTTTTTTTTTTCAACAGTTTTTTCTTTCACCATCTCTGACTGGTACTGGGCAGGAGATTCTGATCAGATAAACATTCATGTTTATGTATATGTCCATCCCTCAATTTTGACACAAAATTTGTGCCTGTGTCCTCCTATAGCAAGTCAGAGTTGCTTTTTTTAATTTCTTCCCAAGTATAACCTTAACTTAAAAAGTATGTTTGTTTTTATGAAGATAGATTTGCCATATGACATCATATAAGTTCAGATGTGTAACATAATGGTTCAATATTTTCTTTTTATGAAATGACCAGCACAATAAGTGTAGTTAACATCATCACCTTGCATAGTTACATTTTTTCTTGTGATAAGAACTTTTAAGATCTTCTCAGCAGCTTTCAAATATAAAATTCACCATGCTCTAGGTTACATTCCCATGGCATTTATTTTATAACTAGATGATTGTATCTTTTGATTACCTTCAAAAATTATTATGAATGTGTTTCTTTCCTATACTTCCCTGTAGCTTTTGTGGCATCTTCAATGATGAGCTTGGGACAAAAGACCACTAGCAGCCCCAATTTTAATTTTTTTCTTGGCATTTATTAAAAATCTACATCACTACTAGACTATACTTGAATGGCATAATGATCTTTATTTCTTATTATGGTCACAAGTTAAGTGACATAATGACAAACATAAGCTGACACCATGTTCAGATATATGGGGTTCCCAATTTTACTTTGTAATCATGGTTCTTAAACTTCAGTATGCATTTTCATTACATGGATGACTTGTTCAAATGCATGTTACTAAGTCCTAAAACCAGAGTGGATGACTCTGTACAACTGGGGTGGTGCCAGAGAACTTGTGTTTCTAACAAGCTCCTAGACTGGGCTGCTGCTGCTGTATTGTGCTATAAAATAATGAGGTTTGCCTTGGGTACTTATTTCAGCATAAAACAGAGACAGTTTCTTTGGAGGCCATGGCTTACTTACTGCCAGCCAGGAAACTTTCAAGACTTTTGATTATCCTCTTAGTATTCCCTGGATTATTTCAAACTGTTTTTTATGATAGTCAGTATGATATAGCTACATGCAAAAACATGTACACAAATCATTCCTTTAAGCATTCAGCTGGTAGGAGCTCCTTATATGCAGAGTGAGAGGACAAGGGAGAAAGAGAAGGAGATGGGCAGAGAAAGAGGGGAGGTAGGAGAAAGATTATAAGGAATTTTTTCACATTATTTTGGGTGGCTGTCAAGTTGAAAATCTGTAGGGCTGGTAGCAGGCTAGACATTAGGCAAGAGCTGATATTGAAGTCATGAGTTGAAGGTAGGTCTGGAGGCAGACTTCTTTCCTTCAAGGGGGCCCTCAGTGTTTTGCTTCATTTTTTTAAGGTCTTTGACTAAATGGAGCCCACCCACTTTGTGGAGGGTAATCTGCTTTATTCAAAATCTACTGATTTAAATGCTGATCACATTAAAAAAAATACTTTCACAGGAACATCTTGGCTAGAATTTGGCCCCAAATTGGGTACTATATTATTGCCTAGTTGGTGCATAAAATTAACCATTATTTTGTTTGTTGGATTATTCAATAATGAACTCCAGCAGAAGATCCGAGGGGGAAAGCATGAAATCCAGAAATTAGCCACCTGGTTTCCTACTGGATGTTTTATCATAGACTTCATACCTCCTGCCATTGAGACTGTCTTTTCACATTCACTAATTATCTCCTTTCCTCTGCTCATTTCTATAGTGAAGTGGTAACAGACTCTCCCTCCCACCTTTTATTAGTATGGTGATAGCATACTGCCCTTTCTGATTTACCTGAACTCTTCTCATATCTTTGGAAATAACCCATTTATTAAACTCTCCTCAAATTACTCAAAATAATCATGCCATTTTTTGCCCCTTTCACAACTGAACAAATAGACTATGGGTTTGGGAATCTGTAGACTGCTCATGTGGATACTTGAATCTCTTGTAGCAAAGCTATCCATGTTTCTTCCACTTTTAAAGAATTTCCTTTTCACATGGAGCTTCCAACTGTTCAAAATAATTTCCAGTTTTACCTTTGAAACTGCTTGTTTGCAAGGATATCATTTCTCAATTCTCTACTGACTGTTAACACCATGAAACAGGATTGATATTGGGAAGTACAATGAATACTGAACTTGAGCTGAATAATAGTACAGAAAATAGAAAAGAATCTTCACTGTCAAACTGTTTCAATCATACCTGACTCTGTTGGAAGGGAAAAGAAGACTCAGCAGTTGGTGTTATTTATACAATTGCAGTGGAAATGCGGTCCTTTACTCACTTTTTTCCCCACCCAGAACCATCACTTTACTCTTTTAAATAGTAAACAAGGGGTGGACAAAAGTGAATTTACAGTTATAAGTATGTGAAACAATTGACATATGAATGACTGTTCCCATCTCCATATATTGCTTCTTTTTTAAAAATATGTTTTCATTGACTGGAGAGAGAGAGAGAGAGAGAGAGAGAGAGAGAGAGAGAGAGAGAGAG